>CM075649.1:124667289-125292289 GCA_037953625.1 Crotalaria pallida
GATCAAGAACCTTTGAATCTCTTATGGTGAATTGTCATAACTCTTGATTGAGATTCATAGGATTGTTTTGTGTTTTCTATTGTGTTGTAATCTTTGCAAGAAGGCAAGCCACTACAACAAACAAGAAGCCTTGGTGTGTCGATTATCATCAAGCAAATCTCATTGGAGAAGAAGAAGTCTTGGTTGTGAATCAAGCAAAGAGAAGCCTTGGTGTGTGGATTATCATCAAGCAATTGAAGACTTGTTGTGTCGATTATCAACAAGGGGTAGAGGTTAGATTAGAGAGAAGATCAATAGGATTACAAGGCAAGGGTGTCGGTTATCTCTTGTAAGCTAGCAAGAAGGGAGTCTTGTGAGGCAATCACTTGTAATTTGAGAACTCTAATTCCTCATAGTGAAGAATCTCTCTTGGTTGAAGAGGGGACTGGATGTAGCTTTCAAGCGGATGAAAGTGAACCAGGATAAATCACTGTGTCGTATCTCTAAACCCTTACTCTTTATATTCAAGTCATTTGATTGCGTTCTTGGTTGAAAACCTAGAAAGATTGATTTTCATAATTGATTGAATTGAATCTTTAATTGTTCAAATTGATTAAAGGGAAAATCATTTTCATAACTAGGAAATCAATAAGAATATAGGTGTTAATCATCTCCGCTGAATCTCTGATCTTATGTGTTGATTGATTGATTTTCGTATGCAAATGAAAACTTGATTTTTCTGGTTTTTGCCTGTCATACTCGAGTAGTCGATTACTTACTCGATTAAGTGTTTTTGAACTTTCAGGTCTACTCGAGTAGCCTGCAATCTACTCGAGTAAGTTAGTGAAAAATTGCAAAAATCATTTGTTTTAATTGTTTTGATTTGTTTCGTTCGAAAATCTTTCAAGGTATCTTGTACACCTATTCAACCCCCCCTTCTAGGTGTATTCCTAGGGTTCCTTTGTCTCTCCAACCACCAATTGCGGTTTCCTCATAGTCTTCAAATAGGACTTTTTCTTGTATATAGAGAAAGCCCTGGGTAAGAATTGCTTGATTTTAGGTTGGGTTGAATTGTATTTCTATTAAAAGGACCTCCAAATATATTGTAATCTCAGTTGCCTAGAAATATCCTGTATAAGACATTAGGCTTTATTCCTTAGCCATTTCACAAAAAGTCTGCATATCTGCTACATTTCTCTGTTTCTTTAACAAACTATGGATTTTTAAAACTATTTGATATCTATATTTATATGAACTTCTCTACAGGTAATGTCCAACAATTTCCGCGAATTAGTGTTTGGGATCCTTACGGCGCCTTGGTGTTACCCCTGATGCTTCCGAAGAAGAAATTTGGGGATCAAGAAATTTTCTATTGCAACAATATGCTGGACATGAGGAGGAGTGAAGAATCAATAGAAGCTGCTTTTGATAAATTATTGATGGCTAGTTTCCAACATAGAAAGAAAACAAAGATTAATTTGAAAAGCAGGTTGAAAAAGAAAGTAGAGGAGTCTCCACTATGGATTAAGAATTTTCTCACCTATGTGGAACTTCCACCAACTGAAGTTATCCTCAGAAGATTGTTTCTTTTTGCCTTCATGGGTGGATGTAGTGTTATGAATTCTGCTGAAACTGGACCTGCTTTCCAGGTTTGCTTTGAATTTCTTTAATTATATATTTCTGAGTAGTGTATACTGTATAATCATATTTATACCCTTTTAAAGTAAACCTGATTTGTATTTTTGAAGAGAAAAAAAGAATTTGCAACTATGGTACTTTCTATCAAAACAAAGGGTATATTTATCTAGTCCTTTCCTTCTCAAGCCATAGGTATATCTGACTTGTTCTCTATACTGTAATATTGTGGTTAAAGGCAATTACCAATCTGTAGATATGCTTTTGCTTCCTAGGCTATAATAGTATGCCTGATATATTTGAGTTATGTTCTACCTATGAGATTTTACTAATTGTTAGCAGTCTTTGACTATCACTGAATTCTGTATATAATTCTCATATCAGCTTTTGCGCTGATCTTATCTTGTGACTACCAGACTTTTGGGTTATGATGTTTAACACTTTGACCATCAAACTCCGTTTACAGCGCGACCACACACATTTTTAAAGTCTCAATCTTAAGATAAAATGTGGAGCTCTAGTGGGTGGATGGCTCTCCGGTTCGTTGTTGGTACCGCGTCTTCCATCTATGTTGCTGCGCCCACCTCGGACACTTGAATTGCTAACATCTTTGGTAGTTTATTTCTATTTGTTCCTTGCTATTACTTTTCTCAAATGAAGTGGCTATTATTCTTTCATAGTTATCTTTTCTATGGAATTTATTTTTATTAATATTTAGCTTCAGTTTTTTTTTATATCAGGGTTTGGTTTTGCTCTCCCTTTTATAGTGATTAAAAATCCTCTTAAAATATGTGCTAAAGCAAACAAACTCAGATTTGGATGATGAGGCTTTGAATAATATAATGGGAGGAGCCTTGGGTAGTGAAAATAGCGCTGCACATTCTTCTTCTATCTCAACCCATTTCCCTATTTTCTCAATGAAGAGGTATATCCTATTTAGTGTTTGTGCATATATATATATATATATATATATATATATATTGTAGTGATGTTTAGATTCTCTATTTTTAACATGTATATTTTTTTTCCATATTGCAGCAAAATTTGAATGTTGAGGAAGACCTAGCTGAAGATGAATGAGAATTATGTCATTGGCAAGCATATATATATATATATATATATATATATATATATATATATATGGATTATTTATAGCTGAGTTATTTTCTTTTGAACTTTAGCAGAAAATTATTATCTTAATTAGCACGTACTTAAATTTGGTTTTGTACTCTTTGGATTATAGAACAATCTAATCTTATGTTATTTTGGTATGTATGGTTATTATAATTTAATTTCAAAATATATATATATAGATAAATTAGAGCTACAATTTTTTTATTATATGTGCATTATGTCCATATATGTTTTTTTTGTTCTTTCTTATCCGATAAATATTCCGTGTACTTTTGGTTTTGGGATGGATGAATTTCTTTTATATAAAAATTGCATTCTCATCATTATTAGGTTTTAAACAATGTAAAGAAAACCGTGGCCAAAACGACGTACAAAACAAAGACAGTGGCCAAAACAATGTACAAAATGTGGCCAAAACGATGTAAAAAAAACCGTGGCTAAAACAATGTAAAAAAATTCGTGGCCAAAAGAATGCACAAAAAAACCGTGGCCAAAACAATGGAAGAAAACCGTGGCAAAAAATATAAAAAAAATCGTGGCAAAAAAATAGAAGGAAAACCGTGGCTTAAATACTTTGCCTAAAACCGTGGTTTAAAGAAAGAACCACATTTAACGGACCGTGGCTAAAAGGAGATAAAGAAAACCGTGGCAAAAAAACATAGAGAAAACCGTGGCCTAAAGATAACCGTGGACTAAATGCACTGCATAAAACCGTGGTTTGTTCATTTTTTTAGGCGACGGTTTTATGAAATCGTGGCATAAAGTCAAAAAACCGTGGCCTAATAGAATAGCCCACGCTAGAAGCTACTACGCATGGAAAACCGTGGTGTAAAGATTAGGCCACGGTTTTATAACCTCATACCACGGTTTTTGAGCGTGGTCTAAGACCAAAAATGCTGTAGTGCTACTCCATATTAGTCATTTCGCATCTGTTTTAAAACACATTTCCCATCAGTTTTGAAACAGATGTCCTTGAAGGAGATGTGGAAAGTTCTGATTTTTCGCATCACTTTTTCCAAAATAGATGCGAAAGATTAAAACTTTTCGCATCACTTTTTTCAAAACAGATGCGAAAGATTAGCACTTTCTGTAACACCCCTAATTTTGTCCCTTGAATATTTATATTTATATAATAAAAGTTTATTTTCCAAATTATAAAGTTTTCTTTTAAATCGTTAATTATATAAATAATGTGCATTTAATTAGTAAATATTTTAAATGAGTAAATTATGTGAAAATATAATTTTCATAGTTTAATCCTAAATTAGGATCTAATAATGATATTAGAAAGGTTTTTTGGAGGGAAAGGAATTAAAAACTAAATTTTTGAATTTTCACAGCATCTAACCGGTTAGATGTGCCCTGTAACTGGTTAGATGATGAACCCAGAAACTGGGTTAGTAAGTTTTGATGAGTAATCACTTGATTAATCGAGGATTAGCCACGAATCAGCCTCAATCTTAGTGGAAAACACGCGTCTACATGCATGACAATCCAATTCCTCTATAAATAGCCTTCCTTGCACAAAATTGGATCTCATTTTTGCTCTTGAAGTGTTGAAGCTCTGTTTTAGGGTTCCAGAATCGTTCCTTTTGATTCTCTTTTTTTTTTAGTGTTAAAAATCGAGTGATACACTGTTGTAAAGCTTGCATCAAGAGCTTTACAAAGACATAAAGTTTGTGAGTTGAGAGTTTCTTGAGTTTGAGAACGAAGCCTGCAAAGTTGAGAGTTCAAATCTGTCAAAGTTAAGTTTCTGGTTCTTGAAGCTCACTTCAAACTTCGATTTGAGTAAGTACAGACCCTCTCTGAGTCTCAAATTGGTTTCATTCTTTCATGCATGTTGAATAGAACACAATCTAACCACTTTCCCCAATTTGTTTCTCCTTTTCATGTGTCAAAATCTATGATCTTTGAACCCTATCAAAACTGTCCTGCACGAGAACAGAATCTGTGATTTTGGAGTGTCTCTGTGTCAATCTTGTTGTGGCTGTGTTGATCCTCATTAAGCACGACCCTAAGGTAAGGGAGAAGCTAATTAATCACTAGAATGAGAATAATTACTAGGAAATTTAGGTATGAGTCCCCATGAGACTCAAAAAGGGCATATATTTTAGAGGTTAAAGGCTTGGAGGCCAATTACACTTGTTCCAGGACTTAAAGCAAGTTTCAATGAATGCATGCAAGCTATATGTGTGAAAGTTTGATGTTAAAAACCTGTATATGTGAAATTGGTATGTTAAGTTGTCATTTATGTATTTTCATGCTATTTGATATGTGTTTTTGAAATGCATGAGTGTTGGAACATGTTTAATTCATAGCATTAAAGCTCTGTTTATAGTTGGAATGGATTGGAAATGAATAGAATTATAAATGACATGCAAAATCCCAAAACAGTGTTCTGTTCTGCATGTTTTAACCGGTTAGGCTGTCGTGTAACCGGTTAGAACCTGATAGATATGAAAAATAAATTCTGCATTTTAATAAATCAACTTCCACCATTTCCAATTTATGCTTCCAATCTTATTCTACTATAAATTACACTGTTTATGAAAATAAATGTGAATGGAATTAAGGAAAGGATTTAAGGAGCTTTAAGACTTAGAGTTTTTAACAACTTTAATAGTTGAATTAAGTCATGAGATGTTGCTTCAACATTTGAGACATTCTTTGGAATGAACAAAATCAATTTGAGGCATTTGAGTTATCCCTAATCTGTTTTGAGTGTTGGATTGAATTGGAAAAATTAAAAATGGCTTCAAACTTTAAAGAAATTCTGATTTGGCTGCAGATTCTAACCAGTTAGAATCTGTTGTAACCGGTTAGAGACTGACAGCAGTGAAAAATCAATTGAATTATAATTTAGACTTTTTTGTGCCATTTTAATTAATTTTTTTAATTTAATACTAATTTAATTACCTTAAATAATAAAGTATGAATTTAGGGGATAATTCATGGAACCTCAAGTTAAGCTACATTACTAAGAAAGTATTGAATTCTTAGTAATGTTTTAGGCTGTATGTGTTGAAAATGGAAAGTGAGACATCAATTAATGGCCAACCAAATTGAGAAAAATATTGTATGCATTCATGCATGGTGAAAGGTGATGAAATAGGTTGGCAAGGATCGTTTGTCATGTTCTGGGAACATGAGGAGGGTACTCTAGGAGTACCAAATTGATGCAACCTACTTGATGACACATTCTGGGAATGTGGCCAGTGTCTGGGACATGGTTTTTATGCGTTTTGGGAACGTAATGTACACTTTGGGAGTGGTGCTTGTTTTCCAAGTATGGTTTGCCATACGTTCTGGGAACGTATGTTAGTGTTCTGGGAACACATTGGTGTATTGGATGGACGTCCGAGATTGATTAGTATTGGAGGCCTCAGGATTGTGAGATAGAAAGCATGCATCATGCCATTAATATAAAAAGAATAAATAATTGTTAAACTGAGTGTGCTCATATGTAATTGCATACTTACTTGTGTTTGAATATTTGTGAATGTTAGAATTATTCTTGTTTGATTATGTGATTATATTATGCTTACTCCTGTGCCCTGTGTAGGTGATGACACACTATTACCTAGCTTGCATCGAGATCCGTCCTATCCCTAACGGGATATGGACGTATGAGGAGCGCCGGGCTACTTTTGAGGGAGAGGTGGAGGTCACACTCTACCATCCCAACCCCTTGGCCCGAGTGCGACCTCGACGATTTCGAATTCCCATTATTTATACTATGCACGTACCCCCTTTTTATAGTTACCATGGACCACCCCCTGCTCGACCTGTTCGTCATTATCATACCTTTCGTTTTCGCCCCTATACTCGTTCTCACCCAGTTGCTGCTAGGGTTGTTCCTACTGGGACTCCTTCACCTGATTCTTCGGACCCTGAGAGGACTACACCTGTTGCAGATCTTGTACCCAGTGGTAGGGTACCTACTCCGGTGGATGAGGCAGAGGAGGACCCGGAGGAGGGTGAGAGTGACGAGGAGCCAGTCGAGCAGGAGGACATTACTGATAGTAGGATGGGTGGCTCTTAGGTAATGGAAGAAGAAATATGAATGGTTGAAAAAAACAACACGTGGGAGCTAGTAGATTGCACGAAAGACAAAGACATCATCGGAGTTAAATGGGTCTACAAAACAAAGCTCAACCCTGATGGCACTATACAAAAACATAAGGCAAGGCTAGTCGCTAAGGGCTACTCACAACAACCTGAAATCGACTACAATGAGACATTTGCCCCAGTTGCTCGCTTGGATACGATAAGAGCACTGATAGCTCTTGCAGAACAAAGAGGATGGAGCATTTACCAACTAGATGTCAAATCTGTCTTCCTCAACGGAGTTCTACAAGAAGAAATCTATGTGGAGCAACTGCAAGGGGTCAGCAGTAAAGGCAAAGAAAATAAAGTGTAATGACTAAAAAAGGCTCTATATGGCTTAAAGCAAGCTCCTCGAACTTGGTATAGTAGAATCGATCAATACTTTACAAATAATGGGTTTAGGAGGAGCAAGAGTGATCATACATTGTACATCAATACTCAATGTCAGTATGATACTCTCATTGTCTCCTTATACGTTGATGATCTTATTTGCACAGGAAACAACATGAATATGATAGACAAGTTCAAGCGAGACATGATGAAGACATTCGAGATGTCTGACCTTGGCTTAATGAATTACTTCCTCTACATTGAAGTAATTAAGTCAAAGAAAAGAAGGCATATTTATCTCTCAAAGGAAATATATAGAAGAATTACTCAAGAAGTTCAAGATGCGTGAATGCAAACTAGTTGCTACTCCGCTCGTGACGAACGAGAAGTTACAAAAAGATGACGGATCTCCAAAGGCAGATGCATCAGTTTATAGAAATTTGATTGGAAGCCTTCTATATCTCACTTCTACACAACCAGACATGATGTATGCCACAAGTCTTCTATCAAGGTTCATGTAGAGCCCAAGTCAAATTCACTTTGGAGTTGGCAAAAGAATCCTGAGATACTGGCAAGGCACGAAGGAGTTCGGCATATGGTGCACAACCAACACCAACTCGAAGTTGATTGGCTACACCGACAGTGATTGGGCAAGTTCGATAGATGATATGAAAAGCACATCAGGCTATGCCTTCTCACTCAGTTCGAGAGTAATATCGTGGGCATCTAAGAAGCAAGCAATCGTCACACAGTCAACAACTAAAGCAGAGTATGTAGCTGCTGTAGAGACTACAAATCAAGCAATATGGCTTCGACGAATACTTAGTGATATGGGAGTTCAACAACAGGAGCCAACTACAATCTATTGTGACAACAAATCAGCAATAGCAATATCGAAGAATCCAGTCCATCACAACAAGATAAAGCATATAGCAATTAAATATCATGTTATCAGAGAAGCAGTCGAAAGCAAAGAAATAAAGCTCGAATATAGTTAAACTGAAGAACAAGTTGCTGAAATATTCACTAGGCATTACCGAAACCAAAGTTCGAGCAACTACGATCAATGCTTGATGTTACAAAATTTTGCATCAAGGAGGAGTGTTAAATTGATGCAAACTTTCGGAAGTCTCTAGGCCTTGTGTTTCCTAGAACCTTCTAGCATATTATAAGTAGTGCACTCAATAGCAAACTCTAGAATGTACTTAAGATTTCTTTTATTGCTCTACCGACTTAGTATGGCGGCATACTGTGTTATAAATAAGTGTGTGCTACTCACTTGTGTATGTAGAGTGTAAGTGCCAAGCTCCTAAGTACCAAACTTTAAATATTACGTGTTCTTGTTTTAATGTTTTCTATCCACGCCTTGGCTTGCTGCTTCAATTTTTTAAGCCTATTCTTGTTCTTTTACATTAATCAACAAAAGTTTCTTTTATTCTAATTAAAAAACTAAACAATTATAACAAAATTTTAACCTCAATATAAATGATAGGGCAGTAAACAAAATGATAGCATGAAACATGTTTATAAGGGAAGACCGTTTCACAAACCTGCACTTTTGAATCACCAATGCTTTGAGACTCTCTAAATGCATATCAACCTGATGCAGCTGAAAAAAAATCAGGTAATTAGCAGCATAAACCATCTTCTTTACTCCTAAATAACCATCAAACAGCTGATTTCAAACACAATTCTAGCAAGAAAATGATCAACCAACCGCAGCAGTTAAATTCCTAGCCATATTGGCATATCTGGCTTCTTCAGCAACCTTCATTTTCATCTGCTCATGTGCTTCTTCCGCTAATTGTCGCTTTTCCTAAAATATTAACATAGAAAGTTGATGGTATATGATAAAATATCACATAAGAAGGATACGTCATCGCTATTTCTGAGGGCATAACCTCATATATTATATAAAAGAAGGATTGATTCAATCCAAAACAAAGGAAAATAGTTTGGAAAAAGCAAATTTACCTCTTTATCAAGGGAATGGTAGAACTGTGCAACTACATTTACTTGCTTCTCAAGCTGCCATGCAACATATATATGACACAAAATTTCTCAACTTATAAACATCAACAAGCCAATAAATTAGCAGCAGATTTGGACTTGACAAAATCTTAAAGATTCCACATGCCATCAATTCTAACATTGATGAAAACCACATGATTCACTTACACATCAGCTATCAGTAACTTGTGTTCAATCATAAAGCAATCACAACATAATAATTGGAATGAATTTGTAAACAATTCAAGTAGATGAGATATAGAAATGGAAAAGGGAAGTTGATAGCTGTGAACATCTGTTTAAGAAATAGAAATGGTAACATGAAATTATGATGCTGGGAAAGTATGAAGGCAGCAACGTCTTCATGAAATAAAAAAACATGTTAAAAAAATCAAGAGCAAAAAATAGATAAAAGGAAAAGAATGTTGCCCCGGCGTCATACTAGACCAAGGGATATGCCCAACAGCCCAAGCACAGCAAAGAGAAAAATCCTAAAGAAATTATTTTAAATAAATATTGCAAATTATTCCTAAGGGAATTGCAAAGCAGAAATCAAATCTTTTATAAAAAAATTCAAAAGGGAATTCCAAATTATTGACATATAAACCACGATTATAGGGGAATGAATTCTGTGTTTTTTTTTGTTACATGATTATACAGAGAAGAGAGTCAAATTCAACAAAATTTTAGGATTGAACCTTGTCAAGATTTGTAACAAAAAGAAATCATAACATCTACGTCTACGTTTTTTTTCACATGATCAGCAGTAATCTTATTCCTACTAGTCTCAGTCCTACAAATATAAATTCTAATTATTTTTAATAAAATTGATTTTTTTTTTAATTTAAAAAATTCACGTGACATTATGTGGCACGTTACCTATCGATTTAGCAAAAGTGACGTGGTATGTCCTCACTCATATCACCATTTAAGTAGTAAAAGGAACATTTCCAAAATTTAAGCAAAGTTTAGAGACTCAAAGCATCGATAAAAATTTTAAGTACCAATTTCAAAAAAGCACCTAAATTCAGGGACTAATAACTTAAATAAGCCTAAAAAAAGAAAGAGACATAGTTAATTTGGTCACAAATATAAGAAAAATTAACTAATTTTCTATTATAATTAATACAATTATTAATTAAAATATTGTCAGAAAGTATTGATTTCATTTAATTTTTATTTCATTCCCAATACAACTTTCCTGAAATATCTATATTTTTTTTATGAATTTGAGAAAATTAAATACACTTAACTAATTTTATTGATTAGTGTGATTTCAGATTCTTTTTCTTATAATAAAGACAGAAATGAGTAAAATTAAAACATATATAACTTATCTTATTTTTTCAAAACATAAAACACATAGGTAGAGAATTAATCCCCTGGCGAGTTGACAAGCACTTCCATACTTCTCCATTCACATTCATATTATTGCGCTATTGTCGTAAATTATTATGTTAGTTTATTAATTCAAATTGTTTACTGTATGTGAATACTAAATTGTTATTCAGAGCATCCACAACCCTAAACCGACTTTTGGTTCATAAATGGGTCTCACATATTATCTTATAATTTTTTACAATTCCTCAAAAGTTAAGAACTCTATCAACTTTTTTCCTCCAATCCCAAACCCAACATTCATTTTTAAATTGGACCTACAACCTATCTCACACTTTTATATTTTACATCTAATTATAACTATAATAATATATTATTAATATTTAAATATAGTAAAATGTAACAGCTAGTATTTTATTAAAATATGTTAATTTAATTTTTTATTTTTTTATTAAAATCTTTCTACGAAAAAATATTTAATTTTAATTTTTTTTTTCAATTTTAATTTTTATTTAATATTTTATTTATTTATTTATGAGATTAATGGGTATGCACTGACGGTGTTCGTCATCCACCATTCGTTTGGATTACTTTAATTTAAAAGTCAACAACCATAAACGGATGAATGATGAATAATATACTGATGGTGTAAAAAACTTTATATTGTAGGTGCATTACCCATTTTCTCTTTATTTATTTAAATAATTTAGTCTATTTGCCTCACTTTACTCTATCTCCCTCTTATTTGCCTCACTTTCACTCCACAAATTTCTCACTCTCTCAATCTCTCCACAAACACAAATATATATATCTCTCTCTCTCTCTGAAAACACATTTTATCCTCAACAAATTTCTCCCTATCCCTACAACTTCTCACGCCATCTCTCTCCTTCTCCCTCACTTGTCTCATTTCTCTTTCTCTAATCCTTGAACGGCCACAAACCCCTCTACTGACTCTCTTCACAGTTTCATCATCAAAACCAAATCTGATCCATCATCATCATTAATAAACCGCGAAGGTGGCGGCACTCCCACTCCAATCCTTGCATGCAGGATTGAAGCATTGATCCATCGAATTAGAGATTGAAGATTGGCTTTGGAGCTTGAGGAATGTTGGTTCCCCATTTCTCTGCACTCGTTTCTTTTTTATTATTTTTTTTAATTCCCATTTTTAATTTCTGTAATTTTTGGTGATTATTTGGATTCCTTGTTGTAATTTTCGGTTTCCGGAAATTGCTGTATTGATCAAATATTGTATCCTCAATGAATTTCTGGTTCCTGGTGGTTTTTTTTTTAATTTATTTTCTCTCTCCCATGCCCTTCAATTTCGTACTGCTGGGTCCCTCCTTTCTCCTTACGATCGAGTTCACGGGGACGACCCGGGTCGTTCGGACGAACTCGTCCAGTCGTGAACCAAGGGTTCCCAGTTTGTTCATCCCGATGAACTGGGTTACGAACCTGTCGTAAACAAAAAAAAAATTGTTATGCAGGTCGGTTCACATTTTTTAAATTGTCATTGTTCATGCTATACAATGAAAAGGCCCAACATAGTAGTTGACTGGGTTTTTTAAGCTTAAGTATGTTTGATCTTTATTGTGGATATGAAAAAAAAAAGGTTTTGTTGGTGTAAGCAAAATCCACTTCAGTGATCTCTGTGCATCGGAGGGGATAGTGGAAAAGTCTTCGACTATCAGCTACCCTTGGTGAACGCAAAAAAAAAAAACCTAGATATGTTTTATCTCATTGAAAAAATCACATATAGAAAAAGTAATCCTATGTTGGTTACATTAATAAAGAGGGAAGAAAAAAGTGAAGTTTTACTAATGTTAAAAACTAGTACCATACCCAGTGCAAATTAATAAAGAGGGAAGAAAAAAGTGAAGTTTTACTAATGTTAAAAACTAGTACCATACCCAGTGCAAATTGCACGGCTGTTGGTATTTATTAACATAAATTTAAATATTATACTATTAGGTAAATTATGCCACAAATTTGAATTCTATCAAAATAATCCTACACGAAATCATTACTATATTAAAAATACTACAATTATTGACAGCAACTTTTAAAGATAAATTAAATGAATCAAAAATTACACATTAATTCGTTTTTTTTTAAAAGTAAACATGAGACGAACAACAACCTATAACCTCGAGGAATGATATGTATAATTAGGATTATAAAATAACAAAACAATTTTATTCAATAATATAAATTGAATTATTATTAAATTAAGTGAGAAATTAGCTAAAATTCTTTGATATGGACCAAAAACGGGATGAAATAGTACTTACATGCTTGTTGAGGAAAGGTGAGTGGAAGAAAAAAATGAAGCTGATTTTTTTAGTTTGTACTCCATAACCAAGTTATGAATTTGTCAAGACTACATCACTTAAACCAAAAACCATTGGTATTAATTACATTTTTAAATATTTAACAAAACAATAAATTTTAGCAAATATATATGTGAATTTTTTTTAAAAAAATTATTTTATTTTTTATAGCACATGAAAGAAAAAATGTTACACAAGGACATCGTGTGTTGAATGAAAAGTGAATTTAAGATGCTTTGGACTACTACATGGCAATGAACATAAAGATCGGGAAAATGGTCATATTATTCCTAGATATGGTCAACACTAATCATCAACTAGGTTATTCGTCACTATCACAATGCGTGTGTTGATAATAAATTATTGGTTTATTTAAGTTTTTAGTCCCCGAACTTATGTGCTCTTTTGGAATTGGTTCCTGATCTTTTTTTCGTTGTTTTGGGTCCCTAAACTTTTTCAATTTTTGGAAAAGGACCCTGTTGTTGCTTAAGTGATGATATGACCAATGAAATGTCACGTCACTTGTCCGACATCGAAGAATGAAGTGCTATGTAGTCTTTTGTAACACCACATGATTTTTTTTTATTAAATTTTTTTTTTCAAAATTATTAAAGGATTTTATTTTCTTTTTTTAAAAAATACAAATTTTAATTATTTTTAATAAATTTGAATTTATTTTAAATCTTTAAAATTCACGTGGCATCATCTAGTATGTTCTATCGATACTGCGAAGGTTATGTAGCATTTCATCGGTCATATCATCGCTTAAGCAACAACAAGATCATTTTCCAAAAATTGAAAAAGTTTAGGGACCCAAAGCAAAAAAAAAAGATCAAGGACTAATTTCAAAAGAGCACCTAAGTTTAGGGACTAAAAACTTAAATAAGCCTAAATTATTTATATAAGAGTGACAACAACCCAAAGATACACCATCTTACAGAAAGATTAACTTGTTGCACCAGTTTTCACTATTCATTCCAAAGTAACACAAGTAGTCAAATTTAACTTCGCATTTTTTTTAATATAGTACGAATCTTGGATAGAGGGTAAGCCTCAGAACAATGGTAAGGTTGCATGCCTTGTGACTTTGGGGCTAAGTTCAAATCTTAGATCTAATGCCTAATCTCTGTTCAACATAGCGAAGTCCATGAGTGCAATGATTCATCATAAGCACTATTTTCAATTCCAGATAAGGTTTGGTAGAAACTGGTTTTAGAAATCCTGTTTACTGTTACTCATACAGCACTCATAGAGAATGCAATGCATACTGGCATGATAATGTCAGATAAAGTAGACTGATGAATCCAATTTGCTAGATCATCTAATAGACTGGTGAAGTATATATAGAGTAATAAAATCAGTTAAATCCATTCATTTCTGATAAGGAAAACTCTTAAAAATGGAACGATAGCTAGCATTCACGATAGAAATATATGGAAAACGGTAATTAGAAATATATGGAACCTTAGCATTTACCTTATCCCTCCTCTTTTCCAAAAGCTTTATTTTAGAAGCTGAAAAATATAGATTCTAATATAAGCTGAATTTTAATTTCTTCTGTTTTTTGACTTCTTTTTAGAAAAAAACCAACCAAACAAAATGCAATGTAGAGGTGATTTTTTTTTTAAATTTAAAAAGTCCCTTTTTTGGGAAAAAAAAAATCCAAACAAAACAGGCCATAAGTGTGCAAATAGAATTTGAACTTTAAAGCATCGCATTTTTTCTAATGCTTTTCAACGTGTCTAACTTGGATATGACTCTTTTATCGGTGTCCATCCTTAGCAATGACTCCAAAAAAAAAAAAAACACATTGGAACTATATATGCACTAAAATATGATGGATTTGAAATAACTGAAAACCAACATATCATTAAAAACTTTGGATTGGTTGCATATATTCACAATTTAAACAACTAAACAACAAAATTACAAAAGTAATTCAAAACAACAATCTCTTTGGTAAAATTAGTAAGGCACCGTAGAGGGGACGAGTGACAGAATTCACAATACGGTTACCTGAACCCCTTGCATTGCTTTTGATTCCAGCATATTATCAAGCCGTGATGAAGCATGACTGTGAAAAGGACGGTTTAGTTACAGTTCAGGGCACAACCACCACCCACAAATAAATATTATCAAGCCGTGATGAAGCATGACTATGAAAAGGACGGTTTAGTTACAGTCCAGGGCACAACCACCACCCACAAATAAATATCTGCATGCAGCTCTCAATCATTGAACGGAAACCCAAAAACAATTATTATTTTCATTATCAATGAAAAACTATTATACATCAAAAGTTGCCTTCAATGTTTTGTCACTGAGAGAACAAACCTCTGATTTTGCATCCTTATTGAAGAAGCAATGGCTTCAAACGCAGCTTGCCCATCTACAAAGCACTGTGCCTGACAACCATCTTCAATTAAGCCTCTTGGAGGAGCAAAAGAAAAATAGAGGATGGTTATGAGAAAATCGTTCAGGTGCCCTGAGTCCAACATCATTAATTGTAGCAACCCAATCTGTAACTTTACGGCTACTTTTCACTTTTCACTCTAACTGCAATGCTCCGGTGTTCGCAAGTCACATAAAGTATTCAAGCAAGTGTTAAAAAACCATATTCCTCTGTAGACATTTACCAAACGTCCTATAACATTCATTAATCAGCTAATAACCGGTAAAAGGAAAGGATTAGGATGCGGAAGTGAGAATATGAATTGGCATTATGCCCTTATGAGACACAAATGGCAGGACTATGAATTAACAACCAAGATAGAAGAGCACTCTTCTCACCTTGAATGAATGGCGTAAAGAATTTCGTTCCTTTATTTCGGTTGCTAGTGATAGACGACCAACCCCATTCCCATCTGAGGCAGGTGGTAAATCAAAAACAATAATGTCCAAACTCCAAAGGTTGCACATCAAATGGATCTGCCAGCAATGCCAAGAATCCAGGTTTCAGTACTGCTCAAACCTGTAATTATAACATCTGCAAATTTGATAAAAAAGGGCAATTATAACATCTGCAAGAGATTTGATAAAAGATTTAGTGATGTTGCAAACAGGGCAATTATAACATCTGCAAAACAACACTGATTCAAAATGATAAACCAAAATGGAACAAATTCAAAACCAAAATAAAAACTATAGAATGAATATTTAATGGAACAAATCATAACCAAAATAAAAACTAAACATTTTGGTCAAGCCCAACAAAACACTTAATATGTCTAACATATCAAAATTACTACTTAGATATCATCTAATGTATCAAAATTGGTTCAAGCATTTTCCCAGACACATAGTAAGCAACTGATAAAACCAAACTTCGACAAATCAATAAAGCATCATATGAATTTTTGCAGTACAAATCAGAGGATAAACTAAAAAAATTGACCGTAAGATCTTCAAAAGAAACAAACTCAACTCAAATGAGAATATCCACAATCTCCTTCAATCTCCAAAATCAGTAGAGAACACCTTCTAACTCCTGTAACTACAGAAAAAAATTATTTGAAACAAAATAATCACAAATCAAATTGAAGCTCCAACAGATATTGCCTTCTTAGATTACTCTATCAAAATGTCCACCAAAAAGAAATGAGACATGAAGATAGATAAGAATAGCATGGAAAAAAAATTAAACTCATATGAGAGAACGAATTTATTATCAAGGAAGAGGAACACTATCAATGAAGAGCTCCATAATCCTTTTGAAAAAAAAATAACAAAGATGACATGTGCTATTTGGTTTGATTAATTCAATTTAATACATGAATCCAAGATCCATATAGATATAAGTTAAGTGGTTCTTCACGGAACCAATCCAAGGCAACTCTAATAAGAAGCAATTTTGTTTGGATTTCGAACTTATCGGATTGCATTTTTTTTAAAGGTATAGGTTTAGATATATTATATGATTGGTTGACAACGTATTTTTTTAAAATGGATTATACATTATAATGAAATCCATTTTCTATGCACTATGATGTAATATTATTTTGTTTAAAAAGACTTAAGGATATGAAACTCACTTTATTTGTTATAAAAAATAACGAAAAAACTTGTATGTAAATAATGTCATATAACTTCTGCTTCAACTAAATTGAAAATGAATCGAGCTTCAAAGTTTTGATGCTTACTTAATTACTAAACAAATGTGTGAGGAACATCATAGCTTGTAAATAAGCATTTTACTAATAGAGATCAGCCACAACAACATAATAAGGTCAAAATACTAATACACAATAATGGGTTGGATTAGTCATACTTTGAATTCAACTGTGCTGTGGTGCACCCAGCTGTGGGTAGAATAAAAGCAGCCCACTGAATCTCACTTTATCTGAAATTTAAATAAGAACACAATGGCAGGAACCATGAAGTTTAGTTTAGTGGTGACATGATAAAAGATAGTAGTGAAGTGGTATTAAAGAGTTGAGCGAGTATTCTGTCCCCCTTTCTGATGAGCAATATGCTCTGTATAGAGAATTCAGACCTCCTCCCAAGATGTGAGGTCCACTTATATGACCATTCAAATATTGATGATTATTTGTTAAATTAAAAATAAGCTCACAAAGGAAGGGAAAGGCTATTATTGAGTTTTGGAATAGCTATGACAGCAACCTTGTTGAAGTTATTGAATTTTCTTCATCCGATGAAGAAGATAACAAAGGAGAAATTGCTCAAAAGCCTTCCTTTTCTAGTTTTGATTTTCCTCCAACTGTATCTAAATATTTAGAGGGTGCAGTAGCTCAAGTTAGAAAAGAGTACAGTGTCAAAAAAGAAGACAAAGGAGAATTTCAAGTAGATGATGGAACTGTGTTAATTCAACTATACTCAATCAAATTTAGAGGTGTGAAATTAGTCTTGTACAGGAAGCTAGAAGCTGTTGTGTCATAAAATAGGGACATGGCAATTGGCATAAGATAATTACTATAATGTGAAAAACATTAAGAAATTATATTTATTCTAATACCTCATGCCAAATGATTTACTGAGTGAGTAATAGTGCTCAAATTGATAACCAATCCACAGGTAGACACCATCAGTATTATTATTTTCTTATCTAGAAGCTTATAAATAGTCATGTACTTAAGCATTTGATTCTTGAGTAACTTCTGGACTTGCAAGTGGTAAGAAGGCCAACGGCAAAAGCTTAGGGGCTGGATGGTGGGAAGATCCAAATTTTTTATTATTCATTTTTTAAAAGGATCTAGAGCAGAATTATTGCATCAGTATGAACTTAGTTGCATATTGTGAGTGCAAAGGAAAAAGTTACTAACTAAGAAACGTGATAAGAACAGGGTATCATATGAAATGCACACTGGCAACTAAGCTGTAAGGTCTTCATTACAAAGCCAAAGGATAAAGGAGATGGATTAAATAACACAAAAACAAATACCTGATATATGTGATCGCGCTTTGATACCACATCACATTTAGGAAGTTTCCTTGATAAATAAGAGAATAAGTGAAAGCATGAGTAAAATTAAGAAAGAGGGAAATGAATGAACATAGAAAAGGAAAAGTAATGAAGCAAACCCAAATCAGAGGAACCCCGGCCAAGAATATCAATGGCCCATGTCTAAAGAAGATAGTTGGACAGGATAATACGTAAAATCTCAAACTACTAAGATTGACAATATGTAAAATGTCAGCCTTATTAACGAAGAAATAGGTGATTGTGATTCCCTTTACTGTACAAAACATAAGTTCTAACCTTGAGTCTAGACTACTAATGCACATTCAATAGATTACTCTATCATTTTGCACCTAATCACACAAATAAATCCCGCATTCAGTGTCCATACAATCCCAAACCCAAGCCCAAGCAAATGTAAGAGAAGAACAAATCAGCATTCGGACAATAGAGATCCCAAGCAATTCTTCTAAAAGTTACTCTTAAAGATACAGTTTTTTAGATCTGAACATAACAATTTTCTCACATGAGACCTGTGAACCTGCTTAGGTCTTGCTCACAACCTTCAGTGCTATATCATATTAATTTCTCAACTACCATCAATAGACATTATCAATTGCTAATTTCTCAACTATCGTAACTTGCTCACAACGTTGCATTTACAGTGATGCCAAAACAGTAATAGTAGCTTTGTTCTTAGGAGCTTTGCACAATTACATACTTCCTCATGCTTATATGTTTTTAAGTAGAATTAAATAGAATTTAAAGTTATAGGAATATCTTAAGTTACTAATCTCGTAAACGAAAAAAAGGAACAGAGAAGACCTAAAAGGGATAAAACCAAACATTAAACCAAAACAAAAAAACAAAAATTTTGGTAAATAGAGGAGACCTAAATGAGAGTGGACCAAATCAGTTTCCAACAACCAGAGCTAACAGCTACTGAAATCCAAGCCGGGAGTCATAGATCAGTCTTAGTAGATAAATAATTATTCTGCAAAAAGAAGAAAAAGAAATTGCAGCGAAATTGCAGAAAAATAACGGAGAAATTATTCTGCAAAAAGGCAAAAGTAACTGAGTGAAAATGAAGAGTGTGATATAGACCGAAAAGTGAAAATGAAGAGAGTGATACACATTAGCATCGTGCCATCATCATCAAAAATCAAGCATCATCAAATTAGTAGCATCGAAATCAGAACAGAACGAAGTTAAGGAGGCAAGTGTGAAAATAGAATGGTAAGTTACAATAACATGAATTACAAAAGAAATGGAAAAAAACAGTTAGAGATCAACAGCAAACATTCAAAATGTTTGGATCTTGCCAGGGCCCTTTATCAGACCTCATACAACCACCTTGATCTATACATGTGCAAGTACCACCTAGAAAATCAGGCAGCTCATTGAAAAAGCACGGAGATTCGGAAATTTCAAATAACAACACAGCTTGATTAAAAAATAATGCCATTAACAAAACTAATCGAACAGTTACCTCACATCGATGAATTCAAGTAATTCATTCTGGAACTTGTTCCCAAGAACCTAATGAAACATTGAAGCATCAATTATTCCTATACTACTTATGCATTATCTCTATCAACAGTGTGAGATGATTACTTTGTTGCAATCCTATATAATAACTCAAATAATTAGCACTTACATTTATTTTTGAAGTAGTTTTGGGATCAAGAAATAATCTCATTGTGTTCCAGAGCAGTTTAAAACCAGGACCAACATTGATTATAAACATTCAGCATAAAGTCTGCATAGTATCATTTACAGGTTTGTATATATACATGAACATTGGTTCAGTAGCCATAAAAAAATAGAAACTACCAAAAAAACTTATGATTAAAACTACATACTTCAGGATAGTAGTCACCATCAATCTTCTGCAGCCGCACTATGAGTTCCCGAGAAGACTTAATAGCAAATGTTTTCTCAAAACCCTGGACATGGTATCTTAGATACCCATCCATGGTAGTTACTTGCATAAGCTTATCGGGATCAACTTTGCCTAACCTCTCAATATAAACAGGTTTTCCTTCCTTATCCACGCCATAATAACCATGTGGATAATACTGCAGAACTTCATTCAACTCACTGGCTCAAAATTCTAGAGACAAAGAGAGAAAACCAAAATGTACAGATGATCAAATCAACATGACCAACAAAAGAAGAAAATCAAATAAAAGAGACAGTGAGGAAGAAACCAAAATGTACAGATGATCTAATCATATCTTACCTTGTTATTCGCAGCTGCATGTTCAGCAACCAATTGAATTGAATCAGGAGAAACAGTGAGGAAGAAGCCAACAATATAGAAAAACCTGGCCTTTGCAACTGTTAAAAAAATTGGACAGTAACCAATGTAAATCATCTTGATTACTCAGATACATTGAAGAGATAGAAGAGGGCCCGCATAGAGCAAAACAATATTAACACAAAAAGAAACTAAAAAAAGCAAGGTTAATCAAATCCAGACAACTGTTATTGGTTAAGCATGTAGATCCATATCTGAACAGAAGGGAAGCATGTTTAAGGGATAGATGAATAGAGTGAAACACACAAAAGAAGCTTTCACATGTGGTTTTCCCTATTAATGAGGAAAGGGAAACACATTGTTCAGTGGATAGATGTTTAAATTTCAGATTTCAAGTAACACACTATTTAGCAAATTATCTTTAACTGTACCTGAAGATCGCCGATCCAAAGGGTGGGGGCTGCGGGGAAGGGTCGAATCCCCTCCGGGACGGCGCTGCTGATGAAGCCCACATGCCCACAAAGAGAATATTATGTGGAGGAAAACAAATTGATTAGAGAAGCAAAGAGCGACTTCGATGAAATGAGAAACTAATAGTCTACAATTTATAGGGAAACATTAAGACTTGAAAAGATAAGTTCAGGGGGAAAAAGTACAATCTGATTCTTAATGAAAGCCAAGAAAGTATTCGATCTAGAAGTTCTCCACCATCGCATAACCTAAGAAAGCAAAACAATAATGAAATAATGGGAAAAGGTTCTTTAATGTAAAATAATCATGAAATAATCTCCATAGTAGTTCTCCCTCAACAACTGCATTTAAAAATAAGGAAAAGAAAACAACAATAAAATTTAAAAGCTTTGTATAGCATGTGTTACCTTAGTAGTGTTAAAGCCCCACCTGCATCAACCATGGATCTGTAAAACAGATGAAGAACACCAAAACCCCAAGAGACATTAAGGAAAAAAAAAAGGAAGAAAAGACAATAATAAAAGACCAAAACAAAGATTAAAAAAAAAGGTCAATCTCAATTTTTAGTCATCAACAAATTGCCTCTCTCTTAATCTCGATATCTCACTGAAACAAATTAATTATATACTTAAAAGAAATTCACAGGTAGAAGGAATAAGATTTATGACTCAAGTATGCACCAATGACTTACCCAATGTCATGATCTTGTTACATCAAATTCTGGAGCTCGTCAACATATCCGTGCAAGCATCAAAGGCAATGGTCAATAACATCATTTTACACTTTTCAATAGAAAGATATAAATTAGAGACATACAGCATCATCATCAATATCCTCATCATCCTCAGGGACTTGAGGAAGGCTGAAAAAGTTGAAGAAACTTTCACATTTTTCAGTTTTTGTCATGGATTTGGTATTCTTTATTCATTTCTTTGGCTTCTTAAGAATCTTTTGAGTCAGGCACTCATTATCCATTCTACCATGTTTAAAATAAATCAACAAAATTTAGATCATATGGCAGGAAATGAAGCATAAATTCAACCAAATTACATATATTGCTTACCCTATTGCTTTCTCTAATATGGGGTCATCATCGTCAATCATGTAATAATTTTGTGTGAGCCCATAATTTTTAAAATAGGGATTAGTATCAAAAAAGAATTCCAGCTTGAAGCCCTTAGGATCATCAACTCTACACCACTTGATATCTTAAAGATACCTGAGGGCCCCCTCATCACGTTCAGTGATCTAATGCACAAAAATAAAAAAAGAATAGCCTCCTATGATCAACTTAACATATGATGCATATATCAAGGTGGTGGGGGAGGATTATATCAATGATATAGACCCTTTCAAGTATCAATGATATATTTATATTTATATATCAAGCATCATCATCAAAATCAACAGTAGGATCATACCACCATCATCAGAGATATAACATCAAGGTCAACACGCGGTGGCTCGGTGATGGCTCGGCGATGGTGGCTGAAGGTCAACATGCATCAAGGCCCAAAACCTGGGCTGCAAACCTTATGAAACAGGAACGGCGGGTCTCACCGCTGCAATGCACAGCCTCTCCATTCCATCACACCAGCGTTGGTTTGCGTCTGAGTTAGGATCGCAATGCGGCCAGGGGCCCCTGAAACGTAGAATCCCACAATTCCACGACCTTTCTTGCGATCTTGCTAACGCCACTGTGAATAAGATTTTTGCGGCAACCGAATGGCGTCTCACGGCGGCTGTGAATGAGAGAGAGGTTAAAAGGATTGGATTCTTGGTCTTGAAATTTGAAATAGATCGATTGAGAGGGAAATATTTCAAATAGTATTCAAGATATTGCAACTGAGGAAGGCAATAAGGAAACAAAAGCATTTACTTCCAAAACCTTGTAAGTTCACCTTGTAGCTCATGTGTCGAAAGAAAATTACTATCGTCACATGTCCTCCTAATGGCATAACATCCTTGATTTTTGTACTCATCCGTGAATAGGGAAAACTTCCCAGTTAATGAGTGCAAACAATAGGCACCACTCACCATGGCCTTTAGAAAATAGTCTAACAAACAGTACTATATAGTTGTATTATATATTTAAAATATGTATATACTTCAACTTGAAAATAGATAGATGACCTATGATCATATACAGAAAAGAGACTACTAATGAAACTGTTGCAAAGGCCCTGGGTTTTGCAGAAGACTCGGCTGCATGTCTTGTACTCTAAAATCCTATTTCTGCGACCTCCTAGCTGACATAAATTGAATCTTGTACTCTTGTACTATATAAAATAGCAAAAGAAAGAAAGGATCACTGATGTCTCAAACTCGTTTGCAATAGGAAAACACAACCATGTCTCAAACGATGCATTGCATACCAAAATCATTCATATGTTGTGTCAAATGATATATGCTTCAGGCATTTGGACCCAAGGAACCAGTCCCAATCCAATTGAAAGTGACACTCCATAGATCTAATTATGCAATTAAATAACTTGTTAACAACCATAATATCTATAGAAATAAAGTTAACATGTTCAGAAGAAGACTCACCAACATTCTTGCTTGATAATGCTAATAGTGGTGTTAACCCAAACAATAAGCTTTGATTCTCTTAAATTTGGAAGAAATAATATTTTGTCTTATATTTATTATGAGGTTACTAGACCTCTATATATACATAAGCCTGTAACCTATTTTAGGAAATATGGACAACTAATTCTAAGGAAACAAATACCTATGATTATGGGATTGATCCTAAATACAGAAACCTAATAATAGCAACATAGAACTTGTTATAGAAATACAGCACAACAACTGTAAAACTTCCTAAAATACACACAGACAACCATGGTTTTGACACTCCCCCTCAAGCTGGTGAATAGGTGTTTTCCATTCCCAGCTTGGATATAATTCCTTCAAAGTTAATGCAGTTCAGCCCCTTGGTGAGTATGTCTGCAAGTTGATTCTGAGTGGATACATATGGTGTGCAAATCACGCCACTGTCTAGTTTTTTCTTGATAAAGTGTCTGTCAACCTCGATATGTTTAGTTCTATCATGCTGCACTGGGTTGTGGGCTATACTAATTGCAGATTTATTGTCACAATATAACCTCATAGGTTCATCCCACCTTATCTTCAAGTCTTCCAATATAATCTTTAGCCATAGAAGTTCACATATTCCGTGGGCCATTGCTCGAAATTCTGCTTCAGCACTTGATCTAGCAACTACACTCTGTTTTTTACTCTTCCAAGTCACTAAGTTTCCACCAAGGAAGGTGCAGTATCCAGTGGTTGATCTCCTATCTACCACTGACCCCGCATAGTCCGCATCTGTTTATGCTTCAAGACTTACACTCTTGTTTCGTTTGAACAAAATCCCTCTTCCGGAGGTCCCTTTCAAGTAGTGGACAATTCTAAGAGCAGCTTGTAAATGTGCTTCCTTTGGTTGGTGCATAAACTGGCTGACTAAACTTACAGCAAAAGCAATGTCTGGTCTAGTGTGAGATAAGTAAATAAGCCTGCCCACAACTCTTTGATACATTTCCTTGTCCACGACAATATCATCCTCTGCACTTCCCAACTTTATATTTGGATCAACTGGAGTACTTGCTGGTCTACAGGCTATCTTACCTGTTTCTTTAAGCAAGTCAGTAATATACTTTTGTTGAGATATGAAGATTCCTTTCTTGGAATGAGCCACTTCAATTCCCAAAAAATATTTAAGTCTCCCTAGTGTCTTGATCTCGAATTCCGTGGCAAGGCATTCACTTAACACTTGCTGCTCCTTTTTGTCATCCACACTTACTATAATATCATCTACATACACTAATAGATTTGTTACTCCCCCTGAAACTGAATGTTTGATAAATAATGTGTGATCCCCTTGGCTCTGTTTGTAGCCCAGACCTGTCATAACTTTGGTGAATCTTCCAAACCATGCTCTTGGGGATTGTTTCTGCCCATATAGAGCCTTTCTTAACTTGCAAACAGTTCCAGCAGCAACCTGTCCATTGTAACCAGGGGGCAACTCCATGTATATTTCTTCTTCAAGGTCTCCATGTAAAAAGGCATTCTTCACATCGAACTGCTGTAGGTCCCAATCATGATTTGCTGCTAATGACATTATTACTCTGACCGTGTTCATCTTAACAACCGGGGCGAATGTCTCCAAGTAATCAACTCCATAGGTTTGAGTGAAGCCTTTAGCCACTAACCTTGCCTTGTAACGTTCGATGGTCCCATCAGCCCTATACTTTACCGCATATACTCACTTGCATCCTACTGGTTTTTTTCCAGGTGGTAGTGTGACAAGTTCCCAGGTCCTATTTTTGTTTAATGCCTCCATTTCCACATCCATGGCATGTTTCCATTTCCTATCAGATAATGCTTCAGATACAGAGGAAGGTGTGTGTGTGGAGTTGAGGTTTGTGAGAAAGGTTTTATGGGTAGGTGAGAATTTTTCAAAGGATAAGAAATTTGATAGTGGGTAAAGTGGTTGTTGGGTGGATGTTCTAGTTCCCTTTCTAAGAGCAATGGGTAGGTCTAGAGTTTGGTCCACCTGTGTTTCTAGATTTTCAGAAACAAACTCATTAGAATTATTGGAGTTTATAGGATTCGAAGGTGTTACCTCATGCAATGATGATGGGTTGGATTCTTGGACATTGCCAGATTCTAGAATGGCCTTTTTTCTCCTTGAATATACCATATTTTTCCCAAATTTTCCACCATTAGGTTCAGGTACCACTGTTGGTTCAGGTGCAAGTCTGCTCTCATTTTCAGGGACAGCAGATTCAGGTGTAGGTACCATCGTTGGTTTAGGTGCAGGTCTGCTCTCATTTTCAGGGACAACAATGTCATTTGTCCCTATTCCAGGTCCAAATGTCATATTTGGAAGCATGAGAGTCTCATCTTCCTCTCTTACATTCTCCCCCTGAAGATGAGACTGCTTGAAGTAGCTTTCTTGTTCGTTGAAGGTGACATCTCTTGACACGTAGAATTTTTTTGACGGGGGATGAAAACATTTGTATCCCTTTTGAGTGGTAGAATACCCTAAGAATATACATTTGACAGCCCTAGGGTCCAATTTTCTCCTTTCATTACTATGAACATGTACAAAGGATACACACCCAAATATTCTAGGTTGTAGTTTATTTGTAGGATCCAAGTGTGGGTAGAATGAGGATAGGACTTCCATGGGACTTTTTGAGTCTAAGATTTTAGTGGGTAACCTATTGATTAGATAAGTTGCAGTAAGAAGGGCTTCCCCCAAAATCTCTTATGAACATGATTTTGAAAAAGTAGAGCTCTAGTTTGATCTAATAGGTGGCCATTTTTCCTTTCTGCAATCCCATTCTGTTGGGGTGTGTTCACACATGAGGACTCATGGATTATCCCTTTCTTTTGGCAAAAAGAGTTTAGTACAAGGTTAAAGTAGTCCTTGGCATTATCGGACCTAATTCTTTTGATACCGACCCCAAATTGATTTTTAATCATTGAGACGAATTGAATAAACACGGAGCTAACTTCAGATTTTTGATTTAATAGAAACACCCAAGTCACCCGGGTACAATCATCTATGAAGGTTAAAAACCATTTAGCACCTGAGATATTAGGAACATAAGCAGGACCCCATACATCAGTGTGAACAAGAAAAAAAGGGGAAGGACTTATATTGTTGCTAATTGGAAAGGGTATACGCTTGTGTTTTGCAAGCTCACACACCTCACAATGGAGACTCTCCACATTTAAATTTTTAAACAAGGAAGGAAAAAGCACTTTTATAACTCTAAATGAAGGGTGTCCTAGTCGGCAATGGTATAGTTGAGCTTTCTCTTTGTTAGTCATGGTGGATTCAGATATGAGAGATTGGCTCTTGATAGGCAGATTAGGATCCTCCATGTAGTATAGGCCATTCCATTCTCTAGCATGTCCAATCGTCCTCCCCGAGTTGTTGTCCTGTAGTATACAAGAGTTACTATGAAACACAGTATTACATGAGAGATCTTTTGTGATTTTTTGTATAGAAATCAGATTTTTGGATAGTTTAGGGACATGAAGAACATTTTTTAATGTTATGGATGGGCTTATTTGGACCTCTCCTTGTCCTGCTACAGTTATAAGTGTTCCATCTGCTGTGGAAATTTTCTTGTTACTAGGACATGGGGAATAGGTGGAGAAGTATTTGGATTGAGGGGTCATATGGTCAGTGTCTCCTGAGTCTAATATCCAGTAATGTGTAAATGATGTATCTGAAACATTAAGCCCAACAGAAAGTGGAAACTTACCAGAATATGTTAAGGAGCATGTACCTGTGGGCTTCTCCAATTTAGTAAGGAAGGATCTCACACGTTCTATCTCTTCATGATTCAGCTGGACAAATTCTTCACTTTGTCCATTAGCAACGTGTGCTTGCCCTTGTCCTCCTTTTTTTGGAGGACCTCCTTTTGGCCCCCATTCTCGGCTTGGGGGTTTTCCATGTAATTTCTAGCACTTCTCCCTTGTGTGACTCGGATTTTTACAGTGGGTACACCAGACCTCCTCATATTTTTTCTCTATATTGGGAACCCAGCTTTTCCTCTGGTTAGCCGCCATGATTGTTCCTCCTTCAGCTATCATTGCAGAGCTTTCAGCGGTTGAGGTGTCCAGCATCAGTCCTCTCCTGCTTTCTTCACTCCGGATAATGGCTACCACTTCATTAAGCCCTGGGACTTTCTCTTTTCCCAGGATTTGAATTTGGACTTGGTCATATTCAGGATTCAGACCTACCAAAAAATCATAGACTCTATCTTGTTCAATATACTCCTTTAGGATTGCTGAGTCTTCTGAACACTTTGCTTTTATAACTCGATAGTGGTCCAATTCCATCCATAGAGACTTGAGTTGATTGGCATATTTTGTAACTGATCTATTTCCATGCTTGGCAGCCACGGTTTTCACCTTTACATCATAAATTTGAGCAGCATCCTTGGCCTTAGAATAAGTTTGTTCTACTGCCTCCCAAATTTCTTTTGCTGATTTAAGGAACATGCAGGTATCACTGATTTCTGGGACCATTGAATTCCACAGCCATGCCATGATCATGGAGTCTTCTTCGTCCCATGATTTGAACTTGGAATCTGTTTCATCAGGCGCATTATCAGTCAGGTGACTGACCTTTCCTTTTCCTTTCAAGATGGTCCTAATGAGTTGAGACCATTTGAGATAATTTTTCCCATTTAACCGATAAGCAGAATGAACATTCTGCAATTCTCCAGCAACCTGGGGTTTATCCCCAGTTCCTAGAGTAGGATCCACAACTTCAGCCATGACCAAGTGCAATCAAGGTAGAGAGAGTTGTGCTGCAATTAAGGCTGCGACAAGGTTTAAAGGTAGTGCAACAATGAAGGCTGCAACTTGGGTTTAAAGGAAAGGTCAGAGACTCCCAAGGATTAGGAGCTCTGATACCATCCTAAATTTGGAAGAAATAATATTTTGTCTTATATTTATTATGAGGTTACTAGACCTATATATATACATAAGCCTGCAACCTATTTTAGGAAATATAGACAACTAATTCTAAGGAATATGATTATGGGATTGATTGTAGCAAGTACAATTGCTAATTGACAGAAAATAAATGAAATAGAAATTATAGAAGCTCAGGGAAGTACTTTGTATTATTAACGGATGATGATTGTTACAAAATAGAAGAACTAAGTACCAATGAGGTACTCAGAAGGGAGATGAGATACAGAGAGAATAAGAGAGAACAAGAGAGAAATAGATGAGAGAGAGAATTTCAATGCAACAATCATCAATGCCTTCATTCATCCTGAGAGATACCATTTAAGGCAAATTCATTGGTCACGCACGTAGTCACTGAGGCGCACATTTGCACGTTTCATTCTGTCACTTTTCCTTGGGTGCATGATCCAAGGGAATCGTTCCACGTGTCCTTCTTCCATAACAGAATTTGTCCTATTCTGATTGCCAATCATTTGCTCATTCCTTGCGTTTTCAGCTGAGCCATGTGGTCCCTGACTCTCATTTCCTTCCATTTGCCAATGTGGGCTTGTTACATTACCTCCCCCATTGAAAACAACCTTGTCCTCAAGGTTGAAAGTAGGATAAGAGTGTTCAATGGTGATTCTGTCTTCCCATGAAGCCTCTTCTGGTTGCTGACCTTCCCAGTGAACCAAAACCTGTGGAATCTGCTGGTTCTTCTTGACAATAGTTCTGTGTTGCAGAATTGCCTTGGGTTGCAAGGCAAGTCCTGTCTCGTCTATCAGCAAAGGGTGTGGTATCTGAGTAGTGACCTCATTGCCTTTGAAAGGTTTCAACTGAGATATATGGAAAACAGGATGTATCTTGGCTTCTTCAGGAAGAGCAAGTTTATAAGCTACCTTGCCTATCCTTTGAATGATGGTGAATGGACCAAAATACTTCATGCTCAACTTCTGATTCTTTCTCAAAGCCACTGAATGTTGTCGATAGGGCTGTAACTTAACCCATACTCTATCTCCTTCAGCAAATTCAGTGTCCTTTCTATTCCTGTCATCTTGTGCCTTCATGTGTTGTTGTGCTTGGAGTAAATTGGTTTTGAGTTTGTCCAATAAAATGTCTCTGGCTTGTAACACATCCTGCACTGATTGAATGTCATTCTCAGAGTGCACATATCTGATGAGAGCTGGTGGTTGTCTGCCATAAACAGCCTCAAAGGGGGTCATACCCAAACTGTGATGAAATGATGTGTTATACCAGAATTCAGCCCAAGGCAAGTACTTCACCCATTCTTTAGGATTCAGACTTGAAAAACACCTGAGATACATCTCCAAACACTTGTTAAGAGCTTCAGTTTGGCCATCTAACTGAGGATGATATGCTGAGGACATAGCCATGGTAGTGCCTTGCAATTTGAAAAGCTGCTGCCAAAATTTGCTCATAAAAACCTTGTCTCTGTCAGAAACTATGGTTTTAGGAATGCCATGAAGCCTGACTATAGCATTGACAAATACTTCAGCAACCTGTATGCTTGTAAAATCAGGTCTCAGCGGTTGGAAATGACCATATTTTGACAATCTGTCCACCACTACCATAATCACAGAATGTCCTTTAACTATTGGTAGCCCTGTAATAAAATCCATAGCAATATCCTCCCAAATTTGAGAAGGAATTGGTAATGGTTGAAGAAGTCCTGCTGGCTGAGTGTTCAGGTGTTTTGCTTGTTGGCAAATGGCACACTGTTGCACATAAGATTGAATGTCCTTCTTCATTTTAGGCCAGTAGAACTCATTCTTAATTCTTGCTGTTGTTCTAGCCACCCCTGAATGTCCTCCAACAGTAGAATCATGATATTTTGTCAAAATCTGTTTGATAAGATTAGAATTTGGAGGAATGATCAGCCTTCCTTTCCAAAATAATAACCCTTCTCTGCATGTCAGATGAGGGCTGCTGGGCTTATTCAGTAGGCAATTCTGCAATTCAATCTGCCAATGAGAATCTGAAGAAAGTTCAGTTTTTAGTTGCTGTAGAAATTGAGGCACTGTTTCTGAAAAAGCCATGTAAAAAGACCTAGATAAAGCATCAGCTGCAATGTTGTCCTTCCCAGGTTTATATTCAATTTTAAAATTGAAGCCCAGAAATTTATGCAACCAGTTCTCCTGCTCAGGTGTGTGAATTGATTGGTCTGCCAAATGTCTTATACTCTTCTGGTCTGTCCTGATAATGAAAGAATGGCCAAGTAAGTAGTGTCTGAACTTTGCTAAGGATTCTGTAATAGCATATAATTCCCTGGAGTATGCTGATTGTTTCTGCATTCTAGGAGACATTTTTTTTAGAAAAATAGGCTATAGGATGCTTGCCTTGGCTCAGCACAGCTCCTATACCTATGCCTAAAGCATCAGTTTCCAAAATAAAGGGCTTAGAGAAATCAGGTAAGGCTAGGACAGGGGCCTTAGTTACTGCATTTCTCAGTTCATGGAAGGCATCAGTAGCTTTAGCAGTCCAATTGAAGGCATCTTTTTTGAGTAAATCAGTAAGTGGCTCAGCTATGGTTGCATACTGTCTTATAAATCTTCTGTAGTAACCAGTGATACCCAAAAATCCCCTCAATTGTTTAACATTTTTGGGTTCTGGCCAAGCCAGAATAGCCTCAATCTTTGCCTGATCCATAGCAACTCCTTTCTGAGATACTGTATGTCCCAAGTACTCTACTTGTGTTGTGCCAAACACACATTTAGATAACTTGGCAAATAGGGAATGCTGTTGGAGAATTTGTAATACTCTTTCTAAATCATGCAAATGGGCAGACCAAGTAGGACTGTAAATTAATATGTCATCAAAAAAGACTAATACACACCTTCTCAACAGTGTTTGAAAAATGTCATTCATGAGATGCTGAAATGAAGCAGGGGCATTGGTGAGGCCAAAAGGCATAACAAGCCACTCATAATGACCTTGGTGTGTCCTGAAGGCTGTCTTGTGTCTATCCTCTGGTTTGACCAAGATTTGGTGATAACCAGATCGTAAATCCAGTTTTGAGAAAAACTCAGCACCATGTAATTCATCAAGCAATTCATCTACTGTTGGCATAGGAAAGATATCTTTCACAGTGATGTTATTTAGGGCCCTATAATCAGTACTAAATCTCCAAGATCCATCCTTCTTTTTGACTAAGAGGATTGGAGAGGAAAAAGGACTTGTGCTAGGCTGTATAATACCCTCTGTCAACATCTGCTGCACCATTTGTTCAATAGCAGTTTTCTGACTATGAGCATATCTGTAAGGCTTAACTTTCACTAGATTAGAACCTTCCAATAAAGGAATGGCATGATCCTGTGACCTTGGAGGAGGCAATCCTGTGGGCTTATTAAAAACTCTCTTGTAAGCATGCAATATCAATGCTATCTCAGGATCTAAATCCTTGGGAAATTCTGTGAACTCATCTGCAGTACAATCAGGAGGTTGCAATTGAATAGTAAAGCATTCTGCTATTGCAACAGTATGCTGTAGCCTTCTTATATGTTGGTACTGAGCCTGTTGAGGCAGAATAGGTTTTTCACCTTGTAAAGTAATAAACTGACCATTCAGCAGGAATTTAAATTGTAGTGCACTATAATCAGCCACATGTGGGCCTAGTGTGGACAGCCATGCTGCACCCAATATCAAGTCAGCTCCTGCTACAGGTAAAATATAGACAGGACAATGGGGTTGATGACCTTGGACTTCCACCACTAGATCAGAAATTACCCCTTCTGCTGTCATAGAATGACCATTGCCTACCATCACCTTGAACTGTTCTGCAGGCTGAACTGGTAGTCTCAGAAATTGAGCCACTCTTGGTTGGAGAAAGTTATCTGAGCTACCACTATCCAGTAGGATTTTCACAGGATGGCCCTTAATCTGACCATTAAATCTAATTGTGCCAAGGCCACTGTTTCCTTTCAAGGCATTAAAAGAGAGATGATGTTCTTGATCAGGGCTAATCTCAACAGTCTCAGATTCCTGTGTTTCAGTTTCTGGATTGGCTATTTCTTCATCCACTTGCAAGATCATAAAGTGTCTATTTGGGCATCTATGTTGTGGTGTGAATTTTTCATCACAAGTATAGCAGAGACCTTTTTCCCTTCTCACTTGCATCTCTGCCTGAGTCATTTTTCTAACAGGGCTGTTTGGGCTAATTTGTGGGTTTTGAGTTGTGTGGTAAATAGGTTTCTGGTTAGGTGTAGCTAATAGTGGTGGTTGGGAATTGTGGATTTTGGGATAAGTGTATGAGGTCTGTGTGTTGGTTGGTTTATTGAAAGTGACTTTTGGTTTAACATTGTATTTTTCTTCATAAAGTTTGGCTAGGGATACTGCTTTAAGCAAGGATAAAGGACTTTGGGCAATGACATCACGTTTGATTTCAGGTTTTAGGCCACAAATAAAGCAATCTAGTAATGCATCAGGGCTTATACCATAAACACGATTTGCAAGTGAGATGAATTCCATATAGTAATCATTCACTGAGGCTGTTTGGGACAGTTTGAAGAGGGTGGATCTGGGGCATTCAAAAGGTGATGGTCCAAACTCAGATTCTAAGGCCTTAGTGAATTGTTTCCATGATTGGAATGGCTGCATTCGAGTGATCATTTGAAACCAAGGTACTACATCCTTGTCCAAATGCACAGCAGCTATAGTCATCCTATGCTCATCAGGGGTATCATAAAAATTAAAAAATTGCCCAGCCTTAAAAATCCATGATAATACTTCAGTACCATCGAATCTAGGAAAGTCAATTTTAACGTTCCTTACTTGAAACGGTGGTTTGGTCCATTGAGGAGGATCAAATTGAGGAGTTGAAGTTCCTGCTGCCATAGCCTTAATCATCTCTTTCAGCTCGTTAATTGCAGCAGTTTGTTGCTGACTTTGGAAAGAATGCTCAACATCTCTTTATTTCAAATAGTCGACCGCCTCCTTAAGTTCTCTGATATCGCCTTGCATTTCCTTCATGCGTGTATTTTCTGCCATTGCAGAGGATGATGAAAGCACCAAATGTAGCAAGTACAATTGCTAATTGACAGAAAATAAATGAAACAGAAATTATAGAAGCTCAGGGAAGTACTTTGTATTATTAATGGATGATGATTGTTACAAAATAGAAGAACTAAGTACCAATGAGGTACTCAGAAGGGAGATGAGATACAGAGAGAATAAGAGAGAACAAGAGAGAAATAGATGAGAGAGAGAATTTCAATGCAACAATCATCAATGCCTTCATTCATCCTGAGAGATACCATTTAAGGCAAATTCATTGGTCACGCACGTAGTCACTGAGGCGCACATTTGCACGTTTCATTCTGTCACTTTTCCTTGGGTGCATGATCCAAGGGAATCGTTCCACGTGTCCTTCTTCCATAACAGAATTTGTCCTATTCTGATTGCCAATCATTTGCTCATTCCTTGCGTTTTCAGCTGAGCCATGTGGTCCCTGACTCTCATTTCCTTCCATTTGCCAATGTGGGCTTGTTACATTGATCCTAAATACAGAAACCTAATAATAGCAACATAGAACTTGTTATAGAAATACAGCACAACAACTATAAAACTTCCTAAAATACACACAGACAACCATGGTTTTGACAGATTTTGATCCGCACCGAGTCATAAAGCAAATGTTAGAATTGAGATACACACGTCGGATTGAAATATTTTAACCCATTCACTAATTGGCAACAATTCTTCTTCTAACTTTTCCATTTTTATCTGTCTGACAAGGCTAAACTGATATTAATAAACAAATAAACCCCATAGAAAATATCAACATGCACAAAGCTCAGTGTTGAAGTTTATGCTTAAGAGAAAAAAAAAACACCCAAAATCAAAACATTTGTTACTGAATTTAGACGTTTCTCCCAACTAACTTGCAAAGTAAAACAATTTCACATGATGAAAATAAGGGCAGTTATAAAAGAGCAAACAGTTAAAGTACCTTTCTCTTCATAGCACGAAAATCTGAAATCAGATGCAGATGGTGAAGAATGGGATCTTCTGGAGGATTTAACATAGTCGTTCAAAGCAGCTCCCTTTAGACAACATAAGTTTTGCTCCCCTTGCCACTTCTATCTTCAAGTTCTTAATAGATTCATCATAAAAATACACTTGTGACACCTTGGATTTTCAAAGTTTATGCACACATATAAGGCAAAAGCTAACAGTAGAGAGAGATGCCGAGGTCTCTTGATTTTAATAATATATACATAGTTAAAGCAACAAATAATAATGACATACAAAATTAATGAGACACAAGATCAACAATACAGTACTGTGTAAGATACTTTCAGTTGCTTAGAAAATACATAAAGTCATAAAGGCACAGTTAAGATGAAATGGCCCTCTAGTCTTTATACCTCTCTGCCCCAAAAGAAAGGCAATTTTTAAGGTTACTTTCTTTTCTTCTTTATTTTGTTATATTGGTATCTATCAAGAAACTTTTAGGATAAATTACCATTTCACTCAACAAAGGAATAAATCAAAGCATACTTCCTTTTCCTGCATGTATAAATTAAAGTGGATCACACCTAGCTGAGCTTGCTAACACATTTAAAAAAAAATTACAAATGTACAAACTTAAACATGCACCAAAAGTGATAAACCATTACGATGCTCATGTCTAGAGTTTCTCCACAAATAGGTGTCTTTTCTACATCCAAGCAATTGTCCTGCTTTTCTCCATAGTTGCTCAATAAAAGCCTCACCAAGGCCTTCAAGGGTTGGGAAACCAACCTCTTACGCTAAAAAAATGAAGAAATTTCACAACATATCTTGGTGATAGAGTACCTAAAATGGGACCATCTGGCCAACAGTATAAGTCAAAATCCAGAACTTGTGTGTTTCTCAAAATCCACTATATGTCACCCTTTACAACTTGTGCATGATGTGTGTTTCTCAAAATATATATGCATAATGCATTATTAGCACATTGAAATTTTATGCTTTCTGCTTTAATATACTGCTTTCAGCCTTTTCAGATACGTTCATTCTCATCAAATATACACCGTCATATCACATCTCTGTTCTCCATTTCATGTACACAGGTCATACTTCAATATTGAGATTCACTGAACTCGACGCTAGTACAAATTATTTAACAAAAACGTGTAATTGTTACTTTGGGTCAATTCAAATAATTAATCACCAATTAGCCAGTAATTATAGGTCTGGGTAAGTTTAATGGATAGATCATAAAATAAAGTGGAAGCATTGTCAGTGAAAGACTATTTGATCAGCCAGCTTGCAATAATTTTTAACAATAATTTTCTTTAACTAATTACTCCAGGAGGCAAATGCATTATTACAAGGTTTGAAGTTCACGATAGAAAATAGATCGATGCACATAATGATGAAAAGTGATTGCATAAGAAAAGAAAATTTTATAAAACAGCCATTGAAACAGGACTATTATAAAATGGGGCTCTCATAATCCGGCACCCCAAATACATTGCATCAATGCATTGGGACTTCAACTGAAAAAATGAACATTCATAATGAAAAAATGATGGTAGAGAAAATGGAATTAAGACAGAAATTACCACACAGGGTACATCTCAAAATGTCAAGTGCAGCAACTAATTGTTCAGTCCCTTCATGACTTATTTCTGGGGATAAAATAGAAGGATTGGCAGAGGCTTCAGGAGTTCGAAATGCCTGCACAAAGTCAAGTAATAGGTAAATTAAAGATTCATGAGGTGAAAAGTGAAGATAAAATAGAGGTTGTGAGAAGCAAAACTCTCATAAAAACACAAAATGTATTCATTTCATACAGCAGTTTTTATAGTGTCAACTGGATCGTTATGCTGTTGTTCAAGGGCAGCAGTGGTAGACAAATGTTCTTTTGATTTCGGAGCATGTGAAGATCTTGAAGCAGATCGCATTTAAATTTGAGCAAGCCTTTTTGATGATCTCAAGAAGGGACGACGAGAATTAATCATCGCGGAATTGTTAACCAAATGCTTTTTGTTGGCATGCGAGCATTGCCAAGAAGAGTCTGACTGTGCATTAGCCAACAAGTAGCGCATTAGAAATAAACCAATGACAAGTTAAAAAAGAAAAGAAAAAAAAAAATGAGTGCAGCTAACAAATAGACCATAGTAAATCTTTTCAGGCCACAGAGTAGAGTACTGTCATTTACAAAGACGGAAAACTTATTTACATATAGAGTGGCAAGTTTATAAGTTTCCTCATGAAGTTTATTTCTTTATTGTGCACACTTTCATTAGACAGAAGAAAAAAAATACAACTTGTAAGCATCAAACAAAGAAAAGGTGTAGTATTATAATAAGATTTAGATACATGATACAACCGTGTTTCATTCCAAGATTTCAGTTAGGCTTACACCAACTGAACCAAACCCGTTGGTAGATACATGATACAGCCATAGCACCATTTTAATGCTTCAGAGCATATAAGTTCTCCCAACATTGCAGACATGACAGAAAAACAAGATCTTTTCCATCAGCTTTACTTCAAACAAGACCCACATGAACATTAAATATGAAAAATGCCTCCAAGTTTATGTTTTTCCCATTTCATTTCCATAGAAATGTCTCCTTTAATAAATTTCATTCTTTGAAAAGACAAAATCTTTAAATCACGAAAAAACAAACACAAGTTTCATTAATAATCATACTAAAGGTAAAAATCCAAAAGCCAAAAGCCAAAGCCAAGCCAAACACGAGGTTCACTCATAATCATACTAAAGGTAAAAAGCCAAAAGCCAAAAGCCAAAGCCAAGCCATGCAGATACTACAACAATATTCATAAATAAGAGAGAGAGTGCCTTACTGGTATGGAGGAGGTCTTGAGTGAATCAGAGTGGGGAGACTCAGTCTCAGTGACCAGCTCAACCTTCCTCTGCTTTTTCTGCTTCCTTTTGTTTTTTGTTGTTCCTTTTGTTTGTTCTTCTTGCATGGCTAGCTTAGCTGGTCTGCGCCTCTTGCTTCCTGAGCTTCATGGTGTGGTGTTGTTGTTAGACAACACCATAACTGAATCTATGACCATATTTCAAAATCTCAATCATAAAAACTATAACTAATCTTGCCACAACAATTCAATGATGACACATTAGAATACGCAGTGGCAGCTTATATAAGTGTGAGTAATAGTGTAATCTCTTATAGTAATCATTAATATCTTCATGAAAGCATGATAAAAAAGACATCAAGCTCTAAACGTCTTGTCCACCAGGCTTCAAAGGACAGTGTATTAGGGACTTCCCTGGTTCAAAAGCCCATTTTCAATGGAAAAAAGGTTTGCAAACCTACTAATCAAACCTATTATATGCCCAAGATCAAAGATACTCATAAGTAATTTAAAAACAATCAGCTCATTAGCCACCACCTATATAATTATAGTTACCTTGAAGAAGATGCACAAGCATGAGCATGCTTGTATTAAGTCTGGGCGAAATTACAGGAGCCACCCCAGTGCCTAGCTAGGATTCATTCTACAACATCCAAAATAATTCTCCCTGGCACAATCCCAAGCACTTCTCTGAGCTAAAGTCTTGGACAATGGATACCACAACTGTAACACCCCACATTTTTCCCGAGCGTGCGTAAACGAGTTCGATGAAAATAAACGTTGATTTTTTGCTTTCCAAAAAGGATTTTCTACAAGAATGATTTCTTTATGAAATAAATTTGCATTTTTGGATGTGTGAGCATTGAAAGTGTGATCTTTTGAAACTTTTGATTCGATTTACAAAATTTATTCTCATGAAAGACGAATTTTTATAAAACCATGATTATTGAAAGTTAATGACCTTAAATAAATTGTCTTTTGGAAATCTCTTGTTTGAATGGAAAATTGGATTTTTAAGGCTATTTAGAGATTTTAATTATATGTATACCATGGTTTTACTTTGAAATAGCCTAAATTTTCCTTATAATAAAACGTGTTTTTGTAGGAAATTAAATTAATCGCTATGATATGAAATTAATTATGCTCAATATGCTATATGTTTAATTTCATATGAGGATGTGGCTTGAAAAATAAATTTGTGTATATATGTGTATGTGTTACGGTATTGGTGTGTGTATGAAAACACTTGCATATTTATGTGAATTGGTGATCATAAGAAAAATATAGACTATGTGTATTTGCATATGGTGCTACGGCTTTACTATGTGTGTGAATGCATGCATATAATTCTTGAATTGATGATGCCTTAAAATGATGTCTTAAAATAGAAAATAAAAATGAAGAATTGCATGAAGTGTGTGCATGTGTGTGTTGCTACGGTGAGAAGGGGTGTGTGTGTGTTGGGGGTAGATTTTCAAGTTGGGAAGGGATACTTGGAAGGCTTAGAAGCCAACAAGTGGATTAGAAGAGTGGAAAATAAGAGTTTGAAATGACTAAGCATGATGAAGCCTAGCCCTAGACTATGCACTATGTACCCCTTTGATGGAACCCTTGCCATGCAAACTTTTGGAAATCCACTTTTGCCCTTCCATTTGGTGTCTTGGCCGAAACCCACTCCAAGGGCAAAGAAGGCAACTTCGGTGCTCTTAAATCAACCAAGCCTTAGTCCATTTCTTCACTTTCTTTCATTTCCTTCCCAAAACAAAACTCAAACACTTTTCTAAGGGACTATCTAACCCTTAGAAGAAAAAGAGAGAGAAGAAGAAAGGAGGTGGCCGAGAGGAACACGAAGAAGGAGGAAGGAGATTTGGAGCAAGACCTTGGATTTAGAAAGCAAGAACCCTAGAAGCTAGAAGACTCAATTTCGTGGTAGGTTATTTAAGGACCAAGGAGAAAACCATGAGAATTAGGATTTTCTTTTGGTCTTATAATTTTTCCTTCTTTTCTTTCCATTGCATGTTTATTTTCATAACTTGAGAGATGAGTGCAAGCATGATCTAGACTTTATCATGGACTTTTACATTTGTTTGTAAATATGTGAACATTATGGACTCTTAAAGCTTCGGTTATGGCTTCATTAGGTAGTTCATCATAATTTTCTAAACCAACCTCTAAAGGGATCTAACTCACTACTTGATATTTTTATAAAAACTAAAATGAAATCCCTTGCATGTTGATTCTTTCTTCCAAAAACCGTGACCTATGAGGCTTTTATTGAAAGGACTTGGTGAATGATTTATGATCTAGGTTGATTGGTAACAAAGTGAGGAAGTTATGCCTTGCATGTTGACCTCTTGTGCTCAAAACGTGGCCTATGTGTTTATGTGAATATTTGATTAACAATTTCATGATCTAAGTTTATTGAGAAGAAAATGAGGATTTTTAGCTTTGCATGTCGATTTGTAATGATTTTGGTTGATTTTATATATGTGCATGTTTTGATCCATGTGTGTGTTAACTCAAATTAGGACTTTGAGGTTTGCATGTCAATTTTCAAGTAAAGAAATTGAGTTTTCCTCTATGTGTATCTCGACCTACTAGAGATTAATAGGGTAATGGTCTTTAAAATGATTTTCTTTCATGAGCATGATCTGATTTAAACATTTGTTTTATGTTTGTTGTGTTGATGTGAAGGCCATTCGGCCATAAGCGCTAAAAATGTTTTGGGTGCATGATTTTTAGGAGCATGTATGTGTTAGGAATGGATCTAGTGGTCTTAAGTTCATGCATGCCATTCTTTTAGAAGACCAAGCTATAAACCATGCTTCTATTCAAGAAAATTATAAGTTTGAGTTTTACTAAAAATCTAAGGAATCTCATGATGGCTTATGCATGTTGGTGTGATATGGTTTGCTTTAATTGTCTTTAGTGCATTGAAAAATGAGCTAAGATTCTTGTCTTATGCATGCTAGTATTCGGTCTTGAGATAGAAAATAGAAAAGTGTGCTTAATCATCATTTGAGTTGCATATAGTCAAAGATTAGCCTCATTTAAGAAGCATAAAAGGTGCATACATGAAAGGATTTGTGGCCTTGATCGTTTTCTTGAACTAAGTTAAGAAAAATGAAATTGAACTTATTAAATTTTCTTATGATGCCCACGGTTTTAGTCTTAAAATAAATGAAATAATTTCATTGCTTCATGTCTTTAATGGTGTGCTATATTTTGTAAGATTTTACTTGAAGTAATTCGGTTAGTATATGTTTAGATGCATAGAAGGATTTTCTTTTGAAACAACTAATGAGAGTGATTAAATTCTATGTATATATTATCATATGTATGATACAATGATGTGCTAATCCCTTTTCTTCTTTTCGGTTTTAGAGACTAGGAATAGGTAGAATTAATTGGATTAATTTTCATAATGTAAATCCTATAATTTCAAGGTCTAGAAATTATTAGTAATTAGGAATGTTGAGTATAGACAATTCGGTTTTGCCATGAGCTAGTTAAGAAATGAAATTAAATTATCCCCCTGTACAAAATTGAATTTGTGTGTGTTAGTGTTGTAATTCAATTAACTGTTTTCTTAAACCTACGTGTGTTTTGCAATGAGTGAATGATGAATGTTTTGGATTTTTACGAACTAGTTAATGGAGTCCTAGAGTCTTATCTTTAATTCTTGCATTTTGATAAGTGTTTTAAAAATAATAATAATAATAATGTTTTCATAACCTAACATTTTCAATTAAGGAAGTTTATTTGAATAAAAGAGTGTTTTTGAATTGTTTTCAAAGATTTTCTTAAGAACTGTTTAATCATGAATTTGAATTGAATTCGGAAATCTTGGATAATGATAACAAGTTTTCAAAAGAGAAATTGTTTTCAAAACAAGCTAAAAGAGTGTATCGAATCGTTTCTAGTGCACGGGAAAATGTCTTAGTTGAGCGACGGACGAAAGGATAAGAGGCGAGGAGAGATGATCGGGAAACCTTGGAGAGCTACAAGACGTTCGTCATCGAGGTGAGAGAGGGGCATTCCCTTAAGACGCCGTGGTAATTAGGTAACATATTAAGGCGTCCAATCATCTCAAAGATTGGACTCCAATCTCATTTAGCGTAGTGGTGTATGTGATAGCGCTCGTTTGTTTGGTCTAGCTATCCACCCGAACGACTGAGATTGGTTTATAAGAATGATGATATGTTTTCTGATTGTTCATGTTGTGCTATTTACTTATTTTATGATTCGCTTAATTGTTATAGTTATGTGATATTGCTGGGAATCATTCAATTGTGCGTTAGTAATAAAGTTATGGAAGTCATAAGCTAAGAATGATAAGAAAAGAATAATGGATTCGAATAATGAGAATAAAAGAGAGAGAGAGAGAGACAAGTTCTGATGAGGATAAATTGTGGGAAAAATAGATGATGACTGGAAATTTGGAACGAATGAGAGGAGCTACTGATGCTGCTGAGCCAAATGGGAGAGGAAGGATACCAGTGATGCTGCTGAATCACCATTGGCAAGGATACCAGTGATGCTGCTGAATCACCATTGGCAAGGAGAACAGTGATGGCGTGCTGAGTTTCAGTTGGCTTGAAATAGTGATGCTTATGAGAGCAATGTGCTATGATGCGAGAAAGAGAAAGATGATGCAATGATGATTGTGATGATTCAAGTGATGCTATGTGAGTATTAGGGGGATTAGATGCGTACGATTAGCGATCGGGTCTCATTGAAGGGATGCACTAAGGATGAACCGATCATTAGGACTAAGCCGTAATTAAAACTCCTTAAAAGATTTTAAAAGACATTAATAATTGTGGTGAGGTATGAGTGTTGAATCGAAGTAGTGGAGAGGAAGTAACGATAAGTATCTGCGGATACTTAGGACGAGATTGCATTAGGGGAGGACGATGACGGTGAAACGTCAAGAAGTCTAGAGTGTGTTTCTAGGCAGAACGAACTCCACATGTGGCACACTAACGTGGTGGGGACTGGGTCTAATGCCGTGGCAAGTTCTGCGTTCCCACTAGAAACATATTGTCGCCCCCTAGATTGCAAATCGAGAACAGTGAGAGGGACTGGAACGGGGCATCGTGTTTTGCCACTGCGTGGACAGTGAGCCTTAATGTTATTGATATGTTTTGAGGACGAGATCCTCCTGGTCTGGGACCATTATGTATTGTGACAGCTGTCGTGCCCGTGTGGTAAAGGTCCTGTACTCCTGTTTGCTTCCGACTAGGTTGGGAGGTTGACCGAGGAGATGTAGACGAGTGTGAGCACAATGATGTTTCCCCTAATCATTGATGCTAATCGAATTGATAAGACTTAATAACCAAGATATTCCAAAGATATGTGTGATGATGATCAAATTAATAATGATAATGAAAATGCTATAACCAAGAGTGGAAGTGGATATGGTTACCCTTGAAACATTTGATGAGTTTGAGGAAAGGAGAGAGAATGGAAGAAAAGTATCATGGTGAAGGATGCGATTGTCTTGAGCTTGCAAATACTGAAATAAGTAATTGGGTGATTAGGTAAGGATACATCATGATGATTATATATGTTGTTTTGATTTACCTTATGCTATTGTTGGATTTATGTTTGCCTTTGTATTTATTTTGTCTTAATATTTACCTAATGTAATCCCACATAGTCGACATTGCCGTTTTGGGTTGCTCACTCTCTATACTCTATCTATTCTGTCTTGTGTAAAATCGTATGGGTTTTAGATGGCCAATATGGTACGATACCAGCAGTTGCGGGAGATAGGAGCGACTCCCAGAAGAGGCGCCAACAGCATTATGTCCGTTTTTGAGATGTTCTACATAACGATTCCGCGTAGAAGGGCTGAGTTACAGTTAGCAGAAGAGGAGTCTGCTGCGGAGGAGGAGACAGATTGTGAGGCTGACGATGCTGAGGCAGAGCTTACTAGAGACGCAGAGGAGGAGGATCTTGACCTCTGGTCTGACGAGGATGCAGAAGGGTACTCTAGCGACGAGAGCTGGATCATTAGTCCCGAGGAGTTACTGATGGACGATGACGAGTGGTATAGTAGATTTGGAAAGCAAGAGTGGGGAAGGCTTTAGGAACATGACTAGGGAGTAGGTAATTTTCCCTGTGAGTATGTAATCACCCATGAGTTCTTAGCAACCTGGTCCTGCTGTAACCCCAACACTTTAATCTTTGTATGGATATTGTGACATGAAATCAAATGGGCTATTCTATTCTAGATAATGTCTTGGAAGGTGAGTTTCAAAGCGTAATGTCTTGTGACATTCCGGTTTGGAACTTGAAAGAGTTGGTACAACTTGAGAACATGAGTATGAAACTATGTTTTGTAAATAAGAGATGTTCTCAAATTATACATTACTCATTTTTAAAAAAAAAATGGCCTCTAATTTTCACTCAAAATGACTATGGTTTTCCAGTTGTCAAATCGGGGTGTTACAACAACTGTTTCATAGCAAATCAAATTAAACTAAACTCAAGGTGTCTACATAATGTAAGAAACATAAAAGTGGAGTGATCAGTGGATGATATAATCATATAAGTGTTACAAAATGCAGCAATATCTAGTATATGTTAACAATATGAATGAAACCACATGGAATCAAAGAGCATACCATTGTTGATTCACAACTTCAACTTATTTGATTCCATGGCTGATAGCTTCACCTACATTAAAAGAAAATACGAAAGAAAATCACGACATAACCAATTTTCATAACCAATTGTTATGCATGTCGGTTCACATTTTTTAAATTGTCATTGTTCATGCTATACAATGAAAAGGCCCAACATAGTAGATGACTGGGTTCTTTAAGCTTATGTATGATGTCAGGAGTTTGATCTCTATTGTGGGTATGAAAAAAAAAGGCTTTGTTGGTGTAAGCAAAATCCACTTCAGTGATCTCTATGCATCGGAGGGGATAAGTCTTCGACTGTCGGCTAAAAAATATCCTTGGTGAACACAAAAAAAAACCTAGATATGTTTTATCTCATTGAAAAAATCACATATAGAAAAAGTTAATATATGTTGGTTACATTGATAAAGAGGGAAGAAAAAAGTGAAGTTTTACTAATGTTAAAAATAAGGGATATAGTAACACATGAATCAACTATTGATTAAATTGAAAATACCATACAAGTTGCACTCTTGTAGTACTTAGCTTGTTGCAATTTATAAAATAAGGTTTTATGTTGTTGAGGGTTTTCTTACATCCTATTATATAATTCATGTTTTGTAAAATAAAAAATGCATAACAAATTTAAGTCTCTTCTCTCTGTCCCCTTATCTCAAGAAGGAGAATTGAGTCCTATTTGTCATTTTTAGGGTGTCGAAAAGCTAACCTTTTGAGTATGAATTGTTATGATAAAGTTGAAGCAAATTGTACCAACACGATAATAAGTAGTTATATTTTGGATTACATAGATGAATCAAAAAAGATATGAAACCACAGAAAAGCATTAATTTATTTAGACTAATAACTTTCGTTTCTTTATGTGAAATTTGCTCTTCGGTTCTTGTGACTTGACGCGACACCACCCCCTTTCTAAAATCATGAAAGCATATTACGATAGTTGAGATTTAGCAAAGAAAACATAAAATCGGGGATGTACGTAACTCCTTCATTACAGAGGTCTTCATTTTAAAATGAGCATGAACTCTCATTTTTTACCAAAATAATCCCAAAATAGTGTTGAAAAGATAGAATGAAAAAGAGGGAAGTGTTGAAGAAATAGAATGAAAATGAGAGAAAAGAGGCTCTGTGAATTTTGAAATAATAATAATAATAATAAAAAAAAGATTTGCTTAACCAGGTTAAAAAAAAGAAAAAAATATATTGAAAACATAAATTTGTTAAGTTCAAAATCTTAAATGTCTAATTTTGTCAATGTAAATAATAAATTTAATAAAGCTTCTCCAGGTTAAGAACCTAGATGGTTTCAAAACCATGGGAGGCTTTTTTTTTTTCCATTTTCTCAATTGTTATTCTACCGGTGTATCCAACCCGGGCAATGCACGAGTGAAGAAATTAAGCTTTTGAATTGAAAATTTTAACCCAACAAAATGAGGATGATAGTACTGTCTCTAAGATGAATATAAGCACAAAAGGCTATTAATGATAAGGATACCATTCGAAGGCAACTTCAATCATGCTAGAAACAAAAAATTTAAATGCCAAACTGCCTAACATTAATCAAGAACTGACACGACCAAAACCAAATTTTTAAATGCATATTACTTGTGCAAGTTTTTGTTTCTAACACAATGTTTAAAGTTTTACACAAGGTAAATTAAGAATTTAAATTTTTTTCTTGGTAGAAATGAAATTATCCTCACTTTTGGCAAACATATTTTTAAGCATTTATTTTTTGTGTTTAAATTAAACCACAACACCAAAATTATTTACTTCATTTATCCTACAAATTTAGTAAAAATATATTAAAAAAATTGTCTCAAATTAAAGTTAAGGTAGTGAATAAAAGAAAATTGAGAATGCATATTATATTCATGCATCTTAAGTAGTTAAAAGATAACAAAGTTTAAAACTTGCGTAGCTAAAATAAAGATAAGAAAAGTGAAATGTGCAATTCGATTTGATTCAATTCTATACGTGAATCCAAAATCCATATAGATCTAAGTGGTTCTTTACATAACCAATCCAAAACAACTTGAATAAGAAGCAATTTTGTTTGGTTTATATTTTTTTTATAGGCTTGGATATAGTACTGATAACATTTCTTTTAAAAAATAGACTATACATTATAATGAAATCCATTTTCTAGACACTATGATGTAATAATATTTTGTCTAAAATAATTATCACCTACAATTTGACAAATTGAACTCAACATATATATTGTGGTTAATAAACACTTGCAAATTACACATAAAGTACATAAGAAAAGATACTATTTTCATGTCTATCTACATTCCCCTGGATAATATTCACTTTAAATGTTTGGCTTGAACTGTTTCCAAGTTCAGTAGCTATTTGAGTTTTCCACACCCCATAACAACCTCCATGTTTGATTGTTTTTATAGCTCCCAACTCAACACCACTTCAAAACTATTTGGACCATAGAAGAATGAACATAATGAAACACAATGAAATATTTGCTAAAAAGAAATATGCAAAAATAAAACCAATTAATAGGGAAGACATGTAGTTATAAACAATGCTGACTTTTTATGCTATTCAAACTTGGCTAATATGCAAAAATTAAGGAAAGAGAGATCAAACTTAAGAATGGCAACAATTTTGATATTTGTTTTAATTATAAGAATCATAGTCAACTAGAAATGCATGAGAGGATCACGTTTTCTTTATTATGTGGCAAGTAAGGTTCATTTTACAATATAATTTGTCAATGTGTTTCTTTAGCTGATGATGTTGGTCACTGTTATATATAAAACATGGAAATTTTATATATCTTGAAATTATGAAGAATAAGAGACAAATTATAAAATAAAAACTTTCAAATAATTTAGAAAGATTAAAATCCAAGGGAAAATCTATTTGCACTCGGGAATAGCTGCTTGCATGCATTAGATGGAATATCCAATAGTTCAAAATTTCAGATAGCCTATAATGAGACCAAAAAAATTAAAAAATAATGTCAGAAAGCTATTCCAAAAATTTGTATGAGTGCATACATAATTTTTCAAATATTTTTCAATTTTGAAGAGAGAACAATGAAAATGATTCTTACCATAGGAGATTGACTTTGAAAATAAGAGTCAGTGGTTTATGAAAGCCAACTTCTATACTTGAAAAGGTTTAGTGGTACCTGTGTTAGGCATTGTCATTTTCTTCTATAAATTATTGTTATAGTGACCAACTCTAAGCATAAGCATAAAGGGTGCAATTAATTAGCAATTACTTATAAATATGTGTGTATGAGTTCAAATAAGAAAAAAGCTTCCAAGTAAAACATATGTTATTTGAGCTAAATTATGAGTGTGCTTGAATCTTATTTACCAAATGAGTTACAACATTATCATCACAGTAATGTACCATCATACAAAAACTAAATATTAGTAAGCCACAATTACTGCCAAAAACTAAATTCAATATGCAAATCTAAAAAGCCATTTCCAATGTTTTTTTTTTCATGACGGCCATTTCCAATGCTAATAAGTCACATTTTAACAGTATCTTAGTTATCATAAGTGCGTGCTATCTTGCCCATAAAGTGTTATAAATTTCTTTTTCAGAACATTCATTTATCTAACAAGCTTCACCAAAACTGTCTACATAAGTGTTTTCCACTAATCTCAGGTATACTCTAGATGTTACCCTTGTCATATTATTGCTAAGCAAACATAAAAGATAACTTCAATAGAATATATTCACTATATTCACCTATGATATCTGATATGGAACAGCCTCCGATAAAACACAATAAACACTACTCTATATTCACACGTGCTTCGCAAAATTGATGAAATAGGCACAAAGACTGCAAGATGGTTTCTCTCATTCTAAATTTGTTTTTCACAAGCAACTAACAAGTAACAACTCATGCATCAAAATTTTACTTACCTCATACCTTCATTTAGAGTTGATTTCCTTTTATCTCTCATATCCAAATATTGTTTTCTTGGAGCTCCTGCATCTCGCAAGTATTGCAAAGCATCAATTTTCGAGCCAATGTGCAAAATTAAAAACAAGAAAAAATAATTGGAAATCAGAAGAGCCACAATGTGATGATAAGGAACTAAAGACAAGGAATGACACCAAATTCAACATAAATAGGGCCTAAATCAGAAGGAGGGACAAATTAAAACTTCAACAAAAAGTAGCTAGAGCCATTTTGACAGATTAAACAAATGCATCTCATTATCACTTAAGAAGTTGAAGATTAGATAGATTGACCTAATAAGTAGGAAAGATTAAATTTCCTGCAACGAATAACTAAGATTGTTAGTGCCATCATCAAACACAACAGAGCTCACCTCATGGAAGACATCAATCCTTCCCTGCTTATCAAGACCCACTGAGTCAAAGTAACTGGACGAAGGCATGGAATTGGGGAGTTTCCAGGTGCATTATATCTTGAACAATAAAGAAATGAGTTTCATCAGATGAAGTTACTGGGAGAGAAATCATGGGATAGGTGAGGAGTAAAGAAACAACAAAACTGATGAAATGAAGCCGGGGAAAAGTGGTAGCAGTCAAGTTTTTGTGCAACATAGTTAGAGGCTTCAAGCTAAGACCAGACACTAACACTTAAGACAATGCAAAAAGAAATAATTCATACATATGTTATATTATCCTATATACTTCATAGTTCTCAAAGCCATCCCTTCAACAAATGTCATATTTGTGGCTGGTACCTAAAGAACAAAGGAAATAATAAATTGTAAATCACTAAACAAAAACATAAAAGAGGGTAAGTAATAGCATTGAATGTTAAAACATTGAAACATAAAGAATCATCCTGATTCCATCTGCTACATCAAAAGTAGAAGATATATAAAAGTTTCTATTAATAAGTTAAAAGGGAGGAGAACATCATTGATTTCCATGATCTTAGTAGGTGGAAACAAACTATCAAATCTGCATAAATTAAAAAGAATATTTTCATTTACTCAACAACTTATCAAAGAATAAATAACAAATGGAGGTAGTGTACAGTAAGGGAGACAAAGTACAACTTTAGGAGGATGGTATATTGTTTGCGACATAAATGACGATGTTCAGTGAGTCATGTGTTCAAAAGAATTATTATAGACACCGGAAAAATAAGTCAACTAACTCTTCAATCCCATAGTCTACGGGAACTATAAGTATTATCTAAAACTTTAAATAGTACCATCTTTAGTATGCTATGAATCTATTATGTTAGCCATGCTATTAGATTAGGCTATGCTAATTCCCTACTCTAACTTCTAATATCAGTATAAATAGAATTATAGAAGAATGAGATTACAATGTTCTATGCACGCAATAACAACTAAATAACTCATAACTTCATTATTGAAATATTTTCTCCTTTCCTTTCCATTTGATCCACAAATAATAATGTCCAAAATCAACATGTTTAAATTTAAACTCAAATGAAGGTTATTAAGAAAGAAGACCTTACCTTGCTTGGTGAGATAAAGTTATTAAGAGAAAGATTCGCAAATTGTGATTTAAAAGCAAACATTGAAGTTACATAGCTTCACTTATAATTCCTTGATTTCCATGTATATATCAGATTTTTAATAAAGATACCATTATGCCTTCGAGTGTCCTCTCTTCAGCTTATTGCTCGATATGCTCATGCAAAGTAGCAACATATCGTAGAGTGAACAAATTATTAACCAAAATATAAAAATAATACTATAAATGTGGTTGCTATATAAATAAATACATGTTTCATTGAAGTTTATATTCCTATCATTCAATATATAAGTCAATAAACCTAAGCTTGATATACTGACTTTATATGGTTAATAAAAGTTAATATTTGTATGTTGCTCTTAACTATGCTAGAAATAACAAAAGCTTTGTCCTTTACATGATGGAGATATAGGCTAGGAAGCCACTTCTATGTAGCTTGCAATGCTAAAAATGTATACAAAGTATAAAAAGTTCTAATAAAAAAAATAAGGCTTTATCAAGGGAAAGTTGTTCACCTTACCTAAAACAAAACCTATTTTATTTGCTTACCTAAATCTACCAAAGCTTTACAAAATGACAAGAAGGAGCATGAAACTAATTCAACTGAATATGAAGGTACACCACTTGTAACACCCCTAATTTCATTTCCCAAATAATAATTTGTTTTGTAAATTATTAATAATTATTTATTAATATAAAGTAAAGTTTAATATTTGATTGTCGAGTGTATGGTTTATTATTTCAAATTTATGAAAAATAATTTGAGGTTGTTATTTTATATAATAATGTTAGTTTTGTAGTTAAGTCCTTGAGGAGAACCTAAATGTAATATTAGAAAGGTTGTTGGAGGGAAAAACCAATTAAAATAGGAATTTTTCAAATTTGTAGTCGTGGTAAACGATTACCACGATACAATAATCGATTACCATAGTTCAGAACAACCATTGTTGATTGCGTTTGATGAGTAATCCACCACTAAACCCAAAAATTTGCCACGAATTCAATCCTAGACACGTCCCTGTACTCGTGTCAACATGCGAGTTCAATTGCTCTATAAATAGCTAGACTTAGCAATTTCTGCTCCATGTGTTCATCTGAAGCTTTGAAAAATCGAATTAGGATTCTTGATTTTGTTCCTTCAATTCGATTCTCCTTCAATATTGAGAGTTGATCTGAGAGTTATACATCGTTGTAAAGCTCACATCACGAGCTTTAGAAAGATACTAAGCTTGCAATCTGAAAGTGAGTGTGTGTAAAGTTGTGGACCTGCAAAGTTGAGGCCAGAAACTGTCAAGTTAAGTTTCCAGATTCGGGGACCTTACTTTGGAGCTCGATTGTGGTAAGCTCCTACATTCATTTGGTCTCAAACTTCTTCTAATCCCTAGTGCATGTTACATCTGTAATCATTTTCCCCAATTTCTATGATTGTTTCATGTGCTTAAAATTCTGGTCTTGGTACCCTGCTGAAACTACTCTGGTTCAGTGTGGAGCTTTTGGTTCTTGTTGTTCTGCTTAAAGGGCTTAGATTGAATTAGGATTTTGGCTTAGAGGCCTTATTGAACTTAAACCTCAATTAGAGAAAGTTCTAAGTGTTGCATGTGAACTGTAAGAAGGCTGAAATCATGAATTGCATGAGTATATTTGATTATGATATGTTGAGTTGTTGATTTTGCACTTTTATGCATAATTGATTATTGATTTGTGTTCTCTGTGAATTGAACCAATTTCAGTGTTGAGACATGTCCATTTTATGTCAATTAAGTTTTGTTGATCATTGGTTTAAGTTAAATTTGTTTAAAATTAAAAATGGTATGTTAAAACTCAATTTTTAGTGTATCTGCTGTCATAGTAATCGATTACCACGATGTGATAATCGATTACCAACCTGTATATGATGCAGGGTTATGAAATACATGTGGTAATCGATTACCAGAGTGAAAAATATATTAAATTACCTTTTTTAATTTTAATACTTTGATTTATAACTTAACAAAGTGTTGGACATAGATAACACTGATGTTGGGATTGAAATGATAATTATTTATTATTTCCTTGTGAGAATATTTTGCACTTGATTATTTTATGATTATGTTGGATAACATGAAATAAATTAAAGATCAATTGATTAAGTTGAATCTGAGTGCATCCATACATGGTGAATGGTTGATAGTTTCGTTTTTCATGTTCGAGGAACATGAGGAGGGTACTCTGGGAGTACCAAATGATTGCGTCTTGCTTGATGACAGATTATATGTGAAAATTTGGCCAATATTGTGGAATACTGTTGATGTGATTATTATGTCTTCGCGACGTGACGTTTGCCTGAGGAGTGATGTTATGTATCACTTGCCGAGCAAGGTTCGCTATACGTTGCGAGAACGTATGATTGTGCTCTGGGAGTACACTGAGAGATAGAAAGCATGCATCATGCCACTATAATTGAAAAAGATGATTATAATTGAAAATGGCTTGATCATATGTACTTGCATGCTACTTGACAATCTATTTAATTGTGAATGTTTAATTTCCAATTATTCTTATTTGATTATGTGAATTGTATTGCTTACTCTTGTGCCCTTTTTAGGTGATGGCTCGCTATCTAGCTTGCATCGAGTTACGCCCACTCCCTAGTGGAGTGTGGTACTACGAGGAACACAAAGCCACTTATGAGGGGGAGGTAGAGTTAACACTCTATCACCCTAACCCTTTGGCTTCTGTCCGTCCTCGTAGGTTCCGCATCCCTATCATCTATACCCTGCATGTGCCCCCTTTTTACACATATCATGGACCACCCTCGGCTCGATCTGCTCGACATTTTCATAGTTTTCGCTTTAGATCAACTACCCGATCCCATCCATCTGCTTCTCGAGTTATCCGAGAGGAGACTCTGTTCCTGGTCCGACGAGTCCGATTCATGGGACTCCATCTGCTGACCCAGTACCCAGTGGTAGGGTAATGACTCAGTCGGACAAGGTCAAGGAGGATCCGGAGGAGGCAAAGAGCGAGAGTAAGCCTGTCAAGCACTCCACTGGTAGTCAGTGGGGAGTCGGGGATCCACAGGGCGATGCATGATAGAGATGACTGGGGTGAGGCCGTGAAGGACAGTGGAGCAGCTGCAGGAGACCAGGAGGAGGATCACAGCTTGTTGGAGGATCAACAGACCATCTCTGAGATTTCTATTTTGATTTGTATTATATTGTATATATTTTGAGAGATTTCGGAGTTTGGTCTTACTTTTACATTTTAGTTATTATGGACTTGTATTTTGACTACTACGCTGGACTTTACTATATCAGGTTTAGGTGTACAAAAGATCAAGGGTACTATTTTAATTATTTTCCGCTTACTCCGATATTTGATAAACAAATTTCGCGAAAGCATATTTTAAAATCTAAAACACGTTTTGAGATAACGCTATCTTTGTTATATAAATTACCGAAAGCAATCTATAAGAAATAGTTATCTCAAACACGATCAACATTCCTCAATTCCAAGCTCTAGGAGAACAAAGAGGCTATTGGTAAATTCTACCATTCACATAAATAAACTACCAAAAATCAAGTTTGAATCACAAACAAGAAAAGGAAAAATAAAATATATAATGAAAATACCATAAATCCTATTATAATAATCTTCACCTATCTCTCGAAACATATCAAAATCCTCTCCATTTAGCCTGATTCAGCTATGTAACTGGAAGAAAGTTTTCACCAAAAACACAACACTGATTCAGACCTACAGCTCCACCTGCAATTGAGGAATGTCACAATTAAAAAATTCATCTTAGCATTAGTTGCCACATATGTTCATTGAAACGTAACCCGCAACAAAGCATGTGAAGTTGCAAATACTTGTGACAAAAAAAAACTCCAATAAGACTCAGAAAACAATCTTAGTTAGGGTGCAGTCTGTAATGCATAAAAATGCATAACATGCACTGATGCATGTGATGTTATAAGTCATTGATATTGTTTGACATGGCATGAACGACTATGATGCGGGTTTGGCTACCTGCTTCATCGGTTGCGATGTATCCGTGCACTTCCCATGTGTACCCCTCATCCCTATGGCGCGCCGGTAATTATGCTTGTTTATTAATGACAATTCAGTAAAGAAGCAGAATGCCACAACCACCTCACCAGCACCAGATCTTCCCATTCACCAACATCACTGAAGACAACCGTGCCACGAAACTAACGGCCCACACGCCTCTCCTCCCTCCGCCTCAGTGTCGCCATGACTACGCTACTCACACTACAATTTGACCACCACGCGTTGTCCGCATCCAGATCCGGACTTGGGTTTATTCAGTTGGTCACCACCTTATCATTTGGTTCATGAATCTAATGTCGGTTTCATTCACAATCTTCATGGTTCTGTAACAGAAACCAGAGGAAGACGAAGCACAGTAATGACGAAGAAGAAGAAAGGCATAGTTATTTATTTTTATTATTATTTTAATTAATTTTTTTTCAAATTAATATTGGTATAAATAATAGCAATATTCGATTCATAAATTAATGGGGTTTCCTTCACCCGTGTCGTATATTTGCAGCAAAAGGAAGACCAAGTCAAAGAGAAAGAACCACCACAACAGTTAGATGATGATGAAAGCCGATTTTTAATTTAAAAAAAAATAGAAAAATGGGATAAAATAATAAAACTAAATCATAATCCTTAAGTTCACCTTAGCTAGCCCAGTGGTTAAAGTTCAGTATTGGATAGATAAAGATGGAGAACCACGAAGAAGGACCACGAAGAAGAAAATGAACAGTTCATTTACAAATACTAAGAAGAACCACTGGACTGGTGGTAATAGGTAAAAGTCAAAGCATGCACAGATGCATGTTAAGCATTTTGATGCATTACAGACTGCACCCTTAGTTTCTTCTATTATTTATTTGAATCTTTTAATTAAGATGCTCATCATGCTCTATCCAACAATCATAACCTATTCATAATAATATTATGCTCTTTTAGGTTGGGTAAAACTAGAGACCATATTTGTATGAATCTTTGCATCTTATATTCATTTGAGTTCATGTTTATGCAAAATTGCTTTAGTTGATATCTCAAACTAAGAAAAAATCACATTCTTGGCACTTGCTTGTTTTGTTTTGTGATGTTTTGTTTGCTCTCTCTAATAGCTAACTGTGATAGCTAAATAACTTTTGAATTATATTATATTATTTAATATATCAAGCTCATACATATGACTTACATACCACACCCACAGTATCTCTCTCTAATAGCTAACTGTGATAACTTTTGAATTATATTATATTATTTAATATATCAAGCTCATACATATGACTTACCTACCACACCCACAGTATCCAAGCAGAGCACCAAAAGCATCATGTAGGAAGAAGTAGATGCCGTAGCAAAATATCTAACTAAGGGCAATATTCGTAACACACAACTCACGACCAAACTTACCTAATGGCATTGGATGTAAGTGATATGGAAAGGTTGTGCAAGACAATAAATAGAAGTAAATACACATACAAAAGGAGAACTCTAAATAACACGGAGAACCTAGAATTTCTACAATCACTATACAATATAATACAATAAGCTAATATTCATTACTAGAAGATAACCATTACAAGGTGCAAATTGAAGACAATAAGCTAAGACATGGTTAAAAATGGGAAGGCATGAGCTAATATGCGATTGCCCTAGCAAAACATAAGCCCCATTACACAGAGTAATTTACAAGAAAAATTCAAAGCATATAACTTTAACAATCAAGCGGTTACCCTTTATTGAATGAGCAAAACTAAAATGAATGTCAAGACAGAGGTTCCCTAATGTCAGTTTGGTAATAAGGGCAAGTAAAACGCTGCATTCAAATATGAAAATAGCGGCATTAAATTCGCAACCTGCAATCAATCATTACACCAATGACAGCCTCATATTATTAAAAAAAGCTTAATCAAATAACATAAAAAGAAAAATTTGATTGGTTGTGGTTGACAATTCGAGTAGGATCCTACTTTTGAACAACAAAAAGTACCAAATATGGACATCACAAACAATCATACCAGGATGAAAAAGCAAAATGTGCTTGCTACACAGTGCAAGAAATAGAACCAAATAAATATTTTTATACATTACGATAAAGGTAAAAACCGAAAGCAACAAACAATAAATCATGAATAGAATTTCAAACTTACCTAAAGTGGACATCATCACATAATAAGATATTAATAATAAATAAATATTTCATAGAGAGAAAGATCAATTTTCTTTTCTTAGCTTATTTTCTTCCATTTTTTGTGGTTAATCAATTTATCTTTAAAAATCAGAATTAAAGCAACAATTTAAAAATATATAATCACTATTCATTGAATAGTGTCCATACCAACTCCTCAATAAATAGTTTTTTCTTTGTTTTTACACTAACACATGTGAATGAATGAAGTTACTATCTCATTAGTGAATAGTATTTTCGGACAAGAGCGACTCAATTAAATTAATATTTAATATATAAAAAAAGAAACTTAAGCCACAACTTGATAAGTGAGTGTTCAAAATTTAATGAAGCTTCCATTAAAAGGTTTCTTACCCCAAAGCTCACTCTTCTTTCTCTCCTAAAGCTCATTTGTCTTCTTTCTTTCTTTTTTGTTGTCATTTTCTTCTCTGCTAAATCCTCTTGTCAAAGGCAAATATTATCTTTAATTTCTACTCATGATTGAAGTTTTTCTTTTTCTTCCATTTCTCTAGAAATAATAATCTACTATATGTGTAAAAAAGGGACAATTTTGAAGCATTGCGTAGCGTTATTGATTAATGGAGTTTGGATGCCTTATATGCTAGAGATCGTAAAGACAAGGATTATTAGGAGCATAACTCCAACTGTCATGTTTTGTCAAAATGATGAGAGTTGGATATGGTGATATTTTTAAAGTTGAGGATTTTTGGGAACCCAAATAGTTGTGTACTACATTTTCATTTTGTTAGAAAATTTAACTTGGATTGTTACTTGCATGTAATAGGTAGTTGTGTATATTTGATAGCATGCTAACTTTTGCTGAGAAGGGTAGATGTTAAGAATATATGTTTAACTTTCATTTTTGAATATCAACCATTAGCAAACATGTTTTTCAAGATAGGATGTTTAATACTTCAACATGAGTAAGTTGGTTTTATAATCATGAAGGGAATTATATCGGAGATAATATTAAGACTTCACTTTTTGCCTTGTATATCTCACATATCCTTAAGGAACTAAGTAGGAATTATATCTTTAGATGAAAAGTATTGTACTGCCTGTATAGAAGATATCATTTCAAAGTATTTCTTAATGTTGAATTTTTAGAGGTCTTGATATACTCCCTCCATCCCACAAGGATTGGTAAAAAATGACTAAATTTTTTGTCCCAAACTATAGTTAAAATAATTAACGAAAAGTTTAGAAATTGTAAACTTTGAATTGTGGTTGGTTGATTCATGCAAAATGCATTAAATTAGTTGTTTGATAATTGGTTGATGTGTTAGACAAACCATTAAATGCATGTCTCCTTAATTTTTTGACTTTTGAAATTTTTAACCATCCTTGTGGGATGGAGGGATTAATAAGGATTTTTTTCACTTTTTCATCATTATTTTGTATGTATCTTACATATCATTGCTAAACTGGCTTTTATTTTTTATGCAGCTTTTTTTTTTGGTAAATAAAAAAATTTATTACCAACTTGCAAAATATACAACTAATCAAAACCTCAATGATCCAAAAACCATCTTCTAGGAAGGGTGTTTAAGATCAAACTGGCTAAGCAACAAAGAATATAAGACTAACCATTGAACTCATCTAAAATCCTATTAACAAGAGTCTTATTACTCCACTCCCTAAACTTATCAAATTTGCAAGCTAATCTCGAAGCTAACTCCCTAATGACACGAATGAAAATTTGCTCCGGGGTTTGAAAATTCTGTTGAAATACACGACAATTTCTTTCACACCACGTATGATAAAGAGCTGCCGCATAACACGCACCATACAGTTTTCTCCTTAGCCTGATTTTGATGCCATATCTAAGCCATCTTGTCCAATGATAGAAATTGTAACGAATGCCAGTCACACACATCCAGTTAGCTAACAGGTCCAGCAGCATGCAGCTTTTCCTTCTCAAGCAAGCTATGCTTTTCCTTTACCTTCTCAAACATTGGCTATCACATCAAGGTAATGATCATCAACTTATTGGTCCTATAAATATATTTTGAAAATTGAATTACAATCAGTGATTGTTTGCTATCCCATTATCATTGTCATTATTTGCAACAATGGATAATGTAACACCCCTAATTTTGTCCCTTGTATATTTATATTAATAATAAAAGTTTATTTTCCAAATTATAAGGTTTTCTTTTAATTGTTTAATTATATAAATAATGTGTGTTTAATTAATAAATATTTTTAAATTAGTAAATTATGTGAAAATATAATTTTTATAATTTAATCCTTGAAATAGGACCTAATAACAATATTAGAAAGGTTTTTGGAGGGAAAAGAATTAAAAGCTGAATTTGTCACACTCTCTTTGGTTCGAAAAGAATAAGTATTCATATACTTTAATGATATATAAATCTTAGGTAGTATGGACTTGGTTCGGAAATACTTGTATATATAAAAAATATGATGTATAATATGGTAAATAAAATTTTTCCTTCAAAACGACGTTATCTCGACTCCTTTGGTGGAGTATCTCAAAAACAATTTAACATCATAGTATTGCGGAAGTAAATTATGAACCTTGAGCTGATAAATATAAAACCAGTAAGTCATATATATATAATATAAAAACAGCCAAGGTACATCAAAGTCGAGATAGCAGGTTTTGGGTAGTACAAGTCCATGGAAACTAACATAATAAAAGACAACCTCTCTGAGATCTCTCAAAAATATGTACAATATAAATACAGAGCAAAATGTGTAAATCCCAGAGTGGTAGTCTGACGATCCTCCTCTCCAGCATGGTCCTCCTCCATCAGGACTCCAGCAAGAACTCCACACGTCCCACACACCAACTATCAATATTATGCATCACCCGGTGGATCCCCAACTCCCCACTGGCTCCCAGTGGAGTGCTCAACTGGCTCCCCCTCACTCTCTGCCTCCTCAGGATTTTTCTCCACCTCGTCCGACTGAGTCTGTGCCCTACCACTGGGCACTGGGTCAGCAGAAGGAGTCCCATGATCTGGACTCATCGGACTAGCTGCAGGAGTCTCCTCTCGGATAACACGGGAAGCAGAGGGGTGAGATCTAGTAGCTGCTCGAAAATGAAAAGAGTGAAATCGACGAGCTGGTCGAGCCGGGGGTGGTCCATGATATGTATAAAACAGAGGTACATGCAGGGTATAAATAATCGGTATGCGGAACCTACGAGGACGGACTCGAGCCAAGGGGTTGGGATGATAGAGGGTCACCTCTACCTCTCCCTCAAAAGTGGCTCGATGGTCCTCGTAGTACCACACTCCACTAGGGAGTGGGCGGAACTCGATGCAAGCTAGATAGCGAGTCATCACCTACAATGGGCATAAGGGGTAAGCAATATAGTCCACATAATTGAATAAGAATAATTTAAGCATGTAAACAATCACATATACCAAGTAGTCAAGTGATATGCATATACATATGAGCAAGCCAAATTTCCATTTATAATTAATTCCTTTAAATAAATGGCATGATGCATGTTCACTATCTCAAATTCCTGAGATTCTCCATCTATCACTTTATGGACATCCAACCAAACAACCCAAATACGTTATTAAAACGTATACTACACCTGCTCGAACCATAATCCATGACGACACTACCAAAGTGTACGTCGCGTCACCAAGACGCATCAGCACTACCAAAGTGCATATCGCGCCACCAAGACGCAGCAGCATACCACATGACTGCCCACATTACCAAAATGTGCCATCGAGCAAGGTGTATCCAATTTGGTACTCCCAGAGTACCCTCCTCATGTTCTTCAAACATGAAAAACGATATTGTATCGCCATAACACCATGAATGGATGCACATCAAAGTTCCATTTAAGATTATCCTTTAATCTTGTTATGTGCAACATGCATTACGTTCACTCATGTAATAACAATGTAATTTTAACACAATATATATCTTCCTTGGAACATGACCCATCCTTGGTAATTTATTCTTAACTTACTTGAAATTTGACTTAGTTGAAAATGGTATTGTGATAGCATTTCAATTAACAATACTCAAGTATAATTTAAAAGACTCAAGTTGGATTTGACTCTGTACAAAAATACTCGAGTGGTTCTTAGTAATACTCGAGTTGTTCTTGATTTTCTGAAAAGTTCCATTCTCAGATCCATGTAAAATACTAGAGTTGTTCATAAAATACTCGAGTTTCCTTCAACCCAGAAAACTCGAGAGGATCAAGAAGACTCGAGTTGTTCATCAGAAAAATTTATTCTTAACACCAGTCAGTACTCGAGTTCTGAGTCAGAGACTGGTTGTAACATCCCGCGTTTTTCCGATTAGGATGAATAAAAATTCATTAAAGAAGAGTTTTGATAAATCGTTTTTCAAAGAGTTTTCAAAGAGTATTTTATTCGATTTCGTAGTAAAGTGTTGATTTTACGGAATTTTGATAAATAAATATTTTTATGAAGTTGATAAAAATGATTTTTATGGGAAATAATTTTATTGGTTGGTGATTTATTTTAAAAATGATCTTCTTTATGGATTTTCTTAGATTGATTAACTTTGAAAATCCATAACTTTTTAACCGTAACTCCAATTTTGATGATCTTTATATCAAAACGATCGTATCGAAATGTAGTTTTCAAAAATATATCTTTCATAATTTTCTGGGTTGTTTTGCGAAAATTATTTTCCAGAACTGTAAAGGACGAATTTTCAAGGAATTAATCATGAAAAATAGTTTTTGATTTCTAATGAATTTTTCCTTTTGAGATTTTCTTCAATATATTAAATTATGATTTTAGAAAATGAAATAAGGGCTATAAATGCAACCAATAAGTACAGTTTATTATTTAAAGGAAAAAGTGTTAATATGAATGTTTAAGTAAGATGATTATTTTGTGAATGAGTGTGTGCATGAAGGAAGATATGTGTGATATGTGTAAGTGTGACAAGTGTATGCATGGTGTGTATGTGTGTGATTGTGAGACACTTGCATGTTGACTAAGTAGAAAAGGGAAATAAAAAGAAAAGAAAAAGAAAATGGGAACTTGGGGACCAAGTAATAGAAACCATAGAATGCCAAAAACACCCTCCTTTGGTGCATGTTGGTCGAACCAACTAAAGGGCCAAGGGGAAATTATGCTTCAACCTTAATCCATTTCCTATTAGTTCCATTCATTCCCATTTATTCCCATTCATTTCCTTCGTAGCCTTCATTCACCCATTTCATTCTTTCCATTTCACTTCTTCCTTTCACACTCCAACAAACACTTAGTCTCCAAGAGCAACCTTAGCTCTTGAGACATGGAAAAAAAAAAGAAGAACCATAGAGAGAGGAAGGAAAAACCGAAAGCATAGGGAAGAAGAAGGAAGGAATTAGGAGCTTGATCAACCTCTCATCCTTGAAGATCTAAGTGCTAGGAGATTAGAAGACCAACCGTCCTCATGGTAGGACTTGAAGATTAAGATGAAGATTTGTAATAGTTTAGCTTCTCTTTTTAGTTTGTAGATCTACTTTATTTTCTTTCTTGCATGTTCACTTTTATGATGAACTTATGTGTTGATCTTCTTTAATCTTAGACTTTAAGGACTCTAATTAATCTGTAATATGTGATCTTTATGCTTTATGTTTCGGTTGAGGATTTTCTCTTTTGATCTAATGTTTTTCTAGCTAAAACTTTAAAGATCTAAAGTATGGTTTAAGATTTTTGAAGCTCAACATAAATCCTTCTTGCATGTTGATTTCTAAGTTAGATCTAATAATTTTGATTGCATGCATGCCAAGATCCATGCTTGAACTATGAAATGTTTGATACTTGGGTTTTAATGTGAAGATCTTTGAAAATGATTAAATTTTTCTTGGTGATTTTCCTTATGATGGCCACGGTTTTGATTGATTTTTAGGTTAGAAGTTTTGATGTTGAAATTGTGTTATGTGCATGTTACAACCTAGGATAGTTTAGTTTGATTCTTGATTTTTAAAGGGCTTGGTTTTTATTTCTAGATGTGATGCATGTTTTATTTGAGTTAAAGAAAATTGTTTTCCTAAAATATGTTAATTCGGTTTTTGAAAGAAAATAAGTGATGGATTGATTTTGTGTTGATTTGTATATGTGAGAGTATTTTTAATTTTCATGAAAAGAAATGGATAAAACAAATTTGTTGAATAAATGTTGTGCTGAATTTGTGATATGTGTGTATTTAACTTTGAAAAATGATGTTTTTGTATGTTCAACAATTCTGGAATTTTGTCACTGACCTAAGTATATTAAAATGAACCTCTCTGAATTTTTAAATGATTTTTGGAAGTAATTTCCTATTTTTATGAGAACCAACTTTGTGAATACCATTTTAAGAAAATAAGTTTTTCAGTTTAAAGAGAAATATAATTTTCGAACTTGTGCTGCTTGAAATTGTTTGAAATTTTTATGGTAGATTCCTGAACATATCTAGATACTCTCTGTAAAATTTGAAGAGATTTGGAGTTGAATTGATATTTTTACCCAAGGCAAAACAGTGAATCACTTGGTTCAGATTTTCTGGACTTAGTGACAAATTTAATTGGAAAAATATAACTTGCACAACTCCAAATAATCTGAAAATTTTATGAGATAGTCTTGCTATATAAGGAAGACTTACTTATACCAATTTTTATGCAATTCGGAGTTGAGCAACTATTTTTAATCATGATGTTTTTACCTCTGACCAGCAAGAGTACCATGTTGTTTTCCATGTGAAACCTAATTTGAAACCTAGCTTAGGATTGTTTAAATGACTTGAAATTTTTATATGATGAACTTTATCATATATGTGTATGTTCTGGAAATTTTGAGAATTAAACAAATTAATTTGATTTAGTTTTGGATTTTATCTTTTATGTTTCACCTTTAATCACACTAGGATTCTATTTAAATGTTTTTGATAAATATGAATTTTTATACTTGATGTTATGACTTGGCTGCCTTGTATGATAAATATGATGCCTTGACATGATTGAATGAGTGATTGTTTGATGATATGTTTAGGTTATGTATAATTAGTTAACCTAAGTGTTGTGTTTGATTTGGTAATTGGTTTTGAAAATTAATTGGTTTTGAAATAGTTTAGCTTTGATTTAATTAAATAACCTTGGACTTAGTGGTTGCTGCCCTTAATTCATTTCACAATGTTAAGTTTTAAAAATAAATCGTTTAAGTGTTTATTTTATAACAAAGTCTTACATGAACAAAAGTTGAGTTTTTCGGTGTTTTCGAATTTTCTGAAAAGTAATTTATGGACTCATTTGATTGCTGTCCAGATTTTATTTAAATTGTTTTCCAATCCTAAAAATTTATTTGGTTGGTTTAAAGTTTAAGTTTTAAGTGGTATTTTACTTGAGAAAGATTTGGTTTGAAAAAGTTTTAACGTTTTGCGATTTTCCGACGAGAATTAAAAAGAGTTTTCGAAAACGCGTCGTAATGTTGAGTAGGACGATTATTTAAGATAGACTTGTAACGCTAGTATCCTTCATTTAGTACAAGGTGCGTATAAGTCGAGAAGCGGAACGACCGACTTGTTGGGAAGGACCCGCGACGATTTCAGATGCTGGAGTGTGAGGTGAGAGATGCAGTAGGCCTAGGTCATCGCGATGCGTAGACTCAGTTCTAAACTGAGTACACTGAGTCTAATATGTTACATGTTGCATTATCATACGTGATGCATATATGTGCTAGATGTTTACCTATTTGTTTAAATATGATGCATTATTGATTTTATTATGTATTGAATTTCTCTGTGAATTATTCTGTGGAGTATATCTTGTTCTGTTTGGAAAAGTTGTGCGTAATGAGGAGAATCATAAAAAGAAATGAGTTATGAGACGAAGGAATTGTAAAAGTGGAATGTGGTAATGAGAAAGAGTAAGACTTGAGAAGTATGAGAAAGAAATAAGATGAATGAGTTGCAAAAGATGTGAAGAGTTGAGATTTGAAAGAGAAAGTGGTTGTGAAAGTAAGATGTGGTTGAGTGGAGATGTGATTCCTCGTCCATGTTTTTGGGAAGAAGCTTAGTGTTGAGTTGAGCTTGCTCCTCCATTAACACTCACCCAAAAATGTGATTTTTGAAAAAGGTTTTTGAAAAGAGATTTTGAAAGAGCTTTTGTGAAAATAATATTTTGTGAAAGTTTTTGGAAACATTATTTTTGAAAAAGTTTTGTGAAAGGATTTTTGAAATGAGTTTTCTGAAAATGTTTTGTGAAGCAAAAGTTTTGTGAAACCTAGCTTTCGAAAAAGTTTTGCGAAAAGAGACTTTGAGAAAGACGAGGAAAAAGATGTTGATGATGTTGATGAGAATATGCTGAGCATGAGTTATGTGAATTGTGATGATGAGATGAAAGTGATATGAGGCATGAGGCCATTGAGATTTAGGGGGAACGGATTGCAATTAGTGGTCGGGCTTCGTTGAAGGGATGCACCAAGGACGAGCCGACTGTTAGGATTAAGCCGTTTAATTAAAACTCAAAAACTTTAAAAGACTTTAAAAGACATTTATATACGCGGTGAGGCATGAGTGTCGTATCGAAGTAGTGGAGAGGAAGGAACCATAGGTATCTGCGGATACTTAGGAGGAGATTGCATGAGGGGAGGACGATGACGGTGAAACGTCAAGAAGTCTAGAGTATGTTTCTAGGCGGAACGAATCCCACATGTGGTGCACTAACGTGGTGGGGACTGGGTCTAATACCGTGGTAAGTTCCGCATCGCGAACTAGAAATTATATTGTTGCCCCCTTGATTGCAAATCGAGAACAGTGAGAGGGACTAGAACGGGGCATTTGTGATTGCCGCTGAGAGCGTGCTTTGATATATATGTGAATTGATATGATATGATTTGAGGCAAGGCCTCCTGGTCTGGGACCATTTGTTCGTGTGACAGCTGTCGTGCCCGCGTGGTAAAGGTCCTGTACTCCTGTTTGCTTCCGACTAGGTTGGGTGGATGACCGAGGAGATGTAGACGTGTGCGAGCTCAATGATGTTTTTCCCCCTCATCATTGATGCTAACCGTTTAATAAAACTTAATAATGACAAAAGATTAAAAGAAAGAAAGCATAAAGAATTTATGAAGAATTGAAAAGATTCAAAGAAGAAAAGTATAAGTAACTGTTGGAAAGGTTGAGAAAGATGGTGAGAGACTTGAAAAGCTCAAAGGCTGGTGATGCCAAGTGTGATAATACATATTGTAATGAGTTATGATTTTGGTATATTGGGTTGGTTATGATGTGTTTTGTTTATAAGTGTTCCCTATATGCTTATGTGAATACATTGTCATATGCATAGCATGAGTAGTTGTTAATGCATGATACCTATATCTTTATTCTGAGTATTCTTTTTTTTAAGAAGTCGTTAGTATTCTGTCTGGTCATGTTGTACTTCGGGAATACTGACCATCTCTCCTACCATGTTGTCGTGTCGGGTTACTCCGATATTGCAACGGGTAGATGGTCGACCCTGTAATAGGATCGGTACTTTCTTCTCGATGCGGTTTCGGCAGTGGGCTTCAGCGAAGAAGATTAGAGGTCAAGACTAGTAGTAGGTAATCCCCTTCAAGCACTGTATTCCTTGCAACTACTTGGCTTACATTGTCTTATCATTCTGTACCCCACTTGGTAGTTTATTGAGCATGACTTTTGAAAGAATAAAGTTTTATGAAATAAGATTTGAAAATGTTTTCTTAAATCAGAATTTATGAAGCCAAGTTACAAAGTGCGATGTTAAGTAACATCTCGGTTTGGAACTTGATTTGTGATATGTGACATGAGAACATAATTTTTATTTCAATTAAGTTATTGAAATGTTTTTGAACATAAAGGTTCTCATGCCCATGTCACCATGTAAAAAAAAAATTTCCCAAATTTTTACTATAAAATGGTTAAAGAGATGATGTTTTCAAGTTGCCAAAAATCGGGGTGTTACAGAGTGGTATCAGAGCAATGGTTATCCAAAGTAGCCTGATGCATGGGCTTACGAGCTTGTTTATGTGTCTGTCTGTGCGTCAGTGTTAGGATTTCGATGAGAAGTCACGTGAGCATCTCTATCATACCACCTCTAACTTTCGTTCTATTTTTATCGTTCTATCTCTCTATCTTCGGAACGTGTCAAGAATTTGTCTATGATGGTACGAGGAACAGTGATCAGAATCATGAGGAAACTTTATTCTTTGTGGCCTGAACCTCTCTTGATTGTTGAAACCTCTTTTGTTGAGAATTCCTTTTTGTTTATAACGACCTCTGAGCTATTGACATGCAACTTTGTTTTGCGACTAAAACCCTCATTTCCTTGTTGGAACCCCTTTTTATGTAAACCCTATGTGTTGTTGAGTTTCCTTGACAATACGTTTGTTTTTCCCAAAAAGCCTTCCATGAAAACCTTAGACCCTGACACCTTATGCCAATCGACTAGATATGCCTAAGTTATAAGGTGGACGATGAGATGTTGTTATAATGGTCGAGGAAGGAATAAGTATAACCGGATGTGATGCATTAGAATAAGAGTGCCCCTAGAACCATGAGTAAGATAGTGGAGTATATGAAGGGATTAAAACCGAAAAGTTTGATAGTAGTCTAACTCAAGTAATGGTATAGATGGTGTTAAGATGGTGAATATTTGGGGTGAGTCTGAAAGAGTTGAAGTTAGAAAAGCTTTAGTTGGAGTAGGTGAATGATTGGGGTAGGTGTAAACTTATAATAGGACTATGAGATCAACTAGACGGAGTGGTGAAATTAGCGGATAGAACCTTTTAAGTGACGACCAAAATTAGGTTAAATGACCAAGAATTGATGTTTTAATGGACATAGGTGATCATAAGTTGTGGAAATAAGAGTGTCATTAGGTGTTAAGATCGTTAATCTGGAGGATAAATCCCTGAGTTGGAGAGTTTTTAATGGTTTAGAGCACGAAAATTTGGTTTAGTTAGCAAAATTTAAGGTGATATTCAAATAGGCTTGAACAAAGTGATGGGAAGTTTTGTAAGATAACCTAGAATTAGTGAATGTTGGGAAATTTTATGACCTTAGTTCCTGTGAAATGTTATTGGATAGATGTGATGTATAGGAATATGGTCCGTCAAAGTTGGGGAGTAAACGAAGATTTTGAGGTTTGTAGTAACCCACCTAGGCTTAAAAGGATGAGAAGAGTCAAATTAAGGAAGAAAGACCATGAGGAAAGTAGTTCCTTGTCAGGATTGGCATAAGTGTGTTATTCTTTTTGAATTTTGTTTCGAAACCATTGAACCCTTTGAGCCCTTGTTAACAAAGTTATATCATTAGTCTTCCATTGTGTTTGATAATGGAATGACCCAAGAAGATCACCTTTGAAAAGAACGATGCACATGCGACGACTCGAGGACGACGACTGTTGATATAGATTGGGAGAAGCACTCCAAGGAATCCGATATTCGTTGATTGTGGAATTTCGCGTAGCATTTCTCGAGGACGAGAAATCTGTAAGTTCGGAAGAATGTAACATCCCGCGTTTTTCCGATTAGGACGAATAAAAATTCATTAAAGAAGAGTTTTGATAAATCGTTTTTCAAAGAGTTTTCAAAGAGTATTTTATTCGATTTCGTAGTAAAGTGTTGATTTTACGGAATTTTGATAAATAAATATTTTTATGAAGTTGATAAAAATGATTTTTATGGGAAATAATTTATTGGTTGGTGATTTATTTTAAAAATGATCTTCTTTATGGATTTTCTTAGATTGATTAACTTTGAAAATCCATAACTTTTTAACCGTAACTCCGATTTTGATGATCTTTATATCAAAACGTGTAACACCCCGATCTGGCAACTTGAAAGCTTTAATCGTTTTGGGTGAAAATTTAGGGCCATTTTTTTTAGGAAGCGAGTAGTGCACAAGATGAGAACACTTCTATTTTTCAAAACACAATTGTAAAGTAAACTCAGGTTCTCATGTTGAGCCAACTCTTTCAAGTCCCAAACCGGAATGTCACGTGACACTACGTTTCGAAACTCAATTTCCAAAAACATTAGATACTTAAATTAGCCCATGTGATTTCTTGTCAAAGTGCCAATTACAAAGATTAATTAGTGGGGGTTACATCAGGACCATTAGGTTGCTAAGAACCTTTAGAGTGGGAAATACATACTCAAAGGGGAATTTACCTAAACGTCTAGTCTTCGCCTCTCCTAAGCTTCTCGAGCTTGCGGTTCCATTCCTCATCATCTGCTAATAGATCCTCTGGAGTAATGTCCCAACTCCCATCACTGTAGCAATCCTCTGGATCATCCCTGTCTGACCAGAGATCAGGATCCTCCTCCTCCTCCTCCTCTGCAACTTCCTCTTCAGACTCATCCCCTTCTTCTCCTTCCTCGGCTGCCTCCTCCTCTTCTTCCAACTTCGCTCGTTGACGAGGAATTTCTTCGTAGACCGTACGGTAGGTGGTCATAATGCTATTATCTTTCCGGGGAGTCGCACCGATCTCCCGCAACTGCTGATACTTCACCATGTTGGCCATCTAGACTCCATACAATTTTATACATAACATAGCCAATAGAGTAGAGAGTGAGCAACCCAAAACGGCAATGTCGACTATGTGGGATTACACTAGGTAAATATTAAGACAAAATAAATATAAAGGAAAATATAAATTCAACATTAGCATAGGATAGATCAAGACAAAGCAAATAACTATCATAATGCACACATATATAATCACCCAATTATTCATTCTAATAACTGCAAGCTCAACACAATCACGCCCTTCACCGGGTTACTTTTCTTTAACTCTCCCTCATTCCTCATTCTCAACTCATCAAATGTCTCAGGAGTAATCATATCCTTCACCATACATAAATTTGATCCCTCACTTGAGGCTAAAATCATTATCAACAATATCTTTATTATCACTACTCTTATTTTTGGAACATCTGGGTTATTTAAGTCTTATTAACTCGATTAGCATCAATGATGAGGGGGAGACATCATTGTGCTCACACTCGTCTACATCTCCTCGGTCCACCACCCAACCTAGTCGGAAGCAAACAGGAGTACAGGACCTTTACCACGCGGGCATGACAGCTGTCTCAAAACATATGGTCCCAGACCAGGAGGATCTCGTCCTCAAATCATATAATAAAGGCTCACTGCCTCGCAGTGGCAAAACACATTGCCCCGTTCCAGTCCCTCTCACTGTTCTCGATTTGCAATCTAGAGGGCGACAATACTTATTCTAGTTTCGAAAGCAGAACGTGCCACGGCATTAGACCCAGTCCCCACCACGTTAGTGTGCCACTTGTGGGATTGTTCCGCCTAGAAAAGTACTCTAGACTTCTTGACGAATCACCGTCATCGTCCTCCCCTAATGCAATCTCGTCCTAAGTATCCGCAGATACTTATCGTTCCTTCCTCTCCACTACTTCGAAACGACACTCATACCTCACCGCAATTATTAATGTCTTTTAAAATCTTTTAAAAAGTTTTAATTACGGCTTAATCCTAATGATCGGTTCATCCTTAGTTCATCCCTTCAATGAAACCCGATCGCTAATCGTTCGCATCTAATCCCCCTAAAACTCTCATACTATCACGTAGGTCATCACGGCATCACTGCATCATCATCATCTATCTCAAATCATAGCGACGTTTATTCTCATCAATATAAACAAAACGATCTCATCTCACTAGTGACTCAGCACATCATCGTTGTCTCCTTATCAACGGTGGATCAATAGCATTCTTTGTTACTATAACTCAACAACGTCATTAGCATCTTTTCGGATCAGCTCATCCTCGCAGCGTTATTAACTCCCTTCCTCGTCACCACGCTTCCGCTCGCTTACATTACACGTATTCTTTTACGTCTTTCACATCTATCATTTTCGTCTCTTATTCCTTCGATTAATACTCTATAATCTTAGTCTTTATCGTTTGCATACACGATTTCCAACCATATCATATAACAATTAAACATCTCTCAGATAAATAATTAAATAGCACACATGAACAATTATAAAACATATCATAAACCAATCTCAGTCGTTCGGGTGGATAGCTAAATCAATCAAACCTGCGCTATCACATACACCACTACGCTAATTGAGATTGGATGTCCAATCTTTGAGATGATTGGACGCCTTAATATGTTACCTAATTACCACGGCGTCTTAAGGGTATGCCCCTCTCTCACCTCGATGACGAACGTCCCAATGCTCTCCACGCTCTCTTGATCCTCTCTCTTCGCCTCATGCCCTCGCATCTTCGCTCAACTAAGACATTTTCTCGTGCATTAGAAACGATTTCGACGTATTCTTTTGATTTGTTTTGAAAATGATTTCTCTTTCGAAAACTTGTTATCATGGTCTAAGGCTTTCAAAATCTCATGATTAAAACAGTTCTTGGGAAAAACGTTTGGAACTTAAAAATAAATTTCCTTTCATTATTAAAACAGGATTTAAAACATCATGGTTATGAAAATATATTCCTTAAAAGATTTTTCAGAACACAAGAAGTAAAAGATAAACCCTAGGATTACACAAATCAATTCATCACATTCAAAAACATTTATCACTTACTCACGGCAACACATTCTTGAGCTAAGGGGAATAGCTAATCGGGTTACAATACTAACGCACAAACTCAATCATGTATATTAAAATAATTCAACTTAATGTCTTAATTGAATCATGGCAAGACCGAATTAACATGTCCTAGTTTCTAATTATTTCTAAAGTTGCAAACCATAGAATTATCATTATGAAAATCAATTCAAATAATTTCACTCACTTCTAGCCCCTAAACCGAAAAGAACAAAGAAATTGACATATCATGGCATTGAACATAATCATGGAATAAAATCACTTTCATAAGTCATTTTAAAAAAAGAGAATCATTCTAAGCATTATTAACCGAATCACTCAAACAAAATCCTATAAAATATATCAAATCACCAAAATCATAAAACAATTATATCATCCTATTGGTTTGAAGACTAAACCGTGAGCATCATGCAAAAAACTCCATTTCATTTTTCTTAGCTTAATTCAAGAAAACAAGTAAGACCACAAAACATCTTATGCATGTAGCTTTATGCTCCTAGATAAGACCAATCTTAGTCCATATGCAATCTAAATGATGATTAGGCACACTCTCCTATACACTCTTCTCAAAACCGAATATTTACATGCATAGGGCAAGAATCTTAGTTCACTATTCAATGCATTGAAGACAACTAAAGCAAATCACATACCATCATGCATGAATCATCAAGAGATTTCCTTAGACTTTTTATTAAAACTTAGACTTATAATTTTTCTCAAATAGAAATATGGTTTATAGCTTGATCTTCTAAAAAGAATAGCATGCATGAACTCAAGGCCTACTAAATCTATTCCTAATGTATACTTGTACCTAAAATCAAGCACCATCACACTTTATCAACCATGGCCGAATGGCCTCCACATCAACACAACAAATATAACACAAATCTTTAAATCAAATCATGCTCATAAAAAGAAAATTATTTGAAATACCATTACCCTATTATTTCATCTAGGCCGAGGCACACATAAAAGAGAACATAGCCTTTTTCATTTAAAAACTTAACATGCAAAGCCTCAAGGTCCTAATTTGAGTTTGCACACACATGGATTACAACATGCACCTATAAAGATCAACCAATGATCATCACAATTCAACATGCATGACCAAAAATTTCTATTCCCTTCTCAAGAAATCTTAGATCATGGAATTGCTAATCAAATATTCACATAAACACATAGAGGTCACGGATTGGGTACAAAAATATATCATGCAAGACTTGAAATCCTCTATTTTTCACAAACCATACTTAGATCATGAATTATTCACCAAATCCTTTCAATAAAAATCTCATGGGTCACGGATTTAGCACAAAACATAACATGCAAGGCTTGAAATCTATATTCTAACACAAAACACACTTAGATCATGTATTATGTATTCAACCCTTTCCTAAAAATGTTGTAGGTCACGGTCTAAGAGGGAAAATCCAACATGCAAAGGGGTTTCATTTTAGTTTTCATGAAAATCTCAAATAAGGGTTTAGATTCTTTAAGAAGTTATTTAGAAAATCATTGTGGTCTATCTAAAGAAATCATAACCGAAACACATAAAGAGTCCATGATGTGAATTCAATGCTCCTAATTAGGTGGATTATGTTTTGATGATGGCAAAATAATTAACAAATCATGCCTTGAAGATATTGCAACATCAACATCAACAAGAAGTCAAGAAAAGAAGACAAGTGCCCAATCATTCTCAATCAAATATTAATTGTAAATTTCTAATTTATGTTGAGAGTGGTTGAGAGTGGGTAGAAATAGTTAGTCTCTTCTAGGAATAAATTTTTATATGTTTATTAAGTTGAGATTGACCAAAAATTAATACTTGAGAGGAAAAATAAAATTGAAAAATAATTTTTCCCATATCTGATCAAAATACTCGAGTATTTTGATAAAGACTCGAGTATATACTCGAGTATTTATAGAAAAACTCGAGTATTTGTGCCAGGTCAGCAAATATGACCGTTAGTCTGGTTCGTGCACCAATTCACTCGTGACCGACCAAAAAGACTCGAGTATTTACCAAAAGACTCGAGTATTTTTGTCCAGTCAGCAAAAATGAACGTTGGAGAGACTCAAAAACCCAATTGAGGGCATTTGAGTCTCATCGAACCCCAAGAGAGAATTCTGAACCTTATTGTAAAATTTCTCTTTGAATTTGTGCAAGAACAAACAAGACAACAACACATCATTGATTACAAGCTTTCATAATTTCCTCTTCTCAAGTGTTAATTCCCAAAAAGCTCAACTTCTCACTCATATTGTCATTTTATTCCAAGTTGAGTTTTAGGCCTCAATTCTTACATTGAGATGTGCTTATTTGTGCTAATCCATTGTGAGATTAGTAATACACATACAAAAAGCTTGATTATTCAAAGTCTTGGATTGTTCCCAAGCAAACCCTAAGTGGCTTAGGGTGTTGGAAGTCTTGAGAGGTTCTCAAGCACAAGACTAGGAGGTTCCTAGCCCGGTGGAGTTTCTTGAAGGGAGTTCAAGGAAGCTTTGTGAAGAGTTCTTCAATCACCGGAATCAAATTGGGGTAGAAATCAAGAGTTTGGTACACTCTTGAAGGGTTAGGTTGAGTGAGGCCATTCTCAAGCAATCCTTTGTAATTTCTAACAATTTGATTATTAGTAGAAACTCCTAAGTGATTAGGAGGACTGGATGTAGCTCATTGTTGGAGTGAACCAGGATAAAATTGCTTGAGTGTTGGTTTATTGCTTTTAATCTACTTTCTAGCTCAATAGACTTAAGTCATTTCAATCAATTAGGATTTATACAATTAGGTAGCAAGTTCAAGGAATCTTTGTGTTTAAAAGTTATTTAGATTGCTTGCTATTCTGTTGGATAAGTTCCTGTTTAATATTGAATTGATTTGAGTTAAAATTGCTGAATTTTCGTTTCTGGTTTTTCTGCTATCTGATAGGAAAAACTCGAGTATTTCAGAAAAGACTCGAGTTGTTCATCACTGAAAAACTCGAGTATTTCACAAAAGACTCGAGTCTTTTGTGTCTGATTCCAGAAAATTCAGTCTTAGCTCCATTCTTCAATTACCAATCGAAATATTTGGTATTAGTGCTTCAAAATACTATTCACCCCCCTCTAGTATTTGCTTAGCCCGCTTGTTGGTTTCCAACAAGTGGTATCAGAGCTCGGTCGAAAGATCGAGTGTAACAACTTTTTCGAAAAAGATCCTTTTGGAAACTTAATGGGCTCTAGCAATAACTTTGGTGGAGAAGGAGCTTCAATAAACCGTCCTCCACTATTTAATGGTGAAGGATATGTTTATTGGAAAACTCGCATGAAAGTTTTTATTGAAGCAATTGATATGGATATTTGGGATGCAATTGAAAATGGTCCTTTCATTCCCAAAAAGAAAATAAATGATGAAATTGTTGAAATTCCAAGGAGTAGTTGGAATGATGATGAAAAGAGAAAAGTCTCATTTGATTTAAAAGCTAAAAACATCATCTTTTCGGCTCTATCCCATGATGAATTTTATAGAGTTTCCCAATGTAAATCGGCAAAAGAAATGTGGGATACTTTGCAAGTCACACATGAGGGAACAAGTGAGGTTAGAGATGCAAGATTGAATTCTCTAACACACGAATATGAATTGTTACACATGTTGCCAAATGAAACTATTAGTGACTTGCAAAAGCGATTCTCTCACATAGTTAATCATTTGATTTCCTTGGGAAAAGTATTTCGCAATGGTGAAACTACTAACAAAATTCTAAGATGTCTTGATAGGAGTTGGCAACCCAAGGTAACCGCCATCAAGGAATCAAGAGACATAAATAGAATGGACTTAGCCACTTTGTTTGGCAAACTCCAAGAGCATGAGATGGAGCTTACAAGACTTGGGATGCATGAGGAATCGGACAAAAAGAAAAAGAGCATAACACTCAAAGCTTCAACCAAAGCTACAAAAGAAGTTGAAGAATGCTCTACAAGTGGAGATTCCGATGGTGAACCAAATCAAGAAGAATTTGGGATGTTTGTGAAAAGATTCAACAAATTCTTCAAAGGGAAGAAAGGTGGATCTTCATCCAATTTCAAGAGAACCAAAGACTCCAAACAAAGAGAAAAGAGTACCAACGATGAAGTTAAGTGTCATGAATGTGGTGGGGTTGGCCACATAAGAATGGAATGTGCCACATTCTTGAAGAAGAATGACAAGAAGACCCAAGAGACCAAAGGGAAGCGTGCATACATTGTTTGGGATGCACCGGAGAAGAGCAATGAATCATCTTCAAGTAGCTCCGGTGATGAAAATGCAAACCTTTGTCTCATGGCCAAGAACAATCATGAGTCCTCATCAAGAGCTAATCATGGCATGAGTGAAAGTGATGATGAGGTAACCTCTAGCTCTTCTTGTTCATCTTCAAACTCCATTTCATATGATGATTTGCAAGAAGCTTACAATGAAATGTTAATTCAATTTAAAAGGCTTGCTAAAATTAATAAGGAAAAAGGAAAGAAAATTTTGGAGTTTCAACATGAAATTGATGAATTGCAAAAATCTATAAATGAGTTGAAACTTCAAAATGAATCCTTGGAACTTATTAATTCTAGTCATCAAAGTGATTGTGCAAATCATGAGGAAATTATCACTTCATGTGAGAGATGTGATGATCTTGAAAAAGAAGTGAAAGAGTTGAAAAACAAACTCACAATCTCACATAGTGATAGAAACCTCAACCGGTTGTTGAACTCTCAAAGACATAATCACAACAAAACCGGTTTAGGATATGTTCATAAAAAGGACAAAAAGTACAAGGTGGTTGGAACATTTTCTAAGAAAAACTCATCAAAGAGACCAACTTGTACTTATTGTGGAAAAGTTGGACATATCAACATTGAGTGCCATATTAAGAAGTTTGAAATGAATAAGGGCACTTATATGTGGATTAAGAAGGGAGAAAGTCCCAACACTAACCCTAAGGGACCCAACATTGTTTGGGTACCCAAAGTGAACAAGTGATTTCATTTTGTAGGTGTGCCTTCGAACGGGAAAGGACTTGTGGTATCTAGATAGTGGATGTTCGAAGCACATGACGGGAGATAAGCGACACTTCATTGAGCTTACTCCAAAGGAAAAGGGTTATGTCACTTATGGGGACAACAACAAAGGCAAAATCCTTGGTATTGGTAAAATCGGAAACTCTTCAAACTTGATTATTGATAATGTGCTCTATGTTCAAGGATTAGAACATAATCTCTTGAGCATAAGCCAATTATGTGATGTTGGTAATCATGTAGTTTTTACCTCTACCCATTGCCTCATTAAAAGTGACAAAGATGAATCAATCAAATTTGTTGGTAGAAGGTCAAATAATACTTACTTAGTTGATTTGAACAAAGTCACTTCTTTGGTCTCTACTTGTTTAGTGAGCAAAGAAAATGACACTTGGTTATGGCATCGTAGGACCGCTCATATTAATGTAAACCAATTGAAGAAAATACAATCTAAAGATCTAGTAGTTGGTTTACCAAAGCTAAATTTTTCTATTGAAGGTGTTTGTTCTCCTTGCAAGAAATGTAAACAAACTAAAAACACCTTTGGATCAAAAATGGTGATGTCCACATCAAGGCCATTAGAAATGCTTCATATGGACTTGTTTGGACCATCACAAGTAAAAAGCTTTGGTGGCAACTATTATGCATTGGTAATTGTTGATGACTTCTCTAGGTTTACATGGACTTTATTCTTAACTACTAAGAGTGAGACCTACAAATCTTTTAAACATCATGTCAAACTTTTGCAAAACCAAGTAAATCAAAAAGTAATTATTATTCGTACCGATCATGGTGGAGAATTTGAAAACCACAAATTTGATAGATTTTGTGCTAAAAATGGTATTGAGCACCAATTCTCCGCACCAAGAACTCCGGAACAAAACGGAGTGGTAGAGCGGAAAAATAGGGTGCTAGAGGAACTTGCTAGAACCATGTTAAATGATTCTCAAGTACCTCAATATTTTTGGGCCGATGCCGTCAATACGGCTTGTTATGTTTTAAATCGTATTTTGATAAGGCCCTCTTTAGATAAAACCCCCTATGAACTTTACAAGGGAAGAAAACCAAATATATCTCATTTTCATGTCTTCGGATGCCAAGTTTTTGTTTTAAATAATGGAAAAGAACACATTGGCAAGTTTGATTCCAAATCCGATGAAGGCATATTTTTAGGCTATTCTTCTCATAGTAAAGCTTATAGAATTTTCAATAAAAGAACTTTAACTATTGAGGAATCAATTCATGTGGTTTTTAATGAGTCTTCAAAAGAAGATAGTGTTTTATGTGATGCTAGTGAAGATGGCATTGTCTTTTCAAAAGAAGAAAAAGAGAGAGAGAATTCAAAAGTTGATGAAGGAGAAGTAAGGGAAGAACTTCCTCCAACTTGGAAATCGGTCAAGGCTCATCCTATAGACAAAGTCATAGGAGATATGTCAAAGGGAGTACTTACTCGTAGGTCTATTCAAAACATTTGTCACTATGTCTCTTTTGTTTCTCAAATTGTACCCGATTCAATTAAAAAGGCCATTGAGGATGATCATTGGGTTCTTGCTATGCAAGAAGAATTAAACCAATTTGAAAGAAATGAAGTTTGGGATCTAGTCCCTAAACCCGATGATCATACCATAATTGGTACTAAATGGATTTATAGAAACAAACTTGATGAATCCGGGTTGATTATAAGAAACAAAGCTAGACTAGTAGCTCAAGGGTACAACCAAGAGGAAGGTATCGATTATGATGAGACCTTTGCTCCGGTTGCACGTCTTGAAGCAATCCGAATTTTACTTGCTTATGCTTCAATCATGAAATTCACTTTATATCAAATGGATGTTAAAAGTGCTTTCTTGAATGGGTTTATAAATGAAGAAGTGTATGTCAAACAACCCCCGGTTTTGAAACTAGTGAATTTCCAAACCATGTTTATAAATTGAAAAAGGCACTCTATGGATTGAAACAAGCTCCTAGAGCTTGGTATGATCGATTGAGTTCCTTTCTATTAGAAAACAAGTTTCAAAGAGGGAAGGTTGATAATACACTATTTATTTATAAAACCAAGGATGACATTTTGTTAGTACAAATCTATGTTGATGATATCATTTTCGGTGCTACTAACGTGTCTCTTTGTAGAAAGTTTTCAAATTTGATGAAAAAGGAATTTGAAATGTCAATGATGGGAGAACTCAAGTTCTTCCTAGGCTTACAAATAAAGCAATTCAAGAAGGGGATATTTGTGCATCAAGGGAAATATTGCAAAGAGCTCCTTGAGAAATTCGGATTGGACAAGTGCAAGGAAGCCTACACTCTAATGAGCACATCATGCTACCTAGACAAGGATGAACAAGGTACACCGGTTGATGTTAGTAAGTATAGGGGTATGATAGGTAGTCTCCTATATCTCACTGCATCTAGACCGGATATTATGTTTAGTGTATGCATGTGTGCTAGATTTCAAGCTAATCCTAAAAAATCTCACCTATCCGCAGTTAAACATATATTTAAGTATCTAAAAGGAACAATTAACACAGGTTTATGGTATCCTGCTGATGCCAATCTTTGTTTAGTTGGTTACTCGGATTCCGACTTCGCGGGATGCAAGCTTGATCGCAAAAGCACCAGTGGTACTTGCCATTTCTTGGGAAGTTCATTGGTGTCATGGTTTTCTAAAAAGCAAGCTTGTGTCGCTCTTTCTACCGCCGAAGCGGAATATATCGCAGCCGGTAGTTGTTGTGCTCAACTGTTATGGATGAAACAACAATTATCGGATTTTGGTTTGAAACTTGAAAATATTCCGATTAGATGCGATAACACGAGTGCAATCAATTTGACTAAGAATCTGGTGTATCACTCAAGAACTAAACACATTGAAATAAGACATCACTTTTTAAGAGATCATGTACAAAAGGGTGATTGCACAATTGAATTTGTCAGTACCACAAATCAATTAGCTGACATTTTTACAAAACCTCTACCAAGGGACACCTTTTATCATATTAGGAGAGAACTTGGTATTTTAGATGAAGCTAATATAGGCTAATTGCATTGTGTGTCATTTTTTGAAAAATCACCATATTAGTCTTACTCTAATGTGTTATTGATTCTTAGTTAAATTGTTCTTGATGATATTTGAAATTGTATGTGTTAATTGTGTGTGATTCTGTACTGTATTCCAAGTTGGTAGTGAAGCATTTGTGTTTGATTTGTGTTTGGTCTTTTAAAACTGTGTTTTTACTCTCTGTTCTGTCAAAATACTCGAGTTTTTACAAAAACACTCGAGTATTTTAATTCAAAATTAAATCAGTTTTAAATTGAAAAAGTTTTTAATCAGGGTCTGATAAAAATACTCACACTCGAGTCTTTATTAAAATACTCGAGTGTTTTTCAAAACACTCGAGTCTTTGGAAACCCCCAATTTTTTAACTTTCAGACCAAACTCGAGTTTTTTTTTTTTTTTTTTTTTTGCGACCCTCTTCTCTCTCGGTTTTCTCATATCTCTCTCCTCAAAACTCAGATTTTCCTCAAAGTTTTGTCAAATCTTACTAGTTTTTCATCCTCTAAACTCTTCTCTCGATTTTATCCTCCTCCAGATGCTCCAGCTCCTTCGATGTTTTGATGATGTTGACCTTTGGATTTTATCTTAGTTTTCATTCTGTTTTTATCATGTTGGTCTTTGTTACATTTTCTGTATTTTGAGAACTTGGTGTTTTGAGACTTTGGGTTTATTATTGCACCTTTGATTTGGACCTTTTATGATGTTTTTATGTTAATGAATTTGGCCTTCATTATGATGTTTGTGCAAAGCTTCAGGAGGAGTTCTTTATCGTTATTATATCTCCGTTTTATTTGCATAGTTGGTTATGGGGTTTTCCGATTATGCACCTCTCCTCCCTTGATCTTTTTCCTAAATTGTTACATCTTTTTTGGCGTATGACAAAAAGGGGGAGAGATATTATACACTTGTCTTGATATTGTTGCACCTAAAATTCTCTAATTATGGTATATACTCTGATAATTGTTAAATACTCTAATACCATAGGCTTGGTGCTAAAATTAAATTGTCATAACATCTTGCACAAGCTGAATTTTTAGATAGGTGAAAAGTATCATATAGTGAGGGGGAGTTGCATTTTCAAGTGGATTCAAGCTCAACAAATGGTACAAGTGTTAATTATTTTGTCATCACCAAAAAGGGGGAGATTGTGAATTCAATGCTCCTAATTAGGTGGATTATGTTTTGATGATGACAAAATTAACAAATCATGCCTTGAAGATATTGCAACATCAACATCAACAAGAAGTCAAGAAAAGAAGACAAGTGCCCAATCATTCTCAATCAAATATTAATTGTAAATTTCTAATTTATGTTGAGAGTGGTTGAGAGTGGGTAGAAATAGTTAGTCTCTTCTAGGAATAAATTTTTATATGTTTATTAAGTTGAGATTGACCAAAAATTAATACTTGAGAGGAAAAATAAAATTGAAAAATAATTTTTCCCATATCTGATCAAAATACTCGAGTATTTTGATAAAGACTCGAGTATATACTCGAGTATTTATAGAAAAACTCGAGTATTTGTGCCAGGTCAGCAAATATGACCGTTAGTCTGGTTCGTGCACCAATTCACTCGTGACCGACCAAAAAGACTCGAGTATTTACCAAAAGACTCGAGTATTTTTGTCCAGTCAGCAAAAATGAACGTTGGAGAGACTCAAAAACCCAATTGAGGGCATTTGAGTCTCATCGAACCCCAAGAGAGAATTCTGAACCTTATTGTAAAATTTCTCTTTGAATTTGTGCAAGAACAAACAAGACAACAACACATCATTGATTACAAGCTTTCATAATTTCCTCTTCTCAAGTGTTAATTCCCAAAAAGCTCAACTTCGCACTCATATTGTCATTTTATTCCAAGTTGAGTTTTAGGCCTCAATTCTTACATTGAGCTGTGCTTATTTGTGCTAATCCATTGTGAGATTAGTAATACACATACAAAAAGCTTGATTATTCAAAGTCTTGGATTGTTCCCAAGCAAACCCTAAGTGGCTTAGGGTTTTGGAAGTCTTGAGAGGTTCTCAAGCACAAGACTAAGAGGTTCCTAGCCCGGTGGAGTTTCTTGAAGGGAGTTCAAGGAAGCTTTGTGAAGAGTTCTTCAATCACCGGAATCAAATTGGGGTAGAAATCAAGAGTTTGGTACACTCTTGAAGGGTTAGGTTGAGTGAGGCCATTCTCAAGCAATCCTTTGTAATTTCTAACAATTTGATTATTAGTAGAAACTCCTAAGTGATTAGGAGGACTGGATGTAGCTCATTGTTGGAGTGAACCAGGATAAAATTGCTTGAGTGTTGGTTTATTGCTTTTAATCTACTTTCTAGCTCAATAGACTTAAGTCATTTCAATCAATTAGGATTTATACAATTAGGTAACAAGTTCAAGGAATCTTTGTGTTTAAAAGTTATTTAGATTGCTTGCTATTCTGTTGGATAAGTTCCTGTTTAATATTGAATTGATTTGAGTTAAAATTGCTGAATTTTCGTTTCTGGTTTTTCTGCTATCTGATAGGAAAAACTCGAGTATTTCAGAAAAGACTCGAGTTGTTCATCACTGAAAAACTCGAGTATTTCACAAAAGACTCGAGTCTTTTGTGTCTGATTCCAGAAAATTCAGTCTTAGCTCCATTCTTCAATTACCAATCGAAATATTTGGTATTAGTGCTTCAAAATACTATTCACCCCCCCTCTAGTATTTGCTTAGCCCGCTTGTTGGTTTCCAACACATGAGTCCACTTATTTACATCCCAAATTTAAAAGTTCATGAAAAATCTAGGCTATGTAAATGAACATGGAATGAAAAGAGAAGAAAGAAAATTTGCAAAACCAAAAGAAAATCCTAACTCTCATGGTTTCCCTTAGATCTTCGAGTAACCTACCAAGAAAATTGAGTCTTCTACTTCAAAGGCTCTAAGTCTTCAAAGAAGGTTCAAGGACTTGGTTTAGATCTCCTTCTTCTTCCTTGGTGTTCGTCACGGTTTCTCCTTCTCTTCCTAAGCTTCTAGTTATTTCTAAGAGCTTAATGTCTCTCTTAGAAAATGTGTTTAGTTTTGGAAGTGAATTGTGAGGCAAATGGGGTGGGTGTGCTACGGTTCAAGGAAATAAAAACGCAACCAACAATTTCCTTTCTTGCCCTTGAGAAAGTTCGGCCAAGTGTGTTGCTAGGAAGGGTAGAATTGGCATCATTAAGGCTTGCATGGTTCAAGCCAAGCCATTGGACAAATGGAGTAGAATTAGGACTAAGTTTGCTTCCTATTGGTTGGTCAAACTATTAACCAAGCTTTACACTAATTAAACCTAGGTGCTAATGGGTTACTAGGTTTAGGGTGCAAGAAAGTCAAAATTTGCATGGTACACTTGTTGAGTTCTAAGCTTGCCAAGGATTTTCCTTTCCCCATAATTCAACACCTACCCCAAACACACACACACATCATCACCGTAGCAACACATACACACACCTCATGCAAGTTTCATTTTTATTTTCCATTATTTCACTTATAACATGTGTTAAAATCATGCAAATAAATTCAAGGGTTATACACATACACACATACATAGGACCGTAGCATTATACACACATGCACACACATCATGGATTTCATTTTTATTTTCTATCCTTTTACTTATAAAATGCACTAAAACCATGAATTCAAGGATCATATGCACACATACACATAATCAATATTCGTATATATATATATATATATATATATAAAGGACCTTTAAAATCAAGCTTTTATATAATAAGGGGCTTCCCAAAAGACAATTGAAATCTCTAATTTTCAAAATCATATTGTCTTAAAATTTGTCCTCCCAAGATTTTCAAAACAAATTTGTAAATAAATTCAGAAAATTCAAAAGATCACAATTCCAAAGTTCTTGAATCGAAAATGCAAATTTTGTTCATAAAGAAATCATTTCTTTAGAAAATCCTTTTTAGAAAACAAAATTCAACGTTTATTTTTAGCGAATTCGTTCATGCACGCATGAGAAAATGCGGGATGTTACAAAAGGATCGTATCGAAATGTAGTTTTCAAAAATATATCTTTCATAATTTTCTGGGTTGGTTTGCGAAAATTATTTTCCAGAACTGTAAAGGACGAATTTTCAAGGAATTAATCATGAAAAATAGTTTTTGATTTCTAATGAATTTTTCCTTTTGAGGTTTTCTTTAATATATTAAATTATTATTTTAGGAAATGAAATAAGGGCTATAAATGCAACCAATAAGTACAGTTTATTATTTAAAGGAAAAAGTGTTAATATGAATGTTTAAGTAAGTTGATTATTTTGTGAATGAGTGTGTGCATGAAGGAAGATATGTGTGATATGTGTAAGTGTGACAAGTGTATGCATGGTGTGTATGTGTGTGATTGTGAGACACTTGCATGTTGACTAAGTAGAAAAGGGAAATAAAAAGAAAAGAAAAATAAAATGGGAACTTGGGGACCAAGTAGTAGAAACCATAGAATGCCAAAAACACCCTCCTTTGGTGCATGTTGGTCGAACCAACTAAAGGGCCAAGGCGAAATTATGCTTCAACCTTAATCCATTTCCTATTAGTTCCATTCATTCCCTTTTATTCCCATTCATTTCCTTCGTAGCCTTCATTCACCCATTTCATTCTTTCCATTTCACTTCTTCCTTTCACACTCCAACAAACACTTAGTCTCCAAGAGCAACCTTAGCTCTTGAGACATGGAAAAAAAAAGAAGAACCATAGAGAGAGGAAGGGAGAACCGTGAGCATAGGGAAGAAGAAGGAAGGAATTAGGAGCTTGATCAACCTCTCATCCTTGAAGATCTAAGTGCTAGGAGATTAGAAGACCAACCGTCCTCATGGTAGGACTTGAAGATTAAGATGAAGATTTGTAATAGTTTAGCTTCTCTTTTTAGTTTGTAGATCTACTTTATTTTCTTTCTTGCATGTTCACTTTTATGATGAACTTATGTGTTGATCTTCTTTAATCTTGGACTTTAAGGACTCTAATTAATCTGTAATATGTGATCTTTATGCTTTATGTTTCGGTTGAGGATTTTCTCTTTTGATCTAATGTTTTTCTAGCTAAAACTTTAAAGATCTAAAGTATGGTTTAAGATTTTTGAAGCTCAACATAAATCCTTCTTGCATGTTGATTTTTAAGTTAGATCTAATAATTTTGATTGCATGCATGCCAAGATCCATGCTTGAACTATGAAATGTTTGATACTTGGGTTTTAATGTGAAGATCTTTGAAAATGATTAAATTTTTCTTGGTGATTTTCCTTATGATGGCCACGGTTTTGATTGATTTTTAGGTTAGAAGTTTTGATGTTGAAATTGAGTTATGTGCATGTTACAATCTAGGATAGTTTAGTTTGATTCTTGATTTTTAAAGGGCTTTGTTTTTATTTCTAGATGTGATGCATGTTTTATTTGAGTTAAAGAAAATTGTTTTCCTAAAATATGTTAATTCGGTTTTTGAAAGAAAAATAAGTGATGGATTGATTTTGTGTTGATTTGTATATGTGAGAGTATTTTTAATTTTCATGAAAAGAAATGGATAAAACAAATTTGTTGAATAAATGTTGTGCTGAATTTGTGATATGTGTGTATTTAACTTTGAAAAATGATGTTTTTGTATGTTCAACAATTCTGGAATTTTGTCACTGACCTAAGTATATTAAAATGAACCTCTCTGAATTTTTAAATGATTTTTGGAAGTAATTTCCTATTTTTATGAGAACCAACTTTGTGAATACCATTTTAAGAAAATAAGTTTTTCAGTTTAAAGAGAAATATAATTTTCGAACTTGTGCTGCTTGAAATTGTTTGAAATTTTTATGGTAGCTTCCTGAACATATCTAGATACTCTCTGTAAAATTTGAAGAGATTTGGAGTTGAATTGATATTTTTACCCAAGGCAAAACAGTGAATCACTTGGTTCAGATTTTCTGGACTTAGTGACAAATTTAATTGGAAAAATATAACTTGCACAACTCCAAATAATCTAAAAATTTTATGAGATAGTCTTGCTGTATAAGGAAGACTTAGTTATTCCAATTTTTATGCAATTCAGAGTTGAGCAACTATTTTTAATCATGATGTTTTTACCTCTGACCAGCAAGAGTACCATGTTGTTTTCCATGTGAAACCTAATTTGAAACCTAGCTTAGGATTGTTTAAATGACTTGAAATTTTTATATGATGAACTTTATCATATATGTGTATATTCTGGAAATTTTGAGAATTAAACAAATTAATTTGATTTAGTTTTGGATTTTATCTTTTATGTTTCACCTTTAATCACACTAGGATTCTATTTAAATGTTTTTGATAAATATGAATTTTTATACTTGATGTTATGACTTGGCTTCCTTGTATGATAAATATGATGCCTTGACATGATTGAATGAGTGATTGTTTGATGATATGTTTAGGTTATGTATAATTAGTTAACCTAAGTGTTGTGTTTGATTTGGTAATTGGTTTTGAAAATTAATTGGTTTTGAAATAGTTTAGCTTTGATTTAATTGAATAACCTTGGACTTAGTGGTTGCTGCCCTTAATTCATTTCACAATGTTAAGTTTTAAAAATAAATCTTTTAAGTGTTTATTTTATAACAAAGTCTTACATGAACAAAAGTTGAGTTTTTCGGTGTTTTCGAATTTTCTGAAAAGTAATTTATGGACTCATTTGATTGTTGTCCAAATTTTATTTAAATTGTTTTTCAATCCTAAAAATTTATTTGGTTGGTTTAAAGTTTAAGTTTTAATTGGTATTTTACTTGAGAAAGATTTGGTTTGAAAAAGTTTTAACGTTTTGCGATTTTCCGACGAGAATTAAAAAGAGTTTTCGAAAACGCGTCGTAATGTTGAGTAGGACGATTATTTAAGATAGACTTGTAACGCTAGTATCCTTCATTTAGTACAAGGTGCGTATAAGTCGAGAAGCGGAACGGCCGACTTGTTGGGAAGGACCCGCGACGATTTCAGATGCTGGAGTGTGAGGTGAGAGATGCAGTAGGCCTAGGTCATCGCGATGCGTAGACTCAGTTCTAAACTGAGTACACTGAGTCTAATATGTTACATGTTGCATTATCATACGTGATGCATATATGTGCTAGATGTTTACCTATTTGTTTAAATATGATGCATTATTGATTTTATTACGTATTGAATTTCTCTGTGAATTATTCTGTGGAGTATATCTTGTTCTGTTTGGAAAAGTTGTGCGTAATGAGGAGAATCATAAAAAGAAATGAGTTATGAGACGAAGGAATTGTAAAAGTGGAATGTGGTAATGAAAAAGAGTAAGACTTGAGAAGTATGAGAAAGAAATAAGATGAATGAGTTGCAAAAGATGTGAAGAGTTGAGATTTGAAAGAGAATGTGGTTGTGAAAGTAAGATGTGGTTTAGTGGAGATATGATTCCTCGTCCACGTTTTTGGGAAGAAACTTAGTGTTGAGTAGAGCTTGCTCCTTCATTAACACTCACCCAAAAATGTGATTTTTGAAAAAGGTTTTTGAAAAGAGATTTTGAAAGAGCTTTTGTGAAAATAATATTTTGTCAAAGTTTTTCGAAACATTATTTTTGAAAAAGTTTTGTGAAAGGATTTTTGAAATGAGTTTTCTGAAAATGTTTTGTGAAGCAAAAGTTTTGTGAAACCAAGCTTTCGAAAAAGTTTCGCGAAAAGAGACTTTGAGAAAGACGAGGAAAAAGATGTTGATGATGTTGATGAGAATATGCTGAGCATGAGTTATGTGAATTGTGATGATGAGATGAAAGTGATATGAGGCATGAGGCCATTGAGATTTAGGGGGAACATATTGCAATTAGTGGTCGGGCTTCGTTGAAGGGATGCACCAAGGACGAGCCAACTGTTAGGATTAAGCCGTTTAATTAAAACTCAAAACTTTAAAAGACTTTAAAAGACATTTATATACGCGGTGAGGCATGAGTGTCGTATCGAAGTAGTGGAGAGGAAGGAACCATAGGTATCTGTAGATACTTAGGAGGAGATTTCATGAGGGGAGGACGATGACGGTGAAACGTCAAGAAGTCTAGAGTATATTTCTAGGCGGAACGAATCCCACATGTGGTGCACTAACGTGGTGGGGACTGGGTCTAATACCGTGGTAAGTTCCGCATCGCGAACTAGAAATTATATTGTCGCCCCCTTGATTGCAAATCGAGAACAGTGAGAGGGACTGGAACGGGGCATTTGTGATTGCCGCTGAGAGCGTGCTTTGATATATATGTGAATTGATATGATATGATTTGAGGCAAGGCCTCCTGGTCTAGGACCATTTGTTTGTGTGATAGCTGTCCTGCCCGCATGGTAAAGGTCCTGTACTCCTGTTTGCTTCCGACTAGGTTGGGTGGATGACCGAGGAGATGTAGACGTGTGCGAGCTCAATGATGTTTTTCCCCCTCATCATTGATGCTAACCGTTTAATAAAACTTAATAATGACAAAAGATTACAAGAAAGAAAGCATAAAGAATTTATGAAGAATTGAAAAGATTCAAAGAAGAAAAGTATAAGTAACTGTTGGAAAGGTTGAGAAAGATGGTGAGAGACTTGAAAAGCTCGAAGGCTGGGGATGCCAAGTGTGAAAATACATATTGTAATGAGTTATGATTTTGGTATATTGGGTTGGTTATGATGTGTTTTGTTTATAAGTGTTCCCTATATGCTTATGTGAATACATTGTCATATGCATAGCATGAGTAGTTGTTAATGCATGATACCTATATCTTTATTCTGAGTATTCTTTTTTTTTAAGAAGTCGTTAGTATTCTGTCTGGTCATGTTGTACTTCGGGAATACTGACCATCTCTCCTACCATGTTGTCGTGTCGGGTTACTCCGATATTGCAACGGGTAGATGGTTGACCCTGTAATAGGATCGGTACTTTCTTCTCGATGCGGTTTCGGCAGTGGGCTTCAGCGAAGAAGATTAGAGGTCAAGACTAGTAGTAGGTAATCCCCTTCAAGCACTGTATTCCTTGCAATTACTTGGCTCACATTGTCTTATCATTCTGTACCCCACTTGGTAGTTTATTGAGCATGACTTTTGAAAGAATAAAGTTTTATGAAATAAGATTTGAAAATGTTTTCTTAAATCAGAATTTATGAAGCCAAGTTACAAAGTGTGATGTTAAGTAACATCTCGGTTTGGAACTTGACTTGTGATATGTGACATGAGAACATAATTTTTATTTCAATTAAGTTACTGAAATGTTTTTGAACATAAAGGTTCTCATGCCCATGTCACCATGTAAAAAAAAAATCCCAAATTTTTACTATAAAATGGTTAAAGAGATGATGTTTTCAAGTTGCCAAAAATCGGGGTGTTACACTGGTGCCACCAGATGCACTGGTGCGTATAAAAGACTCGAGTCTCGAGTCAAATACTCGAGTATTGACAGATAACACTGAAAACTTGAGTTTAACATACCATTTTCAATTCTAATCAAATCCAAACCAAACCAATGCTCAACAGAGCTCACATTATGTAAGTTAAACATGTTCCAACACAAAAATTACATCGTATTACAGTGAATCATAACTAAGCATCAATTATGCATAAAAACCACATTTTGAGCAACTTAACATACCAAATTCCATTCTAATCATTTTTGGCATGAAAATAACTTGCATACAGTACACATGCAACATAACAAACATGCTCAAATCAAATTTAATGCTCAGAGAGGCCTCCAAACCTCAAACCTATTTCAAACTATGCCCAAAGAGTCTCATGGTGACTCCACACATAAAATCCTACCAATTAAACTTATTCTAGTGAACAATTAGCTTCACCCTTACCTCTAGGCCGTGAATCAACACAAAGATTGCAGAGAAATTGACTAGAGTACTCTAACCCACAAAATCCTTTGCATGCAGCAACATTCGAACAGGGTCCAAAAACCATAGATTTTGACATGCAAAAACAGTTTAGAAATTGGGGAATTTGGTTAAGAATTGTTCTCTGCAACAAGGACTAGAGGTAGAAAGGAATTGGAGGATTGGAGAGCTCATATACTTACCAAAATCCGAGCTCCAAGTAAGCTCCAGACTTCAGTTTTCGAGTTTGACAGCAAAAACCCCCAATCTTTCGGGCTCCAATTCTTCCTCTACACGAACTCTCAGCTCTCAAACTATATGTCTTTGTAAAGCTCAAGACGTGAGCTTCACAATGGTGTATAACACTCAGCCTCACACTTAGAAACGAAAGGGATTGAAGGAGATGAATTTCAGAACCCTAACTCTTGAATTCTTGGAGCAATTCGACCAAATGGTCGATTTCCATCAACAACTACAGTTATATTGCATGATTCGTTGATCATGCAGGGCTACACGAAGCCCATTATCAAGCCTTCAAGTGTTTTCGTGTCAAGGTTTGGGATTCGTTGAGTGCTGACTCATCAAACGCACTAACGAGTTCAACACTGACCAGAATACTCGAGTGTTCTTCCCAGATACTCGAGTCTTTTTGGTCAATTTTGAAAAATAAATATTTTAATTCCCTTTCCCTCCAAAATCTTTCTAATATTACTTCTAGGTCCCAAATCAGGGACTAATATGCAAAAATCTTATTTTCATCTATTATTAATTATTAAAATATTCCTAATGCAAAATCATTATCACAAGCACACACATAACCAAGTAATTAACTCCAAATTAATTATAAAAATAATATTTATAATTTAAGGAAATTATTTTGAATAACTTTCATAATTATCTTTTCATTACATCAGGAAATGAAAATTTGGGGTGTTACAGAATTTTTGAATTTTACACAGTATCTAACCGGTTAGATGTGCTCTGTAACCGGTTAGACGATGAACCCAGAATTAGGGTTAGTGCGTTTTGATGAGTAATCACCCACTAATCTCCGTTAATTGCCACGAATCCTCCTCATGCATAGTGGGAAACACACGTCTCTCTGCATGTAACCATGAATTGCCTATAAATAGCCATGAATTTGGTGGAGTTTGGCTCATTTTCTTCAAGTGTTGGTGTTGATCCCCTGTTCTGAAGCAGCAACTTCGTCCCTTCGATTCTCTATGTGTGTGTGTAGAGTTAGGTTATAAGCAATACACCATTGCAAAGCTTCATCTTTAAGCTTTGCAGTGATATATAGATTGTGAGTTGAGATTGATGGAGCAAGGAGAAATCAAGCTGTGAAGTGGAGGTGTTCATTCGGCCAAAAACCAGAATCAGATTCGTGAAGCTCACTTTGAGGTCTGATTTTGGTGAGTACATGCACTCTTTGAGTCCCATTCTTGTTTCTATAGTTCGTGCATGTTACCTAGAACTCAATCTAACCATTTTCCCCAATTTGTTTCTCCTTTTCATGTGTCAAAAACTCTGATTTTTGAACCTTACCAAAACTGTCATGCATGAGAGCAGAGCTTGTGAATTTGGTGTTTCTCTGTGTTGATCCTGCTGCCCCTGTGTTGATACTCATCAAGCACGACTCTAAGGTAAGGGAGAAGTTAATTAATCACTAGAATGAGAATAATGAGTAGTATTTAGGTATGAGTCACCATGAGACTCATAAAGGGCATAAGTTTTAGAGAACAAAAGCTTGGAGGCCAATTTAACTTGCTCCAGGACTTAGAGCAAGTTTCAATTGATGAATGCAAGCTGAATATATGATAAATTGGTGTTAAATTTCAGTACATGTGAATTTGGTATGCTAAGTTGTCATTGATGCCTTTTTCATGCAATTTGATATGCGTATTTGAAATGCATGAGTGTTGGATGTAATCAAGTGTTGGAACATGTCTACTTTATGGAATTGAAGCTCTGTTTATAGTTGGAATGGATTGGAAATTAATAGAGTTGAAAATGGCATGCAAAATCCCAAATCAGTGTTCTGTTCTGCATGTTCTAACCGGTTAGAACCTGACAGATATGAAAAATAAATTCTGCATTTTAATGAATCAATTTCCACAATTTTCAATTAATTCTTCCAATCTTATTTTGCTATAAAATACCCTATTTATAAATATAAAAAAGGGTGAATGGGATTAAGGAAAGGATTAATGAGCCTTAAGACTTTGAGTCTTAATAATTTTTAGAGTTGAAATTAAGCCATGAGTTGTTGTTTTAAAATGGAAGATGTCCTCCGAAATAAACAAGCGTAATTTGAGGTATTTGAATTATCCATAACCTGTTTTGGGTATTAGATTGGATTGGGAATTAAAAATGGTATCAAGCATTAAAGGCTTCTGGTTTTGCTGCAGGTTCTAACCGGTTAGAATCTGTCGTAACCGGTTAGAGACTGACAGCAGTGAAAAATCAATTGAATTATAACTTGAACTTTCTTGTGCCATTTTAATTAATTTTGTTCAATTTAATACTAATCTGATTACCTTAAACACTTAAGTGTGACTTTATGAGATAATTCATAGAACCTCAAGTTAAGCTGTTTTACTAAGAAAATATGGAACTCTTAATGATGTTATATATAGGCTTTATGTGTTGGAAATGGAAATTGAGACATCAATTAATGGCCAACCAAATTGAGAAAAATATTATATGCATTCATGCATGGTGAAAAGGTGATGAATTAGGTTGGCAACAATCGTTTGTCATGTTCTGGGAACATGAGGAGGGTACCAAATTGATGCAACGTACTTGATGACACATTCTGAGAATGTGGCCAGTGTCTGGGACATGGTTTCTTTGGTGCGTTCTGGGAACGTGATGCACACTCTGGGAGTGGTTCTTGTTTATATTCCAAGTATGGTTTGCTATACGTTCTGGGAACGTATGTTAGTGTTCTGGGAACACATTGGTGTATTGGATGGACGTCCGAGATTGATTAGTATTGGAGGCCTCAGGATTGTGAGATAGAAAGCATGCATCATGCCACTAATATAAAAGATTAACAATTTGTTAAACTGGGTGTGCTCATATGTATTTGCATAATTACTTGTGTTTGAATACTTGTGAATGTTAGAATTATTCTTGTTTGATTATGTGATTATATTATGCTTACTCCCGTGCCCTGTGTAGGTGATGACACACTTCTACCTAGCGTGCATCGAGATCCGTCCCATCCCTAGCAGGATATGGACATACGAGGAGCGTCGGGCTACTTTTGAGGGAGAGATGGAGGTCACACTCTACCATCCCAACCCCTTAGCCCGAGTGCGACCTCGATGATTTCGGATTCCCATTATTTATACTATGCACGTACCACCTTTTTATTCTCACAGTGGACCACCCCCTGCTCGACCTGTTCGTCGTTATCATACTTTTCGTTTTCGTCCCTATACTCGCTCTCACCCTGTTGCTGCTAGAGTTGTTCGTGCTGGGACTCCTTCACCTGATTCTTCGGACCCTGAGAGGACTGTGCCCGATGCAGATCCTGTACCCAATGGTAGGGTACCTACTCCGTCGGATGAGGCAGAGGAGGATCCAATTGAGGGTGAGAGTGACGAAGAGCCAGTCGAGCAGGAGGATGTTACTGATAGGAGGACGGTTGACCCTTAGGTATGGGCATAGTGTGAGTAATGGGGGTCTGGGTCGTAGTAGCAGTTGTAGCAGATCATGGTGATGGTGGAGTGTTCTTAGAGGACTTGATGAATAGCTCTGGAATGTCTTTATTTTGATTATGTATATATTGTATATATCTTTTGAGAGACTTCAGGGTTTTGGTTTTTACTTCAGTTTATGTTTATATTTTGATATGGGACTTAGATCACTGGACTTGGGTATCAGTTTCTGTACTTTGGATATGATGGATGTTTCTGGTGGAAGTTATGACATATATATATATATATATGTGTGTGTGTGTGTGTGTTTTATGTTTATAATCTCCAGTGATTATATTATTTTCTAAAGTTATACTCTTTCCGCGTACTCTGATAAATAACAAACGAATTCGGTAATAGCAAGTGTTTTAAAAAGAAAAAGTATGATAACAATTCCAATGCCGAATTCAAAGTATTTTTAAAAGGATATGTTTAGTTTGAAAATAAATATAAAGGAAAAATTTTATACCCTATTTTTCCAATAATATCAAGTCCGTAATATATATATTCAACTATATTTTCTTATAAAGTATTTTAATCCAAGAGCGTCACATATAATGATAAGTTGCTCTTGGTTTGTAGGTATTAGGCCACTTTAAAGTACATGGTGGTGGTGCATAGTATTTTTTAGTATGCATTGGTGAATTTCGAAGTCCTATGTGTTTTATTTTTTTATTTCTCATTTCTTTTGCACTTTGTATTTTTGCTAAACTTTGTCTCTTTTTATGATGAATGACCTGTTTATACTTGCATTTGTGATTTTAGCTTTCATACCATGGATTTGAGGAAAGAAAGATGTAAATGGAAGGCTTGGAATTGTTGGCTACCATTTAGAGGAGGTTTTGTTATGTTGATTACCGAACTTATGTTAATGACTGAAAGTAAGTATTGTTACTTTTTTCACGGGGGTATATGCTTTATATCATTTTAGTTCAAGATTCTTCCTTTAAGTGAGTATCAATATTGTAAAGATCTTTAACTCAGCAATGACTATATTTATATTTATATCCAATTTTTCTCATCCTTTTTCTAATATTAAATTTCAGGATATCAACAAGAATACTTTTTGCTGTCAAAATAATGACCAAATGCAGACACAACACAAAGACTAATATTAATCGAAACTTATTAGTCTCCTTGAATAACTTATAAGTTTTAATATTTGGGAAATCATATCTTGACATGTCTTTTTGCTCCATTTCCTTGACTTGGATTTCACTCAATAAACTAATAACCAAACATACAGAGGTAGTATCTGATTGTGCGTGTTGTTTGGTTCTTCTTGATCCACTTATATTACTACCATGGACTTCAAAAACTATGACATTTTAACAATATTTTGATGTAATATATTTAATTCATAAGTTCCATTAATGTTAACATGCTTAAATGTTTCATTGTGTTTTAATTAAGTTTAAAATAAAATTATTATACTAATTTAAGATTTAATAAAGATGATGGACATCAAAAAGTTTCCTTTATATATATATATAAGTACAAATAATCATTTCACTTAAAAATTCTTTTGGATTACTATTTTTTATTTGATTTATCAACTAATCAAAAGTTCACGTTGTATAAAAAGTTATGAGCAATATATGAATTAGTGTAATTTAACTTGTGTAAACGGATAAATTTTGTCCATTATAAATAAATAATTGCTTCATTGGACCAACCACTTTTTAACACAACCAATTCACCTTGTGTGTTATGTCAATTGCCTCAAATCTAAGTTTTCAATATGCCTTGCCAATTAGAGACTATTTTATTTTTCCAATTTTAGTGTTACTGAAGTAAACCAAACACCAATCAACTAAAGAGAATAGGAAAAAAGTAGCAAACATCACTAAAAATTGACCAACCTGTTCCAAAACATTATTGGTAGTGAAGGGTCTAAAAAGCACTTAGGTCACATTATATTCATTGTGTTTTGGATGACCACTTTAGCTTTGAAATTATATCTATACCATACAAAATGTTGAAAGTAAATAAACTAAGTATCAATTGTTTGGAATCCAAATGAACACTCAAGTGAAAGTAGCAAAAAGTGTAAAAGAGTCCATAGTAAATTTGTCAATAAAAAGTTGGATTCAAAGTTAGCAACAAAAGATCAAAGGGAAGGGGAATGGTGAAAAGGATTGAATTATGCAAAAATCATAGTGAGGAGGTGCTGACTAAATAAGAGCAAATGTAATTGTAATGACTAAAAAATGTTTTGGACACTAACTAAAAGTTTTGGTTTTTTCTGGTTACACAACTACCACGACTTCCAGATAAACAAGCTCACAATCGTTCTTTCATCGAGAAAAAAACCATGACATAGTTTAGGTTTGAGGAGAAAAGACAAGATAAAGCTCACAATGAGATGCCTCCACAATCCACATGTAATAGTCTGTTACCAATTTACCACTCTAGTGCCTGGCCTATCCACGCCAGCATGTGCTAACCAAAAACTATAATAATAACTAAAAAGAGAACCAAAATTTAGCCTCATCAAAGAACATAAGCATTAGGAACTCACACAAACATATCAAAATCCCTCATTTCCGACTCCACTGTAACTTCATAAATATGGTTCCCACAATATTACATCAACTCTCCCACTTTCATCTTGAGTATCACCTTTTGGAGATGGTTTCCAGCCTCTAAATATGGTAGCTTTCATTTATCTCCGGATGGAGTTGAGATAGTGTAACATCCCTCAATTTTTGTATTATATATTTTTTTGAACAGCAAAAAAATATATAAATTAATAAAAGACCCCCAAGCATCATAGTACACAACAAAGGTCCCACCTTCTATGAAGGTTTTGCCAAAGGGTACTTAATCATGTGCTGAAAAGGCAGTCAACAAACAAAGTTACACAATATTCTTTCTTCCAGAAAATTGGGAAGAAAACAATAAAAGAACATGAGCCATGAAACTTAAAATTGTATTCTCCCAGCCCAGCCCCAAATCTGCACTAAACAAAAAAAAAAAGAAAACCCCTAAACTCCCTCAATACTTGATAGATATTCTACCTCCTTAAAAACCTCGAATTGAAAAAAACCCATTGGGAAAATTCAAAACAAGGGAAAAAGAGTATAGCAATATCTAACAAGAAATTAACATAAAACCAACCAACACCCACCTAATTAAATAGGATTCATACGCCACCCCTTAAATTAGATTTTTAGAATTAAAATATATCATTTTGGAAAATAAATATGTTTGGTTATAGTAATATTGTGATCCCAATTGTTAAGTATAAAATATGTAATTATTATTGGGGATTTACAATTTTTAAATATATTATTATATTTAACTCATTTTGAGATTTTTTTTCTCTCTGGAACAACAACTACCAAAGTGCATGCACAACCTTCCATCTTATCTACACCGCCGTCACCCCTCAAACCTGTCACAAAGCAAAAAATCCAAATCAAAAACCCAAAGTAGAGAAGAAAAAGAGTAGAAAAATGAGAATGAGAGGGGGAAAAAAGAAAAGCTAGAAAAATGAAAGAGAGAGTGAAAGAGATTGATGAAGAAAAAAGTTGAACAGAAAGGGAGAAAGAGAAAGAGAGCAACGAAGAGAAGAGGGAGTTGTTTATGTGGAAATATGAATTTCCCTTATGCTTGTAGCATTGTGTTTTGATGACAAAAAATCATATTGTTTGTTATACTTTTATTTTGCCTATGCTTGTATGTGTATTAACATCCTCCATTATATATTACTTTATGTGTTAACTGACTTGGGTGTTGGAGATACCCTTTTGCAGGATATTGAAAACTCTGATTGATGCTTGGAGTTTAGTGTTTTATCATCTTATTTATGTGCATCAATTCAAGGGGAGAATGAATGTCTACATGACTGATTTGTAATTGCTATATATATATATATATATATATTATTAATGTCTGCATGACTGTATTGATGTTCCTATGTGTGAGGGGGAGACATACATATTTGCATATGCTTTAACCCTTGTCTTGTAGAATAGGTTTGACATCAACAAAAAGGAGGAGTGTTAGAAGTCAATGTGAAAGTAGGTTGAAGTTTTGATGATGTCAAACAAAGACCAAACAAAGTCAAGATGTAAGTCAAGTGTCAAGCAAGAAGCTTCAAGTGGTTTCCTCCATTCCCTCATTAGGAATCAATGTAAGGCTATGTAATTGCTTCATTTTAGTAATAGGTCTTATTTAGAGTTATTGGAGAAGAATGTTTTAATTGCAAAAAATGTTTTAAGTTAGATTTTCTGTTAAAAATGTTTTTTGAAAACCTATGGTTACATAGGAAAATCAATTTTATGAGAAGTAATCGATTACCTCTCCTAGATAATAGATTACTATGTTTCTGAGTTGTGACCTGGGATTTTTAATTAGAAATAATCCATTACCTTATTTTATAATCGATTACCTTTCTCACAGAAAGAAGATAATCGATTACTTTGTTTTAAATAATCGATTACTTCCTTAAAAATGAATTTCACTATTTTCACATAAAAGGGATAATCGATTACCTTGGATAAGTAATCGATTACTTTTAAGTTTTATTGATATCCATGTCAGAATCAATCTTAAATGTTTCCAGATTTGTTTTTACATAATTGATTTTGATTTATTTTCAAAATTGAATTTGATTTTATTTTGAAATAATTCCTTTTTGGCTTAAGATTCAAATCTTTTATTTTATTCTTTAAATCTTTTTTATTTGATTTTGATTTTGATTTCAAAATCTTATTTTATTTATTTGATTCCAGAAAATCAATCTTTATATATTTCCTGAATTGTTATTGATTTGATTTTGAATTTGATTTATTTCCAAAATCGTTTTTGATTTGATTCTGATTTCAAATTCAAAATTCAAATATTTTCAAATCTTTTTAAAAGGAGTTTTTTTTTTCTCTCTTTCAATCTTAACGTTATAACATTTTGAGAGAACCTTTTTCACGTTCTTCTTCTTCTTCTCCATTTGAGAGAACCTTTTTCACGTTCTTCTTCTTCTTCTCCATATTCTCTGAGTGTGTGGCCTATGCTATAGTGAAACCATTACCATAGCCATTAGAGCTTTTATTGTTGTATCTGTGTTATTTAGAACATATTTTTGTTAGTGGGTTTATATTATTGTATCAGCACTAATTAGAGTGTACTATAGTTCTTATACTCTCTCTCACTCTCTCCCAACCCTAGTTTGCAGCCACCGCCGCCCCTATCACCACCCACTACCATCCACCACGCTGCCTCCCCCTCCGTTCGCGTCGCCACCACCACGCCCACCGGCTCCCACGCACACGATCTCCTCCCCCACCACGTTGTTCGCGTCGTCTCCTCTACCGTCATTGCTCTGTTCGCGTTCATGCTCCAATCTCTCTCAGTTCGGTTAGCGTGGTTGTGGTGACGCGAACGCAGGGGAAAGCAGCGTGGTGGATGGAGATGGGTGGTGATAGGGGCGGCGATTGCTGCAAACTGGGGTTGGGAGAGAGTGAGAGAGAGTATAAGATTTAGAATTTGGGAGAATCCAACATCTGATAGGGATTTGGGGGTTTGGGGGTGGAGAGAGTTTTTTTTCTTAATTAAAATAATAATTGTTTTACTAAAATAACCCTGATTATAACTTTATTATATATATATATCTACACTTCATAGTACTTGTATAATTCTATAGTGGGTGAAATGTAGGCGGTGGACGAAACTTTATTATCACAATCGTAATTTTGGTTACATTGATTGTATTCGGTTAAAATTGTCCATAATATTAAGGTTTAGATACATTCTCAAACCACGATTGCAAGCGCTATTTAAAATCTTGGTTCAAATAACTTTTTTAACGGATTTTTTCCTAATATGCCTTCAAAAGGGAATGTGGTATAATTTGTTTAAAGTGAATTGAAATTTGTGTAAGACATTTAGGTATATATGATTTTGAAAATCTTGTTTGACATACCTATTTTCTTTATAGATGTCTAAATGGTCTTATGAATAGTAAAATAGAAAACCAAAAACACATTTTCATGGTAAAACTTACATGGATGACACAAAGTTGTTCCTTTGTCACATTGCGTGACTTTTAACTAATAATTAGTAAGCAAAGTAGTTCTTTGTAACATATGATTTTCTTTGCGGCTAATTTGTAAGTTCATATATTATTTTCTTTTTTAGAGGTGAGTAAAGATTAAAAAAAAAATTAAAAGGAAGTGTGAGATATAGACAAGTGTTGTTCAAATAATGAAACTCAATAAAGAAACAAACAACAACATTGAATGCAAGCAAGTTGGTCTGCATGATATTTCTTAGCCTGCACCAAGGCTTTAACCTTTTAAATTTGTCGACCTAATGTTAAAACAAATTGTCAAACTCGTTTTCTTGTTCCCCTTAAGAAGTCATTGAGTTTACTGTAGATATATATTTCAAAACGGTTCTACTTCTACTAGAACTTTCTAACCCTGCAAGCAGCTCTCTCAATCAAACTAAATAAATGTCTTATATGTTGCAGAAATGAATCACATTTCACATAGTAGATGGACTTCCATGTTCTATGCAGGGATGTTTGGGCAACATAATCACCCAATTCTCTAACGTTTGGAATTGTTAACAACTGTTTCCTCAGCAGCTCTTCCCTAAGCTTCTAGCGCATTCTTTAAAAAAACGTTTAACCTCCACAATGTGTCGTTACTCTGCATATATTATTAAAATTGTAAAATTGTGAGTTTTTAGAAGTTACATGCTTTTGCTAGACAACATAACAAGTTAGGAAAGGATAGAAAAAAATTGAAAATTGGAAGACAACAAACATTAGTAGCTATAGGTAACATTAGAAACCTGAGCATTAATATCAAGGTCCACCACTACAGTATTAGGTTGGAAGGTTGGGTTATTCTGAGAAACTATCTGCAATGCCTTGATGAGGTTTTCAGGAGACAATCTGGTGAGGCGCATCCCAAGCATTTTTCTCTCTTGAGCTGACAGTTTCCTACAGCATCAGCAGCCGCGGTAAACAGAGCTAAAATATGTGTAGTCAACACAATACCATAGCCATGACAAAAAAATATAAAACAAAATAGCATAGCAAGCACAGTCCTCTAACTAATTGATGCAGTACAAAAGGGGTCAATTACAATTAAAAATATCTGTTGATCGTGTATTCGCTAATAATTGATATTAACTGATAACCAAATACATATAAAGAGCAAAAAAAAAAGAAGTTAATTTGGAATGCCGAATGTGGATACTGTGTCATCCGAGGTAGTTAAAACGTAGATTTAAGCTTTACTGGCGGGATCGTTGATAATAAATAGTGCACTCAATAACAAACTCTAGAATGCACTCAATAAATAGTGCACTCAGTATTAGATTTCTTTTATTGCTCTGCCGACTTAGTATGGCGGCATAGTGTAGCTATAAATTAAGTGTGCTAATCACTTGTGTATGTAGAGTGTCAGTGCCAACAAGCTCTAAATATTAAGTGTTCTTGTTTTCTATCCACGCCTTAGCTTGCTGCTTCTATTTTTTAAGCCTATTCTTGTTCTTTTATATTAATCAACAAAAGTTTCTTTTATTCTACTAAAAAACTAACAATGGTACCAGAGCTATGTTTGGTTATATATTGGGCGTAAAGATAATACCCAAACTATTTTTCAACTACTCCAAAAAACTCAACTATCCACTCCAAACCATTTTTACATCTTCTTAAGCCATGAATACTACTATTCAACCTCAATCTATCCCCATTCCAATATTCTTTGGAAAAAATTTTGAGATTTATGGAGCACCAAAATGGTCACCTTCTTTTGGTCCCAAGATTTATGGGATATTGTTGAAGAAGGTAATATTATCCTCTGGGATGCTTCAGCTCTTACTGGAGCTCAGAAGAAAGAGTTGAAAGAAAATGAGAAAAAAAATGCAAAAACATTATTTATTTTACAACCGGACTTGGCGAAGCCTATTTTTCCAAGAATAATGGGAGCTACAAGTTCTAAAGAAGCGTGGACTACACTAAAGGAGGAGTTCCATGACAGCGACAAGGTACACACCATTAAACTTCAAACTCTAATATAAGGCGCGAGTTTGAATTAATTAAAATGAAAGAGTCTGAGACCATCAAAGACTATTACTCTAAAATAAAAGAAATAGTCAATCAAATAAAAATATATAGGGAAAATATTCTTGAGAAAAGAATTGTCGAGAAAATTTTAATTTCTATTCCCCAAAGGTATGATTCAATTGTCACTACGATTGAACAAACCAAAGATTTGTCTACCCTATTAGTGACATAACTATTGGGCTCTCTAGAAGCTTATGAGCAAAGATTGAGTAGGCATGACGAAGGATCATTAGAAAATGTCTTTCAATCAAAGCTCAAATTACAATCTCAGAATAAAGGATATGAAAGAAAAATAATAATGGTGTGGAAAATTCTAGAAACAATCAAAGCAAACATGCTCCTTGTGGCATCTGCAAGAAGTCAGATCATTCAGAAAAATATTGTTGGTATCGAAAAAAGCAATAATGCCAATACTGCAAAAAAATATGGGCATTCGGAACAACACTGTCGCAATGGCACCGTGGTGGAGTCCAAAGGCAAGGGCACTGTCATGGAGGAGACACAATCAGGTACACGACTTATCAAAGATGTTTTACTAGTTCCCAACCTTAAGAAAATCTCTTAAGTAATGGCCAAATGATGGAGAAGGGCTATTCTCTCCAGTTTGGGAGAGATACATGTAAAATATATGATAACAATAGAAAGCTTGACATAGCCCAAGTGAAAATGGAAAAAAAGAAATAGAAGTTTTCCAATAATTTGGAAATATGCTACAAATATTGCCATGAAAGTGCAAGTTGATGATTCATGGCTTTAGCATCGAAGATTTGGCCATCTCAATTTTGATCCTTTGAAGCTTTTATATAGGAAGCACATGATGAGAGGCCTTCCATCCATAGAAGAGATCGAAAGAGCATGTGAAGGGTGTCTATTTGGGAAGCAACACATACTACCTTTTCCACCAAGCAAAGGATGAAGAGCAAAATGCTTGTTGGAACTTATACACACCGATGTTTGTGGACCAATGAGGACACCATCATTAACCAACAATAGGTACTTCATTCTTTTCATTGATGATTTATCTAGAATGACGTCAGTCTACTTTATTAAAGAAAAATCAGAAGTATTTGGAGTATTCAAGAAGTTCAAGGCCCTTGTCGAGAAGCAAACCGGGAAGCATATAAAAGTACTCAGAAGTGATCGTGGCAAAGAGTACAACTCCCGTGAGTTTGATAAATTCTGCGAGGATGAAGATTTTGACCGTCAACTAACAGTAGCATATACTCCGAAACAAAATGCAGTATTTGAAAGGAAGAACCGGACAGTAATGGAGATGGCTCGATCAATGCTTAAGGAGAAAGGATTGCCAAACACTTTCTGGGCTGAAGCAGTCTACACTGCAGTTTACATAATGAATAGATGCCCAACAAAAGCAGTTCGAGATAGAACTCCTATCGAAGCTTGGAGTGGTAGAAAACCATCGGCAAAACATTTAAAGGTGTTTGGATCTATCCGCTATGTCCATGTCCCAAAACGAAAAAGACACAAGCTCGAAGATAAGACAATATGAGGCATATTTTTGGGATACGGCACTCAATCCAAAGGCTATCGAGTTTACAACTTGGAAACAAAGAAACTCATCATCAACCGAGATGTGGAAGTTGATGAAAGTGCTACTTGGAACGGGGATGAACAAAAAGTTGAGAGACGTAGCATCTCTATTCCAACACAACAACAACAAGTAAGAGAAGAAATAGAAGAAGCTGAAGAAGATTCAGGTACACCCACTGCACATCCACAAGAACAAAGTTAGCCAGAATCTACTCCAAGACAAGTAAGATCCTTGGTAGATATCTATGAGACATGCAACTTGGCTCTAGTTGAACCTGGAAGCTTTGAAGAAGCCTCAAATCAAGAAGTATGGGTCAAGGCAATGGAAGAAGAAATATGAATGATTGAAAAAACAACACGTGGGAGCCGAAAGACAAAGACATCATCAGAGTTAAATGGGTCTACAAAACAAAGCTCAACCCCGATGGCACTATGCAAAAACATAAGGCAAGGCTAGTCGCTATGGGCTACTCATAACAACCTGAAATCGACTACAATGAGGCATATGCCCATTTGCTCGCTTGGATACAATAAGAGCACTGATAGCTCTTGCAGAACAAAGAGGATGGAGCATTTACCAACTAGATGTCAAATATGCCTTCCTCAACAGAGTTCTACAAGAAGAAATCTATGTGGAGCAACCGCAAGGGTTCAGCAGTAAAGGCAAAGAAGATAAAGTGTTACAACTAAAAAAGGCGCTCTATATGGCTTAAAGCAAGCTCCTCGAACTTGGTATAGTAGAATCGATCAATACTTTACAAATAATGGGTTTAGGAGGAGCAAGAGTGAGCCTACATTGTACATCAATACTCAATGTCAGTATGATACTCTCATTGTCTCTTTATACGTTGATGATCTTATTTGCACATGATACAACATGAATATGATAGACAAGTTTAAAGCAAGACATGATGAAGACATTCGAGATGACTGATCTTGGCTTAATGAATTACTTCATCGACATTGAAGTAATTAAGTCAAAGAAAAGAAGGCATATTTATCTCTCAAAGGAAATATATAGAAGAATTACTCAAGAAGTTCAAGATGCGTGAATGCAAACCAGTTGCTACTCCACTCGTGATGAAGGAGAAGTTACAAAAAGATGACGGATCTCCAAAGGCAGATGCACATCACTTTATAGAAATTTGATTGGAAGCCTTCTATATCTCACTGTTACACGACCAGACATCATGTACGCCACATGTCTTCTATCAAGGTTCATGTAGAGCCCAAGTCAAATTCACTTTGGAGTTGGCAAAAGAATCCTGAGATACTTGCAAGGCACGAAGGAGTTCGGCATATGGTGCACAACCAACACCAACTCGAAGTTGATTGGCTACACCGACAGTGATTGGGCAGGTTCGATAGATGATATGAAAAGCACATCAGGCTATGCCTTCTCACTCAGTTCGGGAGTAATATCTTGAGCATCTAAGAAGCAAGCAATCGTCGCATAGTCAACAGCTGAAGCAGAGTATGTAGCAGCTGTAGAGACTACAAATCAAGCAATATGGCTTCGACGAATACTTAGTGATATGGAGTTCAACAAAAGGAGCCAACTACAATCTATTGTGACAACAAATTAACAATAGCAATATCGAAGAATCCAGTCCATCACAACAGAATAAAGCATATAGCAATTAAATATCATGTTATCAGAGAAGAACAAGTTGCTGACATATTCACTAAGGCATTACCGAGACCAAAGTTCGAACAACTACGATCAATGCTTGAAGTTACAAAATTTTGCATCAAGGAGGAGTGTTAAATTGATGCAAACTTTCGGAAGTCGCTAGGCCTTGTTTTTCCTAGAACCTTCTAGCATATTATAAGTAGTGCACTCATCAATAGCAAACTCTAGAATGTACTTAAGTGTGCTACTCACTTGTGTATGTAGAGTGTAAGTGCCAAGCTCCGTAAGTACAAAACTCTAAATATTACGTGTTCTTGTTTTAATGTTTTCTATCCAGGCCTAGCTTGCTGCTTCTATTTTTTGAGCCTATTTTTGTTCTTTTACATTAATCAACAAAAGTTTCTTTTATTCTAATTAAAAAATTAAACTAACAATTATAACAAAATTTTGACCTCAATATAAATGATAGGGCAGTAAACAAAATGATAGCATGAAACATGTTTATAAGGGAAGACCGTTTCACAAACCTGCACTTTTGAATCACCAATGCTTTGAGACTCTCTAAATGCATATCAACCTGATGCAGCTGAAAAAAATCAGGTAATTAGCGGCATAAACCATCTTCTTTACTCCTAAATAACCATCAAACAGCTGATTTCAAACACAATTCTAGCAAGAAAATGATCAACCAACCGCAGCAGTTAAATTCCTAGCCATATTGGCATATCTGGCTTCTTCAGCAACCTTCATTTTCATCTGCTCATGTGCTTCTTCCGCTAATTGTCCCTTTTCCTAAAATATTAACATAGAAAGTTGATGGTATATGATAAAATATCACATAAGAAGGACCCGTCATCGCTATTTCTGAGGGCATAACCTCATATATTATATAAAAGAAGGATTGATTCAATCCAAAACAAAGGAAAATAGTTTGGAAAAAGCAAATTTACCTCTTTATCAAGGGAATGGTAGAACTGTGCAACTACATTTACTTGCTTCTCAAGCTGCCATGCAACATATATATGACACAAAATTTCTCAACTTATAAATATCAACAAGCCAATAAATTAGCAGCAGATTTGGACTTGACAAAATCTTAAAGATTCCACATGCCATCAATTCTAACATTGATGAAAACCACTTGATTCACTTACACATCAGCTATCTGTAACTTGTGTTCAATCATAAAGCAATCACAACATAATAATTGGAATGAATTTGTAAACAATTCAAGTAGATGAGATATAGAAATGGAAAAGGGAAGTTGATAGCTGTGAACATCTGTTTAAGAAATAGAAATGGTAACATGAAATTATGATGCTGGGAAAGTATGAAGGCAGCAACGTCTTCATGAAATAAAAAAACATGTTAAAAAAATCAAGAGCAAAAAATAGATAAAAGGAAAAGAATGTTGCCCCGGCGTCATACTAGACCAAGGGATATGCCCAACAGCCCAAGCACAGCAAAGAGAAAAATCCTAAAGAAATTATTTTAAATAAATATAATATTGCAAATTATTCCAATGGGAATTGCAAAGCAGAAATCAAATCTTTTATAAAAAAATTCAAAAGAGAATTCCAAATTATTGACATATAAACCACGATTATAGGGGGAATGAATTCTGTGTTTTTTTTTGTTACATGATCGTACAGAGAAGAGAGTCAAATTCAACGAAATCTTAGGATTGAACCTAGTCTAAGATTTGTAACAAAAAGAAATCATAACATCTACGTTTACGTTTTTTTTCACATGATCAGTAGTAATCTTATTCCTACTAGTCTCAGTCCTACAAATATAAAATAGAATAAGTTCACCAAAAAAAAATATAATAAAATTGACACATGTATGTATGTGATACAGTAACAGTACTAGAGGTCACCACCTTATCAACTTCGGTGGTAATTTGATCAACTGAAAACCTAAAACCATCCATTTTCTTAATTTCTTGAATGAAAATTTTGCAATCTTCAATCTGGGCATATATATATATACATATACATATATATATATATATATATATATATATATATGATGATCAGCAAGGATTAGCGCTCCAGCCGCTGCTAATTACTGTACTTTTTTTTTTTTTTGAAACTTACTGTACTTTTTTTTTAATTTTACCTTAATAATAAAAAATATAAAAAATACTTCCTCCTGTCTCTAATATTAAAAAAAAAGACTTATTTAACTTTTTGGTCTATGAACTTAGGTGCTCTTAGGAATTAGTCCTTAAACATTTTTTCGATGCTTTAGGTCCCTGAACTTTGTTCAATATTTAGAAGTGGTCTTTTCGTTACTTAAATGATGATATAGTCGACGACATGTCACGTTACTATCACAATATCGACGAATGATGTGTTATGTAACGTCACGCGACACTACATGATTTTTTTATTAAAAGAATCATTTCTTTTAAAAATTATTAAAAGATTCAATTTTTATTTAAAAAAGTAAATTTTAATTATTTTTAATAAATTTGATTTTTTTAATTTAAAAAATTCACGTGACATTATGTGGCACGTTACCTATCGATTTAGCGAAAGTGACGTGGTATGTCCTCACTCATATCACCATTTAAGTAGTGAAAGGAACATTTCCAAAATTTAAGCAAAGTTTAGGGACTCAAAGCATCGATAAAAATTTTAATGACCAATTTCAAAAAAGCACCTAAATTCAGGGACTAATAACTTAAATAAGCCTAAAAAAGAAAGAGACATAGTTAATTTGGTCTCAAATATAAGAAAAATTAACTAATTTTTTATTATAATTAATACAATTATTAATTAAAATATTCTCAGAAAGTAGTGATTTCATTTAATTTTTATTTCATTCCCAAAACAACTTTCCTAAAATATCTATATTTTTTTATGAATTTGAGAAAATTAAATACACTTAACTAATTTTATTAATTAGTGTGATTTCAAATTCTTTTTCAAATAATTCTTTTTCTTATAATTAGTGTCATATTTGACAAGCACTTCCATACTTCTCCATCCACATTCATATTATTGCGCTATTGTCGTAAATTATTATGTTAGTTTATTAATTCAAATTGTTTATTGTATGTGAATACTAAATTGTTATTCATGTCGTAAACCAAAAAAAAAAAAAAATTGTTATGCATGTCGGTTCACATTTTTTAAATTGTCTTTGTTCATGCTATACAATGAAAAGGTCCAATATAGTTAGTAGATGACTGGGTTTTTTAAGTTTAAGTATGATGTCAGGAGTTTGATCTCTATTGTGGGTATGAAAAAAAAGGCTTTATTGGTGTCAGCAAAACCCACTTCAGTGATCTCTATGCATCGGAGGAGATAAGTCTTCGACTATCGGTTAAAAGATATCCTTGGTAAACACAAAAAAAAAAAAAAAAAACCTGGATATGTTTTATCTCATTGAAAAAATCACATATAGAAAAAGTTAATCTATCTTGGTTACATTGATAAAGAGGGAAGAAAAAAGTGAAGTTTTACTAATGTTAAAAATAGGGGATATAGTAACACATGAATCAATTATTGATTAAATTGAAAATACCATACAAGTTGCACTCTTGTAGTACTTAGCTTGTTGCAATTTATAAAATAAGGTTTTATGTTGTTGAGGGTTTTATTACATCCTATTATATAATTCAAGTTTTGTAAAATAAAAAACGCAAAACAAATTTAAGTCTCTTCTCTCTATCCCCTTAATTATATCAAGAAGGAGAATTGAATCCTATTTGCCATTTTTAGGGTGTCGAAAAGCTAACCTTTTGAGTATGAATTGTTATGATAAAGTTGAAGCAAACAAACACGATAATAAGTAGTTATATTTAGGATTACATAGATGAAAAAAAAAAGATATGAAGCCACAGAAAAGCATTAATTTATTTAGACTAATAGCTTTCGTTTCTTTATGTGAAATTTACTCTTCGGTTCTTGTGACTTGACGCAACACCACCCCCTTTCCAAAATCATGAAAGCCTATTACGCTAGTAGAGATTTAGCAAAGAAAACATAAAATCGGGGATGTACGTAACTCCTTCATTACAGAGGTCTTCATTTTAAAATGAGCATGAACTCTCATTTTTTACCAAAAAAATCCCAAAATAGTCTTGAAAAGATAGAATGAAAAAGAGGGAAGTGTTGAAGAAATAGAATGAAAATGAGAGAAAAGAGGCTCTATGAATTTTGAAATAATAATAAAAAAAGATTTGCTTAACCAGGTTAAAATAAAAAGAAAAAAATATATTGAAAACATAAATTTTTTAAGTTCAAAATCTTAAATGTTTAATTTTTCCATGTAAATAATAAATTTAATAAAGCTTCTTCAGGTTAAGAACCTAGATGGTTTCAAAACCATGGGAGGTTACTTTTTTTCCATTTTCTCAATTGTTATTCTATCGGTGTATCCAACCCGCGCAATGCACGAGTGAAAAAAATTAAGCTTTTGAATTGAAAATTTTAACCCAACAAAATGATGATGATAGTACTGTCTCTAAGATGAATATAAGCACAAAAGACTATTAATGATAAGGATACCATTCGAAGGCAACTTCAATCATGCTACAAACAAAAAAATATAAATGCCAAACTACCTAACATTAATCAATTAAGAACTGACACGACCAAAACCAAATTTTTAGATGCATATTACTTGTGCAAGTTTTTGTTTCTCACACAATGTTTAAAGTTTTACACAATGTAAATTAAGAATTTAAATTTTTTTTCTTGGTAGAAATGAAATTATCCTCACTTTTGGCATGCAAACATATTTTTAAGCATTTATTTTTTGTGTTTAAATTAAACCACAACATCAAAATTATTTACTTCATTTATCCTACAAATTTAGTACAAATATATTAAAAAATTTGTCTCAAATTAAAATTAAGATAGTGAATAAAAGAAAATTGAGAATGCATATTATATCCATGCATCTTAAGTAGTTAAAAGATAACAAAGTTTAAACTTGCGTAGCTAAAATAAAGATAATTAACAAAGCTGAAATGTGCAATTCGATTTGATTCAATTCTATACGTGAATCCAAAATCCATATAGATCCAAGTGGTTCTTTACATAATCAATCCAAGACAACTTGAATAAGAAGCAATTTTGTTTGGTTTATATTTTTTTATAGGCTTGGATATAGTACTGATAACATTTTTTAAAAAAATAGACTATACATTATAATGAAATCCATTTTCTATACACTATGATGTAATAATATTTTGTCTAAAATAATTATCACCTACAATTTGACAAATTGAACTCAACATATATATATTGTGGTTAATAAACACTTGCAAATTGCACGTAAAGTACATTAGAAAAGATACTATTTTCATGTCTATCTACATTCCCCCGGAGAATATTCACTTTAAAAGTTTGGCTTGAACTGTTTCCAAGTTCAGTAGCTATATATTTAAGTTTTCCACACCCCATAACAACCTCCATGTTTGATTGTTTTTATAGCTCCCAACTCAACACCACTTCAAAACTATTTGGACCATAGAAGAATGAATGTAATGAAACACAATGATATATTTGCTAAAAAGAAATATGCAAAAATACAACCAATTAATAGGGAAGACATGTAGTTATAAACCATGCTGACTTTTTATGCTATTCAAACTTGGCTAATATGCAAAGATTAAGGAAAGAGAGATCAAACTTATGGATGGCAACAATTTTGATATTTGTTTTAATTATAAGAATCATAGTCAACTAGAAATGCATGAGAGGATCACGTTTTCTTTATTATGTGGCAAGTAAGTTCATATTGCAATATATCCCGAATTATGAAAAATAAGAGACAAATTATAAAATAACAACTTTCAAATAATTTAGAAAGATTAAAATCCAAGGGAAAATCTATTTGCACTCGGGAATAGCTGCTTGCATGCATTAGATGGAATATCCAATAGTGCAAAATTTCAGATAGCCTATAATGAGGCAAAAAAAATTAAAAAAAATAATGTCAGAAAGCTATTCCAAAAATTTGTATGAGTGCATACATAATTTCCCAAATATTTTTCAATTTTGAAGAGAGAACAATGAAAATGATTCTTACCATAGGAGATTGACTTTGAAAATAAGAGTCAGTGGTATATGAAAGCCAACTTCTATACTTGAAAAGGTTCAGTGGTACCTGTGTTAGGCATTGCCATTTTCTTCTATAAATTATTGTTATATTGACCAACTCTAAGCATAAGCATAAATGGCGCAATTAATTAGCAATTACTTATAAATATGTGTGTAATGTGTATGAGTTCAAATAAGAAAAAAGCTTCCAATTAGTAAAACATCTGTTATTTGAGCTAAATTATGAGTGTGCTTGAATCTTATTTACCAAATTTGAGTAACCTTTACTAATCTCAATTAATGAGTTACAACATTATCATCAGAGTAATGTACCATCATACAAAAACTAAATATTAGTAAGCCACAATTACTGCCATAAACTAAATTCAATATGCAAATCTAAAAAGCCATTTCCAATGTTTTTTTTTTTCACGACGGCCATTTCCAATGCTAATAAGTCACATTTTAACAGTATCTTAGTTATCATAAGTGCGTGCTATCTTTCCCATAAAGTGTTATAAATTTATTTTACAGAACATTCATTTATCTAACAAGCCTCACCAAAACTGTCTACATAAGAGTTTTCCACTAATCTCAATTATACTCTAGATGTTACCCTTGTCATATTATTGCTAAGCAAACATAAAAGATAACTTCAATAGAATATATTCACTATATTCACCTATGATATCTGATATGGAAAAGTCTCCGATAAAAGACAATAAACACTACCCTATATCCACACGTGCTTCGCGAAATTGATGAAATAGGCACAAAGACTGCAAGATGGTTTCTCTCATTCTAAATTTGTTTTTCACAAGTAACAACTCATGCATCAAAATTTTACTTGCCTCGTACCTTCATTTAGAGTTGACTTCCTTTTATCTCTCATATCCAAATATTGTTTTCTTGGAGCCCCTGCATCTCGCAAGTATTGCAAAGCATCAATTTTCCATCCAATGTGCAAAATTAAAAACAAGAAAAAACAATTGGAAGTCAGAAGAGCCACAAAGTATGTGATGATAGGGAACTAAAGACAAGGAATGACACCAAAGTCAACATAAATAGGGCCTAAATCAGAAGGAGGGACAAATTAAAACTTCTACAAAAAGTAGCTAGAGCCATTTTAACAGATTAAACAAATGCATCTCATTATCACTTAAGAAGTTGAAGATTAGATAGATTGACCTAATATGTAGGAAAGATTAAATTTCCTGCAACGAATAACTAAGATTGGTAGTGCCATCATCAAACACAACAGAGCTCACCTCTTGGAAGACCTCAATCCTTCCCTGCTTATCAAGACCCACTGAGTCAAAGTAACTGGACGAAGGCATGGAATTGGGGAGTTTCTAGTTGCATTATATCTTGAACAATAAAGAAATGAGTTTGATCAGATGAAGTTACTGGGAGAGAATCATGGGATAGGTGAGGAGTAAAGAAACAACAAAACTGATGAAATGAAGCTGGGGCAAAGTGGTAGCAGTCAAGTTTTTGTGAAACATAGTTAGAGGCTTCAAGCTAAGACCAGACATTAACACTTAAGACAATGCAAAAACAAATAATTCATACATATGTCATATTATCCTATATACTTCATATTCTCAAAGCCATCCCTTCAATAAATGTCATATTTGTGGCTGGTACCTAAAGAACAAAGGAAATAATAAATTGTAAATCACTAAACAAAAACATAAAAGAGGGTAAGTAATAGCATTAAATGTTAAAACATTGAAACATAAAGAATCATCTTGATTCCATCTGCTACATCAAAAAAAGAAGGTATATAAAAGTTTCTATTAATAAGTTAAAAAGGAGGAGAAGATCATTGATTTCCATGATCTTAGTAGGTGGAAACAAACTATCAAATCTGCATAAATTAAAAACAATATTTTCATTTACTCAACAACTTATCAAAGAATAAATAACAAATGGAGGTAGTGTACAGAAGGGAGACAAAGTACAACTTTAGGAGGATGGTATATTGTTTGCGACATAAATGACGATGTTCAGTGAGTCATGTGTTCAAAAGAATTACTATAGACACCAGAAAAATAAGTCAACTAACTCTTCTATCCCACAGTCTACAGGAACTATAAGTATTATCTAAAACTTTAAATATTAGTATCTTTAGTATGTTATGAATCTATTATGTTAGCCATGCTATTAGATTGGGCTATGCTAATTCCCTACTCTAACTTGTAATATCAGTATAAATAGAATTATAGAAGAATGAGATTACAATGTTCTATGCATGCAATAACAACTAAATAACTCATAATTCCATTATTGAAATATTTTCTCCTTTCCTTTCCATTTGATCCACAAATAATAATGTCCCAAATCAGCATGTTTAAATTTAAACTCAAATGAAGGTTATTAAGAAAGAAGACCTTACCTTGCTTGGTGAGATAAAGCTATTAAGAGAAAGATTCGCAAATTGTGATTTAAAAGCAAACATTGAAGTTACATAGCTTCACTTATAATTCCTTGATTTCCATGTATATATCAGATTTTTAATAAAGATACCATTATGCCTTCGAGTGTCCTCTCTTCAGCTTATTGCTCGAGATGTTCAAGCAAAGTAGCAACATATCGTAGAGTGAACAAATTATTAACCAAAAGATAAAAATAATACTATAAATGTGGTTGCTATATAAATAAATACATGCTTCATTGAAGTTTATGTTTCTATCATTCAATATATAAGTCAATAAACCTAAGCTTGATTTACTGACTTTATATGGTTAATAAAAGTTAATATTTGTATGTTGCTCTTAACTATGCTAGAAATAACAAAAGCTTTGTCCTTTACATGATGGAGATATAGGCTAGGAAGCCACTTCTATGTAGCTTGCAACGCAAAAAATGTATACAAAGTATAAAAAGTTCTAATAAAAAAAATAAGGCTTTAACAAGGGAAAGTTGTTCACCTTACCTAAAACAAAACCTATTTTATTTTCTTACCTAAATCTACCAAAGCGTTACAAAATGACAAGAAGGAGCATGAAACTCCTTCAAATGAATATGAAGGTACACCACCTGTAACACCCCTAATTTCATTTCCCAAATAATAATTTGTTTTGCAAATTATTAATAATTATTTATTAATATAAAGAAAAGTTTAATGTTTGATTGTCGTGTGTATGGTTTATTATTTCAAATTTATGAAAAATAATTTGAGGTTGTTATTTTATAGAAAAATGTTAGTTTTGCAGTTAAGTCCTTGAGGAGGACCTAAATGCAATATTAGAAAGGTTGTTGGAGGGAAAACCAATTAAAATAGGAATTTTTCAAATCTGTAGTCGTGGTAATCGATTACCACGATACAGTAATCGATTACCATAGTTCAGAACAACCATTGTTGAGTGCGTTCGATGAGTAATCCACCACTAAACCCAGAAATTTGCCACGAATTCAATCCTAGACACGTCCCTGGACTCATGTCAACAGGCATGCGAGTTCAATTGCTCTATAAATAGCTAGACTTAGCAATTTCTGCTCCATGTGTTCATCTGAAGCTTTGAAAACCCGAATTAGGGTTCTTGATTTCGTTCCTTTGATTCTCTTTCAATATTGAGAGTTGATCTGAGAGTTATACATCTTTGTAAAGCTCACATCACGAGCTTTACAAAGATACTAAGCTTGCAATCTGAGAGTGAGTGTGTGTGAAGTTTTGGACCTGCAAAGTTGAGGCCAGAAACTGTCAAGTTCAGTTCCACATTCGTGGACCTTACTTTGGAGCTCGATTGTGGTAAGCTCTGACACTCATTTGGTCTCAAACTTCTTCTAATCCCTAGTGCATGTTACATCTCTAATCACTTTCCCCAATTTCTATGATTGTTTCATGTGCTTAAAATTATGGTCTTGGTACCCAGCTGAAACTACGTACTCTGGTTAAGTGTGGAGCTTTTGGTTCTTGTTGTTCTAAGCAAAAAGTTAGAGGAGAAACTCATATACATGACCTAGAGGTAAGGGAGTAGCTATACATTCACTAGAATAAGGATAATGTAGAGTTAATTGTATAATGAGTCACCATGAGACTTAAAAGGGCTTAGATTGAATTAGGATTTTGGCTTAGAGGCCTTATTGAACTTAAACCTCAATTAGAGCAAGTTCTAAGTGTTGCATGTGAACTGTAAGAAAGCTGAAATCATGAATTGCATGAGTATATTTGAATATGATATGTTGAGTTGTTGATTTTGCACTTTTATGCATAATTGATTATTGATTTGTGTTCTCTATGAATTGAACCAATTTTAGTGTTGAGACATGTCCATTTTATGTCAATTAAGTTTTGTTGATCATTGGTTTAAGTTAAATTTGGTTAAAATTGGAAATGGTATGTTAAAACTTAATTTTTAGTGTATCTACTGTCATAGTAATCGATTACCACGATGTGATAATCGATTACCAACCTGTATATGATGCAGGGTTATGAAATACATGTGGTAATTGATTACCAGAGTGAAAAATATATGAGAGATGTTATTTACACCCTTAGGATTGCTACTTACACTCACTGTTTATAATTTTTTACACTAATTTTCCAATATTACCATTATCCTACTACTCACACCCATATATTTATTATTTACACACATTCTTATTATTTACACCCATAATAAAAACCTATTTAAAGGAAATTATGAGAAGAAATTTACAGGTTACTGATTCCAGATTCATGTGAGGTAATGAGCAACAAGGTAGATGAATCCATCCTTCTCTCACTGCGAAATAAAAAATCCAGAGGAAACAATCAATTTGAAGATTGAATTGAGATCGAGAGTTCTATGCCCAAACCATATTTCAACAAAATGTAAACTGATGGTTGCAGATATCGAAAATTTTGACTCCAAGAGATGACGGGGGTGCATTAGAGAAGGTGAAAAATAGTGGGAATTTTCAGCCGGAATTAGATTTAGGAGGAGTTCATAGGATCTACTATTTTGTTAGCTGATCTTCGCACCAGCGTTAGTTATTTTACTTTTCTCATGGTACCAAAAAAAATATTCAGGGAGAGTCGACAATTAACGCTATTCTCCAATCTCTTGATTACAACCTTGAGGTTTTCTGGTTTTTCTAGTATTCTAAATTTTTTAAGGGTGCAGGGTAACAAGTAATCTAATTCCAGTATCTAGACTGTACCCACTTCTTGGTCCAGATCAGATCTATTTCTTATTTTCTGTATTCTAAATTTGTGCTGCTAAGACCATTGATGTATTGAAAAGGAATATTGTATTTGTTATCATATAGGTTGACTTGTTGAAGCATGGCATATCAGATCCATCATTGAATCAAAGTGGGTGTGGAGAAGAAAATATATGGAGATGATTAGCTTTAAGAGTAAGGGGTGTAAGTAAAAATGAAAAGAATGGTTAATTAGTTTTTTGGAAAAAGGGTAATATTGAAAAGTTAGTGTAAAAAATTATAAAAAGTGGGTGTAAGTAGCACTGTTAAGGGTGTAAATAACATCTCTCAAAATATATTAAATTACCATTTTTATTTTTAATACTTTGATATATAACTTAACAAAGTGTTGGACATAGATAACACTGAAGTTGGGATTGAAATGATAATTATTTATTATTTCCTTGTGAGAATATTTTGTACTTGATTATTTTATTATTATGTTGGATAACATGAAATAAATTAAAGATCAATTGATTAAGTTGAATCTTAGTGCATCCATACATGGTGAATGGTTGATAGTTTCGTTTTTAATGTTCGAGGAACATGAGGAGGGTAGAGTACCATATGATTGTGTCTTGCTTGATGACAGATTATATGTGAAAATGTGGTCAGTATTGTGGAATATTGTTGATGTGATTATTACGTCTTCGCGACATGACGTTTGCTTGAGGAGTGATGTTATGTATCACTTGCCGAGCAAGGTTCGCTATACGTTGTGAGAACGTATGATTGTGCTCTGGGAGTACACTGATGTTATGGATCGACGTCCGTGAGAATACTAGTTTGGAGAATCTCAGGAATTTGAGAGATAGAAAGCATGCATCATGCCACTATAATTGAAAAAGATGATTATAATTGAAAATGGCTTGATCATATGTACTTGCATGCTACTTAACAATCTATTTAATTGTGAATGTTTAATTTCCAATTATTCTTATTTGATTATGTGAATTGTATTGCTTACTCTTGTGCCCTTTTTAGGTGATGGCTCGCTATCTAGCTTCATCGAGTTACGCCCACTCCCTAGTGGAGTATGGTACTACGAGGAACACAAAGCCACTTATGAGGGGGAGGTAGAGTTGACACTCTATCACCCTAACCCTTTGGCTTGTGTCCGTCCTCGTAGGTTCCGCATCCCTATCATCTATACCCTACATGTGCCCTCTTTTTACACATATCATGGACCACCCTCGGCTCGACCTGCTCGACATCTTCATAGTTTTTGCTTTAGATCAGCTACCCGATCCCATCCATCTGCTTCCCGAGTTATCCTAGAGGAGACTCCTATTGCTGGTCCGACGAGTCCGATTCATGGGACTCTATCTGCTGACCCAGTACCCAGTGGTAGAGTACTGACTCAGTCGGACGAGGTCGAGGAGGATCCGGAGGAGGTAGAGAGCGAGGGTGAGCCTGTCGAGCACTCCACTGGTAGTCAGTGGGGAGTCGGGGATCCACCAGGCGATGCATGATAGAGATGACTGGGGTGAGGCCGTGAGGAACAGTGGAGAAGCTGCAGGAGACCAGGAGGAGGATCACAGCTTGTTGGAGGATCATCCGACCATCTCTGAGATTTCTATTTTGATTTGTATTATATTGTATATATTTTGAGAGATTTTGGAGTTTGGTCCTACTTTTACATTTTAGTTATTATGGACTTGTATTTTGACTACTACGCTGGACTTAACTAATGATGATGATGTACTCTCGATCTACTCTTCATGTTATATATATATATATCAGGTTTAGGTGTACAAAAGATGAAGGGTACTATTTTAATTATTTTTCGCTTACTCTGATATTTGATAAACAAATTTCGCGAAAGGATATTTTAAAATCTAAAACACATTTTGAGATAACGCTATCTTTGTTATATAAATTACCGAAAGCAATCTATAAGAAATAGTTATCTCAAACAAGATTTTAGTATTGCTTGCATAAAGTTCTAAAGGTCAGAGACCTAACTAAATCTTTCTAGTAAAGAAAAGTTAATTACTCATTTTGTACCTAAAGAATCTTAGTTTTGTACTTGTTATGTGAAAAATTTTATAGTCTCAATTTGTACATATCTCTAGTCCATATATATAATCTAAATTAAATCTTCTTCTTATATCTTATAAGAAAGCGTTACACCACTTATAGATAAAGATGGTGCAAAACATAGAACTTTTGATCAAGTTGACAACCATAAAAAAAATCCAACTTACTCTATCATAACAAAGACAATTAGGCATGCATTCAAGCTCCCTTGGTTTGCTAAATTTCAATGGCTTACTGTATTTGCTTCGAGACAACACCATCAACATTCCTCAATTCCAAGCTCTAGGAGAACAAAGTGGCTATTGGTAAATTCTACCATTCACTTAAGTAAACTACCAAAAATCAAGTTTGAATCACAAATAAGAAAAGGAAAAATAAAATATATAATGAAAATACCATAAATCCTATTATAATAATCTTCATCTATCTCTCGAAACATATCACAATCCTCTCCATTTAGCCTGATTCAGCTACGTCACTGGAAGAAAGTTTTCACCAAAAACACAGCACTGATTGATACCTACAGCTCCACCTGCAATTGAGGAATGTTACAATTAAAAAATTCATCTTAGCATTAGTTGCCACATATGTTCATTGAAACGTAACCCGCAACAAAGCATGTGAAGTTGCAAGTACTTGTAACCAAAAAAAAACTCCAATAAGACTCAGAAAACAACCTTAGTTAGGGTGCAGTCTGTAATGCATAAAAATGCATAACATGCACTATGCATGTGTTGGTATAAGCCATTGTGATGCGGGTTGGCTACCTGCTTCGTCGGTTGCAATGTATCTGTTCACTTCCCATGTGTACCCCTCATCCCTAAGGCACGCCGGTAATTATGCTTGTTTATTAATGGCAATTCAGTAAAGAAGCAGAAAGCCACAACCACCTCACCAGCACCAAATCTTCCCATTCACCAACATCATCGAAGACAACTGTGCCACGAAACTAACGGCCCACACGCCTCTCCTCCCTCCGCCTCAGTGTCGCCATGACTACGCTACTCACATTGTAATTTGACCACCACAGGTTATCCGCATCCAGATCTGGACTTGCGTTTATTCAGTTGGTCACCACCTTATCATTTGGTTCATGAATCTAATGTCGGTTTCATTCACAACCTTCATGGTTCTGTAATAGAAACCAGAGAAAGAGGAAGCACAGTAATGACGACGAAGAAGAAAGGCATAATTATTTATTTTTATTATTTTTTGGTAAATAAAAAAAATTTATTAATACCAACTCACAAAATTCAGCACTTACAATAAAATCCAATGCCACCTTCTAGGAAGGGTTCATTGGGGAAAATCAAAAGTCAAGACCTATAAGTGAAAAAACTAAAAAAGAGACATAACTCTTTGAACCAACACTATATTCTTACATTTATTAAAGTCCACTACCTTATTCCTTATCCTCACTGCTAACTCTCGAAGGATCACTCTACTTCTAGCTTCTGGATTCTGCTGCTTTGACTGGAATCGACGCCTGCACCTCTCCGTCCAGATTTCATACACCACCACCGCAAGGACAGCTCTCACGACCTTCCGGTAAGTTTTCTCCTTGACACCATAGCTCACCCATTTGATCAATTTTCGACTGTCATAAGAATCAATCGGAATACACATCCAGTCTGCCATGAGAGTAAGTAAATCCTTACTCCAGTTGCAATTAAAAAACAAATGCTCACTGGATTCTTGAAACTGCTCACATAAGGGGCATAGAGTAGAACTTACGTTTAGAAAATTCTTCAATCGATCACAAGTGCTAAGCCTGTTATGAAGCATAAGCCACAAAATAAAGCAGTGTTTAGGAATGGATAGAGAGTTTCATGCAACTCTGTGGAACTTGAATTTTTCAAGTTGTCCACAGAGGAATCTGTACCCCAAATCAATTGTATTTTTATTATTATTTTAATTAATTTTTTTAAAATTAATATGGGTTTAAATAATAGCAATATTCGATTCATAAATTAATGGGGTTTCCTTCACCCGTGTCATATATTTGCAGCAAAAGGAAGACCAAGTCAAAGAGAAAGAACCACCACAGCAGTTAGATGATGATGAAAGCCGATTTTTAATTTTTTAAAAAAATAGAAAAATGGGATAAAATAATAAAACTAAATCATAATCCTTAAGTTCACCTTAGCTAGCCCAGTGGTTAAAGTTCAATATTGGATAGATAAAGATGGAGAACCACGAAGAAGAAGATGAACAGTTCATTTATAAATACTAAGAAGAACAACTGGACTAACTATGCACCTTAGAACCACGAAGAAGAAGATGAACAATTCATTTATAAATTGAGGACTTATTTATAAATACTAAACAACCGGATGACTGGTGGTAATAGGTAAAAGTCAAAGCATGCATAGATGCATGTTATGCATTTTGATGCATTACAGACTGCACCCTTAGTTTCTTCTATTATTTATTTGAATCTTTTAAGATGCTCATCATGCTCTATCCAACAATTGTAACCTATTCATAATAATATTATGCTCTTTTAGGTTGGGTAAAACTAGAGACCATATTTGTATGAATCTTTGCATCTTATATTCATTTGAGTTCATGTTTATGCAAAATTGCTTTAGTTGATATCTCAAACTAAGAAAAAAATCACATTCTTGACACTCGTTTGTTTTGTGATGTTTTGTTTGCTCTCTCTAATAGCTAAATGTGATAGCTAAATAATTTTTAAATTATATTATATTATTTAATATATCAAGCTCATACATATGACTTACATGCCACACCCATAGTATCCAACAGATGCAGAATCACGTAGTGATCGCTTGTGCGAGACAATAAATAGAAGTAAATACACATAAAAAAGGAAAACTTTGAAATAACACGGAGAACCTAGAATTTCTGCAATCACGAAGATACAATATAATACAATAAACAATAAGCTAATATTCATTATTAGAAGATAACCATTACACAGTGCAAATCGGAGACAGTAAGACATGGTTAACAAAAATCGGAAGGCATGAGATAAAATGCGACTGCCCTAACATCAAATATAAAAATAGCGGCATTGAATTCGCAACCTGCAATCAAACATCAAACATTACACCAATGACAGCCCATGCTATAAAAAGAAGCTCAATCAACTCAGATAAAAAGAAAAGTTTGATTGGTTGTGGTTGACAATTCGAGTAGGATCCTACTTTTTAACAGCAAAAGGTACCAATAATGGACATCACAAACAATCATACCAAGATGAAAAAGCAAAATGTGCTACCCAGTGCAAGAAATAGAACCAAATAAATATTTGCATACATTTAAAAACCGGAAGCAACAGGCAATAAATCATGAATAGAATTTCAAACGTATCTAAAGTGGACATCATCACATAATAAAGATATTAATAATAAATAAATATTTCATAGAGAGAGATCAATTTTCTTTTTTTAACTTATTTTCTTCCATTTTTTGTGGTTAATCAATTTATCTTTAAAGATCAGAATTAAAGCAACAATTTAAAAATATATAATCACTGTTTATTGAATAGTGTCCATACCAACTCTTCAATAAATAGTGTTTTTTTTGTTTTTACACTAACACATGTGAGTGAAGTTACTATCTAATTAGTGAATAGTATCTTCGGACAAGAGCGACTCAATTAAATTAATATTTAATATATAAAAAAAGAAACTTAAGCCACAACTTGACACAGTGTTCAAAATTTAATGAAGCTTCCCTGAGAAGGTTTCTTACCCCAAAGCTCAGTCTTCTTTCTCTCTCCTAAAGCTCATTTGTCTTCTTTCTTTCTTTTTTGTTGTCATTTTCTTCTCTGCTAAACTCTCCTGTCAAAGGCAAATATTATCTTTAATTTCTACTCATGATTGAAGTTTTTCTTTTTCTTCCATTTCTCTAGCAATAGTAATTTACTATATGTGTAAAAAAGGGACAATTTCGAAGCATTGTGTAGCGTTATTGATTAATGGAGTTTGAATGCCTTATATGCTAGAGATCGTAAAGACATGGATTGGATTATTAGGAGCATAACTCCAAGTATCATGTTTTGTCAAAATGATGAGAAGGGTAGATGTTAAGGATATATGTTTAACTTTCATATTTGAATATCAACCATTAGCAAACATGTTTTTCAAGATTGGGTGTCTAATACGTGAACATGCGTAAGTTGGTTTTATAATCATGAAGTAGAAGATGAGGATCTAAGTTTAGGAACTATATAGGAGATAATATCAAGACTTCACTTTTTTCCTTGTATATCTCACATATCCTTAAGGAACTAAGTAGGAATTATATCTTAGATGAAAGCTATTGTACTTCAAGTATTTCTTAATGTTGAATTTTTAGAGGTCTTGATATACTCCCTCCATCCCACAAGGATTGGTAAAAAATGACTAAATTTTTTGTCCCAAACTATAGTTAAAATAATTAAGGAAAAGTTTAGAAATTGTAAACTTTGAATTGTGATTGGTTGATTCATGCAAAATGCATTAAATTAGTTCTTTGATAATTGGTTGATGTGTTAGACAAACCATTAAATGCATGTCTCCTTAATTTTTTGACTTTTGAATTTTTTAACCATCCTTGTGGGCCGGAGGGAGTAATAAGGATTTTTTCACTTTTTCATCATTATTTTGTACGTATCTTACATATCATTGCTAAACTGGCTTTTGTTTTTTATGCGGCTTTTCCTTCTCAATCAAGCTATGCTTTTCCTTTACCTTTTCAAACATTGGCTATCACATCAAGGTAATGATCATCAACTTATTGGTCCTATAAATATATTTTGAAAATTGAATTACAATCACGGATTGTTTGCTATCCAATTATCATTGTCATTATTTGCAACAATGGATAATGATAAGTTGCCCTTGGTTTGTAGGTATTAGGCCACTTTAAAGTACATGGTGGTGGTGCATAGTATTTTTTAGTATGCATTGGTGAATTTCGAAGTCCTATGTGTTTTATTTTTTTATTTCTCATTTCTTTTGCACTTTGTATTTTTGCTAAAGTTTCTCTTTTTATGATGAATGATTTGTTTATACTTGCATTTGTGATTTTAGCTTTCATACCATGGATTTGAGGAAAGAAAGATGTAAATGGAAGGCTTGGAATTGTTGGCTACCATTTAGAGGAGGTTTTGTTATGTTGATTACCGAACTTATGTTAATGACTGAAAGTAAGTATTGTTATTTTTTGCACTGGGTATATGCTTTATATCATTTTAGTTCAAGATTTTTCCTTTAAGTGAGTATCGATATTCTATTGATCTTTAACTCAGTAATGACTATATTTATATTTATATCCAATTTTTCTCATCTTTTTTCTAATATTAAATTTCAGGATATCAACAAGAATACTTTTTGCTGTCAAAATGATGACCAAATGCAGACACAACACAAAGACTAATTTAATCAAAACTTATTAGTCTTCTTGAATAACTTTTAAGTTGTAATATTTGGGAAATCTTATCTTGACATGTCTTTTTGCTCCATTTCCTTGACTTGGATTTCACTCAATAAACTAATAACCAAACATACAGAGGCAATATATGATTATGCGTGTTGTTTGGTTCTTCTTGATCCACTTATCTTACTACCATGGACTTCAAAAACTATGACATTTTAACAATATTTTGATGTAATATATTTAATTCATAAGTTCCATTAATGTTAACATGCTTAAATGTTTCATTGTGTTTTAATTAAGTTTAAAATAAAATTATTATATTAATTTAAGATTTAATTAAGATGATGGACATCAAAAAGTTTCCTTTATATATATAAGTACAAATAATCATTTCACTTAAAAATTCTTTTAGATTACTATTTTTTATTTGATTTATCAACTAATCAAAAGTTCACGTTGTATAAAAAGTTATGAGCAATATATGAATTAGTGTAATTTAACTTGTGTAAACGGATAAATTTTGTCCATTATAAATAAAATAATTGCTTCATTGGACCAACCACTTTTTTACAGAACCAATTCACCTTGTGTGTTATGTCAATTGACTCAAATCTAAGTTTTCAATATGCCTTGCCAAAAAGACAATATTCATACAAGCTTTATTTTCAATTAGAGACTATTTTGTTTTTCCAATTTTAGTGTTACTGAAGTAAACCAAACTCCAATCAACTAAAGAGAATAGGAAAAAAGTAGCAAGCATCACTAAAAATTGACCAACCTGTTGGAAAACATTATTGGTAGTGAAGGGTCTAAAAAGCACTTAGGTCACATTATATATATTCATTGTGTTTTGGATGACCACTTTAGCTTTAAAATTATATATATACCATACAAAATGTTGAAAGTAAATAAACTAAATATCAATTGTTTGGAATCCAAATGAACACTCAAGTGAAAGTAGCAGAAAGTAAAAGAGTCCATAGTAAATTTGTCAATAAAAAGTTGGATTCATAGTTAGCAACAAAAGATCAAAGGGAAGGGGACCGGTAAAAACGATTGAATTATGCAAAAGTCATCGTGAGGAGATGCTGACTAAATAAGAGCAAATGTAATAGTAATGACTAAAAAATTTTTTGGGCACTAACTAAAAGTTTTGGTTTTTTCTGGTTAGACAACTACCACGACTTCCAGATAAAGCAAGCTCACAATCGTTCTTTCATCGAAAAAAACCATGACATACTTTAGGTTTGAGGAGAAAAGACAAGATAAAGCTCACAATGAAATGCCTCCACAATCCACATGTAATAGTCTATTACCAATTTACCACTCTAGTGCGTGGCCTATCCACGCCAACATATGGATTTCCTCACAATGATTTGAAACATGTGGATTTATCTTATTTGGCCACTTCTTGCTTACTTTTAATGAAATCACAGGGGTATGGTGTCATTCCCACATCAATTCTTTTTCCTTAAGTAATCTCATAGATATCTAAACTTTGGCCTATAAATAGGAGCTTTGACATCAACCCTTTCTTTAGACTCTCCTTCATAGAACCTTGATAAAACACTTTGATTTCCTGTTTACATCTTGCCTTGAGGTGTAAGACAGAATTCTCCTTGAATTGTAGTTGAAACCCCACTGAAATTCTTCTTTGAAATCAATCCAAAATCTAAAACATTCTTAGCAATATCATTATGTTACCCATTTAGTTTGTCAAGCTCAGGGAAATGTAAGCCATAAATTATAGCTCTAATCATAGTCCTCATAGCATAGAACTAATCCTAGTCAATTCTATGTGCTTCCTCTACAAAATTATTAAGTGCTCGTGTGTCAAATAAGCCAAAAACTAGGACTGGTTTCTGAATCTGTGATTGATAATGTCTTTTGACAACCTGGGTTTGGTGCTAATTTTTGGTATGCAAACCGTACCTAAACTTCTGTGTTTTGGTTTCCTCAATAAGCTCTAATGGCATACAATAGGTTATAATCAACCCTTTTTTATTTTCTTGCAAAACGGTGATGAATTCTTGTGTCAAAGTAGCTCAGAACTCAACACTGTTCTGTTTTGATTGATGTTGTTCCAGCCCTTATTTTAGTTTTAATCCTGAGTCCAATATTTCAGTATTCTAAATCAGGTATGGGAGAAATTAATCATATCACTAGGATGGTAATATATGGCTGCAAAGTGTAGTGCAAGCTACCATGAGCTTGTGAGAAATTGCATTATATGTCATAACTTGATTACTTGACATGGAGATCAAGATAATCCATGACTATGTTGTGCTCAAGTTATGTAAGTGAATGATGATTTGCTGAACTATGTATCCTAAGGCTAAGAGTGGATTAATGATTAGTATTGATATGCATGTAATCATTTGGTTATGTAATATGTGCTTAATTGAATTAGATGTGATAACTTGTGATTTTAATGAATATATAGTCAATTGTAAGAATCGGTATTTGTGTGATACTAACATACAAGGATAGATATGAAGGTTTGGGTAAGATAGAAGTTAAGTTAGAATTGAAATTCCGAAATGATGAAGTTATCCTTTCAGTTTTCTGATAGAATCAGGTTAACCAGTTATCAAGTGTAAAAACTAGTATTTGCCTCTGATAATCCGTTATCAGAGGGAGATAACCGGTTATAGAGGTCAATTCTTGGATAACATCAAAGGATATATTAGACAAGTAATCGATTATTACTAGTGGATAATCGATTATCTGTCCTTTTTATTATTAAATGGATTTATTAAAAGTAATATATGATGTCCAAGAATAAGTGAGATAAAATAATAAAGTTTAATAATTTTAGAAAGGAGATTATTGTGATTCCAAGTTTAGGACCACATGTTATCAATGTTTAGGAAAAAAAGTATAATGGAAAATTAAGTATGAAATGATGATAGAATTAATGCTAGTAGCAAAGGTTGAGGATCCTGCATTACTTGGTAAAATTGCCAAGCATGAAAGAATTCATATGATATGACAAATGAAAATGGTTTTTAATGTGTAATGGTTGCAAGGGACGTACAAGAGAATGATGAGTAACCCCAGTATACCGTGTCATGTGGAGAAAGAACCTGTTCTGGATAGGATGGTATTCGTAAGCGGTATATCACTAGAGTCCCAATCTTACCATGTCTTGTGGGAAGAGACCTGTTGCAGATAGGACATTATTCGTAAGCAGAAAATCAAGAATCCTGATATATCGTGTGCTACGAGAAAGGACATGTTGTGGGTAGGATACTATTCTTAAACGGTATAGCCATAGATCCTGATATACCGTATCTTGTGGGAAGAGACATGTTACGGGTAGGATGTTATCTGTAAGCATGTTGATATCTCGATATGAAGTGTCTCGTGGAATGAGACCTGTTGCATATACGAAGGATTGTATCTGTAGGCGTCATAGCCAAGAGTACATGATGCCCTTGTGCAACCAAGATATTTGTGAAAGCTTAAGGTCGTACATATGAAACCATTAGTGAAAGAGAGACAGAGAGAGAGACTAACATTACCTTTAGAATAATAAGATAATGATTATAAATGATAAGAGGTTTTAGCATCCGGAAGCACAAGGGGAGGTTTGGTGGGGAAGGTGAGTTGGTGTGGAAATCTTATGTGTTCTCCAATGAAGGTTATAGAGAAAGCAAATATTTAGATAAGGAAAATCCAATAAGGGAGCCTAGAACTTTCAGAAGGTGCGGATGTAAAGCCAATTTTCAAGTCTATTGGGTCCATCAAGCGATTGATGGAGGGTTGTTGCATTTAATGATTCCCACAATCATGAGCTACTTAGTGATCGATTTCTTGGCCGTCTTCGGTCTCGATGCAAGAAGACTGATGCCAACATTTGCTGAAATGAATAGCTTGTTGTTTGTTGGGATGACTACGCCAAAAGTTTTTGGTGTTTTTTGACTGTAGTGCGGAGGTGGTAATGGGAAGGTTGGTTTCAATAAAAAGCCGATGTATAACCAAATCGCAAAGAAGAGGAGAATGAAAAACAGTGATGCCATGGCTGCGATTAACCACCTTTGCCAGTTGAGTTCTTATGATTCTGAAATGTTTTGGCAGCATAAGAAGTACAAATGTTCGGTGGTTGTTTTTTCAGGGGTTAATCACCATAGGCGGAGTGTTGTTTTTGGATGTGGTATTGTGAGCAATGAATCAGAGCGGACTTATGCTTTGCTTCTAGAACACTTTTTCTATGCAATGAAGGGAAAATCTCCGAAAGCTGTTATAACTTATAGGGATGTGTCAATGAAGAATGCAATTGCTAGAGTATTACCTGAAGCGCATCACTGATTATGCAGTTGGCATTTAGTGCAGAATGCTAGACTCAATATCAATAAACACGAATTTACTGCACGGTTCAAAGACTGCATGTATGGGTGGAGGAGAAGTGGAAAGGTATAGTAGATGACGAGAATCTTGGTGTGAAACATATTGTTTGGGTTGATAAGATTTATAACAAGAGGCATATGTGGGCAAATGCTTACATGAGGGGAATATTTTTGCTGGACAATGTTCGACATTGAGGTGCGAAGCTTTGCATTCCCAAATGGGTCGTTGTGTAGGGTCAAGTGATAGCTTGTAAGATTTCTTGTTGCATTATGAGCGTGGTATTAATTATATCCGTAATAGTGAGGTTAAAGCTGATTTAAACTCATTGAGAGGGCTTTTAGATATGTAGACATGTTTACCAACTTTGGAGATGTCAGGAGCAATGGTGTATATGTGGGCAAATTTTTACAAGTTTTGTAAAGCCTTATACAAGGTTGCTAGTGTGAGAGTTGAAGGATTGAGGAAAACCGAAACTTCTGTCACTATATAGTACTTCCTCCGTTTCACTTTAAGTGTCTTTTTGGACTTTTGCACATAGATTAAGAAAGTGTTGATTATGATGATTATTGTAAGTTTTATGTGTATTTTGTCAAAAATACCCCTATTTAATATTTTAATTTTGTCAATGCATCATAATTACTAGTATTACAAATTTCAAAACTAAAACAACAACTTCATTAAGATAAGGGTAAATAAGGAAAAACAATATTAAATGTTGCCTAGATTTGGTAGAAAGACACTTATTTTGAAACAAAATTTTGATGTTAAAAAGACACTTAAAATGAAACGGAGGGAGTAGCCAAGTTTGAAAAAAGTGATGGTAGAAGTAGGTGGCATGTATCGTATAGTGAGTGTGATACAGAGGCCAGGTGTGCATGTAGGGGACTCAAGTCCACTGGAATCTTAGTGTACACATATTATCGGTGATAGTACTTTTGAGCATGCATGAGTTGCAATCATTAATTATGTTTTTTACCATTATACCCTCTCTCTTTCTATAATCATTAATTTTTCTCCACTACTTACGTAAACCAAGACTTACTAAATAGGGGCAAACATGGAAAATAGCATTTATTACACTCTTGAATTTCTCAATATGACAGATAAAAAGAAACAAAATAACTCTCCAAAAAACGACACTTAAAAAGGAACTGAGGGAGTAATTGTTTGAATGGGAAAATAGCGCATTGAGCAATGGAACAGTGGTAATGGTGTTCTGGTACGTATTTCTCGGGGACGAGAAATCTATAAGTTGGGGAGAATGTAACACCCCGCAAATTCCTCGTACTGTTTCAAATAATCAAAAGATCTATTTTTAAGAAAATGTTTTTGAAAGAGTGTTTTCTTGAAGTAAATTTCTTATTTTTTGTTTTTAAGTGGTGAATGATTTTTTTTTTTAAGAAACGATTTTCACAAGAAAATAGTGTGAGTTTTAAAGTTGAATTTTTAAGAAAAGATTATGGGTTTGATATTTTTGTGTTTTAAGGAATTGTGATTTTTGTGCATGAATGGTTGTATAAGAAGAAAATTTATTTTCTATATATGTGTGTGTGTATTTCGTGTGTATGTATGTATGATGTATAAAAATAATATGTATATGTGTGTATATAATATATGTGCTACGTGTATGTATGTATATGTATGGTAAGTATGTGCATGTATTACCTAGGATGAACCACATGGAGCCATTACTTAATAACCAAGTAAAAGGGAAAAAGAATAAAAAGAAATGAAAATAAGAAACTTGGCCCCCAACTAGGTTTTTAGGATTACCGAATTGCCCCTCCCACACACACATCTCATGACCGAACCCAAGGGCAATAAGGGAATTACATTAGTTGCCTATATAAACCTTGAGCCTTAGTTCATTTCCACTCTTTTCCCTTCATTCTCATTTCATTTCCAAACACACTTTGTTGAGAGCAAAATTAAGCTCTCAACACATAGAGAGAGAGAGTGAGGCCGTGAGAAGAAAAGAGAAAGAAGAGTGAAGATTCAAAGTCCTTCCACCTTGCACCTTTGATTTTCATTTCTCCATCACTTCCTTTTTCAAACACTAAGAAGAAAACCACCCCTCAACCAGCACCTTACAAGTGGCTATAGACCATTTCTTAGCAGAAATGGAAAAGCCCAAATATCTAAAAGGAAAAAATCCCTCTTGAAAACCTGTGCAATCCACAATCTGCCTCCTATGAGGCTCCTTCACCCAGCTAGGTACACCTGAGACTTGTCCTGATTTGCCTGCAAACCAGAATTACAAGCAAACTCCTTCAAAGCCCCCATAATGACTCCCACACTCTTAGGATGCCCCTTACAGAAAGCCATAAGATCATCAGCAAAAATTAGATTAACAAGCTTAAGATTCCTACACAAGGGGTGAAATCTGAAACCCTGTTCAGCAGTAGCAGCCATCAATCTTCTTGACAACCCTTCCATAGCAATAACAAATAACAAAGGAGAAATAGGATCTCCTTGCCTGATACCACCCTGACTTCTAAAGTTGTGAGAATGTTGACCATTGATCACAATTCTAAAAGTCACAGTAGATATACACACCATAATCCAATTAACAAACTTTGTAGGAAACTTCAAGGCCTCTAGCATCTCCCTCGGATAGCTCCAGCTCAAAGTGTCATAAGCCTTCCTAAGGTCAATTTTTAGTAAGCACCTAGCTGACACATTCCTCCTTCTATACAATCTCATGAGATCCTGAACAATAAGCACATTATGGACAATACTCCTCCCCTTTACAAAAGCTACCTGGTTATTATTTATAATCTTAGGAAGAACATCTCTAATTCTGATGCACAACAACTTAGATATACACTTATATAACACATTACAGCAAGCTATTGGCCTATGATCCTTAGTTGAAGTAGCATTCTCACACTTAGGTATCATTACTAAGTCTGTATGATTCAAAGCTTTGAGTAATTTTCCAGAATGGAAAAATTCCTCAACAGCCAAACAGCACTCATCCCCAATCACCTCCCAGGCAGCCTGAAAGAACCCTGAGCCAAACCCATCTGGGCCAGGGGATTTGTCCTTGTCAATAGACCACATAGCTTGTTTAATTTCCTCCCTGGAGAAAGGTTTTATAAGCGCTAATTGCTCCTCCACACTTAACACTGGCCCATACTTAGACACACAATCCTCCAGAGACCAAAGCACCTTCTTCCTGCCATATAGCCTAGCATAGTGCCTCACAAATTCGTCCATGATGTCCTGCTGATTCTGGATACACACCCCTTCAGCAGTAGTTATGCTAAGGATACGATTCTTGTACTGTCTGGACCTAATAGCATTATGAAAATAGGCAGTGTGCTGATCACCCTCCTGAATCCATCTATCCTTTGCCTTCTGTCTAAGAATTGAGATAGAGTTATTCAAAGCTCTCAAGTATTTGAAGTACTTCTCCTTCTCCTGCTGATGAAGGACATGATCCTGAGGCCTCATAGTAATCTCTGATTGGATAAAATCCAATTCCCTTCTAAGCACCTGATCCTGCCTTACTGAGTCCACATACTCCTTATCATTCAATTGCTTTAAAGGATGCTGCATCATCTTCAATTTCTCCATAATTCTGAACTGAGCATGACCATCAATATCTCTCTCCCAACACTCCTTAACAATTCTGTTGAAATCTTTGTCCTGAGCATAAACATTAAAGAACTTGAATCCCCTCTTTGCCTGCACAGACCCTTCTACACATGTAATCAAAATAGGGGAGTGGTCTGAAATACTATTATTCAAAAAGTGAGAGTATACTGTAGGCCAAGTGAGAATCCACTCTTCATTAACCATACTCCTGTCTAGCTTACTATAAATTCTGTCACCATCAGATTGTCTATTGCACCAAGTAAACTTGCAGCCATTAAACTTCATATCCTGCAACCTAAAAAATTGCATGCAGTCTCTAAACTCAGACATAGCCTCCCAATCTAACTGATTACCTCCCAGTTTCTCAGAGGGATCCAAACAACAGTTAAAATCCCCCGAAATAAGCCAAGGCATATTAACTGTAGAGTGAATCCTTCTAAGGTCCTCCCATAATTCTCTTCTCACAATATGATCATTTGCACCATACACAAAAGTTGCATACCACTGCACAGAGCTTCTAGGCAAGGAAATAAGACAGTGTAACATTTGACTGGAACTTTCAAGCACAAGGACCTTGAACATATCAGGCTTCCAAAGGACACAAATTCTCCCCACTGGATGATGCTCAATGTTTGAAACATAGTGCCATCCAGGAGCAAACTTATTTAGAGTAGCACAAATAGACTGAGCTCTAAGTTTATTTTCCAAAATACTCAACAAACCAACATTATTCACACAACAAAGAGATTTAACCTCTCTTTGTTTTTGAGGGTTGTTGAACCCTCTCACATTCCAAATTAAGATATTATCCATTGGCCTTAGAGGCCAAATCTTTAATCACCACACCCTTATTCATACCTTGTCTCATTTGAGCTTTACTTCTTGTTAATACTGGAATCCAAGTCTCTGCATTCTCAGAGTCTGAAGCATCCATAACATTCTCAATTAGAATGCCTTTTCCTTTATCTTGAGCCTTAGCACCCTCTTTAGGAACTGCAGAACTCTCTGGAACAGATTCTTCAACAAATGAAATCTGACTACTCTCACCATTTGCTTGGGCCACAACATTCTCCACAGCCTTTTCATCATTAGTCCTTAAGCAATCATCAATCTTTTCAACTTCCTCCCTAGAAGGTTTCTTCTTCTCCACCCACTTTTGAGTAACATTACTCCTGCACATCTTAGAGTCATGACCATACTTTGAGCATTTTGCACAAAGTACTGGTTTCCACTCATAAGTCACCCTCTGATTGACCACATTCCCCTTCTCATCCTCAAAGAAAATCTCCTCAGGTAAAGTATTAGGATTCACCTCAATCAGGATCCTTTCATAATTCAATCTGTTTCTCTCCTTGGTCACCTTATCCACCAATATTGGAGTACCCACCAAGCTAGCAATTTTGCTCAAAGCTGTTTGGCTCCAAAATTTAGGGCTAAGATTAGGTAGTTGAATCCAAACTGGAAATCTATCCAGATGATCCTTAACACCTGTCCTCCCAGTCCATGGTCCTAGTATAATTGGTTTTTTATCAAAGTGATAAATACCAATTTCTAGAACCTCATTCCTTGCCTCTATAGTATTAAACCTCACCACCATAGAGCCTTCATTAGTCATAAGGATTTTATCAATACCTAAATGACCCCAAACCTTCTTAATGTATCCACTGAAAACAGAGTAAGGTGGCCTAGCCCCCAACACATAACACACTATAGCATTCTGCCAGAATAACAACTCATTCTCCACATCCTCCACCACTATTTTAGTAATAGCCTGGCCTTCCTTTAAAACAGGCTCAACAAAGTTTAACTTTTCCCCTGCATTCCTCAATCTTGAAATATCAAAGTTTGCCCAAACCGAGTGCAAAGGCGGCTGAGTACTCTGATTGTTTGCATTTTGCACTTCTTCCGATTGGTTCTCTTGTTGTTTATTGATTTCTGCACCCTGCCTTTCACATTGTTTCACAGGTATCTTGCTCTGCACTCTCTGCCGAAGGAGATCAATACTAAGCAAAAGTTCTGCAGCTTTCTTGGGAGTCAAGCTATCAATGTCCTCAAGCGCCTCTTCATCTGAAAGGCTGAAGTCCATTGAAGATGAACCCTCAGCCCTCTTCGCTGCGCTTAGAGATTCCTTAGAAGAAGAAGAAGAAGAAGAAGGTGTTTTCGGGGGCTTCCCCTTCTTCCTAGCCATGGTGGCACACAGTGAGAACCGTGAAGGAGGAAGAGAGAGAAGAGAGAAAACAAGGATTAGGGTTTGTTGTGATTTTTATCTTTGATTTGTACTATGGTGATTGATTTTATGACTTGATCTACAAGATTTAAAAACATGCATGTTAATTTCTATTTGATTCAAGGATTTCTAAAGTACATGAAAGAAAATTTAAAATGAAAACTTGGTTTGTGTGTTTATAATGATTCGGTTTTATACTCCAAAAAGGAAATTATATTTTTAGAATTTTGGTGTGAGAAAGTGCATGATTTAGTTTGAAAATCTTGAAGTTTGCATGTTGAAAAATGAACCTAAAAACCTTGTCTTAGCTATAAAGGGTACTCAGCCTATACATAGGAATTAGACTAGGCTTCTTTTTCATGAAGTGACCAAAAAGTAATGAGTGTGTTTTGGTGAAATAATGCTAAGTTAATATGTTTGAAATTGTGTTATGATTGTTTATTTTATTCGGTTTTAATTAAAAGATAAAGGGAATAGATTAATTTTACCTTGCATGTTAATTTAAAAGATAGGACTTTGATGTATTTTTGATTTAAATCATGCTAAGAAAATAAATCAAAGTGTGATAATTTTTCCAAGTAAGCTCATGGTTTTTAAATATAAAAGGAAGAAACAATTTCTTTATCTTGTGTTTTGATGATGAACATGCTTTATGTGAAGAATGTTGTGTTTGATTGGAAATGTTAAATTGTTTTCTTAAATCCTATTCGGTTTAGGAAAATAAGAGTATCTAAGTTGGTTTAATTAATTGAAAATGAGATTTTGTTTGAATACTTGAAATAAATTAAGTTGGTTGTGTGATTAAGATTTGTAATTTTAACTTGTTTCTTTGATATCATTCAGCCATGTAGTATCAATGTGTCTAGGAAATTTAGTTGCATGAAAATAGATTTATATAGTGGTTTTTGAAAAGGATTAATTTGTTCAAAGTAAAAGGAAAACAAAAGTGCATGGTTTATATCTTGGTTTAATTCGGTTTATGAACACATGTATGTCTAAATGTTTTGTGAGTGGTATAATTGCTTTGATAATGATTAAATTGGTTATATGCTTTTAATTGATGAAGTGTTACTTATTGTTTGTGTGTTAAGTTGATGTTTGGAAAATAATTGAGTATTTAACTGATTTTAAAATTAATTGATTTTAAAATGATTTGATTTGATTTATTTGAAATTGTTGAATTGTGTTTATGGCTGTCCTAAACTTGTTTTATGACAAAAGTTTGAATCTTAAAGTAATTGTTTTAAGCTAACGATTTGTTTAAAGCGAAAAGTACCTTTACGGTGTTTTCAAGTTTTATTTAAGTAAATTTTGTGAAAACAATTCTTTGCTGTCCCGAAGTATTTAAAGTTATTTCTTACCTTTAAAAATGTGTTCAAGTGATTTAAAGTATAATTTTCAAGTGGTATTTGATTTAAGAAAAAGCCGGATTAAAAACGGTGCACTTTTCGGTGTTTTCAACGCGGTTAAGGTGCTGTCCAAGACGGACCAGCAACTAATCCAAATGAATTAAATTATTTTATATGATGTTTTCAAATGATTTTGAAGAATTTAAAGTGCTAGAAATATTAGAGTTGTTTTGAGAAAATAATTACGTTTTTAAGTCTTCCGACGAGGAACGAAATGTGAAATGAGTTAAGAAAATATTTTCTTAATACAAGTTAATGACGTAAACGTATTTTATTTAGTACGAAGAATTTTAAAGACGAGGGATTGGGGCAGCTGGCAGCGACAAGGATCCGCGGAGATCGAGTACGTTTGATTGTTGGACCTTAGGTGAGAGAGAAGCTTTCCTAAGACACTGTGGTGATTAGGTGACATATTAGGACGTTCCGTATCATCTCAAAGATCGGAACTTAGTGGTTCGGAGTCAGTAGTATAAGTGGCAATTTTTTGTGTTGTGTGGCCACTTATACGAAGGTGACGAAGGCCACATTATTGTTGTGTGATGACTGTGTGAAACAACATGCTTGTATGCATGTTTATTTATTTAATTATGCATGACGATGAGAATATTGATGATTAATGTGAATAACATGCTGATGGACGTCTGTTACATCTTGAAAATAGAAATAAATAAATAAGATTGTGAAGTAAAGACATGATGAGAAAGAAATAATGATAAAGAATATAAGATTTATTGGAAAAGAAATAAAGTGTTGAGATTGGAGACAGATTTGATGATGAGAATGAGGTTAAGCCAGAGCTGGGAAAGTGATGTGGGGTTGGTTATGAAATAAGATATGATGTGAGTGGAGCTGGGCTCCTTTGTAATATTGTTGAAATGAGACTGGTGTTGAGTTGAGCTTGCTCCTCCACTAGTACTCATTGAAACAATACGTTTTCGAAAAGTTTTTGAAATAAGATTTTTGAAAAGGTTTATGAAAAGTGATTTTGAAAAGGTTTATGGAAAGAGATTTTGAAAAGGGTTTATGAAAATAAGAATTTTTTAAAAGAGTTTTTGAAACAAGACTTTTGGTGAATTTGTGAAAAGAGATTTTGTAAAAGTCCGTGAAGTGAGTTTTCAAGAAAGGTTTGTGAAAGGAGATTTTTAACGATTTGTAAAAAGAGATTTTCAGAAATTTTGTGAAACGAAGTTTTTAGAAAAAAATTGTGAAATGAAATTTTTAGAAATCTTGTGAAATGTGATTTTTAGAAATTTTGTGAAAAGAAGTTTTGTGAATTAAGCTTTTTGAGAAGGTCTACAAAATGAGATTTTTAGAAAGTGATAAAAGGAAAATTTTTAGAAAATTTGTGAAATGAGATTTTCGAAAGTTTGTGAAACGAGAAATTAAGGAAATTTTGTGAACTGAGACTTTTGAGAAAAAATTATGAAATGAGATTTTGTGAACATTTATGATTTGAGATTTTGAGAAAGAGGATGAAATGAGACTTTGAGAAAGTGGTGATATAAGATTTTGAGAAAATTGATGGAAAAAGATTTTGAGAAAGAATATGGAATGTTATTGAGAAAGATTGTGAAATTGAGGTGTGAGTTTATTGATGTGATCCCAGCTCTGTGCTATGTTGAGAAAAGATGAGAGAATGATTGTGCAAAGTTAGTGGTCGGGATTCATTGAAGGGATGCACGAAGGATGGGCCGACCTTTGGATAATTAAAAGATAAAAGACATTAAAAGACACTAACGCGGTGAGGTATGAGAGTGTGAAGTAGTGGAGAGGAAGGTACCCCGGATATCAGGGATATTCGAGTTGTGAATGCAATAGGGTAGGCTCGGCGGTAAAACGTCACATTGTCTTGAGTACTATTCTGGGCGGAACGAATTCCATATGTGGTAGCCAGACGTGGTGGGGACTGGGTCCTAATACCGTGGTCAGTTCTGCACCCGGAACCGGAATAGTGCTGTCACCCCTATGGCATTTCGAGAATAGTGAGAGGGATTGGAACGGGGCATCTTGATTTGCCACTGTACCCGAGTTTTCTACAGTGTGCGTTGATATTATATAAATTGAATTGATATGAATTAATTTGAGATTGTACCCGAGTTTTCTACAATTCTCCTGGCTTGGAGCCAATTGATGTTGAGACAGCTGTCGTGCCCGCGTGGTAAAGGCCCTGTACTCCTGTTAGCTTCCGACTAGGCTGGGTGGATGACCGAGGAGATGTAGACGTGTGTGTCGATGGAAATGAAACGAGTACCTCGATGATGTTATAAACCTCCCCCAATCATCGATGGTTGTAAATCAATAAGATATGATAAGGAAAGTTAAGAATGATAAGAAGGTTTATGAGGATGAGAAGTGAAATATTAAGGAATGATGAAGTTGAGCAAAGGATTGAGAAATGAGGAATGATTATGTTGAGGAATGATGATAATAATGATAAGGATAATGAATGACGATAATGATGGTAATGATAATAATGGTAATTATAATGATATATGTAATTGTTGTGTTGTGTAAGTATGTGTGTGTTGTATGCTTGTATGGTCTTGATATCTTGCCTATTGTAATCCCACACCGTCGACGATGCGTAGTTCGGATCGCTTACTCTCTCCTGTTCGTTGGCATATCGGTCTTGCTGGTATCTCAATGGGCAGATGGAGCATCGCTTGGAGATTACCACATGGCGTCGTCGGGGAAGCGGCTGGAAACCCACCCGCTATGGATGGGCGGGATGGGATACACTGAGATGTTGATCGCGGATCCAGAACACAAGCTAAGCAGATCAACATTGGGATCGTGTTTGGGAAGTGTCTCCCTAATGGGATACGATAGCAATGAACCACCGCCACGGGATGGAGCAAAAGAGAAATCGGTGAAGTTGTTCGGTGTGGAGCTCAAGCCAAGTTCCGAAGGAGAGGCGGCAACCAAAGTAGCATCTGTTGGAAACCAACAAGCGGGCTAAGCAAATACTAGAGGGGGGTGAATAGTAATTTGAAGCACTAATACCAAATATTTCGAATGATAATTGAAGAATAGAGCTAAAACTAAATTTTCTGGAAACAGACTTGAAATACTCGAGTCTTTTATGAAATACTCGAGTTTTTCAGGAAGAACAACTCGAGTCTTTCTAAATATACTCGAGTTTTTCGTATCAGATGACAGCAAAACCAGAAACGAAAATTCAGCAATAAACCAACACTCAAGCAATTTTATTCTGGTTCACTCCAACAATGAGCTACATCCAGTCCTCCTAATCACTTAGGAGTTTCTACTAATAATCAAATTGTTAGAAATTACAAGGATTGCTTGAGAATGGCCTCACTCAACCTAACCCTTCAAGAGTGTACCAAACTCTTGATTTCTACCCCAATTTGATTCCGGTGATTGAAGAACTCTTCAAAAGCTTCCTTGAACTCCCTTCAAGAAACTCCACCGAGCTAGGAACCTCCTAGTCTTGTGCTTGAGAACCTCTCAAGACTCCAACACCCTAAGCCACTTAGGGTTTGCTTGGGAACAATCCAAGACTTTGAATAATCAAGCTTTTTGTATGTGTATTACTAATCTCACAATGGATTAGCACAAATAAGCACAGCTCAATGTATGAATTGAGGCCTAAAACTCAACTTGGAATAAAATGACAATATGAGTGAGAAGTTGAGCTTTTTGGGAATTAACACTTGAGAAGAGGAAATTAAGAAAGCTTGAATCAATATGATCTTGTTGTCTTGTTTGTTCTTGCACAAATTCAAAGAGAAATTTTACAATTAGGTTCTAAAATGCTCTCTTGGGTTGGATGAGACTCAAATGCCCTCAATTGGGTTTTTGAGTCTCTCCAACGTTCATTTTTGCTGACTGGACAAAAATACTCGAGTCTTTTATGAAATACTCGAGTCTTTTTGACCAGTCAACAAGGATCTGGTGCACGAACAAGACTAACGATCATATTTGCTGACCTGGCACAAATACTCGAGTGTTTTACAGAATACTCGAGTATATACTCGAGTCTTTCTCAAAATACTCGAGTATTTTGATCAGACATGAGAAAAATTAATTTTCAATTTTATTTTTCCTCTCAAGTATTAATTTTAGATAATCTCAACCTAATAGTCATATAAAATTTTATTCCTAGAAGAGACTAACTATTTCTACCCACTCTCAACCACTCTCAACATAAATTAGAAATTTACAATTAATATTTGATTGAGAATGATTGGGCACTTGTCTTCTTTTCTTGACTTGTTGTTGTTGTTGATGTTGCAATGTCTTCAAGGCTTGATTGTTAATTACTTTGTCATCATCAAAATATAATCCACATAATTAGGAGCATTGAATTTACAATCTCCCCCTTTTTGGTGATGACAAAATAATTAACACTTGTACCATTTGTTGAGCTTGAAACCACTTGAAGGTGCAACTCCCCCTCACTATAGGATCCTTTTCACCTATCTAAAAAATTCAGCTTGTGCAAGAGGTTAAGACAATTTAATTTTAGCACCAAGCCTATGGTATTAGAGTATTCAACAATTATCAGAGTATATACCATAATTAGAAAAAAATTTAGGTGCAACAATATCAAGACAAGTGTATAATATCTCTCCCCCTTTTTGTCATGATCCAAAAAGGTGTAACAATTGAGAAAAAGATCAAGGGAGGAGAGGTGCATAATTGGAAAACCCCATAACCAACTATGCAATTAAAACAGAGACATAATAAAAACAATAAAGAGCTCCCCCTGAAGCTATGCAATAAAAACACCATAATGAAAACGAAAGTCAATAACATCATAATAGCACCATAGTGTTAAACAGGAGGTCCAAACGAAAAATACCATGACAAACCCAAAGATTCAAACACCAAGTTTTCAAAATACAGAAAATGCAACAGAAGCCAACATAAAGAAAACTAAGATAAAATCCAAAGGACAACATCATCAGAACATGGATGGAGCAGGATCATCTGGAGGAGGATAAAACCGAGAGAAGGCCGCCATCATCTCATCAAACCGGCGGTTCATCTGCTCTGACTGCTGGTCCAGGCGGGAATTAATCTGGTTCGAGTGCTGATTCAAGTGAGAATAAAATATGGCAGACTCTGCACTCATCCTAGTGTCCAGGCTAACAAAGTCATCACGCTGGGCGTCCATAGCAGTCACAAAAGAGTCCATCCTCCCATCTATAGTATCCAGTCGGGTGATAACAGTGTCTCTCCATCCCGAGTTATCAAACCCATATTGAGATCCAGTAAAGTCATCAAAATTAATTTCATTCTCAATAGGGTCCCCTTCTTCAGCTTGTGCAAATGCTGCAGCTTCCTCTTCCAATTGTTGGGCATCCACCCCTTGTTGAGATGCAACATTTCCAGCCCTCTCCAAATTGGCTATGTCAGAGTGGTACAAGTATTGCCCAGAAGGTTCATGAAACGCCATGCCTTGATGACGCAGGGTACCATTGTTGAGGCAGTGCTGGTTAACATGAAGAGTCTTATTTCAATGTGTTTAGTTCTTGAGTGATACACCGGATTCTTGGTCAAGTTGATTGCACTCGTGTTATCGAATCTAATCGGAATATTTTCAAGTTTCAAACCAAAATCCGATAATTGTTGTTTCATCCATAATAGTTTAGCACAACAACTACCGGCTGCGATATATTCCGCTTCGGCGGTAGAAAGGGCAACACAAGCTTGCTTTTTCGAAAACCAAGACACCAATGAACTTCCCAAGAAATGGCAAGTACCACTGGTGCTTTTGCGATCAAGCTTGCATCCCGCAAAGTCGGAATCCGAGTAACCAACTAAACTAAGATTGGCATCAGCAGGATACCATAAACCAGTGTTAATTGTTCCTTTTAGATACTTAAATATATGTTTAACTGCGGATAGGTGAGATTCTTTAGGATTAGCTTGAAATCTAGCACACATGCATACACTAAACATAATATCCGGTCTAGATGCAGTGAGATATAGGAGACTACCTATCATACCCCTATACTTACTAACATCAACCGGTGTACCTTGTTCATCCTTGTCTAGGTAGCATGATGTGCTCATTGGAGTGTAGGCTTCCTTGCACTTGTCCAATCCGAATTTCTCAAGGAGCTCTTTGCAATATTTCCCTTGATTCACAAATATCCCCTCCTTGACTTGCTTTATTTGTAAGCCTAGGAAGAACTTGAGTTCTCCCATCATTGACATTTCAAATTCCTTTTTCATCAAATTTGAAAACTTTCTACAAAGAGACACGTTAGTAGCACCGAAAATGATATCATCAATATAGATTTGTACTAACAATATGTCATCCTTGGTTTTATAAATAAATAGTGTATTATCAACCTTCCCTCTTTGAAACTTGTTTTCTAATAGAAAGGAACTCAATCGATCATACCAAGCTCTAGGAGCTTGTTTCAATCCATAGAGTGCCCTTTTCAACTTATAAACATGGTTTGGAAATTCACTATTTTCAAAACCGGGGGGTTGTTTGACATACACTTCTTCATTTATAAACCCATTCAAGAAAGCACTTTTAACATCCATTTGATATAAAGTGAATTTCATGATTGAAGCAAAAGCAAGTAAAATTCGGATAGCTTCAAGACGTGCACCGGAGCAAAGGCCTCATCATAATCGATACCTTCCTCTTGGTTGTACCCTTGAGCTACTAGTCTAGCTTTGTTTCTTATAATCAACCCGGATTCATCAAGTTTTTTTCTATAAATCCATTTAGTACCAATTATGGTATGATCGTCGGGTTTAGGGACTAAAACCCAAACTTCATTTCTTTCAAATTGGTTTAATTCTTCTTGCATAGCAAGAACTCAATGATCATCCTCAATGGCCTTTTTAATTGAATCGGGTTCAATTTGAGAAACAAAGGAGACATAGTGGCAAATGTTTTGAATAGAACTACGAGTAAGTACTCCCTTTGACATATCTCCTATGACATTGTCTATAGGATGAGCCTTGACCGATTTCCAAGTTGGAGGAAGTTCTTCCCTAACTTCTCCTTCATCAACTTTTGATTTCTCTCTCTCTTTTTCTTCTTTTGAAAAATCAATGCCATCTTCACTAGCATCACATAAAACACTATCTTCTTTCGAAGACTCATTAAAAACCACATGAATTGATTCCTCAATAATTAAAGTTCTTTTATTGAAAATTCTATAAGCTTTACTATGAGAAGAATAGCCTAAAAATATGCCTTCATCGGATTTGGAATCAAACTTGCCAAGATGTTCTTTTCAATTATTTAAAACAAAAACTTGGCATCCGAAGACATGAAAATGAGATATATTTGTCTTTCTTCCCTTGTAAAGTTCATAGGGGGTTTTATCCAAAGAGGGCCTTATCAAAATATGATTTAAAACATAACAAGCCGTATTGACGGCATCGGCCCAAAAATATTGAGGTACTTGAGAATCATTTAACATGGTTCTAGCAAGTTCCTCTAGCACCCTATTTTTCCGCTCTACCACTCCGTTTTGTTCCGGAGTTCTTGGTGCGGAGAATTGGTGCTCAATACCATTTTTAGCACAAAATCTATCAAATTTGTGGTTTTCGAATTCACCACCAAGATCGGTACGAATAATAATTACTTTTTGATTTACTTGGTTTTGAAAAAATTTGACATGATGTTTAAAATATTTTTAGGTCTCACTCTTAGTAGTTAAAAATAGAGTCCATGTAAATCTAGAGAAGTCATCAACAATCACCAATGCATAATAGTTGCCACCAAAGCTTTTTACTTGTGATGGTCCAAACAAGTCCATATGAAGCATTTCTAATGGCCTTGATGTGGACATCGCCATTTTTGATCCAAAGGTGTTTTTGGTTTGTTTACATTTCTTGCAAGGAGAACAAACACCTTCAATAGAAAAATTTAGCTTTCGTAAACCAACTACTAGATCTTTAGATTGTATTTTCTTCAATTGGTTTACATTTATATGAGCGGTCCTACGATGCCATAACCAAGTGTCATTTTCTTTGCTCACTAAACAAGTAGATACCAAAGAAGTGACTTTGTTTAAATCAACTAAGTAAGTATTATTTGACCTTCTACCAACAAATTTGATTGATTCATCTTTGTCACTTTTAATGAGGCAATGGGTAGAGGTAAAAACTACATGATTACCAATATCACATAATTGGCTTATGCTCAAGAGATTATGTTCTAATCCTTGAACATAGAGCACATTATCAATAATCAAGTTTGAAGAGTTTCCGATTTTACCAATACCAAGGATTTTGCCTTTGTTGTTGTCCCCATAAGTGACATAACCCTTTTCCTTTGGAGTAAGCTCAATGAAGTGCCGCTTATCTCCCGTCATGTGCTTCGAACAACCACTATCTAGATACCACAATTGTTTTTCCGTTCGAAGGCACACCTACAAAATGAAATCACTTGTTCATTTTGGGTACCCAAACAATGTTGGGTCCCTTAGGGTTAGTGTTGGGACTTTCTCCCTTCTTAATCCACATATAAGTGCCCTTTTTCATTTCAAACTTCTTAATATGGCACTCAATGTTGATATGTCCAACTTTTCCACAATAAGTACAAGTTGGTTTCTTTGATGAGTTTTTCTTAGAAAATGTTCCAACCACTTTGTACTTTTTGTCCTTCTTATGAACATATCCTAAACCGGTTTTGTTGTGATTATGTCTTTGAGAGTTCAACAACCGGTTGAGGTTTCTATCACTATGTGAGATTGTGAGTTTGTTTTTCAACTCTTTCACTTCTTTTTCAAGTTCATCACATCTCTCACATGGAGTGATAATCTCCTCATGATTTGCACAATCACTTTGATGACTAGAATTAATAAGTTCCAAGGATTCATTTTGAAATTTCAACTCATTTATAGATTTTTGCAATTCATCAATTTCTTGTTGAAACTCCAAAATTTTCTTTCCTTTTTCCTTATTAATTTTAGCAAGCCTTCTAAATTGAATTAACATTTCATTGTAGGCTTCTTGCAAATCATCATAGGAAATGGAGTTTGAAGAGGAACAAGAAGAGCTAGAGGTTACCTCATCATCACTTTCACCCATGTCATGATTAGCTCTTGAAGAGGACTCATGATTGTTCTTGGCCATGAGACAAAGGTTTGTATTTTCATCACCGGAACTACTTGAAGATGATTCATTGATCTTCTCCGGTGCATCCCAAACAATGTATGCACGCTTCCTCTTGGTCTCTTGGGTCTTCTTGTCATTCTTCTTCAAGAATGTGGCACATTCCATTCTTATGTGACCAACCCCACCACATTCATGACACTTAACTCCATCATTGGTACTCTTTTCTCTTTGTTTGGAGTCTTTGGTTCTCTTGAATTTGGATGAAGAGCCACCTTTCTTCCCTTTGAAGAATTTGTTGAATCTTTTCACAAACATCCCAAATTCTTCTTGATTTGGTTCACCATCGGAGTCTTCACTTGTAGAGCATTCTTCAACTTCTTTTGTAGCTTTGGTTGAAGCTTTGAGTGCTATGCCCTTTTTCTTTTTGTCTGATTCCTCATGCATCCCAAGTCTTGTAAGTTCCATCTCATGCTCTTGGAGTTTTCCAAATAAAGTGGCTAAGTCCATGCTATTTATGTCTTTTGATTCCTTGATGGCGGTTACCTTGGGTTGCCAACTCCTATCAAGACATGTTAGAATTTTGTTAGTAGTTTCACCATTGCGAAATACTTTTCCCAAGGAAATCAAATGATTAACTATGTGAGAGAATCGCTTTTTCAAGTCACTAATGGTTTCATTTGGCAACATGTGGAACAATTCATACTCGTGAGTTAGAGAATTCAATCTTGCCTCTCTTACTTCACTTGTTCCCTCATGTGTGACTTGCAAAGTATCCCACATTTCCTTTGCCAATTTACATTGGGAAACTCTATAAAATTCATCATGGGATAGAGCCGAAAAGATGATGTTTTTAGCTTTTAAATCAAATGAGACTTTCCTCTTTTCATCATCATTCCAACTACTCCTTGGAATTTCAACAATTTCTTCATTAATTTTCTTTTTGGGAATAAAAGGACCATTTTCAATTGCATCCCAAATATCTATATCAATTGCTTCAATAAAAACTTTCATGCGAGTTTTCCCATAAACATATCCTTCACCATTAAATAGTGGAGGACGGTTTATTGAAGCTCCTTCTCCACCAAAGTTATTGCTAGAGCCCATTTAGTTTCCAAAATGATCTTTTTCGAAAAAGTTGTTACACTCGATCTTTCGACCGAGCTCTGATACCACTTGTTGGAAACCAACAAGCGGGCTAAGCAAATACTAGAGGGGGGTGAATAGTAATTTGAAGCACTAATACCAAATATTTCGAATGATAATTGAAGAATAGAGCTAAAACTGAATTTTCTGGAAACAGACTTGAAATACTCGAGTCTTTTATGAAATACTCGAGTTTTTCAGGAAGAACAACTCGAGTCTTTCTAAATATACTCGAGTTTTTCGTATCAGATGACAGCAAAACCAGAAACGAAAATTCAGCAATAAACCAACACTCAAGCAATTTTATCCTGGTTCACTCCAACAATGAGCTACATCCAGTCCTCCTAATCACTTAGGAGTTTCTACTAATAATCAAATTGTTAGAAATTACAAGGATTGCTTGAGAATGGCCTCACTCAACCTAACCCTTCAAGAGTGTACCAAACTCTTGATTTCTACCCCAATTTGATTCCGGTGATTGAAGAACTCTTCAAAAGCTTCCTTGAACTCCCTTCAAGAAACTCCATCGGGCTAGGAACCTCCTAGTCTTGTGCTTGAGAACCTCTCAAGACTCCAACACCCTAAGCCACTTAGGGTTTGCTTGGGAACAATCCAAGACTTTGAATAATCAAGCTTTTTGTATGTGTATTACTAATCTCACAATGGATTAGCACAAATAAGCACAACTCAATGTATGAATTGAGGCCTAAAACTCAACTTGGAATAAAATGACAATATGAGTGAGAAGTTGAGCTTTTTGAGAATTAACACTTGAGAAGAGGAAATTAAGAAAGCTTGAATCAATATGATCTTGTTGTCTTGTTTGTTCTTGCACAAATTCAAAGAGAAATTTTACAATTAGGTTCTAAAATGCTCTCTTGGGTTGGATGAGACTCAAATGCCCTCAATTGGGTTTTTGAGTCTCTCCAACGTTCATTTTTGCTGACTGGACAAAAATACTCGAGTCTTTTATGAAATACTCGAGTCTTTTTGACCAGTCAACAAGGATCTGGTGCACGAACAAGACTAACGGTCATATTTGCTGACCTGGCACAAATACTCAAGTATTTTACAGAATACTCGAGTATATACTCGAGTCTTTCTCAAAATACTCGAGTATTTTGATCAGACATGAGAAAAATTAATTTTCAATTTTATTTTTCCTCTCAAGTATTAATTTTAGATAATCTCAACCTAATAGTCATATAAAATTTTATTCCTAGAAGAGACTAACTATTTCTACCCACTCTCAACCACTCTCAACATAAATTAGAAATTTACAATTAATATTTGATTGAGAATGATTGGGCACTTGTCTTCTCTTCTTGACTTGTTGTTGTTGTTGATGTTGCAATGTCTTCAAGGCTTGATTGTTAATTACTTTGTCATCATCAAAATATAATCCACATAATTAGGAGCATTGAATTTACAGCATCACCCTCCGGTGAGAAGGCATCAGCAGAAAGGAAAAGGAAGCCGAATCCAGTGGTCTTCGTCAGAAGGAAGCGAAAGTTGTGTATCTAGTTTAAGTTAATTGTTTGTGTTATGTGTGAAGGATTACCAAGCGAAGAACCATTTATGTAACTGATCTAACTTTAATTCTGTATTGTGGAAGTACTTTGTTTTGATAGACTAAGTAATGTAATCTTTTGAAAACCGTTATGAACACTTTTAATTAATGTGACGAAACAAGATACTTTTGGAACTAAGTCATTTTCGGTCAAAGAAAGTTTTGAGTAAACAAATGTTTGGTAACAACTCGGTTTTCAAGTAAAAGATGTTAGTGTGTATCAAGGACACTTGAATATTGTTTTACAAAAAAAAAAAATCGGCCTCATTTTTGCCACTTTAATAAATAAAAGTCAATTATTTTTGGTTTACGAAAATCGGGCTGTTACAGAATGGTATCAGAGCAATGGTAATCCTTAGTGCCCTTAAGCATGGGCTTACATGCTTTGTTTGTGTGACTCTGTGTGTTTGCTAGTGTAAGGGTAGGAGTGCAAGATTAAGTTTTCGTCTTTCTAGGATGTGAGACCCTGTTTGTAGTTCAGTGTCTACTGTATTAGTCTAAGGAACCTGTTGGTTCTGTGGTTGAAGGAAGTAGATTAAGTAGAAGAACGAATAGATCCTAAAGATTGAGATCCTTAACCTTTGATGTTTCATTAGTGCTTGTTAGACTTAAGTTTGTTAACCTTATCTTACCTTTTTGTACAAGAATGGTTATTACCTTTAAGATATAGAATGATATCCCTGAATCCCTGTGTTTGTTGACTTGCTTCAACAAAGACTGTCATTGCTACAAACGTCCAAGTTTTTCTTCATAAGCCCTACTATCAAACCATAGCCTTACCAATCTTTTCCAAGATTTATTAGCTTGATTGTGGAGTTGAAAATGTCATAGTTACCCAGATAGTTTCAGCTTGCATTATAAATGGTGGATTAGTGGTTGAATTTGATTAAGAATAGAGCAAAATGGTGGATTTAGTGATAAGCTTGATCAAAGTTGGGGAGTTACAAGGAAGGAAAAAAAAAGTGTATGCTACCGGTTATTAGAGGAAAGTCTGAGGATTAGGATTGTTTTATACCATAACTAGAGGTTTAGACGGTGAAAGTGATAGGCATAAAGGATATTTAGGATGAATGTATGGAGAAAAATGAGGTTATTTTGAGGAAGTATAACTAAAGTTGTCTTAGAATTTCCCTTAAGTTGGAGATGTAATGGACGAAAGCCTTAGAGTTAGAAGGAGAAATAGAGGAAGGAGTAATTATTGTGAGTTAGTGGAAAATCCTAAGTTATAGGAAGTAGTGAGTATCTGAGGGTTTTAGGTTAAACCCAACACTTTTGGAGATGTTTGAATTCATGATTGTTTGATATTCCCTGGGTTTGTACCCAAGTTTGTGCTTTTCATAACGACAATTAGTCAAGAAATGCTTGAAACAATATGTTGGAACCATGACAAGATCATTTGGTTTGGACACCAAAGTGATCCATGGTTCTCTGTGAAATTGAATACTGAATTATTAATATGAATTAAAGACTAAGCAATGGCTGAGTTAGTGATTGAGTTATGATGAATTGATTATTTGAATTCATATGCCATGTGATATGTATCCTTGTTTTTGGAGTGAGCCTTGAATCAATGTGCAGTGTGCTACCATTAATATAAATGAGAATTGAGCTAGAACATAATTGGTTGATAGGAAATACATATAAGTACATGTCAGGAATTGTCTATAAACTTGGTTGAATGAATGATGTGTTAGCATAATTATAGGTGTAACAAGCATAGAAACATCTAATATATACTGCATAATAATCACTATAAGCTTAAGTAAAGTTTTGAATTAAAATGATATTGCAATCTTTAAATCCAGTTCTGTCCTGCAAAAGCTAACCGGTTAGTGGATGAGTCTGACCGGTTAGTAACTGAAAGAAATCTAGAAAATAATTCATTATTTCATATTGTTCTCTAAAACAACTCACACCTTTTTAATTTGATTATTCTTTGGATAAACCATGATTAAGAAGGTGTTATATCAACTGTTAAAGAATAGGAATGAGATTTAAAATGAATTGGAACTGGAAAATTGCAGAATTCTGCTATCTGGTATGCAGGTCTGTACTGACTAACCGGTTAATGGTCTCAGTAACCGGTTAGTGCCTGACAGCATGCATTGGTTGTTCAGGTTTAGTATGGAAATCAACAAGGGTTTAGTATGGAAATCAACAAGGGTTGGTATAACCTAGGTTTGAACTAATAATCAAGCTAATAACTTGTAGTACATAAATGAAATAATCATAGTAATTGTTCTAATATATTAAGACTTTATTGAGAATTTTGTTAATGGATCAAGAACTTACAAAGTATGCTTTGATATGCATATTTTATTAGTTGTTGAATTCATGACTAGGATGTAAAACTTAGTGAGATCAACCTTGAATAGACTTAATATGAGGGATAACATACTGCATAGAGACTAGAGAATAATAGTGGAAGTGATTGAATCGAAAAGAATAAGAATTGAACTTGTTATGTTCTCAAGTCTGCTGTTATTAACCAATTAGTGGACCTTATAACCGGTTAGTACCTGAGAGAAGCGAATAAATAAATAAAGTCATTGCCATAATCATGGAGAGCTTTTTCATAGAGGTTATACTAGTTGGTTATTAACTAGAGACCTCGTGGCATTGACAATTATGATAATTATATTTGATAATGTTTGAATGAATTTGTTAATTATACTTTGGAATTGGCTTGAATAATGTTTGTATCATCATACATATGAAGCTTAACGAATTGACAATCATAGTTGATGAACTATCCCTAAAAAGAAGAATATGTGATAACAAAGAAAGTAAGAATGAATAAGTCTTCCTCATGTACGGTTTGGCATGAAGGTCGAGCACAAAAAATTTCATAGGGTACACATATTTTATGATGAATTGAGTACAGGGAACGTATACGAGAAGAATTAGAATCCTGGTATATCGTGTCCTTTGGGAAGGGACTCGTTGCGAATAGGACGCTATTCGTAAACAATATAGCCATGAATCTCGATAGAATTGTGTCTTGTGGGAAAAGACCTCTTGCGGGTAGGACGCTATCCGTAAGCAGTATGTCAACGATGATATCCTGATATGACGCGTCCCTTGGGAAAGGATCCGTTGCATATATGAAGGAGTGTATTTGTAAGCGTTATGTCAATGTTGATATCCAGGTACGACATGTCCCTTGGGAAAGGACCCGTTGCAAATATGACGGATTGTATTTGTAAGCGTCGTAGCCCAGTATATGTATGTATGACCCTTGTACAATTGAGACATTTTTGAATAGTGATGATGTACCTATGAATTCTTTTGTAGAATAGAGAAAAGTCTCGCATTGCATTGTATAGCATTGCATACAGATAATAATAATATGTCTACGAATGTTAAACCACTTGCTTCGTATGCATCATTTGCATTATGAGTAATTATATGTGTAAGACTTAATCCTTAATCTGCTTATGCGATATGACAAGTGATTTACTCCCTTCTAGACTGTCTGGTGGTAGGTACACGTTCCAGCTAGAGATAGCTAGTGTGTTCAAGCCAGAGACTCAAGCGGCGAAGGAAGATGCTCAATTGGATCTGATCCTTTGTAACCTTGAGCACAAATGTATTTTTAAAAGAAAAATTGTATTCACTACTTTTGAATAAAGGGAATTTTTATTTTCCACTGTAACTCTTTTACTAAATTATCTTATTCCCTTTATAAAAGAATCGGGGTGTTACAGCAAGCATCGCGAGTAGCGTAGGGGGTCAAGTACAGTGAGAGGGACCGAGGAGGTCAAGCCAGAGAGGAGAATGAGATTTGAGACTTGGGAGTGTTTTTGAGGGTTAAAATGAGAGAAGATGAGAAGATAATTGAAAAAAATGACTTGCCCTTATCAATGTGAACAAAAGGCATCAGTTGGGAGGAAAAAATTTATGTTCAACCATACCCACAGCCGTACTCACATGGTGGGTACGTAAAAATTCAAGTACTCGGTCATACCTATTCAAGTACCCAATTGTTTTCTCCATTTTTTTTGTTTAGGTACATAATCGGTATACCCAACGTACCCAAATCATACCCGTACCCGATACGTATACGGCAGGAGCCAGATAGGATTACCTATGCTTTAGAGGTTTTTCTCATACAAGAAACACCAAATGTATTTATAAAATAAGATTTTAGGTCAAAAATACTTAAATTTTTGTTTTATATATATATGAAAGATAAATAGTTATTAATAGAAGTAAAAAAAAATAATTAATAAAAGATAATTAGCATCCAGTTAAGGATAAAGGCTTCTAGTCTTTTTTTTTTAAAGATGACAAGATAGAAACTAAATCCATTATTCTAGAAATCTATCAATTCTACGGTTTTGGATAATGACCAAAATTATAAAAATCTATATATGTATTTTTTTAACACCACTTTAAAAAAATAATTTAAAAAAGAGAGAGATGTCACAGCTACTCTAATCACTCAAAATCCTAGCTAAGTGATAAACAATCATATGAAATAAATTTGTGTTTAAAAGTTATTTTGGTTTGACCTATTTGTAAGTCTTTTTTTTTTTTTTAATATCCATCGACGTGAGCACAATGATTAATCTTTTGGACACAGTTTGACCCTTTTGGGAGTAATTCTCCCAACTGAAATTATTTACATTTGCAAGAGTTGGAGATTGAATCCCCAACCACTTGCTTAAGTAACACAGTCCCACACCAACTGCGGCAATCTCAATTGGTATTTGTAAGTCTTTTTTTAGAAAAAAATTTTGATTTTATTCATATGTCACTTTGTATTTTCTAAGAGACATTTACTCCCTCTCCGTCCCAAAAAGTTAGTAAATTTTTGAAAATTCAACAAATATAAGTTAACATGCTTTTAATGCATTGTTCCCTAAATAAACCAATTATCAAAGCAAGTTTTTAAGGCATATTTCCTTAATTAACCAATCACAAAATATACAATACAATTTTAATTTTTTTATTCACTATTTTAATTAACTTCAATTTGGAACAAAAATTTTCTATGTTTTTTACTAACTTTATGGGGCGGATGAAGTATTTTTTTTCTTTTTTTATAAGTTATTTTTTTTACCCTATTCTCTATTTTTTTCTCTTATTTGTCCGTTGTTCATTAATGTGAAATAATACTTTTGTGAAATTTCCGAAACAAGTTAAGATGGTAAAATTGTAATGTTAAAGTACATTTTTATAGTTTTAAGAAATGTAATTATCTTTCTTGATTTATGTGATATAGTCAAATAAATCTATAAATAGGATCATAGCGAGTATTATTTAATTAATTCAATATATCGTTTTTAAATAAATCGTGTGTTTGATTTGTGAAAATGTTGCATATTTTCATTTTAAAAAAAATATTATTATTATAATAATTATGTTCTCATATTTTCATTTCATTTTTTTATTATGAATATAATTAGTATTTTCATTTCATTTCCTATTTTCAAAATTTCTTAACGAAAATAGTAAAAACAATAAACTAGGCAATCATATTTATAATATTTGGAAACATTAAATATTTAAAAACAATAAACAAAATGAAAATATAAAATCATCATATTTGTAATTAATAAAATTTATAAAATAAACACAGAATCTTAATTATAATTATCAATAATTTAAAAATAAATAAATAAAGATAGAAACAAACAAACAAATCTTTATATTTTTCAAATTTGTTTATTTTATGAATATGGTGGATAAGCTTAAAAAAAAGTCAAAAGAAAAAAAAATCCAACCAAACGGATATCACTTTTAAAAGAAACAAGGAACAGGAAGGATATATTGACCAATAGAAGCACATCGATAATTCCTTCAACGGATGAAAAATGAAAATTAACATTACAAAATGATTCACAACAAACATTAATTCACATGCACATTAATTATCAAATCTCCAACATGAAGCTAGGCAACCCAAATCAATTACAGAGAGAGATATAAAAGAATAAGAGATCATTGGTGTATGTAACAACAGTTTTTAAGTATATGCAGATTGCAAACTAATAATATACATATATATTCATATATATGCATATGAATTTTGAGATTTTCATGGTTTTGGAGGTTCTGCTTGCTCAACAGCTGCAGCTGTTACCTCAGCTGGTTTCTCTTCAACTTTTGAAGCCTCTTCTGCTTTTTCTTCAACCTTTGGTTCTTCAACCTTCTTTGGTTCTTCAACCTTAGGTGGCTCAGGCTCAGATGATTCTGTTTTCTCAGTTGTCTCAACTACTTCTGGTTTCACGTCTTCCTTTTTCTCTTCTTCAATCACTATCTCCCTGGTACTTGTTTCTTCTTCAGTTTTAGTTTCTGTGGTAGGAGCAGGGGCTTCAGCTTTCTCCTCTGTGACTATGAAAGTGGAAACCTTCTCAAAAACAAAGAAAACCGGGCCTGAAACTAAGACTGGTCCAAACTTGGAAGATGCTTCAGATACTGGCTTTGATCCAGGGAAATCTGAAATATATTTATAAATTTGCAGGGAATTTGGTTAAGTTCAGCACTATATATACTATATTTTTTACTGTCCACAAAAGCTAGCTCAGTTGATAAAGTTATAGGACATAGTGCATCATACACAAGTTCAAAACTCGGTAAAGATGAAATATTTGTTTATAAAAAAAAAAACTATTTCTTTGATTAAATTAAGTGTTAACTGTCCTTTTAAAGTAATCAAATAGAGTTTTGAGTTGCAATTTTTTGATGGATAAATTAAGAGGTTAGAGATACTTTACCAATTTTAACAAGCTCCTCTAGGAACTTGTTCACTGCTTTGGAGTGCTTCTTCAGTCCTGCTTCATCACGTTCTTTAACCAAATCCTGTGATTAAAATTGCACACAATTAACAAGTGCCTAATCAATCATCAATATTTGTGGATTTTTTTTATCCATTCACACAAATTTATTTGATGGATTTTTTTAAACTCGATCACAATTTAAAACTTATGATAAGGAATTGAAAAAATAAATATTTAATACCTTAAAGCTATAATGAATTTATAGTTTCTCAATAACGTTTTATAAACCAACGAGCTGTTGGTGCAGTGGTGCCAGGGGCTGCACTTGGTAGGGCGGACCACGGTTCGATCCCCCGCAACAACGTTGGGAGAGGAATAAAACCTTAACCCCGGGACCCCCTCGAACTGGATTAGTCGGCCCAGTGGACCGGATACCAGGGTGCAAACCAAAAATAACGTTTTATAATTTTTTGACTTCTTATTGTATATGCGGGTGTATGTATATGCATATGTGCTCACCTTGATTTCAGTTGATGAAGCCTCATATATTTCAACGACCTTTGATTGAAGTTCAGTCTTCTTTTCTTCAAAGGCTTTGTTGTGTTCCTCCTAAACCAAATAACAAACCATATCAAATGAACTTTTGTTTCATTTTTAATAAAGACATAAAGTGGTCGTTGAAGCAAAAAATTTGATTATGTAATAAAGTTAAACATTAAGATTTAAGAGGATAAATTGAAAAAATAGAAACCTTGGAGTCATCAAAGGACTTGGTGAGTTCGGCAGCAGCAGCTTTCTTGGCACCATCTTTCTCAAAAACCTTCTTGATCTTTGGAAGAACCTTAGACTTCCAGTACCCCATGTTATTGTTTCAAGTACACTCTCTTTATTTCTCTCTTGGTACTTAATAACTAATCAAATATCAAACTACCAAAGTAGAACTCAATGAAACTGTTCCACAACTTGTCCCTTCAAATTAAGCCCACATATATAATAAAAAGGATTTTTTATTTTATATTTATCACTATACAATGCCTACATGCATATAAACCACTCCAGCGCACACAAACATACATACTTCCAAGTAATTCCAACCATACAAGCCCTCAAATTCCAACCTAATTACGTGCATGACCGCTTGCCCATTCATGCCAGCCAACCTGCCCATTCTGAAATGACTTATTTGCCCTCCTTTATCGGCCCATGCAGCTAGAATGTCACGTTAACATCAAAGATGATACAAGGACAAAACTGAAAATGCACTTTTATTTTAAAAGAGTTAGGTCTAGGAGATATGATTGATATGCTTTGAAATAAAGGGTGTTTTTGGTAAATATGTTGAGAACCATGGGGGTATAAAGGGAAACAAAAAAACTGTGGGGCGAAATAACAGTTGGCAATCAACTCATTCCATAGGTGCCAAATATCATATGTGGGACCCTGACATTTGTATTTATGTTATCTGTCATTTTTATTTTATTAATTTTGATAACTCTGATGTTGATCTGTAACACATAATTTGACTTTGTCCTTTATGTTTCGTGTATGTGTTGTGGACAAAAATTCATTTGTGATTGCTTTGGCTTCTCAAATTATACTTGTCGATCACATGGCTTCGCTGGTACTGCAATCAACGCTCTCAATGACCTCAACTCTATTCAAACCCTTGTCCGATTAGAATATAGAAATGAAATTTGTTGGTGGATTAAGGGTTGGATTAGCTAAGCAAATTGTGAAAGAGCAATTTGTGGCGTGTACAAAATTGTTTGAAAACGAAAACTGGAGTTGAAGGTATCTTTCTCTTGTAAGGTGGTGACGTTCTTTCTCCAATTCAACTTAGGAAAATGTTTCTTTAACATATATAAAACTAGTATTTAGCCCGTATTATTTATGAAAAGGTGTTAAAAGTTTTTTTTTAATGTGTTCATTTAAAATATTATGAAAATTTGTCTTTTATTTTTTTTAATTTTTGTAGGAGTGGCACATGGCATGTCCATAAATCTTGAATCTTCCAACTTTGAATGTAAGAGCTTCATTTCATAAAGAGTTATTTGATCTGATTACAACAATTGGATTCTAAAATATAACATAGGAGTTGAATATAAATATCATTTAACGTTTCTTTGCATTTTTTTTATTTATAAGATATATATATATATACACACACTCAATAGATAATAACAAGTAAAAAATAAAAATAAATATATACAATATCAAATATCATGGTCAAATTTAGCTATTTAATTATTCCCATTCTTCAAAAACAAGAATCTTGCTTGCACTTTTTTCCCCTCCTTCAACTTATCAACTTGTGCTTCTTTAATTTGTGTATCAATCTTCCATTTCCTTCGTTACATAACTTTTGTCATTTAAAGATGATAGACGCATATTAAGAAAATGTTAAATTATGATAAGTTCTATACATGGTTGTTAAAAACTAGTGTTAATACTTAGAAACTTACGAATCTACGAATCTACTTATGAAAAACGAGTTGAAACTAATGGAAACTCTGAGTGAAGTGACTCGGGTAGACTCAAGTGGATACTGGTAGACTCTTGTAAACTCGCGAGTTTATGACCGAGTTAGCGAGTTGGCATTCTTGAGCCATAATCGTTTTTCAATTTTTTAAAAGAAAAAATTCTTCTAGGTCATTTTTATCATATTTGTTGCGCTTTAGGGGTAAATAAACCCTTAAATAAGTCTTTTCTTCTCTTTCTCGTTCAAAAGCTTCTTCAATATTCAGTTCTTCTCCTTCTACCGCACGCCTGCCCACTCCACACTCCACGCCCTGCGCCTTTCTAATCTGATGAATGCTTGATTATGAGTTTTGACCATTATGAAAAGATGAGTGGCTTTATAGAAATCATTTTAAGTTTTAACTTTTAAGCAAAACTGCATTTTTCACTTTTCAATTTTCAGTGTTACTTTTTTAGATTGGTCCATAAATCAAAACTCATTTATTTTGTCAATGTTTTTAAGTGTAACTTTGACTAAAGAGCACCTGCTTAGAAATTGATAATTAATTTTCATTATTTTTTGTTAAGCATTATTATGTCGAGTTTGAAATTAAAATTATACCGGATATGTTATTTTATTATGTTTTGAATTTGAAGTTTGAATATTGATGGATAAATTATCTCATATTACTTATTAGTATCAACGAATAATATTTTATCATATTTTGTTATTATGTTAAGTTTGAAATTATAAATATTGATTATTAATAGGTCACAGGTTATTACAATATAGATGTAATTTTCTAGGTAAACTCGTACGAGTTTGTGAAACGAGTTTACAACTCGAGTTTACCTAGGCAAAACGAGTTTACGTAAACTCTCGAATTTGACAACCATGGTTCTATATATACTTCTTCCATTCTTTTTTTTTTTTTTTGCCTTTTAGGCCTTTTCTTTTCTTTTCATATCTTTTCTCCTCTTACAATTTCAATACATAAATATATTTGTCTTTCCAATTTTAATCTTTCATTCAATTATTTCTCTTACTCCTCATTAATTCTACTTTTATCCTCTCTCACTCTAAACCACTATACATTAATTATTAGACACATTTCCTAATAAAAATTAAATACTACTACAATTTTCAATAAGGATTAAATATGAACATTTTAGACAAAACATGTACTCCCTCCTATCTCTAATATAAAAAAACAAGACATATTTATCTTGGTCTCAAATATGAGAAAAAGTTAACCAATTTTCTATTTTCAATACAACTATTCCTAATATATTGTTAGAAATTAGTGATTTCATTTACTCTTTGTTTCATTCCCGATGTAATTTTCTTAAAGTAACTATATTTTTTATGAATTTAAGAAATTAAATACGTGCAACTAACATTCTTAGTAAATGTGATTTCGGTTATTTTTTTATTATAATAGAGACTGGAGGGAGTATAAAACTTACGATAATCAACATTTTCTTAATATGTGGTCAAGCTTAAAAGCCATAAGATTTGGAATGGAGGGAGTATGTGTTTTGGTCTAAAATGTCTTTATTTAATCCTTATTGAAAATTATAATAGTATTTATTTTTATCAAGAAATGTGTTTAATAATTAATGTATAATAGTTTTGGATGAGAGATGATAAAATTAAAATTAATGAAAAATTAAAAAAAAATGATTGATTGAATGGTTAAAATTGGAAGAAAAAAATATGATTATGCATTGAAATTGTAAAAGAATAAAAGTTATATATATATATATAATAAAAAAAAGACTTAGAGACCAAAAGTTTATGAATGGAGTAAATATTACTCCCTCCGATCCCTAATATAAGCATCATTTAACCAATTTCATTCCCTTAAGAAAAGTAGGTAAGTTAGTTATTTGTATTGAAATTGTAAATTTTAAGTGTATATTTACCAATCTATCCTTTTGAACCTCTAGTCATTGATTGGTGTTTCTTTTCCCCACAAATATTATAGAATATATTAAATAGGGTTAGTTTTGTAAAATTATAGAAGAGGTTCTTATATTTAGGACCAAAATTTTTTGGTGAAATGGTATTTATATTAAGGACCGGATGGAGTAATTAAGTTACCGAACTTGGTTATGTGATTAACAAGACTATTGAGGGTTGATTTTTTTTTTTTTAAAGACGTCTAAGTGTTACTTAGAGGACCTACGTTATGACTCTTTTTAATATTGAGAGCCTACTTGTACATAATTTAGTCCCTTCATCTATTTTTGAAGACATTAATCAATCTACAATAGTATTAGTTTAATATCTTTCTTATATTATAAAAAGTTGTCCTAATGGTGCTCTCATATTCGGCCAACAATTTGAAATCCTGCTTTCTCATTGAAAGTTGGTGTTTCTAACTCAATGAAAACATCCACATGTCCTCTTTTTTATTCCAATTTCAAATTTAAAGTTTCAATTTTAAAATTTGAAATCAAATTTTCTTATTATAGTTCTAACAAGTTACAATCCCACTTCATTTAATTTCCATAACATTGTTTTCTTCTCTCCTTAGTTCTCTCTTTCTTTCTCATCAAACATTGTTTCTCTTAAATAATCTATTGTGTGTTTAAGATCATTACTCAAATGGCACCATTTGTTTCCTCATGACACATTTATTTATCTATCTATCTCCTTTACCCCTTCCTTTTTTTTTTCTAAACCATTTATATTTCTCTATTCTATCATCATATTTGTTCTTGATCATCATCCCAATGTTTTTGTTCCTTAGTTTTTCTGGTATTCATGGATGTACCTTTTGTTTGTTCTGATCACCGTAGTGTTTCATCACCTGCATCTTCCTTTCATAGTCATATTTTCTACTTTATTGCTTAATTTTTTTGGTTGTTGTCTGTATTTGATTTGATTATATGATTTTCCTTCTCTCCTCCTCTATAATAATTTGATTATCATATTATTTATTCTATTTTAGATTTTAGAGTTCTGGATTATATTTTTTTTGGCAAAACCACTATATTGGTCATGTAAGTTATTTTTTGCTTGCGATTTCGTTCCTTAACCTTTTTTCGTTTCAAATAAGTCCTGAAGTTATTGCCGTGTAACAAATAAGTCTTTTTCATTAGTTTTTTTTTATTAAGTGACACGTGTCACTCAACTAATGGTGCCACGTATTAAAAAAATGATTTAATGATTTTTTTTAAATTTTCTTATGGTGATACGTGTCTCTTAATAAAAAAAATTAAGTGAAATGACTTATTTGTTACACTTCAACAACTTCAGGACTTATTAGAAACGAAAAAAAGTTAAGGGACGAAATCGCAACTAAAAAATAACTTAAGGGACCAATCTTGTAGTTTTGCCTATTTTTTTTTTGTTTGAGAAATCCTCTTTCTTTGTATTATAAAAATCTATCCTAATGGAGGATCCACAATGCTCCTTTTTGAAATCATGCATCCAAAGTAAAAGTTGAGAAATCCTCAATAAGTATGGCAGTGGAGACCATCATGAATTTAAATAATAAAAAAGTTAAAAATAAATCAAAATATCTATAATAAGTTAATAACTAACTCCTGCAATACTCAAATTTATATATATCAATGATAATTAAATAATAACAAGCAAACAAACAAACAATCCCGTGCAATGCACGGAGCTTAAAACTTGTTATTTTAATAATTATTAATTAACAAGTCTATCATTTGAACGAAACCACGTAAGCATACCAAATTGTAAAGTTGGATCACTAAGGGCCAATCCAGTTTCAGTTTTAAGTTTTGAAATATTTAAAAATCAAAACCAGTTTTAAGGTTTGTTTCAATTTCAATGTTTTGCGATTTCTGGTTTAAAAAAGATTGTGTCAACTTATAACTTCTTAACTGCCACCCTAGTTTAAAAAAGATTGTGTCAACTTATAGTAGTAAAATCCTAACCGCCACCATTGTTGCTAGGCGCTTCCTATCCAAGTGCTAATGTATCGGAAATAGATTCTCTTATACTCCCTTTCTTTCTAAATGTAAACTTTTTGACACTTTTGTTTTATCTTGTTTATAAGATTCTTTACTAATTTTCAATGATTATTAATTATTTTTTTTCACAAACACCCTTATTTATTTAACATTTTTTAGATTTTTAAAAATATTAATAGAGGTAATTTTGAAAATACATATCAAAAGTTCACATTTCCAATACAATTAACTAAATTATTCCACTTTCTTAATGGACGTGAAATCCCCAAAAGGATTTTATATTTAGGGACAGTGGGAGTATTATGTTAGGACAATATTGATGTAAAATTATTAAAATTTAAAATAAAAAATTTTGGTTTTATTTTAAATTTTAGTGATTTTTGTACCATTGTAACATTGTGTTAGAGGATCCAAATCCATATGTATGGTAATTCAATGCAAGGTGGGAGTGGCAGTAATGATTATGGTGGTAGTGATTATCACAGTGCTAATGTATGAAACAAAGGTGACAGTAGTGACAGCAACTATCAAGGCCATTTTTGTATGAGAAACTAAAATTAGCAATTAAATTTAGAGCAATAATTGAGAGATTTACATAAAGAGATTTACTCATAAACCTGCACATTAGGATTATTTAATTTTTTTTTAACTTAAAAATAACAAGTGTCATAATCTTATGTGTAAGTTTGTAGGTTTTTAGGTCTCTAAATCATTTTTCTTAAATTTATCATACAATTAGGTTAATTATTGGTCGGACACTTAGACCAGGTAGATAATGCATGATCATTGTCGTTTTAGAAATTTCACATGAATTAAGACGTTTTAGAAATTTCATCCAGAATAATATAGTCATTTAATACTTCAATTTTTAAAATATTTATTAAATAATCTACTATCTATGTATAAAAAGACGTCTATTCAAGGCACCACGTTTGTTGCATAAATTTTCGAGGCACCACGTTTATTCGCATAAGAAATACTTGCACCAGAACGGTTTTAGGAAGATAATCATTATCTATCTGTGAAATAATTATCTTTAGTTGTTAAAAATTAAATAAATAATTCAAATTTATTTAATCTTATTTGTGAAATCATTATCATTAATTTCAAAATTTATTTAATCTTATATGTGAAATCATTATCCTTAGATTTAAAATTTATTTAATCTTATCTGTTAAATCATTATCCTTAGATTTAAAATTTATTTAATCTTATCTGTTAAATCATTATCCTTAGATTTAAAATTTATTTAATCTTATCTGTTAAATCATTATTCTTCGTTTGACAAGTTTTTCAAATCATTATATATAGTACGCAATATGCATTTGATGACTGCTCAATAATATTTTAACATTTATATGAATTGGCTCGCAAACTTACGAATATTTAGGTAAACAACAATCCCACAATTATATTCGCCTTCAATTTTTTTATTTATTATTTCATCAATAAATTTTTCTAATTATAATAATTCTTGCTCATTTTAATTTATATTATTTGATTATTAAGTTTCTCTTTAATTACTTACTTATTTTAATTCAGCAATTTGTGCAATTTGTATGTACCATTGATCAAAATGTGGTTTGTTCAAAATTTTGATCTGGGTGTAACTAATTGTGATGTTAGGGAGTGAAGAAAGACAAGTGGAAAAGTCCATCACGCCAAAGCAAATAATGTTCAACCAGATTGTTTTTTATAGTAACTGATTCTTCAATTGCAGGTGAAAATAAAGTGCACCAAAATCTAATGTTGCATTGTTTTAGGGTGACTATCATAAACTACTAAGGAAGATGATTATTTATTGTTATATGCACCAATGATCTTTTTAATCACACAAACAGTGGAAGATGGCATGTGGCTGACATGTGACGGTGGTCGATATACCCAGTCCTACCGTTTCATTTTTAATTTAAGAAGACTTCATTTATGACTGCGGCAATATAATAATAGGGATTTTATTTTTCTTATATAATATATTTTGTCTATTGTAATAGATAAAAAATCATCTTATATAAAAATAGGATTTGATGTTATGCTTGATGTAAATATTTTTTTTGTTTTTTTTACTGTGACAATAGAATTAAAACTATTAATAACAAACCAAATGTAATCATCCTATATAATAATACGATTTGATTTTATGCTTGGTATAAATATTTTTTTTATTGTGACAAGAAAATTAAAACTATTTTTTTAATGAAGAAAATTAATACTATTAATAACAAACCAAATTTTTGTAACGATATTATCTTTATATTTTTTTCTCATATGACATGGACCATTAGTCCGAGAACAATTAATAATTTTAAATATCAATTGCGAAAAAAACCAAAAATTACGTTGATAAATTAAATTTATGTTTAATCACTCACACAGCTATTAAGATTTATATTATTAAATCTTTTCTATGTTATGTTGTTATTGATTTTTATATTAATTTTTGTTTATATTGCTGAGTTCCAAAAAAAGTAGTCTTCCTCATGCGCCTATTCTTCTATTTCTAAGCTTCAATGACAAATATCCAATTACTCGCTAATAGATGACATCATCTTTGCAGAAGAAATTTAAATCAAAATTATTAGAACAATAAAAATAAATATTTTTAGGATTCAATCTTATTATTATTTTGAGATAAGATAATCGATGAAAAAAATAAAAATATTTAATTATGATTAATAAGAATAAATGTCATAATCATATTTAAAAAAAACTAATTGTAAAAAAAAAAAACTATATCCATCACATAAATATAAGATTTATCTCATAATATCATAAAACAAAAAAGATCAGAATGTTTAATTCTGATTTAATTTTGATTTATCATAATAAAATCGATAATCATATATAAAGATGTCAATTTATGCATAAGATAAATAAGGAATATATGAGATAAAAAGTGTTACATTTTTATTCATATGAGGAAGTACAAAATTTATCAACAAGATCATCTACATTAATTTTTTTTTTAATTGTAGGGTTTCGTTTGAACTCCTACCTTTTTATATAATTATTTTTTGTTGTTGTTTAATAATAATCTTTATTTTATAATAAAAATAATAATAATCTTTAATTTAAAATATTTAATATTAAAAAAATTAAAATATCAATAACCCATGCATTGCACGGAGTAAAAGCTAATTTTATTATAATATCCTCCTGATACATTAATTATCATAGTTTAAAAAAAAAATTACATTAATTATCACTCATTTTATATATTTCAACATATTAAATACAAAGTTAATGTTAGAAATACATTCTCGAATTCCTAATGCGACGAATAATTTGAAAAAAAGTTAAAAAGACTAATGTAAAACATAAAGTAGAAGGGAGGGAGTACTTGGCAATTATGACAGTGCAAGCAGAAATTAGGGCTTTGTTTGGATTGGTGGTATAGGATGGAATGGAATGAAATATAATTTCCATTGTTTAAATTGTACTTAAACTGATGGAGTAGAATGGTACACAATGGAATGAGATCCATCCCATTCCATCCAAAACCCTTCATTTTTGTCCCCTCCAAATTGAGGTGTATCCAATGGAATGCAATTTTTTTTTTCATTCCATCATAAAATAATACCCAAACAATGGAATGGTAATTATACTTCAATCCATCCTACTCCACTCCATTCCACTCCATCTCATCTCATTCCGCTCCATTTATCATTAAATATCCAAACATAGCCTAGATTTGGAGGAAATTAATTTTCACAGATTCAGGATGTTAAAGTGGAACTAAATTAACCGCGGAATTATATAAAATATTGTTTCAGAACAAAAAGAAAATCAATTCCAAGTAAAACATAAAAATAGATCATGCAACTCTTCCAGCAGCATCAGTGTAAATACTATGTCTAATAATCTAATTAAGGATATCGTCAAACTTTCAGTTGATACTAGATACACAAGTCTCTTAAGTAAACAAATTATGGTAAGGGCTAAAGAAATACTAATGGATAAAATATACCAAATAGTTGTCGGTCCTCCCTTTGGTCATAAATTTAGATACAAATTGCATTAAACAGGGGGCACCACTGCACCAGCAGTTTTCCAACATTACCAACACTGTCACTAGAGAAGGAACCAACTTGCAGCTTAAGACAAAGATAGTTAGCCACCAGGTCACTGCAATAGTGTGAATAAGAAATGAAGTGATTTCCACATTCTAACATCTTAAAGCTGTCAATCAATGACATAATTGGGAGCCACCGCTAAAATTCGTTCATTTCTAGATGTGGATTCATCCACCACTACTAAATGTCCCTCTCTTCGAATTAAACTCTGCAATACAAGTGTGAGACATGGTTAGCATCATGCGAAATTATTTTTTGGGTCCTAATAATTTATTAATAAATTTTTTTATGGAAAATAAATTAATAAAAAAATGCAATGTATTTATACTTTCTTTTTCTTATAAAGATGGTAAAAAATAGTAAATTTTTTTGCTCATACTAAAATTAAAGTAATTAATAAAAATGCTTAAAACTTGTAAACTTTGTATTGTGATTGGTTGATTAATGCAAAATGCATTAAATTAGTTGTTTTGATAATTGGTTGATTTATTAAACAAACCATTAAATGCATGTCTTTGTAACTTTTTGACTTTTGCAAGTTTTCAGAAGTATATAACTTTCAAAATAACAGCAATAACCAAAAAAAAAAAAAAAATCAATACTCCCTCCGATCCTATATATAGGACATACTTAACCATATTTCTCGAACCAAGGATACTGGTTAGTTTTATGAATTTTATGAGGATATATTGTAACATTACAATTTTACCTCCTCCACTTTACTTGGAAAGTTCAAGTTCATTAATGAATAACGAAAAAACATACTTAGTCAAGACATTTAATAAGGGCAAAAAAAAAAAAGAAAAAAAAAACAATTAATGATGCATAGGAAATATAAAATGCCATATGCATAGGACCAAAGATTTCTTCTAGAATGTGCCCTATATATAGGACCAGAGGGAGTAATAGACTATTTTTTTGAAACCGTGAAAAGTACCGTTAGTAATCGAGTTTTTTTCTCATTTTTTGTGCATAAGCTATTCATTCGGAACAAATGGCTATTTATTCGAAACAAATACTGAGAGAGGGTGTTCCACACTAAGATTATGACTTCAAAAATATTAAAGGATGCTTCTCAGTTCTCACATCTATGTATGTGAGTGGAACCGGCGGAAGTTCAAAAGCCTAATAAAAATAGGCACAAATTGAAGTTGAAGGGCCTCTTCTTGCTGCAAGTGTACAACTGAATAGGCAACCAAGAGTAATAATTTTGTTTAAAATGAGAAATACTAAAGAAAATGGGGCCCATTAATTTCTTGGACCCAGGGCGGGCACCCCCATTGCCCCTGCCTGGGCCGGGCCTGAGTATTCCTAATTCTTAAATAAAGCAAATGTGTACCTCTATAATAGCTTTAATTTTGTTAACTTCTGCTCTGGCCTCGTCCACGGTGCTATAATTATTATTCTCATTTTGTTGTTCCACATACCATCTAATCAATTCTCCCTGTGCCATTCCAGCCAACCCAGTTCCTGCAATTAATAAGCCCACAGAATTTTCAATATAATACATCACATTGGTCAGAAGATAAAAGGATTGTTGTATCCCTGGCGAAAAATTTTAAACAACACCCAGCAAAGGGAGCATCAGAACCTGAATAAAATATACATATCCTTTTAAGTTAAAGGCTAATTAATTGAATATTTCAAATATTCTTAGTTTTCAAATATTAAATAAACGAATAGCAAAGGTTTTATGTGGCTACCTTCTTGCATAACAGTTTCTTCATGCTGCCTAAGACGCACAATAAGGGCCCTCGTAACTCTCTGAAAATATTCATCACTTATGACAAGTCTCCTCACTTGGGGGTTAGATCCTTCTGCTGCATTTTCTGCAAGATAATTAAAAGAATGCATAATTAAGCTTCTTTACCAACGTAGATAATTTCAAGGTGAAATGGGCTATAGACAACTCACCATTAGTTCCAGCAGGTTGCTGAGCTGTAGTGTTTCCTTCTTCACCATCAGCATCTCTATTATTATCATTTCCATCACCACCACTACCTGTGTCGTTATCCCTGTTTTCTTCTTGAAACTCAGACAGATCAATCTCGCTGGACTCCACACTGCAGGAAAAAGTAAAATGCAGTAATGCACAGCTATCACCAAAATCAAGCTCTCGAAATAAAGATTGTAAAATATGGTGAGCAAGAAATATTTATCCTACTTTATTACAGATGTCTTCAGCAGTTTTACAGCAAGTCGAACATGACGAGGTTGTATCTGTTACAAAATCCTCTTTAGTTAACAGAAGGAAAATATTTAATGCCAAGTACACACTGATAAGCAACTGAAAACTTAAAGCACCTCTTTATCCAAATGACTCCGTGCAATTGCCTCCGACAGCCGGATCAATGCCTCCAATTGCCTAACCGTCATACGGTATGCAACCCTACTCCCAGGATTTGTATCACCTCTACGAAGATCAACATATGATTCTACCAACAGTTTTCTGGCATCTGGCGTAAGCTGCATTAATCAATCCAAGTAAGAAAGATCCACAAGAGGCAAAATTATCTTAACTCAGGAGAACTTGATCCAAAAGATGTAAAAGTGCCAACCAACCTTTGGTTTCAGTGTTTTTGCATATGCTATGTAACGCTTCAGTTCGGCTGTATTGAATGTTGGAGCAAGAGCTTGTTCACGCTTTTGATGAACTCTAACGATATGATGAGCTATGTGGTAATCTGTCTGATCGTCTGGGTCATCGATCATAACATACACAAGATCAAACCTTGAAAGTATAGCTGGTGGAAGAGCCACATTATACTGGGAAAAAGAAAAATTAAGCTGTATTAGATGAGAGGCAATAACCCATGCATTCTGTAAATAATAGCATGTAGTGATCTTTAACCAGTCACACAAACCACTTACCTTAAGTGGTTTAGACTTGTCATAGCGTCCCCCAGCAGGGTTCGCAGCGGCAAGAATGGAAGTGCGGGCATTAAGTGTAGCTTGTATTCCTGCTTTTGTGATACTAATAGTTTGCTGTTCCATGGCCTCATGAATTGCAACCTTCAAACCAATCAAATATGAGATACCTGACAATCCATGACCATGCCAAGTCAAAAATATAGTCTTACCTGATCTCTTATGTCCATCTTGTCAAATTCATCAATGCAACAAATGCCATTGTCTGCTAGCATCAAAGCACCAGCCTGAAGACAAGATTTATACTATTATCAGAATACAAGAAATCAATGGCGAATATTAAGCAATCAATAATGATAAGACACCAGAGCATATTAAAAAACCTCTCATTTGCAGTTCTTTTATATTACTCAGGCAGAACCTTTCAGTCATGTTCCATAAATAGTTTATGATACAAGGAATATAGGTTGCTCAATGTAAAATTGTCATTGAAAAATGTGCTGTCTATAATTCATAATCAAGATGAGCAAGAAACTTCAAATATGCAGCAAACATTGATGAGAAATTAGGGGACCAAAATTCCTGCTCTCACTTAATTCTCTCTATGAAAATATTAACAATCTTTTTTCCTTGATTCATTTTTTCCTGGGAGTAAGTTCAAACTAGAGCAGGTCTCAAACAAATCCTTCAAAACTTAAAACTCCAGCGCTTTTAATAATGTAATTTACCAGGTAATAGATATGAATAGTTGCACTTGTTTAATAGCTAATTTGCTTGTAATAGTATACAATGTTTTTTACATGCCACAATAAAACACAAATGACTACAAATAATGAAATTTTGCAAATGGTTGGGAACATGTTATTGACCTCAATACAAAACTCCCCAGTTTCTGGTTCCTTAGCAACAGTTGCAGTCAAGCCAGCAGCAGAAGATGATTTCCCAGATGTATACACAGATCTTGGAACTATGCCTGAAGTATACCTAAAATGATAAACTAGCATCTATAAGCCAATCAATCAACATAAACCAGTATAAGTAACAATAAAAAAGAAAAGGGGAAGTACTTGAGAAATTGAGACTTAGCACAGCTGGGATCACCAACAATACAAACGTTTATGTCTCCTCTGAGGTTGATGCCTTCATGAGTAACTTTGTGGACACCTCCCATAAGCATAAGAAGGATTGCTCGTTTTATATCCTGATGACCAAAAACAGTTGGAGCAACACTCTCCACAAGCCTGTTAAAGAAATCTGGAGTGTCTTTCATTTTTAGAGCTTCTTCCCGTTCTTGTTCCTGTCGAATCAACCAGGCAAATATAGAGTTAACTATTTTTATTACTCACAGAAGAAAATTGACTGCTAGACGGCGCTTGAGTGTATAGTGAGAAAAAAATGACCAGGTTAAGAACTGCATGGGACGATGAAAAGGGATGATTGAAGAATCCAACTGGTATCATAAATTATATTTAGAACTATATATTGATAAATGACTGGGAAAGATACTGGGATAGTAATCAGCCTAGACCATGGCGCTATGCTATCTGTTTAAAGCAAATGGAAATAACAAATAATGCTCTGTTACTATAATGAAAACTAGGGCCTTCTCACATCAACATTCAACTAAATATTGTAATGGAGATAACACCAGTTGCAACATCTGGTACAGCCAAATTTAAACCAGACCGTGACAAAATAATGCTTATAGACAGAGTGCATCATGAACTAACAGTAACTTGCGGATCATCTTCATCGGCATCTTTCCTTCTATTCTTGATGTCTACGTCTTTTCTACCATCACAAATCTGAAATATATTATTGAGAAAACACATCTGTCACAAATCAACTATCACATCAGATGAACATATAGAGTTTCCATTAACAAAGCCGCAAATAAGCAACCTGAACAGAGTTGGCAATAAAAGCTAGACGATAGGAGAGGTCTCTGACTCCCAAGGCCCTAAGGCCGCTCACACCTTCATTTCCAGCTGTAGCACCCTTGCGTTGAGATGCTTCTCGACGGCATTCTGATCTCTCTCCAGGCGATGCCAATGCCATTATGTCAGGTATAACAACTAAAGTTCCTGTGAAAATCACCCTGCAGGGAGACAATGAAATAATTGACTATTATGACTTACAAAATTTGTCAAGTAAGAGTTTCATTTGGGGCAACACAATCTTACGTGTCACCAGCTCTGGCCTGTTCCACAATCTCATGACGAAGAATAACATCCAATGACCTAGGCAGAGAGCCTGCTGGTATCTCTTTGGATGTCTCCTGCATTCTGACCCTTTGCCAGTCAGCAAATTTGCTCTCTTGGCGGAGCAGCACCCACCTTGTTCGATTGTTACAGGTCACATCCCCACAGATTATTGGCTGCAGTGGCATGACATCAATACAGGAACAGTCAAGAAAAATAACAATATTGATAATATGACAATAATTAAAAAATTAATTATCGTTATGTGTTAACCACCTCAGTATACTTGAACTGTTGTTCAACATTCTTTATGACACCACCACAATCTAAGCATTTGAAAGTCCCCTGGAGAAGCTCGGGTCGAACCTCACTTGTCCTTGTTACCACTCCTGTCACAGATACTAGTCTTCCAATTTCTGATGTAGTCAATTCCCTTAACCTGCAAGACAGTAATAACTTGGTGAACAATAATTAAATAGCAGTTTAAAACTGAAGTTAAAAAAAAAAAAAACTTCATTTACCCTAAAAAGAAGAAAATTTATAAGACACACACTGATTTAACACTATTGAGAAAAAAAAAATCCTGAAATAGCTAATTTACACAACCAGAAGCATCAAAGGCTCAATTTTCAAATAAAATTACACAAATATAAATTGAAAAACTTGAATGGAAATGCACACACCGTTTAACAACGGGAATGTTGTAAAAGGCGACATTGATGTCCTTGTTAGGGTTATCATCCGATATGAAGGCTGGCCTCAGATCCGTAACGAACCTCTTGCAAGCGTTCTTCAAATAAGATTCAAATCTAACATCAAAACACACAATAAGAATTAGTGCCAAAAACAAATCCGTTATAATAAATAAAAGATGAAAACTCAAGGGTTTAAGGAAATTAAAAGAACCTCAAATATTCATCAGTGATAGCATTCTGGAGAATGCTACTGAATTGAATGACGTGATCGAAATCCACGAACATGGTGTTGGATTCACTCTCTCTCATAGCATCTATCTCCGCTTCGTAATGCAGCTCGTTCCCGTTCCCAGATCTGAAGCTGATTTTCAAAAAAAAAAAAAGAAAAAAGAAAAAGAAAAAGAACCTCAACTAGGGTTTTAGCAAAGTCTTGGTTGTAGCAGACACTAAGGCCGTGATTGAGGACTGCATTGGCTGAATTGCGGACTTATCAGCCGCAATTGGCCGAATCAGTCCGCAACACAACCAAGATATAAAGAGGAAATAGGAAAATGAAGAAGAAGGAGAAGGAGAAGGAGAAGGAGAAGAAAAAGGAAACCTCTTGAGGAATTCAAGGAAAGCGTTCTCAACCCTAACAGCTTTCTCGTCAACGATGAAAGCGCCGCCGCCAAATGCTTCCATGTTTCTGCTTCTTCTTCTTCTTCTTCCGAACCTAACTGCCTTGTGCTACGGTGTGTTGGAGTTTCAGTTATGCTTCGACTTTCCACTCCTCACTTGAAGAAATGAACGCTCGCAAGCTCTCTGTGGCGGGAAAACCATAGAGGGGGCCAGCGATTTCCCGCCAAATGACTCGGATATTGGGCTTTGTTTCTTCTTGGGCTCTTAACGGGCCGACCTTTTCATTTTCCAGCTAGGGTTCTAGTTTTTTTTTACTCACCCCATTAATTAGTTTACCCCTTTTTTAAATAAATATCCCAAAATAATCTTATAAATTTTAAATAATCCTAAAATAACCCCTTCTTATTCATTTCTTTTCCTTCTCATTCTTCCACTCATTTTAAAATTTGAAATTCAAATTACATCTTTTCACATCCTCCACAGAGATTTCCTCCTCCAATATTACTCCCTCCTCTGCTCCACGTTAATACACCCTCCTCTGCACTCTGCACGTTGTTATTACTCCCTCCTCTCCCCTGTGCACGATTTTACTCCCTCATCTGGTACACGTTAATACTCCCTCCTCTGCACGTTATTACTCCCTCCTCTGCTCAAGTTATTATTCTCCTCTACAAAGCAAGCACAACACTCCCTCCTCTCCTCCACAAAGCAAGCACAGGGAAGTAGAGAGACACAAGAACAAACACAAAGGTTAGTTTGTTCCATCTTTATTTTCGTTATTTTTTTACTCTGCTTCTCTCTCTGCAATGCAACTATTTTGTTTTTTTTTTATTTTCGTTTTTTTCATTTAATTGTAGAATGTGTTTAGAAATTTTAGATTTATTAATTAATAGTTATAGATTTTTGTTGTTTAATGTTTAGGATATGTTTATTGAATTTTTGTTTGAGTTTTATCGTGTCTGTGCCGGTATATAATGGAAAGGTTTGCTCGCTTAATAATCAGCTGAGAGTTTTATTTTTCTGGAAAAATAACACCCTCGCTGAGGGTGCAGCGAGCGCATGAATTTGTTATCTCGCTGCACCCACAGCGAGGGTGTTATTTTTAATTATTTAATATTTTTAAAATTATAATAATATTTATGAAAATAATTATTTAAACTTATATAAAATTTATGTATTTAATATTTTATAAAAATAATATTTATAAAAATATTTGCTTTTTTGAATTTGTTGATGTTGAGATCAGGAAAGATTAAGAGGATCTGAAAAAAGGAATAGGATCAATATTACTTAATTTAAATAATTAAATATTATAGATCAGAAAAGATTAAGAGAATTATAATGTTATCTGAAAAAGGAATAGGATAAATATTACTTAATTTAAATAATTAAATATTATAGATCACGAAAAATTAAGAGGATTATAATATTGATTTGAAAAAGGAATAGGATAAATATTACTTAATTTAAATAATTAAATATTATAGATCAGAAAAGATTAAGAGGATTATAATCTTGATCTGAAAAAGGAATAGGATAAATATTACTTAATTTAAATAATTAAATATTATAGATCAGGAAAGATAAAGAGCATTATAATGTTATCTAAAAAAGGAATAGGATAAATATTACTTAATTTAAATAATTAAATATTATAGATCAGAAAAGATTAAGAGGATTATAATCTTGATCTAAAAAAGGAATTGGATAAATATTACTTAATTTAAATAATTAAATATTATAGATTAGGAAAGATTAAGAGGATTATAATCTTTTTCAAATCAACATTATAATTCTCTTAATCTTTTCTGATATCAATATCATAACATAAACAAATTCAAATATCCTATATATGAGAATGGATGCATTCAAATATATCATAATACGGATGGATGCATTGAAATTAATTTAAAGTTTTTGAATCCTAAAAAGTAGCGTCTTGATATTTTTATAGATAATATTAATATAAAATATATAATAACAGATATTTTTATAAAAAATAAAATAAAAAATATAACTAAAATCAAAATAAAATTAAAATAAAAAGTTAAAATTAAATAATAATAAAATAAAATAAAAAATATTTAAAATAAATAATAAAATAAAATAACATAATTAAAAAAATAAAATTATAAAAAAAATTACCCAAAGTTATAATCCTCTTCCTATTCCTTTTTCAAATCAACATTATAATCCTCTTAATCTTTCCTCATATCAATATCATAACATAAACAAATTCAAATCTCCTATATATGTAGATGGATGCATTCAAATATATCATAATACGAGTTTTTGTATCCTGAAAAGTAGCGTCTTGATATTTTTATAGATAATATTAATATAAAATATATAATAACATATATTTTTATAAATAATATTAATATAAAATATATAATAACAAAAATTTTATTTAAGTTTAAATAATTAATTAAAAATATTCCCTCGCTGAGGGTGCAGCGAGAGAACAAAATCATGATCTCGCTGACCCCCCAGCGAGCGTTATAAAATTTTAATTTTATAACTCTCGCTTTGGGGCAAGCGAGCTAATGTTTTTTTTCTCGCTTACCTCCGAGCGAGCCACCCTGCAACGATGAAAAAAAATAAAAACTGCATATGTATTGTTTGCTTAATATTAACCACTTCAAACACATACTGAACAAAGAAAAAACATAAAGAATCAAGTTTATGATCATAGAATTACCTTAATGAATGTTTATGAATTGCTTGCAATTGAAGAAAGATGGAGGAGAAAAGGAGTTTTGGGTTGATGAAGGTTGGAAGAGGTTGCTGGAGAATTAACGTGAATAAGAAGAAGAGAAGGAAGAAGAAAAAATAGGTTTCTATTAATAAGAGAAAGAGGGAAATGCTAATAAATTTTATTTGGCCAAAAACATTGTTTGAGTGAATAAAAAAGAGATTTAATCTCTAAAATGTTGAATTTTGTATTTCAATTAGAACTTTAATTTTATGTATTTTTTTATCAATACTCTCACGACAATAGTTAGTAAGAAAAAAATTTGACGTGTCTTGTCAAGCTTTTCGATTCGTAGATAGATGCTGGATAGAATATGAGGTACCTTATGTGGTCGTATCCTTCCTCACTTTCGATGTACTAATAAACATTCTTAAAAAAATGTCAAGTCGCACGTTTCGAAAAAAAAATCATTGTTGCTTTTATATGTGACGAATGAGGCCATAAGACATATTCACATAACTCGATCTCCAGAAGATTAGAGCGCCTTATAAAGGATAATTGCCAGATTATCCTCAAATTATCCAAAATGATAAAAGATCATTGTTTATCTTCAAGAAAGATAAGATCACACGAAGATCCCTCATTAGAATAGAAAGATTCATCAGGAGAATACATCAAACTAGAACACCTCTCTGGTCCTATAAATACCACCCCCCACAAGGGACTGAGAACAATATACTCAATCGATACACGGAGAAATACCATACACACGTTGTGCCCACACTCTGCCTTATATACATTATACAAGGACAGAGAAACAACGTTTCATCCTTGATAGAGATGTCTTTATCGCTCTCCTTGAGAGTCAGTTCCTGAAGCAGTAGGGTTTTTCCCTTGCTACCCAAGGAAGCAAGTGGTTACTGCACAATTCCACGCCGAAGGATCATCAGCCCTTAAAGCTTGCTACCTCCGCCAATAAAGCTAATTCCAACTGAAGGAGAGCCTTGATTGTTGGAATTGGCAGCAATCACCCAAGACGGGGGTGAATTGGGTGATTGCTGCCAATTCAGGGGTAAAAAGATTGTTACACTCAAAAATTAATAATGACTTAGGGGCTCATCGAGAAGTGCTCCTATCACATAAGTAAACGTGTCACTAAAGGGGATGTGCGGAAAGTACGTATGGATGATAGAGACGAGGAGTATCAAATGATTTGAGTTTGAATTGGAAGATAAATGACGTTTCTAATTTGCATTTATTATGATGGGACCCACGATTGAAGTAGGACTGATTTAGTCTCGAAATAGCCTGCAACTTAAAGTTCCCTTTTAGAGCAACGACCTAGGGGCTTATGTTCCAGACCTTTCATGAGCTAAGGATACCTACCTTACATTATGACCTCCAGAAAACCTACTACGACCTATGAGAAGATCCTAAGACATGAAACCGAGATCAAATGACCTACAACGAATGACTTATCCAGGCTAGCTTGGAGGAGTTCGGATATTAACAAGACCTATTGATAAGACCTGAGACTTATTCTTGAGGAGAATCTTCCAGACATAAACAACTCAATTATCAAAGATTATCAATAGATTGCCAATGGATTATTAGTAATTAAGGAAGATCGGCACTTATCTCCTTAAAGGTACGATTACATGAAGATTATCCCCCAAAGATAAAAGATTTATCAAGGAAATACATAAAGACAAACTTCGCAAAAAAAGATTTTCAGTAGTAAGAAAACCACCACGAAGATTCAAACAATATCACGAAGGCCATTGTCAAATAGTACTGAAGGTCACAACCTTAGGTTCCAAAATGATCTGCCCAATTCTTTCATTCAGGATATACAAGATCGCAAAGACCTTCTTAAGAGTAGGGGCATATCGCTTATTACTCTTAGAAACATCTCGAAGTCGTCTTTGTCTCCCTTATTATGTACTGTTTCTTTGTGTTTGATAGAACTACATGGTTTTCATCCCCAAAAACTTTATTGTTCGAACAGGTTCATAGGACTAAATTCTCACTCTTATCATACTAAAAATCCTTAACAAGAGCCCCTATTTTATCTGAACAAAACAAGGATAAAGGTCTCTTTAACTCTTAAAAGCAGGTTAAAAAAAACACCCCTTTATAGAATATTCTTGATGATGGTTATCAGTGGTAATTTAAATTATTTCCTTACACCTGACACATATTAATCAATTTTTTAAATGACTCAATAAAAAAAAAGTCACAAAGGTTGCTATAAACATGTCAAACACCTTTTCTAATTCTGCACAACAACCATATCTTAGAAGTCAATATTGTCAGGCTTTTACGCAATTGCAGTTTTTGCATTCCTCCAACATATCACTTTCAAGAAGGCAATCAGGTACCTTTAAATACACATTCAAACTTATGTTTTTTTAATTATGGTATTCATTTAAATTATATTCATCGCCCTATTCCTTTCTCTCATAACATATTTTATGATATTTTACAGATTATGAGAAAAGAACAATGGTCAGACCTGATAACACAAACATGGAGATAATAAAGAAAATGGATGCACTTAAGTTCGAAGTAAGGGATTAGTCACCCAATTGCGCGGATAAATATTTGGTTCATCCAAAAAAAAAAAGTTCGAAACAAGGGTCATTAGCTTATAAAATGTAATGGCGTTAAATGCAAAGTCGACTCCAAAATCAATGTAGATGATCTTTCTAAATACTCGGATATAATAATATTAAATTTATTTGCCTAAAATGCAAATACCTATCTTGAATAATAATAATTGAAAGGGTTGAAAAATCTGACATTGGCTTTATTAAAGGAGGGACAAAATACATGCAACAACATTTGGAAAAGAAATGAAAAACACAAAAAAAAAAAAAAAATAGTGCAAGTAATGCACAAAATTTCGTGTATGTAAGTCCCCTAATTTATTCATGAATTGCAAATGACTTCTCCACCATTTTATTTGTTTTCATATCAAATTGTCAAAAATCGATAATTATCTAACTTTAATTTTGCATGAACATATTTTAGAAAGGCTTAATTATGTTCCCAGTTCCTGAATTTTGGGGTCATTTTTGTAATACCCACTATTTTCCATATTTGAGAAAATTATATTTTTATGATGTAAAATATTACTATATTTCTTTTCGTCGGAAATAAATGAATTTATTCAAGTTTGTGATTTATAAGGAGTTTTGATTTTGATGTCATTAAATTATTTTATTATAAGGAATGTTTAAGAAGTTAATTTTATCAGATTTCAGTTTTTGGGATTTGAATTTGACATGTTGACTTTATTTGCGTCCGCAATGAATTTCGATTTATTTATTTATTGTTTTACTTGATTACGCTATCATGATTTCCAAAGGCATTATGTTTTCATATGACATTTGAATAAAATGATGTTACGGTCAAAGTGAGTTGTATAAAAATATTGAGTTTTGTTAAATTGTTACCGCTTGAAAAGATTATTGTTATTGGATTTAATTTATCAAGCATTGTTGTAGTGTTTTATAATTTATTAGAGCATGATTGTAATGCACCCTACAAGAGTTTAATGAAATATTTATTTTTCCATGCATACTTATTTTACGGGTTTTCTTTTTTTGGTGTAAACCAATCGGTACCCGGATCTGGTTTACCCAGAATCCGACTCATCCGGTCCGACCCAACTGAGCTCGCACTAAGCAATAGGGGTCTCCCAGCGGGGGTTGCTCCATACCCAAGGCTCGAACTCGAGACCAGTTGGTTAAGGGACCAAGTGAGCTACCACTTGACCAACTTCATGTTGGTACTTATTTTACGGTTTTAAAGATAAATAAGGAAGAGAGTAAGTCTTTTGAAAAATAAACCTCAATTAATTACAATGCTCATTTTATTACCATCCTAATTACCCTATGGGTATTTTAATTAAAAATCAATAAAACTCCTATATTTTTGGTAAGAACTGTACCCTCTACTCTTTCTTTCTTTTTGTTCATTTTATTTTGTTGTGTGTGATGATTGAGCTTGTTGTTAAAAAAACAAAGGGAAAAAATAAACCCCTCCCCTCTCAAACACGTCATATACCCCCCCCCCCCCCCCCCCCCCCCCCCCCCCCCTTCTTCTTATTGTTGGTTTCATTTCACCTACTCACAACAGTAGCAGCAACAAAACAGAACATACTCCTTCCTCCAAAACCATCGATTCATTCTCTCTTCATTTTGCATGTTGTTCTTTCATCTTTTCTTCTTCCTCAAATAGTAAGATAAAAATCAGTTCCACACACTCCCTCCTCTCTCACGTCCCATTCCCCCTTCTTCATAACAGTGATATTCATTTTCTTCCCCGTGAGCAGAGAAGGAAGATTCTAAACATACAGTAAGAGATTTTTCTTCTTTTTCCCATTTTTATTTCATAAATCGAACACCCATTTGATTATTCTTATTTCTCCACTCAAGAACAAGTGAGATCAAAAACTCCCCATTTGAAGAAGAAGGAAAACCGTGGCAGCCATGAGGAGAAGGAGGAGAAACCCCAAATTGTAAATTTGTTTTTGATCCAAGGAGGTATTTTCATTTACCCAATTCATTCCCTTTGTATTTTTACTGATTTGGAAAGAATGGTTACTGTTACAGTGATTTTTTTTATTTGCATGAGTTGATTTATGTAAGTTTTGTTCATTGCATGTAAAGATCCAAATGGGATAATGATTTCTCACTTGATTTAATTTATCCCTTTTGTATTTTATTGATTTGAAATTAGATGATGATTAAAGCTTGGATTTTTTATTTGCATGAGTTATATATGTAAGTGTTGTTGCAATACAAAATGATTTAATTTGGGTTTTTGTTAAAAAGTCATAATTTTTGCAAACGACAAGTCTTTGCATGTTCATATTATAAATAGTAGGAGTTGAGATTTTTACTGCATGTATGATTTGAACAAGTACCCAAGCCTAAAGATGATATTTTTGTGAAAATAAGTTTATGGTGTTCATGCATGTCGGTATTTTGGTTTGGACAAGTATAAACCATTATTTTTATGAGATTGGTATTAGTTAATAATGAGTTTTTAAAATAAAAAGTGACTTTTCCTATTTTGGGAAGTTTTGGCCGAATTGGCCATAAAGGGGGGTAATACTCTAAAATCTGTTTTCAAGCTTGATTCTTGATTTTTGGTTGAAAGGAACATGAGTTGGAACTTTGATTTTTATGTTGCATGTCACTGATCTTGTGTATATGTTTTTGGATGTTAATAACAAGTTCTTTTTATTTGGCTACTCATGAACTTAGGGATTTTGGTTTGGATGTTAATACCTTGTTTCTTTTCTTCTCTGCTATTATTTCTCCAAGCTCTTGGAACTTGGAAGGTTATGAGCCTTTTTGTTCATGTTCTCCATCTTAAATTAACATCTTCCATCTACATGTAGTGTATGTCTTTCTTCGTTTAGCAAACTCACTTTCAAACTCTTATACATTGAAACTGATTTCTGCTTTAGAAACATTGAATACTTATTTTTTTAGTGGATATTTTCTATGTTGTGTGTGGTCAATCTGATGCTTATTACATGATTCTAAGGCTTGGCCAGAAAGTAGAAACTTCTTTTGGATTTCAAGCCAGTTCACAAGATGTGTCGACTTAGGCACGTGTGCAGGAAGAGAAATAGCATAAACAGCAAAGCGAGAGTGATTTTAAGTACCGGGAATGTATCAACAATTAGGAAAAGTAGAGAAATCAACAAAAGCAGAGAAGTGTAATGTACAGTCAGCCTATCATTAGGGCTCTATAATTTCCCTATCTTTGGTTCACACTCGTTCACCCAATAATTGTGGGAGAGTATAAGAATTTTTGGTAGTTTATGTCAAAAACTTGATTATTGTAATGAGTTTTGAAACGTTATTTTGGTTTAATTACCAAGTAAGATTATGCTACGTTATCTCTTCTTATTTTTGATGTTTTAATCAATGGTAATTGTGGCTTAATGTTATTGAAGATACATAATTAGCTTTATCAAATTATTATGTACTATATTGGTGATATTGTTTTATTATTATTCGACAACTTAAAAGGATAAGATCGTATAATTAAAATATGTATATTTCAGATTAATAACTGAGCAAAAATTAGTCTATTACAGCGACAATTCATTTGATTTGAACCAATATAGAATCCACTTTATAGGAAATTATTGTATAAAAGCGGTATGTTTTTGGCAACGACTTTTTCGTTGCAAAAGGTCTAGATTTTGGCAACAAAATTTGGAGTTTAGCAACGACTTTGTCGTTTCAACAGCTATGGGTGTTTGGCAACGACATTGTCGTTGCAAAACTAATAAGGAGTTCAGCAACGACTTTGTCGTTGCAAAAGCATTAGGTGTTTGGCAACGACATTTGCCGTTGCAAAAATAGAAGGGTTTTGCAACGACATTGTCGTTGCAAAATAGATTAACTAACTTTGTTGTTGCAGAAAGCGTTTTTTTTAGTCGTTGTTGTCGTTGCCGTACGCCCGTACCCTTTTGCAACGGCTTTACCAGCAACGACCAAAATCGTTGCAGAAAACATTTTTTGCAACGACTTTTGGTTTTTAGCAACGACTTTTGTCGTTGCAATAAAGAGTTTTTTTTGTAGTGAAGTGTTTAGTGTTATAGTATTTGATTTGTGTATGAAGCTAAAAGGATGTGATAATTCGATTGAATTTGGTTTCAAGGATGTGATTAAGCTAGATTTTTATCTTTGATAGTAAGAATGAAAAATTTGCACAATAGTACCCCAATTTCGTGGTTATGGCCGAATTGGTCTAACAAGAAGAAAAGAACTTTCAAAGTTGCTCTACGCCTTGATTCTTTGATTTTAGAGTGAATGGACACTTTGGTCCCTCAAATTTTTTAACAGGGACACATTAGCCCATCAAGAAATTTAATTCATTTTTAGTCCCCAATGTTTTCCAAAAGTACCAATTTAGTCCCTGTCATATTTCTGTTAGCCACTTCGTCGAGGGACTAAATTGGTACTTTTGGAAAACATGAGGGATTAAATTGGTACTTTTGGAAAACATGAGGGACTAAAAATGTATTAAATTTCTTGAGGGACTAAAATGTCACTGTCGAAAAACTTGAGGGACCAAAGTGTCCCTTCACTCATTTTATTAGAAATAACATGTGCTGGAATTTTGGTTTTTTGTTTCATATTAATGATTTTAGCTTGCATGATTTTCGGATATTAAAGAAAAGTTGCCTTTATTTCGTTTTCGTGAACTCAAGCGTAGAAGGGTGTTAGGTCCTTATGGATTTTTGGTTTTGATAAGATAAAATAATTTGGAACTATGAGTGTTAGTATATTTGTCAATTGCAAAATTAAAGGACTTGATTTGCTTAAGTGTATGTTAGCAATTTATTTGAGTTTGGTTTCAATGGTTATAATAAGCTAGATGTTGTTCTTGATTGATGAAAGTGAAAATTTGCACAATGATACCCTATTTTTAGTAGCATGGCCGAATTGATTGAGATAAGATAAATGGTTATTTTGATTTTTGATTTCAAATATACCAATTGATGAGTTGATTTTCGAGTTTTTGGCAAAGTCTTAAAAAAGATAAGGAGTGATTATATTTTGATATTTGGTTGTTTAATTTTGGTATATTTATGCCATTGTTTGATTAATTTGGATTAGTTGTTCTATAATGTTCCTTTGTTATTTTTGGTCCCTATATTTGAGAAAGACTAATTGCTTTAAAAGCTTTAGTTTTGGTTTATACTTTATGTTGTAAAAGGATATGATTTTTTGGAAGACTCTCGTGGCTGAACCCTAATTTCTCGTGGCTGAACCCTAGGGTTTAGCTGCCGCTGCTGCCATAATGGCCAAACGGAAAGGGAGGCCACCAAAATCGCCTACTTCGACGTCTAAGAGCAACAATGAGAACGACAACAAACCTTCTGAGTCCCCTCAGAAGCTTGACTTTTCACAGTTGGATGATGAGGATTTGGCAGACATTGATAACTTGAGCCCTAAGCAAGCTAAATTTTGGATGCAGAAAATCGATATCTTACGTGCCAAGATCAAGGAGAAGGCTGGTAATAATGAGTCTCATACTACGCCTTCAAACTCAGATGGATCGGGTGTGAAATTGAATGACTCTGGTGTTCCACATATTGTTGACAATCCTAATCCTGGTTTGGCAGACAAGGAAGGTGATAGACCTGTTAATATGTGGGGAAAGTTTGATATATCAAAACTAAGGAATGCTGGTGAAAAGCTCCAGTTTTGTAAGCCAGAACTTAAAAAAGGGGTAGCAATTGGTAAGGTGAACAGTAGTGACATTGAAACTGAGGTGGCTTATTGGCAAAACACATTGGTTTGCTATGTGTTGGGAGCGAAACCCCTTTTTTCCAGTACTGAACGGATACATTAGGAAAGTATGGGGACAGTATGGAGTGGATAAAGTGCTGATGAACACTAATGGCACTTTTGTGGTTCGGTTCAACACTCTAGAGGCTCGTAACACTGTATTGGATATTTGTGTGTTTCATTTTGATCGTAAACCAATGATCCTTGCTCCATGGATTGGCAGGTATATCTCAATGAGTTTCATTGATCGTGTATCTGTGTGGGTGCAATTACCTGATCTAAACTTGAAGTTTTGGGGGGCTACTGCCCTGGGCAAAATAGCTAGCCTCATAGGGAATCCTATCATGGTTGATCAAGTCACCAAGGACAGGAATCGAATTAATTATGCTAGAGTACTGGTGGAAGTCAGCCCTACTATTCTCCCTGATGAGGTGTATTTTGAAGATGAGAGGGGTGTTGTTATTAACCAGAAGGTGGTGTATGAATGGAAACTAGTAAGGTGTGAAAAATGCTCTTCATATGAGCATGACTCCAAGATGTGTAAGAAGCTAAGCGTGCTAAGCAGCAGTGGGTAGTGAAAAACAAACCCTCTCAGGAGGACATTGATAAGGTTGTGGATGCTTTGCATACTCAGGAAGCATTTGCTAATGAGACAATTCCACCTCAGAATATTGAAAGGGCCAAGGAGACTAGTAATGCTGTGCTAGTAGCTGCAACAGTCTCTGATGTATCTATTCAGAAGGACAAGGGGAAAGAGAAGGCTCCCTCTGAGGAAGGGGAATGGATCACTGTAAACACAAGGAGTAGAGCCAATAGGGGGAATGAGGTGCTAAAGGGTGATTCCTCTAAGAAATCTGCTGATGGATAGGATTGCAGCTTGGAATGTGAGAGGGTTAAATAACCCTCAAAAGCAACAAGCAATTGTTGAATTATGTAATTATTTTATAATTGGTTTGTTAGGTATTCTTGAAAATAAACTCAGATTGAATGCTTTTTAGTCTGTGAGGAATAAAATTGCCCCTGGATGGGGATCTCTTGATAATCTTGATGTTTGCTCTATTGGTAGAATTTGGATCATTTGGAAAAAGGATAATTTTGAGGTTTTCCTTCTTGGTAGATCCAGCCAGTATATGCATTGTTATGTTGAAATGAAGCAATGTCAGAAGAGCTTTTTTGTTACATTCGTGTATGCCTCTAATGATATGGTTGATAGAAGGGATTTGTGGAGGGTGATTCAGGGGCTTAGTCCTATTACTGATAAGCCTTTGTTGTTGCTTGGGGATTTTAATACCTGTCTGTTTCAATAGGAAAAGCTTGGTGGGACTGATTATGATCCAAGACAGCTTCAGGAATTTATGGATTGTTTTGGTGCCTGTGATCTGGTTGACATGAAGGCTAAAGGTCATTATTATACTTGGTGTATTAAGCAAATTGGTGACAGGAGGGTTTACTGTAAGTTGGACAGGAGTTTGGTTAATAATATATGGTGCAATGAGTGGTCTCAAGCTATTACTGATTTCCAAAGCCCTGGCTTATCTGATCATTGTCCGATGATCATTGATTTATGTAACAGCCCGATTTTCGTAAGCCAAAAATATTTACTTTTACTTATCAAAGTTACAAAAATTGAGGCCAGATTTTTTTTTTATAAAACATTGTTGAAGTGTATGTAAACATCATAGAAAAATTATCAATGTTCTTCAACACTCTCTTTCGAAAACCGAGTTGTTACTAAAAATCTATTTTCATAAAACTTTCGTTTCATAAAAGAACTTGGTTCCAAATCATCTTAACAGTTTTCAAAAACTTTACACGAATTAACTTTACATAAAGATGTGCTTCACGAGTTAGATTAAAAACTTAGCTCAATTACATAATGGCTCATGGCATCGGTAATCCTTAACTCGACAATCATCACAACCTAATCTATCCACACTATCCTTAAACTTCCTATTGAAAACAATTGGGTGAAGTTCCTTCTTCTTCCTACGTCCTCTCTTTGCCCTCGAAGTTGAAGCCCTCCTTCTTATGATTCTCTCCTTGCTAGTAGATCCCGACTTCGCTCCATTGAGAATGGTGGAGTTCCTCCGAGCCTTATACCGAATCTTCTCTTAGTAGTTCCTGTAGCCTCGTACGGTGACTTCCATCCAATACTCCATCTGCCCGTTGAGATACCAGCAGCACCGATATGCCAACGAACAGGAGAGAGTAAGTGTTCCGAACGACGAATCGTCGACGGTGTGGAATTACGATAGGCAAGATAAAAGGACCATACAAACACACATTAAAACATACAAGCACACAATGATTGAGTATGTTATCACATTATTATCAGTCTTATCATCGTTACTCTTATCTTTCATTATCTTTTCAAACTTAATTTCACTCCTCATAAACATTCTTTCTTTCTCAATCCTTTTCCTTCTCATACTCATAATTTCCTCTTTCAAAATATCATCGGGGTACTCATTTCGTTCTTGGTTATCACTCACGTCTACATCTCCTCGGTCATCCACCCAACCTAGTCGGAAGCAAACATGAGTACAGGACCTTTAACGTGCGGGCACGACAGCTGTCTCAACACATAAATGGTCCCAGACCAAGAGGACTCTGCCTCAATCAATAATATCAATTCATAATAATCATGGCACAATGCCTCGCAGTGGCAAACAAGATGCCCCACTCCAGTCCCTCTCACTGTTCTCGATTTGCAATCTAGGGGGCGACAGTATATTTCTAGTGGGCCCGCAGAACTTACCACGGCATTAGACCCAGTCCCCACCACGTTAGTGCGGCACATGTGGAGTTCGTTCTTCCTAGAAATATACTCTAGACTTCTTGACGTTTCACCGTCATCGTCCTCCCCTAATGCAATCTCCTCCTAAGTATCCGTAGATACTTATGGTTCCTTCCTCTCCACTACTTCGCACTCTCATACCTTACCGCGTAAGTCTTTTATCTTGTTAATTAACCTAACGGTCGGCCCATCCTTCGTGCAACCCTTCAATGAGTCCCGACCACTAACTTTGCACAATCCTTCTCACATAGCACAGAGCTGGGATCACATCATAATCTCATATCTCATTTCTCAAACTTCCTCAGCATTCCCCATTTCTCATACTCATCTCATTTCGAAATCCTTTCTCAAAACCATCTTTTCAAAAACTATCTCAAGACACCATTTCATAACTTTCACAGAAACATAGTTTTCACCAACTTTTCCTCAAAAATGTTATTTCAAAAGACTCTCTTTAATTATCCTTTCAAATACTTTATCAAAGAGATCGTTTTCCAAACACTTTCTTCAAAATACATCTTTTCACAAAATTCTTTCAGAAAGATTGTTTCGCAAAGCTTTTCTTAAAATTTTCTTTACATAGTTCTTTCACAAAAATTGATTTTTCACAAATCTTTTTCAAAAAGTTCCTTTTCAAAAATCTTTTCAAAAACTGCTATTCGAAAACCTTTTCAAAAATTCCCTCTTCAAAATCGTTTCGAAGATCTCTTTTTCGAAAACCCTTTCAAAAACCGTTTTTCAAAAACCTTTTTCAGAATCACAACTTTGCTGGGCGTTAATGGAGGAGCAAGCTCAACTCAACACTAGTCCCAGACTAAAACCGAAAACAAAAGGAGCCCAGCTCCGCTCAAATCACCTCTCTTTCTCATAATCAACATCACTTTCCCAGCTCTGGCTCGTTCTCAACATTATCAACAATTCATTCCCCAATCTCAACTCTTTCTTTCCTTTCCAACACATATCTTATTCACATTTATTATTCTTTTCTCATTGTGTCTTTACTGTATTACTTTCACAACTCATTTCATTTTATTTTCAGGACGTAACAGGCGTCCATCAGCATATTACTCATTTAATTCAACAGTAATAAATATCATCAAGTATAATAAAATAAAGACAGCAAAGCATACTATCAATCACACACTCATCACACAACAACAATGTGGCCTTCGTCACCTTCGTATAAGTGGCCACACATCAAACAATTGCCACTTATACTACTGACTCTAACCACTTAGTTCCGATCTTTGAGATAATACGGAACGTCCTAATATATTACCTAACTACCACAGTGTCTTAGGAAAGCTTCTCTCTCACCTGAGGTCCAGCTATTTAATGCGTATCGTTTCCTCAGATCCTTTGGCTGCCGGCTGCCCCAACCCCTCGTCTTTAAGATTTCCTCGTACTAAATCAAATACACTTAAGTTATTATCTTGTACTAAGAAAATCTTTTCTTAGTTCGTGACACGTTTTGTTCTTAATTGAAAGACTTAAAACACTGTTGTTTTATCAAAACAATTCCTATATTTCTAAAAATTTAGTCATTTTAAAGTCATTTGAAATCATTTAGTAAAATGGTTTAAATCATTTGGTTTGGTTGCTGGCCCGATTTGGACAGCACCATAAACATGATCGAAAACACCGAAAAATTTCACCGTTTTTAATCCGGGTTTTGCTCAAATCCATTATCTTTTGAAAACCAAACTTTGAGTCTCATGAACTCAATTTAGAAATCAAGAAAACAATTTTAAATAAACTTGGACAGCAAGGAATAGTTTCACAAAAATCAATTTTATAAAACCCGAAAACATCGTAAAAACTCGTTTTTGTTTCAAATACTTTGAAAACTCAGGTTTTGTTGTAAAACACATCTTAAATAACCACAAACATAATCTCACGCACTCACATAAATTAAATCAAATCAAATAGATCTCAAAACCACATACATACACAATGTACCTTGGTCACTCAAATCATATAAACAATTAATCAATTACAAATCGACACTTAATTCAATTATTTAATTAAATCACATACAAACATTCATTCTCAAGCAAATATTTCACAAATCAATCACTCAAGTAAATCATTCAACACATAATTAATTTGAAATCATTTCATTTTCATAAAACAAAACACTCACATATATCTAGCCCATAAACCGAATACATACACATAAATCAACTTAAACACAAAACTTATTTCTAATCAATTAGCTTAACACAACATACATGCATTATTCCTATGTTACTTCATGGAGAAGAATTCTGACCTAATTAGCATGTATAGACCGAAACACTTCACAAATCAAAGCAAGATTCATGCATCATCAAACATACAAAATCATGCAATTATTTATTCCTTTTTCCTTGACAAAACCGTGAGCTACATCTTTGGAAAATAGTCAAACTTTAATTTATTTTTCTTAGCTTAAATCAAATCAAAAATCATGCAAGAATATTAAACATATATCAAGTCCTCACATCATAAGAGCATGGATTTAAATTTCATGAGACATGGCCGAATACATCATGCATGAAATCAACACTTAAATTAATTCATGTTCATGCAGGGAGAGTTTATTTTAAAGCTTATTTCCCTAATATCCTTCCAAGAACCGAGGCATGCAACAAAAGAACACATAGTCTCTTCACTTAAAATTAACATGCAAGACTAAATTTTAAGCTTGTCTAACAAAACATATAAAATCATGAATCACACAACACTTTCAATTTGTTTCTCAAAGGAAAAAAATTTTCAAAGTTCAAGATCAACATGCATGCACTTAAATCATGTAGATCAAGTCATGAATTTAGACATAAGAGCACAAATCAAAGACTAAAATCATCTTGAGTGAGAAAAAGGCAAAACCGTGACATATTCTAGGAAAATACTAAAGCATTTGTTTCAAAAATCATTTACAAAACTCAAAAAAAAAATCAAGGTCAAAACAAGGATCAAGGATCAAGACAAGAACCAAAAATCAAGACACAAATAAAGACATGCAAAGGTTAAGAACAAAACTAAGAATCAAAACACAAATTAAAGCTTTTATCAAGATTAAATCAAAACCGAAACATGAAAGGGTTCAAAACCATATATCATCATTAATCAACATGCAAGACCAAAAATTAAAAACAAGTTTAGATCAAACATTGATTTAACAAATAACACTAAAACACTTCATAGTTTACGGTTCTAAGCATAAAAATTAAACATGCAAGAAGATCTACTTCAAATTCACAAAGATCATGAACAACACTTTAAATCTAGAGGAAAAAATCAAGATCTAGCATGAAAAGACTAAGATCTATCAAGAAAAGTACTAACCGAATTATCACACATAAACTACACCTATTACAAATTAATTTAAGTCCTTAAAAGTCCATGTTTAAGAAAGATCAACACCTAAATTCATCTTTCCAAACATAAGAATGAACACGCAAGAGAAGAAAAGAAAAATTACAAGATCACAAATCAAACTAATTCTAAAACTTCTAGGTCTTCGGTTTATACCAAGGAGAAAGGCTTCTAGTCCTCTTGAACACTTGATCTTCAAGGATTTCCTAGGTTTTGGACTTGATCTCCTCTTCCTCTTCCTTCCCCCCACCTCACGGTCCTTCTTCTTCTTTCTCTCTATTTTCTATTTCTTAGTCTAAGAGTTTGATGAGTTCTTAGACTTTGTGTTTGGATGTGTTTGGGACGTTGGAAATGAGGGAGTGAAGGAATGAAATGAAGAGTGAATGAAATGAAACTAAGGGCCAAGGCTTATATAAAAATTCATGGCTTCCCACTTTGCCCTTGTGTGATGCGGTCAAGAGCTCTTGAGGGAGGGGTAAATTCGGTTCTTTATAATTTTGCATGGGTGGAGTTTAACATTTGCCAAGGAGACAAAGCAGGGGACACTAGGCACATAGAGATCACTTAGGCTTTTGACTTGTGGGTTGATCTTTAGGGTTTCCATCCACTTAGTTAGGGTTTAGTTAAGATTTGGTTATGACTTTGGTTCACTTAGTTAGCACTTAGGAAATTTCTAGGTTTTCTCCACACATTCACACATACACACGGCACACATGTATATTTACATACATTCACACATGCATATACTCATGCACACACACACACACTCATACGTATTACACATACATATTCACCTACATATATCATATATTCATGCACATATAGCCATGTTTATTTACTAATTAAATTTTAAGTATACATACATACTTGTAACAACCGTACATACATGTCTATGCACACATAGAAAATAAATTGTTCATGCATCAAAATATCAAACACATAGATTTTTCCAAAAACTCAATTTCTAAACTCTTGACATTATTTCAGAAAATCATTTCTTTAAAGTCACTTATTATCTTAAAAACGTGAATTAGGGAATTTATTTAAGAAAATATTCTTTCAAAAACACTTTTCACAAAAATAAATCTTTTTAGTATTTTAAATTAATACGAGGAATTTGTGGGGTGTTACATTCTCCCCAACTTAAAGATTTCTCGTCCACGAGAAATACATGGTGGATTGGGCAGCAGGGCACAAAATTCTTGCGTCACCTTGCTTTCCATAAGAACACTCTCATTTCGTTGCAGGATCATATTTCCTTTTGTGGTCTAATTCACCTTGTCGTGCTCCTTGTTTGTCGCTTTCAGACGAAGAAGTTCCACTCGTATCATCACTCGCGTGTCGAATCGGGTCAAGTCCAACGGACTAACCGAAGAAGGCGCCGTTCCCTTAGCCGATCGTTGCCACAGAAAGACCAACCATAGGTACGGACTTAGGGAAAATAAAGCAAACAAAGATTCACACACCTTCAAAAACATAGGGTTTATCCTAAAACCCTTAGATATTCACTATTTTCTACTACTTAGATCCTTACTAACTCACAATAATCACTCCTTCCTTCAATTCCCTTCCTAACTCTAGAGTTTTTGTCTATCATTTTTCTAAGTTAAGGGGGGGTTCTATTACAACTGGAGCTTACTCATTTCATCAAACAACCTTACTTTCCCCTTTTAGGTTCACCCTAAGCATAAACCAAACCTATCACTTTGATCCTCTAAACCTTTAGTTAGGGTGCAAGGCGATTCTAACCCTCAAATTTTCCTCCTTGTGACTCCCCAACTTGGATCAGACTTATAACTAAATCCACTGGGATCTTATATCCTCACTTAATGTAAAGCATTTATTCGTCCTTAATCGTTCAAACTTAAACTATCGGAGATACTTATAGCACGTCTAATTCTATTATTTGGACTAATGAGTCTTAAATAGGGTTGGTAAGGCTACGAGTGGATAGTAATGCTCATGAAGGAAAGGTTCCAAGTTTAACCATATTAACTGTTTTGTTGAAGCAATTCAACAAACACGGGAATCCAGAGATAACATCCTATGTCTTTTAAAGGCACTAAGGGAATATCATAGGGTATGGGGTCTTAGTCTTAGAACCTATTTACTGTCTACTCCTTCAAGCTATAGAACCAACAGGTTCCTTAAACTAACACGGTCGATACTAAGCCACAAACAAAGTCTCACATCCTAGAAATTTGAGACCTAAACTTATGCTCCTAGTCTCATACTAGCAAACACACAGAGTCACACAAACAAAGCATGTAAGCCCATGCTTAAGGCCACTAAGTATTACCATAAGCTCTGATACCATTCTGTAACAACCCGATTTTCGTAAGCCAAAAATATTTACTTTTACTTATCAAAGTTACAAAAATTGAGGCCAGATTTTTTTTATAAAACATTGTTGAAGTGTATGTAAACATCATAGAAAAATTATCAATGTTCTTCAACACTCTCTTTCGAAAACCGAGTTGTTACTAAAAATCTATTTTCATAAAACTTTCGTTTCATAAAAGAACTTGGTTCCAAATCATCTTAACAGTTTTCAAAAACTTTACACGAATTAACTTTACATAAAGATGTGCTTCACGAGTTAGATTAAAAACTTAGCTCAATTACATAATGGCTCATGGCATCGGTAATCCTTAACTCGACAATCATCACAACCAAATCTATCCACACTATCCTTAAACTTCCTATTGAAAACAATTGGGTGAAGTTCCTTCTTCTTCCTACGTCCTCTCTTTGCCCTCGAAGTTGAAGCCCTCCTTCTTATGATTCTCTCCTTGCTAGTAGATCCCGACTTCGCTCCATTGAGAATGGTGGAGTTCCTCCGAGCCTCATACCGAATCTTCTCTTATTAGTTCCTGTAGCCTCGTACGGTGACTTCCATCCAATACTCCATCTGCCCGTTGAGATACCAGCAGCACCAATATGCCAACGAACAGGAGAGAGTAAGCGTTCCGAACGACGAATCGTCGACGGTGTGGAATTACGATAGGCAAGATAAAAGGACCATACAAACACACATTAAAACATACAAGCACACAATGATCGAGTATGTTATCACATTATTATCAGTCTTATCATCGTTACTCTTATCTTTCATTATCTTTTCAAACTTAATTTCACTCCTCATAAACATTCTTTCTTTCTCAATCCTTTTCCTTCTCATACTCATAATTTCCTCTTACAAAATATCATCGGGGTACTCATTTCGTTCTCGGTTATCACTCACGTCTACATCTCCTCGGTCATCCACCTAACCTAGTCGGAAGCAAACAGGAGTACAGGATCTTTACCGTGCGGGCACGATAGCTGTCTCAACACATAAATGGTCCCAGACCAGGAGGACTCTGCCTCAATCAATAATATCAATTCATAATAATCATGGCACACTGCCTCGCAGTGGCAAACAAGATGCCCTACTCCAGTCCCTCTCACTGTTCTCGATTTGCAATCTAGGGGGCGACAGTATATTTCTAGGGGGCCCGCAGAACTTACCACGGCATTAGACCCAGTCCCCACCACGTTAGTGCGCCACATGTGGAGTTCGTTCTGCCTAGAAATATACTCTAGACTTCTTGACGTTTCACCGTCATCGTCCTCCCTTAATGCAATCTCCTCCTAAGTATCCGCAGATACTTATGGTTTCTTCCTCTCCACTACTTCGCACTCTCATACCTTACCATGTAAGTCTTTTAAAGTCTTTTATCTTGTTAATTAACCTAACGGTCGGCCCATCCTTCGTGCAACCCTTCAATGAGTCCCGACCACTAACTTTGCACAATCCTTCTCACATAGCACAAAGCTGGGATCACATCATAATCTCATATCTCATTTCTCAAACTTCCTCAGCATTCCCCATTTCTCATACTCATCTCATTTCGAAATCCTTTCTCAAAACCATCTTTTCAAAAACTATCTCAAGACACCATTTCATAACTTTCACAAAAACATAGTTTTCACCAACTTTTCCTCAAAAATGTTATTTCAAAAGACTCTCTTTAATTATCCTTTCAAATACTTTATCAAAGAGATCATTTTCCAAACACTTTCTTCAAAATACATCTTTTCACAAAATTCTTTCAGAAAGATTGTTTCGCAAAGCTTTTCTTAAAATTTTCTTTACATAGTTCTTTCACAAAAATTGATTTTTCACAAATCTTTTTCAAAAAGTTCCTTTTCAAAAATCTTGTCAAAAACTGCTATTCGAAAACCTTTTCAAAAATTCCCTCTTCAAAATCTTTTCGAAGATCTCTTTTTCGAAAACCCTTTCAAAAACCGTTTTTCAAAAACCTTTTTCAGAATCACAACTTTGCTGGGCGCTAATGGAGCAAGCTCAACTCAACACTAGTCCCAGACTAAAACCGAAAACAAAAGGAGCCCAGCTCCGCTCAAATCACCTCTCTTTCTCATAATCAACATCACTTTCCCAGCTCTGGCTCGTTCTCAACATTATCAACAATTCATTCCCCAATCTCAACTCTTTCTTTCCTTTCCAACACATATCTTATTCACACTTATTATTCTTTTCTCATTGTGTCTTTACTGTATTACTTTCACAACTCATTTCATTTTATTTTCAGGACGTAACAGGCGTCCATCAGCATATTACTCATTTAATTCAACAGTAATAAATATCATCAAGTATAATAAAATAAAGACAGCAAAGCATACTATCAATCACACACTCATCACACATCAACAATGTGGCCTTCGTCACCTTCGTATAAGTGGTCACACAATCAAACAATTGCCACTTATACTACTGACTCTAACCACTTAGTTCCGATCTTTGAGATGATACAGAACGTCCTAATATATTACCTAACTACCACGGTGTCTTAGGAAAGCTTCTCTCTCACCTGAGGTCCAACTATTTAATGCGTATCGTTTCCTCAGATCCTTTGGCTGCCGGCTGCCCCAACCCCTCGTCTTTAAGATTTCCTCGTACTAAATCAAATACACTTAAGTTATTATCTTGTACTAAGAAAATCTTTTCTTAGTTCGTGACACGTTTTGTTCTTAATTGAAAGACTTAAAACACTGTTGTTTTATCAAAAAAATTCCTATATTTCTAACACTTTAGTCATTTTAAAGTCATTTGAAATCATTTAGTTAAATTTGTTTAAATCATTTGGTTTGGTTGTTGGCCCGATTTGGACAGCACCATAAACATGTTCGAAAACACCGAAAAATTTCACCGTTTTTAATCCGGGTTTTGCTCAAATCCATTATCTTTTGAAAACCAAACTTTGAGTCTCATGAACTCAATTTAGAAATCAAGAAAACAATTTTAAATAAACTTGGACAGCAAGGAATAGTTTCACAAAAATCAATTTTATAAAACCCGAAAACATCGTAAAAACTCGTTTTTGTTTCAAATACTTTGAAAACTCAGATTTTGTTGTAAAACACATCTTAAATAACCACAAACATAATCTCACGCACTCAAATAAATTAAATCAAATCAAATAGATCTCAAAACCACATACCTACACAATGTACCTTGGTCACTCAAATCATATAAACAATTAATCAATTACAAATCGACACTTAATTCAATTATTTAATTAAATCACATACAAACATTCATTCTCAAGCAAATATTTCACAAATCAATCACTCAAGTAAATCATTCAACACATAATTAATTTGAAATCATTTCATTTTCATAAAACAAAACACTCACATATATCTAGCCCATAAACCGAATACATACACATAAATCAACTTAAACACAAAACTTATTTCTAATCAATTAGCTTAACACAACATACATGCATTATTCCTATGTTACTTCATGGAGAAGAATTCTAACCTAATTAGCATGTATAGACCGAAACACTTCACATATCAAAGCAAGATTCATGCATCATCAAACATACAAAATCATGCAATTATTTATTCCTTTTTCCTTGACAAAACCGTGAGCTACATCTTTGGAAAATAGTCAAACTTTAACTTATTTTTCTTAGCTTAAATCAAATCAAAAATCATCCAAGAATATTAAACATATATCAAGTCCTCACATCATAAGAGCATGGATTTAAATTTCATGAGACATGGTCGAATACATCATGCATGAAATCAACACTTAAATTAATTCATGTTCATGCAGGGAGAGTTTATTTTAAAGCTTATTTCCCTAATATCCTTCCAAGAACCGAGGCATGCAACAAAAGAACACATAGTCTCTTCACTTAAAATTAACATGCAAGACTAAATCTTAAGCTTGTCTAACAAAGCATGTAAAATCATGAATCACATAACACTTTCAATTTGTTTATCAAAGGAAAATAATTTTCAAAGTTCAAGATCAACATGCATGCACTTAAATCATGTAGATCAAGTCATGAATTTAGACATAAGAGCACAAATCAAAGACTAAAATCATCTTGAGTGAGAAAAAGGCAAAACCGTGACATATTCTAGGAAAATACTAAAGCATTTGTTTCAAAAATCATTTACAAAACTCAAAACAAAAATCAAGGTCAAAACAAGGATCAAGGATCAAGACAAGAACCAAAAATCAAGACACAAATAAAGACATGCAAAGGTTAAGAACAAAACTAAGAACCAAAACACGAATTAAAGCTTTTATCAAGATTAAATCAAAACCGAAACATGCAAGGGTTCAAAACCATATATCATCATTAATCAACATGCAAGACCAAAAATTAAAAACAAGTTTAGATCAAACATTGATTTAACAAATCAACACTAAAACACTTCATAGTTTACGGTTCTAAGCATAAAAATTAAACATGCAAGAAGATCTACTTCAAATTCACAAAGTGTTAGAAGTCAAGCCTTCCCAAGGACTTCAAGTGATATTCAAAGTTTTGATGATTACAAACAAAGTCAATCAAGCTCACAAGTCAAGCTATCAAGGTTCAAGCAAATGAAGGCTGAAGTTGTGTCTTTCCCTTTTCCCCTAGAAAACAATGTAAGGTAATGGATATAGTTACGTAAGTATAAAGGCCATAACTTAACTTAACGGAGAAGAATGTTTTTCTAAGTAAGGAGAAGGAAAAGTGTTTTACAAAGGTTTTTCATAAAACTGTTTTAACTTAGTTTTTGTGGAAATAGATGATGAAACAAACTCTGGATGTTTTTCTCCAAGTCATGAAAATCTATTTTTACAAGTGCAAGAAGGGATAATCGATTACCTTCTCAACGTAATCGATTACTTCTGTTGCATCATAGAAAAACCAAAGTGCTTGTAATCGAGTATTTGAAAATGGCTAATCAATTACTTTTTGAAAAAGAAGTAATCGATTACCTGCTTCAAGTAATCGATTAGAATTGTTGCATCATATATTATTCAGAGACACAGTAATCGATTACTTGTTCCTAAGTAATCGATTACCTGCTTTTAAATGTTGCATCATATATTTTTCCAGGGTCTCTGTAATCGATTATCTTGCCCTGAATAATCGATTACTTGTTTTGGTTTTAAAGGTGATAATCGATTACCTTAGGAAAGTAATCGATTACTTTAAATGATTTTTTGAAAAACGTGTCAGAATCGTTTTGATTTGTTTCCTGATTTGTTTTTACTTAATTGATTCTGATTTATTTTCAAAATTCGAATTTGATTTTATTTTTGAAAATATTCCTTTTTGGTTTAAGATTCAAATCTTTTATTTTATTCTTTAAATCTATTTGATTTGGTTTTGATTTTAAATCTTATTTTATTTTATTTCTAAAATCGTTTTTGATTTGTTTTTGATTTTGAATTTGAATTATTTCCAAAATTGGTTTTTGATTTGATTCTGTTTTTAATTTTGAAATTCAAATTCAAATCTTCAAAATTTTAATTATAAGAATGTTTTTATCTCTTTCAAAGTTAACTCTTCTGATATCAATTTTTGAGAAAAACGTTTTCACGTTCTGTTCTTCTTCTTCTCCTATTCTTCAGAAAAGCTTTTTATCATTCTATCTTTTTGAAAAGAAGAAAAGGGTTGGCCTAGTACTTATTTTGTTATATCCATTGTCATAGAACTCATATTGTTGTATCTGTGTTGCTTAGAACACTTTATTGTTAGAGTAGCCTTATCTTGTTGTATCAGCACTAAGAAGAGTGCATTATAGTGGTTGTACCCAATCTCATATTATAACCCGTTGTTGTAAGGGGTGTGTGTAACCTTTAGTGACTAGGGAGTGAATCTCCTAGTGCGGACGTGCTGCGTTCGTGGTTGTAGGGTGAGGAACCCTGCTGTGTGGGTAGTGCTAGACGAACGGTGGGGCACCTAGTAGTTAGGCTATCTCGTTGTGTTTTGAGGCCCCTAGCGAACGGAGGTTCCTAGTGCGGGGTGCTCTGGTTGTACTTGGGGACGCGAGGCGTCTTTGGTTTAGTGAAAAGCTCAAGCGAGTCGCTTGGGGACTGGACGAGGATAAAAATCTCCGGTGCAATCTCTTCTATCCCTATCTCTTTTATATTTTGTTGTTGTTATTGTTGCTTGTGTTTATCGTTGCTATATTTGTTCATCGTGCATCATATCAACTACTTTCATAATAATTAATTTAAATGATTTTAAATTAATTAGCGCGATCACGTTTTCGGTGGTATCGTTTTAATTGATCCGCGCGTATTAGTTTTTCTATTATTATTAATATTATCATCCGCGTGTGCATAATCGTTTTCGTTGTTATATTTATTTGTTACGCATCATAACGATTATTTTCATAATAATCTATTTTAAAAAGGTTTTAAAATAATAAGCGCGGTAACGGTTTTCATTGTTCTTATTTATTTGAGTTCCGCACATATTAGTCTTTATTATTATTATTATTATTATTAAAGCTTCCGCAAAATCGTTTTTATTCAATATATTAGTTTTCCGCTGCAAAATCTCTTTAATTTTATTGAAAACGATTTGAAACCAATGTTTTCGTAAACACCCAATTCACCCCCCCTCTTGGGTGACGACTGCCAATCCTATCAATAATTCTAACACAAAGATCATGAACAACACTTTAAATCTAGAGGAAAAACATCAAGATCTAGCATGAAAAGACTAAGATCTATCAAGAAAAGTACTAACCGAATTATCACACATAAACTACACCTATTACAAATTAATTTAAGACCTTAAAAGTCCATGTTTAAGAAAGATCAACACCTAAATTCATCTTTCCAAACATAAGAATGAACACGCAAGAGAAGAAAAGAAAAATTACAAGATCACAAATCAAACTAATTCTAAAACTTCTAGGTCTTCGGTTTATACCAAGGAGAAAGGCTTCTAGTCCTCTTGAACACTTGATCTTCAAGGATTTCCTAGGTTTTGGACTTGATCTCCTCTTCCTCTTCCTTCCCCCCACCTCACGGTCCTTATTCTTCTTTCTCTCTATTTTCTATTTCTTAGTCTAAGAGTTTGATGAGTTCTTAGACTTTGTGTTTGGATGTGTTTGTGACGTTGGAAATGAAGGAGTGAAGGAATGAAATGAAACTAAGGGCCAAGGCTTATATAAAAATTCATGGCTTCCCACTTTTCCCTTGTGTGATGCGGTCAAGAGCTCTTGAGGGAGGGGTAAATTCGGTTCTTTATAATTTTGCATGGGTGGAGTTTAACATTTGGCAAGGAGACAAAGTAGGGGACACTAGGCACATAGAGATCACTTAGGCTTTTGACTTGTGGGTTGATCTTTAGGGTTTCCATCCACTTAGTTAGGGTTTAGTTAAGATTTGGTTATGACTTTGGTTCACTTAGTTAGCACTTAGGAAATTTCTAGGTTTTCTCCACACATTCACACATACACACGGCACACATGTATATTTACATACATTCACACATGCACATACTCATGCACACACACACACTCATACGTATTACACATACATATTCACCTACATATATCATATATTCATGCACATATAGCCATGTTTATTTACTAATTAAATTTTAAGTATACATACATACTTGTAACAACCGTACATACATGTCTATGCACACATAGAAAATAAATTGTTCATGCATCAAAATATCAAACACATAGATTTTTCCAAAAACTCAATTTCTAAACTCTTGACATTATTTCAGAAAATCATTTCTTTAAAGTCACTTATTATCTTAAAAACGTGAATTAGGGAATTTATTTAAGAAAATATTCTTTCAAAAACACTTTTCACAAAAATAAATCTTTTTAGTATTTTAAATTAATACGAGGAATTTGCGGGGTGTTACATTCTCCCCAACTTAAAGATTTCTCGTCCCCGAGAAATACATGGTGGATTGGGCAGCAGGGCACAAAATTCTTGCGTCACCTTGCTTTCCATAAGAACACTCTCATTTCGTTGCAGGATCGTATTTTCTTTTGTGGTCTAATTCACCTTGCCGTGCTCCTTGTTTGTTGCTTTCAGACGAAGAAGTTCCACTCGTATCATCAATCGCGTGTCGAATCGGGTCAAGTCCAACGGACTAACCGAAGAAGGCGCCGCTCCCTTAGCCGATCGTTGCCACAGAAAGTCCAACCATAGGTACGGACTTAGGGAAAATAAAGCAAACAAAGATTCACACACCTCCAAAATCATAGGGTTTATCCTAAAACCCTTAGATATTCACTATTTTCTACTACTTAGATCCTTACTAACTCACAATAATCACTCCTTCCTTCAATTCCCTTCCTAACTCTAGAGTTTCTGTCTATCATTTTTCTAAGTTAAGGGGGGTTCTATTACAACTGGAGCTTACTCATTTCATCAAACAACCTTACTTTCCCCTTTTAGGTTCACCCTAAGCATAAACCAAACCTATCACTTTGATCCTCTAAACCTTTAGTTAAGGTGCAAGGCGATTCTAACCCTCAAATTTTCCTCCTTGTGACTCCCCAACTTGGATCAGACTTATAACTAAATCCACTGGGATCTTATATCCTCACTTAATGTAAAGCATTTATTCGTCCTTAATCGTTCAAACTTAAACTATCGGAGATACTTATGGCACGTCTAATTCTGTTATTTGGACTAATGAGCCTTAAATAGGGTTGGTAAGGCTACGGGTGGATAGTAATGCTCATGAAGGAAAGGTTCCAAGTTTAACCATATTAACAGTTTTGTTGAAGCAATTCAACAAACACGGGAATCCAGAGATAACATCCTATGTCTTTTAAAGGCACTAAGGGAATATCATAGGGTATGGGGTCTTAGTCTTAGAACCTATTTACTGTCTACTCCTTCAAGCTATAGAACCAACAGGTTCCTTAAACTAACACGGTCGATACTAAGCCACAAACAAAGTCTCACATCCTAGAAATTTGAGACCTAAACTTATGCTCCTAGTCTCATACTAGCAAACACACAGAGTCACACAAACAAAGCATGTAAGCCCATGCTTAAGGCCACTAAGGGTTACCATAAGCTCTGATACCATTCTGTAACAGCCCGATTTTCGTAAGCCAAAAATATTTACTTTTACTTATCAAAGTTACAAAAATTGAGGCCAGATTTTTTTTTATAAAACATTGTTGAAGTGTATGTAAACATCATAGAAAAATTATCAATGTTCTTCAACACTCTCTTTCGAAAACCGATTGTTACAAAAAATCTATTTTCATAAAACTTTCGTTTCATAAAAGAACTTGGTTCCAAATCATCTTAACAGTTTTCAAAAACTTTACACGAATTAACTTTACATAAAGATGTGCTTCACGAGTTAGATTAAAAACTTAGCTCAATTACATAATGGCTCATGGCATCGGTAATCCTTAACTCGACAATCATCACAACCTAATCTATCCACACTATCCTTAAACTTCCTATTGAAAACAATTGGGTGAAGTTCCTTCTTCTTTCTACGTCCTCTCTTTGCCCTCGAAATTGAAGCCCTCCTTCTTATGATTCTCTCCTTGCTAGTAGATCCCGACTTTGCTCCATTGAGAATGGTGGAGTTCCTCCGAGCCTCATACCGAATCTTCTCTTAGTAGTTCCTGTAGCCTCGTACGGTGACTTCCATCCAATACTCCATCTGCCCGTTGAGATACCAGCAGCACCGATATGCCAACGAACAGGAGAGAATAAGCATTCCGAACGACGAATCGTCGACGGTGTGGAATTACGATAGGCAAGATAAAAGGACCATACAAACACACATTAAAACATACAAGCACACAATGATCGAGTATGTTATCACATTATTATCAGTCTTATCATCGTTACTCTTATCTTTCATTATCTTTTCAAACTTAATTTCACTCCTCATAAACATTCTTTCTTTCTCAATCCTTTTCCTTCTCATACTCATAATTTACTCTTACAAAATATCATCGGGGTACTCATTTCGTTCTCGGTTATCACTCACGTCTACATCTCCTCGGTCATCCACCCAACCTAGTCGGAAGCAAACAGGAGTACAGGACCTTTACCGTGCGGGCACGACAGCTGTCTCAACACATAAATGGTCCCAGACCAGGAGGACTCTGCCTCAATCAATAATATCAATTCATAATAATCATGGCACACTGCCTCGCAGTGGCAAACAAGATGCCCCACTCCAGTCTCTCTCACTGTTCTCGATTTGCAATCTAGGGGGCGACAGTATATTTCTAGGGGGCCCGCAGAACTTACCACGGCATTAGACCCAGTCCCCACCACGTTAGTGCGCCACATGTGGAGTTCGTTCTGCCTAGAAATATACTCTAGACTTCTTGACGTTTCACCGTCATCGTCCTCCCCTAATGCAATCTCCTCCTAAGTATCCGCAGATACTTATGGTTCCTTCCTCTCCACTACTTCGCACTCTCATACCTTACCACGTAAGTCTTTTAAAGTCTTTTATCTTGTTAATTAACCTAACGGTCGGCCCATCCTTCGTGCAACCCTTCAATGAGTCCCGACCACTAACTTTGCACAATCCTTCTCACATAGCACAGAGCTGGGATCACATCATAATCTCATAGATCATTTCTCAAACTTCCTCGGCATTCCCCATTTCTCATACTCATCTCATTTCGAAATCCTTTCTCAAAACCATCTTTTCAAAAACTATCTCAAGACACCATTTCATAACTTTCACAGAAACATAGTTTTCACCAACTTTTCCTCAAAAATGTTATTTCAAAAGACTCTCTTTAATTATCCTTTCAAATACTTTATCAAAGAGATCGTTTTCCAAACACTTTCTTCAAAATACATCTTTTCACAAAATTCTTTCAGAAAGATTGTTTCGCAAAGCTTTTCTTAAAATTTTCTTTACATAGTTCTTTCACAAAAATTGATTTTTCACAAATCTTTTTCAAAAAGTTCCTTTTCAAAAATCTTTTAAAAAACTGCTATTCGAAAATCTTTTCAAAAATTCCCTCTTCAAATTCTTTTCGAATATCTCTTTTTCGAAAACCCTTTCAAAAACCGTTTTTCAAAAACCTTTTTCAGAATCACAACTTTGTTGGGCGCTAATGGAGGAGCAAGCTCAACTCAACACTAGTCCCAGACTAAAACCGAAAACAAAAGGAGCCCAGCTCCGCTCAAATCACCTCTCTTTCTCATAATCAACATCACTTTCCCAGCTCTGGCTCGTTCTCAACATTATCAACAATTCATTCCCCAATCTCAACTCTTTCTTTCCTTTCCAACACATATCTTATTCACACTTATTATTCTTTTCTCATTGTGTCTTTACTGTATTACTTTCACAACTCATTTCATTTTATTTTCAGGACGTAACAGGCGTCCATCAGCATATTACTCATTTAATTCAACAGTAATAAATATCATCAAGTATAATAAAATAAAGACAGCAAAGCATACTATCAATCACACACTCATCACACAACAACAATGTGGCCTCCGTCACCTTCGTATAAGTGGCCACACAATCAAACAATTGCCACTTATACTACTGACTCTAACCACTTAGTTCCGATCTTTGAGATGATACGGAACGTCCTAATATATTACCTAACTACCACGGTGTCTTAGGAAAGCTTCTCTCTCACCTGAGGTCCAGCTATTTAATGCGTATCGTTTCCTCAGATCCTTTGGCTGCCGGCTACCCCAATCCATCGTCTTTAAGATTTCCTCGTACTAAATCAAATACACTTAAGTTATTATCTTGTACTAAGAAAATCTTTTCTTAGTTCGTGACACGTTTTGTTCTTAATTGAAAGACTTAAAACACTGTTGTTTTATCAAAACAATTCCTATATTTCTAACACTTTAGTCATTTTAAAGTCATTTGAAATCATTTAGTAAAATGGTTTAAATCATTTGGTTTGGTTGCTGGCCCAATTTGGACAGCACCATAAACATGTTCGAAAACACCGAAAAATTTCACCGTTTTTAATCCGGGGTTTGCTCAAATCCATTATCTTTTGAAAACCAAACTTTGAGTCTCATGAACTCAATTTAGAAATCAAGAAAACAATTTTAAATAAACTTGGACAGCAAGGAATAGTTTCACAAAAATCAATTTTATAAAACCCGAAAACATCATAAAAACTCGTTTTTGTTTCAAATACTTTGAAAACTCAGGTTTTGTTGTAAAACACATCTTAAATAACCACAAACATAATCTCACGCACTCAAATAAATTAAATCAAATCAAATACATCTCAAAACCACATACATACACAATGTACCTTGGTCACTCAAATCATATAAACAATTAATCAATTACATCGACACTTAATTCAATTATTTAATTAAATCACATACAAACATTCATTCTCAAGCAAATATTTCACAAATCAATCACTCAAGTAAATCATTCAACACATAATTAATTTGAAATCATTTCATTTTCATAAAACAAAACACTACATATATATAGCCCACAAACCGAATACATACACATAAATCAACTTAAACACAAAACTTATTTCTAATCAATTAGCTTAACACAACATACATGCATTATTCCTATGTTACTTCATGGAGAAGAATTATAACCTAATTAGCATGTATAGACCGAAACACTTCACAAATCAAAGCAAGATTCATGCATCATCAAACATACAAAATCATGCAATTATTTATTCCTTTTTCCTTGACAAAACCGTGAGCTACATCTTTGGAAAATAGTCAAACTTTAATTTATTTTTCTTAGCTTAAATCAAATCAAAAATCATCCAAGAATATTAAACATATATCAAGTCCTCACATCATAAGAGCATGGATTTAAATTTCATGAGACATGGCCGAATACATCATGCATGAAATCAACACTTAAATTAATTCATGTTCATGCAGGGAGAGTTTATTTTAAAGCTTATTTCCCTAATATCCTTCCAAGAACCGAGGCATGCAACAAAAGAACACATAGTCTCTTCACTTAAAATTAACATGCAAGACTAAATCTTAAGCTTGTCTAACAAAACATGTAAAATCATGAATCACACAACACTTTCAATTTGTTTCTCAAAGGAAAATAATTTTCAAAGTTCAAGATCAACATGCATGCACTTAAATCATGTAGATCAAGTCATGAATTTAGACATAAGAGCACAAATCAAAGACTAAAATCATCTTGAGTGACAAAAAGGCAAAACCGTGACATATTCTAGGAAAATACTAAAGCATTTGTTTCAAAAATCATTTACAAAACTCAAAACAAAAATCAAGGTCAAAACAAGGATCAAGGATCAAGACAAGAACCAAAAGTCAAGACACAAATAAAGACATGCAAAGGTTAAGAACAAAACTAAGAATCAAAACACAAATTAAAGCTTTTATCAAGATTAAATCAAAACTGAAACATGCAAGGGTTCAAAACCATATATCATCATTAATCAACATGCAAGACCAAAAATTAAAAACAAGTTTAGATCAAACATTGATTAACAAATCAACACTAAAACACTTCATAGTTTACGGTTCTAAGCATAAAAATTAAACATGCAAGAAGATCTACTTCAAATTCACAAAGATCATGAACAACACTTTAAATCTAGAGGAAAAACATCAAGATCTAGCATGAAAAGACTAAGATCTATCAAGAAAAGTACTAACCGAATTATCACACATAAACTACACCTATTACAAATTAATTTAAGTCCTTAAAAGTCCATGTTTAAGAAAGATCAACACCTAAATTCATCTTTCCAAACATAAGAATGAACACGCAAGAGAAGAAAAGAAAAATTACAAGATCACAAATCAAACTAATTCTAAAACTTCTAGGTCTTCGGTTTATAGCAAGGAGAAAGGCTTATAGTCCTCTTGAACACTTGATCTTCAAGGATTTCCTAGGTTTTGGACTTGATCTCCTCTTCCTCTTCCTTCCCCCCACCTCATGGTCCTTCTTCTTCTTTCTCTCTATTTTCTATTTCTTAGTCTAAGAGTTTGATGAGTTCTTAGACTTTGTGTTTGGATGTGTTTGGGACGTTGGAAATGAGGGAGTGAAGGAATGAAATGAAGAGTGAATGAAATGAAACTAAGGGCCAAGGCTTATATAAAAATTCATGGCTTCCCACTTTGCCCTTGTGTGATGCGGTCAAGAGCTCTTGAGGGAGGGGTAAATTCGGTTTTTTATAATTTTGCATGGGTGGAGTTTAACATTTGGCAAGGAGACAAAGTAGGGGACACTAGGCACATAGAGATCACTTAGGCTTTTGACTTGTGGGTTGATCTTTAGTGTTTCCATCCACTTAGTTAGGGTTTAGTTAAGATTTGGTTATGACTTTGGTTCACTTAGTTAGCACTTAGGAAATTTCTAGGTTTTCTCCACACATTCACACATACACACGGCACACATGTATATTTACATACGTTCACACATGCACATACTCATGCACACACACACACACACTCATATGTATTACACATACATATTCACCTACATATATCATATATTCATGCACATATAGCCATGTTTATTTACTAATTAAATTTTAAGTATACATACATACTTGTAACAACCGTACATACATGTCTATGCACACATAGAAAATAAATTGTTCATGCATCAAAATATCAAACACATAGATTTTTCCAAAAACTCAATTTCTAAACTCTTGACATTATTTCAGAAAATCATTTCTTTAAAGTCACTTATTATCTTAAAAACGTGAATTAGGGAATTTATTTAAGAAAATATTCTTTCAAAAACGCTTTTCACAAAAATAAATCTTTTTAGTATTTTAAATTAATACGAGGAATTTGCGGGGTGTTACAATTTGGGTCATAGTCAGAGGAGGAAGGGTGCAGGCTTTAAGTTCTTTAATATATGGAGTGGTCATCAGGATTTCAGGAAATTGTGCAGTGCATATGGAATAGAAGGATTGAAGGTAGTTGTATGTTTCAAATTTGCAGGAAATTATGACTCTTGCAGGGACCCTTATCTGAACTCAACAGATCTCATTTTGCTAGAATTGATGTAAGGGAGCTTGAGTTGAAAAGAAATTTGACCAGAATTCAAGAGGCTTTGGTGTTATGACCCCTGATGAGATTTGGATTTGCAGGTTGAGGAGAGGGAGGTTTCAAAGCAGTATCTAGCCATCAAAAAGGATGCTTTTGCGCTCTTGAGACAGAAGGCTAAATTAGCTTGGTTAAGAAATGGTGATGAGAATTCCAGTCTGTTCCATAACTCCATTAAGTAGAGACAATACCATAACAGAATAATTTGTCTTCAGAATGATAATGGTGATATTATTTCAGGTCAGGACAATATAGAGCAGGCTTTCCTGAGCTTCTATGAGGATTTATTCGAGAGGAAGCAGCACAGATCAGGTTTTAATACTGAGGTTATGGGGGAAGGGAATCTATTGACAGTTGAGCAGCAGGTCAGGCTTATTAAGCCATTTTCTGACTCAGAGATAAAGCAGGCTATGTTCTATATTCATAGAGATAAAGCCCCTGGCCCGGATGGATTTGGATCAGGGTTTTTTATTGATGCTTAGGAGGTGGTGGGTCAGGACTGTTGTAATGCTGTGAAGCAATTCTTTCAGTATGGTCACATGCTTAGAGAAATTAACTCCACTAATCTAGTCATGGTGCCCAAAGTTGATTCTCCTAAATTTGTGCGTGAATATAGACCTATTGCCTGCTGCAATAGTCTTTATAAGTGCATTTCTAAACTCCTCTATGATAGGTTGAGTGTGGTTCTGCCAGACTTGGTGCAAGACAACCAGGATGCTTTTGTGAAGGACAGATGCATCATTCATAACATCCTGATCTCCCAAGAATTGGTCAGGCTGTATGGTAGAGGGTGGGTCTCACCAAGATGCATGATGAAAATTGATCTCAAAAAGGCCTATGATTCTATTGACTGGGAGTTTATTTCTGAAATGCTTATTGCATTCAAATTTCCTGTGAAATTTGTTGCCTGGATTTAGGCCTGCATTACAACTGTCTCCTATAATATTGTGTTGAATGGAGTGAAAGGGCCCAGGTTCTCTGGTTCTAGGGGAATTCGTCAAGGTGACCCTATCTCTCCCCTAATCTTTGTTCTTGCAATGGAGATCCTGACTAGGAAGCTTCAAGTTGCCTTAAGACACAATAATTTCATATTTCACCCACAGTGTAAGGAGATGAGATTAATTAATGTCTCGTTTGCTGATGATCTTATGGTATTTTGTAAGGCTCATCCAGCTAGTGTAAGGATTGTTTGGGAGGCTTTCAGGAGTTTTCAGATTGGACAGGACTTGAGGCTAATCTTAACAAATCATCATTGCATATGGCTGGGATTAGTGATCAGGTACAACAGAACCTATTGAGCATTACTAGTTTTGTGGCTGGATCTTTCCCTTGCAGATATCTAGGGGTGCCTTTGATGTCAAAGAAATGGAACTCAGTTGCCTGCAGGACTTTGGTTCAGAAGGTTACAGCTAGTATTCATTCATGGAAATCTAGGAATTTATCATTCCAAAGTAGAGTTTGCTTGATCAATTTTTTGTTGCTTAACTTGCACGTTTACTGGGCATCAATCTTTATTTTTCCTAAATCTGTGTTGAATGAGATTGACAAGATTTGTAGAGCCTTTTTGTGGGGAAAGAATGATGTTGGCAGATTCTCAGCTAAAATTGCTTGGGATAGGGTCTGCATGCCTAGAAAGGAGGGAGGGCTGAACATTAAAAACAATTTCATCTGGAATATTGCAGCCTTAAGTAAGCAAGTTTGGTCTATTGCTTAGAAGAAGGATTGTTTGTGGATTAGGTGGATTCGTTCTATCTATATTAAGGACCAGGACTTTTGGTCATGTACTGCTCCTCAGAGTCATAATTGGCACTGGAAACAACTTCTCAAGGCAAGGGATTTGCTTCTGCCTGGATTCCAAGGGAATGACTAGATGCTCAACTCCAGTGGAAAGTACACTATCTCTTCTGGTTACTCATTCTTATCTGGTTATCATGAGCCTTTTTATCTGCACAGGTTTGTCTAGAATAGATTGAGTGTTCCTAGACATCGTTTTGTCTTATGGCTTGCTGTACAAGGCAGATTACTCACTCTTGACAGAGTGACTTGGACTACTTCTCCTAATCACTGTTGCCTCTGCCTTGCCAACCAAGAAACCAAGGACCACCTGTTCTTTGAGTGTGATTGGTCTAAGGAGTTGCTGACTCTTTGTGCCAACTGGTTGGGAATTGATTTCTTCCCTATTCGGTTCAGCAGCTGGACTCGATGGGTATCATTTGCTTTTAAGGATAAGAAGAGAAGGTGTTGTGTTTTTGACCTTTGGTCTGCAGTTATCTACCATATTTGGGCTGAAAGGAACTTGAGATCCTTCCAAGATTCGAAGAGGTCTATTGATAGAGTCTTCAAGATTATTAAGCATGAGTTAGCTAATAGAATTGCTTTTTGTTTTCCAGCTTTTCGGTCATGGCCGAATATGGCTTTGGTCAATAAGATTAGAATTGAGCTTTGATTTTGTTGTTTTGGTGCTTTGGAGCTAGTTGGTTGTTATGCTCCACTTAGGTCATAGCCTTGAACCCTTCCTAGAAGGTGGCTAGGTGGTGGTCTAAGTTTTTGTATAGGTGTTATATTTGGTATTTGTGGTAATAAGATTTTTTCTTTCTACCAAAAAAAAGGATATGATTTATCAAGTCGTTTTATGTCGTATATTGTTTTAAAACCTTGTATGTGAAATAGAGTTAAAGAAAACCAATTTTTGGATAAAAAGCCTTAAGAGGCCGTGAGCCCCTTTTCCAATTTAGAACCAAGTTTTGATCTTGATCTTGAAATGTTGTATTAATTTGTGCAAGAATTTCAAAGTGCATTGCTTGTTTATTGTTTTGGAATGTACTTGCATTGTTTTTGACTTTGAGTGGTTTGAAAATATTAAGGAGTTGATTGTTGGATTGAAATTAGATGATTTTGGTTTTCTTTGGAAAATTGGATGTCGTTAAGGATTAACGCCCTCTCTTTGATTTGATTAAGGTTTGTAAATCAAAGTGTTTAAAAATGGAATTTTTCAATGAAAGGATGATATGGCTGAATTGGCCAAGTTAAAATGAATCAAACGGAATTTCATTTAAGCATCTTGGTTTAGTATTTGAAAAGTGTTTTTGCAATGGTTTATATCTGAATGTCAATGATATTTGATCCTCGAACTATCCTTTATAATGAATGATTTTTGGACAAATATGAAATGATTTTCAAGAGGAGTATTTGAAAGAGGTACATGCTGTCCAAGATTTGCATTCTTATGAAATGATAGTTTAAAAATATGCTTTGGTACATGAGACTTAAGGATTTTAAGTGATAAGACTTATGTGAGATTTTGACTTAATTTCGATGCATAAAGTATAATTTTTCCCCTCAAGTATGATGTTGCCCAAGAATGATACCAAGTGTTTTTAGATATTTGAAAAATGTAGTTTGATGATAGGTGAAGATTTTTGAAAACTAAATTGGTATAATAAGTGTTTGAGTCGATTTTATAAAAAGAATACTTGTTTAATGTGATGTTGTCCCGAAGTTGCATTTTTGTAAATATTAGCTTAGGGTAATGACCCTATGCCTAAGACTTATGAGTTTCTAAGTGACATAACATGTTTCGGTTATGATTTGATTTTTGTTTAAAGATTTTTTTTGTTTGCAATAGAGGTGTTGTTCGAGAAGTGTGTTCTTTAAAAGATTAATTTTAGTCACGTGGTTGTAAATGGAGCTTGAGTTTTTAAGAAAGTGCTTGGTTGTGTTTTGAAATAACTTCGATTGTTTTCAAAACAATGATTTTGTTTTATGCCCAAAAGCTGCCCCGAAAATTGTTTACGTGATTTGATACTTGAACTTATTTTGTGTATATGTTTATAATTTATTTTTGAGAAGAAGGTAGAAAAAATAAAGTTTGGTTTAGATTTTTGAATGTAAGAGTATTTTTTAACAAGTATATGAGTACACATAACGTGTTTGGGTTTTTGTATAAGTTCATGGTATTAGCTATAAGTAATTTCATATGATGCGACCTCTTCAAGTTTTGTGAAAATTATTCAAAGGACTTTGAGTAAGTTTGATAGAGTTAAAATGTTAATTCCTTTATGTTGTATATGCTGTCCGGATTTTGTTATTTAGCTATAACGCATTTGAAAATGATTTTTGGTGCTTTCAAACTTAAGGATTTTCAGGTAATGAGTATAGAAAGGATTTAAATGAATTTTGTAATAGTTGAAGTTGTTTTCAAACCCTTTGTAGAACGATTTCAGCCATGCGCCAAGCATAAACATTATGAGTGAAATTTATTTATTTTATTTGGATATTGGCAATATGCCTCCTGATTATTTGACGTTTGTAACGAGAAGCATTTGACGTATTAATATTTTTATTCAGCGTATTGTTTTAGTTTGTCAGCGTAAGGTTTGCCTACAAGTTCTAGAATGAAACTGGAAAAGCTTAAATTGTTTTGGTTTGGTTTTAAGCGAATTTATTACGCGCATAGAGAATTCAGCCTTGATACTTTTTGCAAAATGAGTTTTAAATGATTTCCATGGACCCTGAAACATTTTAGAGTGATTCAAAGTATTTTTAAAAGTACACAAGTTCGCAGTGAATTATTTGACTTGATTATCCTAAAGTGTTTAAGTGCATGACATATGGGTGTATCATAATGTAATTACGTAGTAGTAATCTTTGTGTGATTTTCTAATTTAAGGAAGCATGGGAAAGGACAAGATTGATGGCGGCGGCTCTGACCACATGGATCTCAAGGAACTGCAAGCTTCTATAGGTGAGAGAGAAGCTTTCCTTAAGACGCCGTGGTAATTAGGTAATTTGTTTTAATGTTCCGTACCAGCTCAAAGGTCGGAATGTAGGGATCTGAAAGAGCCGGTTGTATAGTGGCAATTGTATGAGTGTGAGTGGCCACTTATACGAAAGGCTGGACCCTTCTTATGTCATGATTGAATTTCAAATTGTAAATGAGATATTATGACACTATGATGATAGTATTTGTTATGCATGTATGCCTATTGAGCCTATCTGAAATAGAAAATATTCCTGTTAAATATTACGCTGCACTGTTTGACGAAGAATGATGATAAGAGTATATGCGGTTGATTGATGGCAAGAGTTTGAGGAATTAATTAAACGAAAGTGGAATGGTACGCAAAATATTTTTGGGAAAATGATGAGATGTTGTGAATATTATGGAAAGGGTGAAAGTGAACCTCCCTGATGTGCACCAAGGTGGATTTTTTGCTGAGCTTGCGATGGCCAGGTGGCAGTATGCCGGTGTGTCCGAGCCCTGATGCATTAAGCAAGGTATTGTTGGAAAATATTTATGAGAAAAAATTATTTAGAGGTCGAGGCTCACCGAAGGGATGGACATGGGTGACTCGACCAAAATCTTAGGAATAACAATAATAATACCTTAAGATATTAATAAGACATTTTAAAAGATATTGAATAACACAACGAGTTGAGTGTGAAGTAGTGGAGAGGAAGATACACTGCTTATCTGCGGATATTCAGGAGTGTGATTGTTATAGGGAAGAGTGATGACGGTGAAACATCAAGAAACCTAGAGTATTGTTCTAGGTGGAACTAAGCTATAAGTGATTGAGACTTAAGACCCAGGGGATCGTAGTACGTTCCACATTGCAAACTAGAATAATATTGTCGCCCCCTTGATGAAATTTTAAACAGTGAGAGGGAACCTGGATGAGGCGAGCACTCGAATGGATATGGGTTTAAAGTATTGATTGTCATGATGGTCGGCCCGTACGGTTGTGGCCTTGACATACACCTTGTGATTTTCTCGGTTGTTCGACCTGCGTGGGTTAAGGTTCTTGTACGTCTCGTTTGCTTCCGTTTAGGTTCAGATGGATTGGAAGAGATGTAAGTGTGCTAACAAAATTCACAATGACAATTCCCTAAATTCTCCGTCATTGATGAATCCAATATAATGAGACTTAATAAGAGAAAAGAGTTCGTAATATAGGGAAGTTGAGATTTTAATAATGGAGGAAGGAGACAGTAAAATATTGAAGCCATGATCAAATTAATAAGAAGAGATAATTCGGAAAAGTATGAGGGGGAATGAAATGTTGTGATGGGGTAGGAGGTGCCTGTGAAAGTAAAAGAGATTGAGGACGTTGTTATTAAGTGAAGGTTGAATATTGTAATGATTAAGAATGGAAAATATCTAAGAGAATGTGGAAAGGAATTTCAGTATTATGCATTTTGAATCGTTGTGTTGTATTTGCTTAATTATTTAATTGCCTAATATAAACTCACACAGTCGACATCTCAATGTCTGTAATGCTTATTCTCTCTATCTTACTATGTTTCCTTGCTTGTATAAAATGGCAAATACAGCCGAAGGATTGGGAATAGTGCTACGGAGGTGGAGTCAAGGACTGTAACTGAGGAGTCACCTGCAGACGAGTCAGAGCCAACGGCTGAGGATAGTTCTGGTCATGTGTGGTAATCTTTGTTTTGTTTTGTAACCCACTTATGTGCACTAGATTAATATTGCTAGTACCACTGTATCACCCGTTTTTATGCGAACCTATTTTTGGAAACTTATGAACTAATAACTAATTTTAAATGAACAATGATTTATGAAAATAGGGTCAGAGTTCCAAGGCGCGGTGTTGATAACATTTCGATTTGAAACTAGACAGGTGTGGTGTGACATGACGACTTATTTTTATTGAATGAAACATTTTTGTAACAGTAATTATATGTCCATGTCACCAATAAAAAAAATTGACTCATATTTTTCTATATTGTTTAAAATAATAGAATATTTCAAGTTCTAAATCCGGGTGTTACAATTTTCGCATATACCCTTATTCTTTTTTTTCAATGTTTACGTCCCTGAAGTTTGATTCGGTTTGGAATAGCCCCCTAATGCAATTTTCTGGCCAACCGATGCTGACGTGGATCACCAAAAAGTCATCTCATCCACTCCTTTTTTGCCACGTGGATTTTAATTTTTTTAATAAAAATATTTTTATTTAAAATAAATAATTTATATTAAAAATTTAAAATTATTAAAAAAAATAAGAAGATCTGACGAAGAAGAAGAAGGGAAGGGAGAAGAAGTCATCGACAGCAGCGGATGGAAGAGGACCGGAAGAAGAGGAGCCGCCACCGCCGCAGTGAGAGGGAGTCAGAAATCAAGAGAGAGAGAAATCGAGAGAGAGAAATTGAAAGAGAGAGAGAGAGAGAGAGAGAAAGAAAGAAAGAGAGAAAGAGAGAGAAAGCTGGCTTCTTCCTTTCCTATTCCTTCTGACTGCAGTTGTCTTCTTCCTTTCCTATTCCTTCCGACTGCAGTTGTCTTCTTCCTTCCCTTCACTCCCTTTTTCTTCTTCCTTCTTCTTCTTCGACTGTCTTCTTCTTCTCTTTTTTTTTTTTATAAAAAATTTATATGATTTTTTTTAATATAAATTTTTTATTTTAAATAAAATATAACTTTAATTTTATTTTATTTTTTTGAAAAAAACTAACATCCACGTGTCAAAAAACGAGTGGATGACATGACTTTCCGGTGATCCATGTCAGCACCGGTGGCCGAAAATTGGATTAAGGAGTATATTTCAAACTAGAGCAAATTTCAGAGACGTAAATATTGAAAAAAAAAAAGAATAAGGGCATATGTCAAAATGATCCCAAAGCTCAGAAATTGGGGACATAATTAAGCCTTTTTAGGAAATATTCTCTGATACAAGTGAAAACAATTTATTTTTAAACAGAATCTAAAGCTACACTTTAATAAAAGAAGCTTGCAGATATAACTGAGCAAGATAATGGAGTTCAACATTCATCTATCACGAGTGTTACGATAATTTAAGAATTACACTAAAGATTTTTCGATTACAAGGGGTGTAATGGTCCGATTTGATTTGGTCTTTGACATATATTATATTAAGAATCAGACCAATTAAATAACAGTGGTTCGGTCTAATTTGGACTATCTGTATACCATTTACAAATATTGGATCAAATCAGACATAGATGGTCTGATTCAGTCTGATCTAATAGTCCACTTATAACATTTATTTAAAATTAAAAATTCTTTATTTTAAAATTTAAAAATTCCTAAATACCGGAAATTGTATGCCACTTTAAAAATGTCGAAATTCATAAATACTGGATTTGGGAAATTCCAAATAATATACAAATTTTCAATTTGAAAAATTCATATTAGTATGCCAAATTGCCAATATGAAAATTAGGGGTGTAACAATCCGATCTGGTCCAGTTTTTGACGGATATTAAGTATCGGACCATGTAACACCCCAATTTAGACATAGAATTTTAGCCAAAAATTTGCGCCATTTTTTTAAGCATTTCATTTTAGTTTATTTCCGAAAGATTAATTTTATACAATGTGCATTACTTAACTTTTGAAATACTTAGTTTATAAAATATCCGTAATGTTATTCTATTCCAAACTGAGACATTACTAACCCATTTTCAAAAACTAATTTTCTCAAAGTGTCATTTCTTCAAAAGGAAAATATTTAACTACCTTTAGGAAAATTCAACAATTGAGTTTCATTGAAAAGGTATAACGATTTATTGTTATGATCTCAAAATCAACTGTTTTATGAAAAGGTCATGACCCATAAGGTCATGACATTTGATACAATAAAAATACTGAACCATAAAAGGTCTAAGCCACATCTAAAGATTACATTTGTCCTATCAGAGTAGAAATACTCAATCTAACTACATAGACCTAAGACGAACATAAAACTTCTCGTCGTCGCTGCTCTCTACTCCTGGTGCCGCATTGGGGTCGAACTCCCACTGACGATCAGCTCCGAATCAATAAGCTCCACTCGGACCGGTCCTTCCCAGAGCCATCCACTCTACTTCACTTCCCATGGACCAAAAGAATCTGAGAACACCATTCCACTATTTGAAATCTCTATACGACAAACGACTGAATCTGCCATCTGTGGACATCATTCCCAATGTCCACAGAAAAGGGAAAGCAGAGAGAGTAAGCGATCCAAACAAATTAATCGTCGACGGCATGGGCTTACTCCATGGGGTCATATTAGGATTCAAACATACATACAATAATTTCATAGCTCATCATAACATAACATCATCATCACCATCATTATATTTCTTAGCCTCATCATCATACCATATCATGTCATATCGTCAATAATTTGCTTCATTAAGAATTTCAATAAACTTATTACTCTTTTCGTTTTTCTTCTCAACAACTCAAAACATAGCCGTCAATGATTTAGGGAGGGAAATCATTGAGGCAGGGGAATAAGTCAGCACACACGATACATCTCCTTTTCAAATATCCAACTACTGCCTAAGTCGGAAAGCAGATGGGATGCACAGGAACCTTAACCACACTGGCAACGATGTCGAAGAGTACGTAGTAAAACATTCAGCGACCGAATCAAATATACAGCGACCGAATTAGTTCGCAAAATACGGCGACATCTAGCCCCGTTCGGGTTCCCTCTCACCATTTCTGATTTGATCAAGGGGCGACAATACTTTCTCTAGTTGACCGTGTAGTCCTTGCTACGACCATGTCCCACAACCGAAAGACAAGTCATTGTAGTCTTGTCCTACCTAGAGAAGCACTCGAGGCTTCTTGACGTTCACCGTCCTTGCCTTCCCTTATCACAATCACCACTCGAAGATACACCGGTCTCCAAGTATACGGTATCTTTCCTCTCCACTACTTCTCTCTCAACGTAGAGTTAGGAAAGGATTAAAGCTTTTGAAATCTTAAGTCTTTTACTAACAAGGTTTAGTTTTATTAACCTATAATTGGTCGACCCATTCTAAGCCTTGTTTCTAACGGGCCTCGACCTCTAAGGGAAAAACGATACAAACACCTCCCTACATACAGTGGAATCCACAAAGCTCGCAACCAAGGCACGTCATTCACGTGGCCAGCTAATTAAAATCAAGCACGTCCGAAGACAGTGCGATTGGGATGTACATCAAAAGTCATTAGTGCTCCGCGCACCTTCACTATACACTACACGATTTGGGATACTTATATTATAACCGTATTTCCTTAACCAAGGTCTTATACCCACCTAGGGTCCATAGAATAATCATTGCCTTAAACCATAAAACCTTAACACAATCTTAACAATTCCAACATATTTTCAGATAATCATTTCTCCAGTATTTCTTTTCTTCAACAGGTAAACAATTATCACAGAATAACATCAGTGCAGTAACATACTCATCAGATAAAATTCATACTATATGGTTATATCAAAATAAATAACTCAGATCATATAATACTAACCGGTAACCAATATCAAACATTCAAATAAAAGTTATCGTCTCAACGTAGATCGGCTAAACACACACAGACAATTGCCGTAACGTATTTTGACAAATAACTACGGAGTTCTGAGATGATCGAGAACATCCTAATGCTACCCAAAGATGGCATTATGTCTTAGGAAAGCTTCTCTCTCACGTGGATTTGAAGCTAGGGAAATATGATCCAGATAATCCGAATTTGCTTCACTCGAACCTTTAACAATTTGATACACATAATCCAAATAACAAATCAATTCAAAATTTATTAAAAGGACACTACCAATACTTAACAAAATAATTTCTTTTTCAAAAGCACTTAGTATCCTTTTAAAATACAAATCAGTATCAGTAGCTTAAAACCTCTTTGAAAACTAAAAACAAATTACTGCGTCAGTGGCTTAAAACTTCTTTGAAAACCAAAAACAGACTACTGTCTCAGTAAAATCACTTTTTTCTTTTAGCTTTTTAAATCATGAAAACCTTTTCCAAAAATAAAATAACTTTTAGAAATTTATTATCACATCTAAAAAAATAAATTCTAAAACTTCAATTACTCAAAAACTCATTTCCAAATATCTTATAACAACTACCATTTGCAGATAAATCATACAACATGAGTTAAGGCATTTATCTTTGATGCACATTTAAATTAACTTTAGGCAGTAAAGAACTTGTTCTAAAACAATGCAAAACCACATCAAAAGCACACATAATTCATATAGGACATAAACTCATTCATTCCTAAGCTCAAAATAATTTATAGAGTTAATGCAACTTATCAGATATTCAAGACATCATATAAAAATTACTTTTTAAACATCTGTACACTTATATATTTAAACTAAAATTCATAACACATAAAATCATGCATTTTATCATATTAGAACAATTTTTCAAGACTAATACAATCAAATTAAAATTTCTGGACAGCATGCATTATCAATCTTAAAAATCACTTTTCTCTTAATCCAAAAATAATGCCACTTTTTCCTATAGCTTAATTACAAGCTCTATTATAAAAATAACATAAAGTTTGATTTAATTAAATAATTTAAGCTTGCTGGACAGCCACATCAAAACAGGTTGCATTTATTCAAAAATAAATATTCTACAAGTTCTAACACTTATACCCAAAGGCTTATAATCTACAACTCAAAAATATACTTAACTTAGAAAAATAGTCACATTTTCTAAATAACATGAAATCTGGACAGAAACATCATTTTCCAGAAAATACAAATTTTATTCACTTTAAAACTTTCATTTTCATATTATACATTGTACTAAACACATATACACATAAACATATCAAAAATACAAATAAAAATACACCTTAAATCACACGTCCTTATTAAAATAATTTTTTTCCAGAATCATTTCTTTTCATCAAAAACCATTTATTTAATTGTTATTTCATGAGACCACATCAAAGAATTAAGATACAAACAACATATAATCAGATAAACACTTAGAAAAATCAAAATAATACTCCTATCCTATGAACATAACAATTCGGCCATACTAAAAAAATAAGAACAATAACCAAATTATTTTTCACATAATCAATTTTTAAACATCATAATCAATTACAAAATACAAAGAACAAAAAATAAATCATGCACATAATCATCAAATAATTATAAAATTTTATTTTTGTATTCATGTAGGTCTCACGGCCTACCCAGAAAAATAAAAATATTTTTTGCAGAATTTCTAAATACAATTTGGTTTATTCCTCAAATGATTATTTCCTTTAGAAATTCATGATAAAACATCAAACATTCATCATTCAAAAATTCCACAAATCACTTAAACATGTTCATATGACTTAAATTAAATTTTCACTTCCTTATATCATCCTTATATAATTTGGCCATCATAAGAAAATAAAAGGGGAAACATTGTTTCTTTAAACTTCATTTTAAGTCCCTTTTAATTCCTCATTCATATGGCTATGAACAAAAATTCACAAACACTTGAAATAATTTAAAACTTTCATCTTTAGGGTTTATGAAATAGAAAAAGAATATTAAGAACATCAAGTGTACTGTTTTAAGAAAAATCCAAAAAGAAAAGCTTAAAACAATTTTAAAAGAAATGAATCAAAAGTGTATGAGAATACCGTTTTCCTAAGCAATGAAAATACTTCAATGATGTGCAAATTCTATCCTCCTCTGCTCCTAGATGCCACGCCCTACCTCCTCTCCCTTACGGTTCTTTCTACTTTTTTCTTTGTTTTTAAGTTTGATTTTTGTGTAAAAATACCAAGGTTTCAAGACCTCTTTATATAGGAAGTAAAAATTGTCTTCACACCCAAAAATGAAATAAGTCACACGGTTTTTATAGGCTTGGGGAAGAAGGAAAATTTTTACTTCTTATGCTTGGTTATCAAGTTAAAAACCATGGGTTTTCAAAGTTTAGTTAAAGCTTGCACCAAAAACCATATTAATTTGAATTTCAATTCTTCCTTCACAAATAAAAATTTGAATTCATTCCCCTCTGGTCAGAATGTTGGGCGTGTGCATTGCTTGGAGAAGAAGGAAAAATTTTGCAATTTACACAACATTAAATTGCCACCTTTTTCAACCAATCAAATAATTATTCTAACAATTTAAAATTCAAAAATAAATAGAAAAACATTATTTATGGACGGTACACCCAATGAGGATTCAGAAAATAGGCTTTTCATGCAAGTAAAAATATTTCTTAACCATGAGGTCTAGTGGCAACTCACTAGGTCCCTTAACCATGAGGTCTCGAGTTCGACACCCATGGGAACGGAGAGACACGAGTTGGGAGATCCCTGTCGACAAAGTGGAGTTCCGTAGGGTCGGGGTGGATTTAGTTGGGCCGTCAAAGTGCGAAAGCCCAGACACCACCTGCGAAAGCAAAAAAAAAAAGTAAAAATATTTCTTGGTCAAAGAGTTCATTAAATGACTTAAAAATGCATTCTCAAGCTTATTAATAATAAAATTCGAATTCTACAGTAGCAGGAATAAAAATTCGAAAAATCCAGAATAAAATCCAAAAATTTGCATTTTCATAATCTACATTTCAATACGATCGTTTTGACATAAAGTTTGTAATTTTTGGACTTACGGTTAGAAAGATTTGAATTTTTGAAGATAAAACACTATAACCTTTCAAAAATTCTTTCATATTCAAAAATCATTTTAATAATAATATACTTTACCTTATAAAATATTTTTATACTAGAAATATAATTTAAATTCATTAAGGAAAATATTTGTAAACTCATATATATATACATCACGTGCATATATATACATATAAAAATAAATAATTATGCAACTTCAAGCAATATAAATCAAGATATTAAAAATCATCATAAAATACTTTAATTAAAATCAATTAAAAATAATTTAAAATATCACCAATAAATTGGGTAAAATTGTGGGTCTCACAGACCAATCACATAAAAGTGGTTCAGTCTAATTCAATCTAGCTATATTCCATATACAAATACCGATCTGGACTGGATCGTCCATATATTGTCCAGTTCGGTGCGGTCCAGGAGTCCACCTACGACATTTATTTAATTTAAAATTTAAAATACTCTTGGACTTATAAAAATTCATAAATACAGAAAACATTATGTTACTTTAAAAATACCAAAATTCATAAATATTGAATTTGGAAAATTTCATATAATATGCTAAATTTCAATTTGGAAAATTCATATTAGTATGCCAATATGAAAATATTCGCTTCTAATTTTGTTTTATAGAAATTTTGGATAAATATTGTACTGGAATGTTTTTGTTTTTCAGACAAACATTTTTATCATGGACAAATTGAAACTGATACCAAAAGTGTTTTTCTTACTTTTTTAGTGCTACTTGACTAAAAAAATAAAATTAAACTTGAAAACAACATTTCTTACGTAATAATGCTTGGAAAAAAATTGAGCAATAATGGATCCGGTCCGGTCTAATAGTCTAGAAAATTATGAGGTCGTGAATCGGACCATAAAGTAATGGTATGGAACAATTGAGATCAAATCAGACCAGACCATATTTTTTTTGTTTGGTTTGATTCAATCTTAGTGGTCTTGCGATCTAATCTGAAACTGCTTACACCCTTAATGAAAATATTCGCTTCTAGTTTTCTTTTAAAAGAATTTTGGATAAATGTTGAACTGAAATATTTTCGTTTCTAAAACAAACTGAAACCGATGCTAAACATATTTTTCTTACTTTTTTTTAGTTCTACTTGACTAAAAATAAAATTAAAATTGAAAACTGTTGGAAAAATAGCAAAAAAAAAAATAATTATTAACAATAGTATAATTTACAAGAAAAGATAAAAAATAATTATCATAATAAATATTGACTGAGACATATGGACTTAAAAGTATTTGTCGGCACAAGTGAATCACTTGGTGTAAGAGGCTTCCAATGGCTAATAACCTCCGGGATACAAATGTCACTTCTCATCAACTCATGAAATCTCAATGAACAACTTATTCCCCTCGGCTTGAAATATAAGAAAAAAACATACCTATTTTGGTTTAAAACATAAACAAAACTAACCAATTTTCTTAAATTTTATTTCATTCCCAATGCAACTTTCCTAAAACATTCCTAGAAAAATGTTATCTTATCTAATTTTTGTTTAATTTCCGATGCAACTTTCCTAAAATACCTCTATTATTTTATAAATTTTAGAAAATTAAATACAATTAACTAACCTTTTTAATAAGCGTAAAATTAGTTAAAATTGCTCATAATTTGAGTCGAAGAGAGTATTTGAATTTCTCTTGAAACAAAAACTAAAGGAAGGAAAACAACTTTCTTTTTTTTTTTTGGTTTACATGGGAGATCTGAGACTAGAACCCATGACCTGGGGGAGAGGGAAATCTTAAGTGTCTCTGCAGCTACCAACTGAGCTGTCTTACGCGGACAACTGAGCTGAGCTGTCTTACGCGGATGGAAAACAACTTTCTCAATGTATATAAATAAAACAAAAACATTATTGCTTCTCAATATTTTTTTTAGCACATTGCTTCTCAATATTCTGTCTCCATGTATATAAAAAATATAGGATGTTTTAACTTTCAGGTTCTTAAATTTAGGGATTATTTGTATTTAGACCCTGTTCTTTTTTTTTGGATCAGGTTCCTTTGACTTTTCATTATTTTGTCAGAGATCCCTCTGTTAATTCTTAGGTAATTTCGTCAGTCAGCTGGTGATGTGGCATTCTCTCAGTCAATATGGGAACGACACGTATCAATTTTTAAATTTTTTTTAACAAAAAAAATCGATTTTTGAAAAAATTTAAAAAAAAAAAAAACAAATTAAAAAAAAAAAAGACTTGCCGTGCACCTTGACAAATCTAGCTAATCCAATCCCATAACTCTTGGCTTTGCCCCTTGACATTGTGGAGCATTCAGATTTGGTGGTACTGCTATAACTAATCCCACTCCTTCCTACTTCGCCATAGCTGGAGCCACCACATGTGTTGGTGATCCCTCTTCATCTGGTTTTTGTTTTCTTTGTTAGTTGGAGCTTGGAAGAAGGAAGAAGAGTAGAAAGAGAGATTGGATGAAACAGGGAGTGGATTAGAGTTTATTTGAATTGGCATGGACCCTCCACCTTGATAACCTTGACGTGCACCTTGATGCTCACGCTGTCAGGGAAGTGCATTGTCTCTGAGGACAGAATCGTCTTCATGATTCCTCTTCTTTTCCCTCTCTTGGTCTGTGTATTGGAGTGTGTTCTGTGTGTGAGGGCAATTAGGTTTTGGAAAAAGTAGAACAAATGAGTTTATATATGTCTATGAGAAGAAGGGAGAGGAAGTGTGTTAAATGACTTAACCTCCGCCGCCAACCGCACCGCCCTCAGCCATGTCGAGAAACTCATCACCGCCGTCACCAAGGGTTCACTCATGGGTTCCCTCCTTTAACACCTTCGAGGATCTAACGGTCCAACCCTTTCTTTTTTTTTTTTAATTCTTTTTTTTTATTTCTTAATTTTTAAAAAATCGTTTTATTTTTTTAAAACGCTTATTTATGGTTTTAGTCCCTAAAAATTCAGTGTGTTTTGATTTTAGTCTTTAAAAGTTATTTTGACCAGGACTAGTTCTTAAATTTTCAATTGTTTTGGTTTTAGTCCCGTAAGGTGAAGCCTAATAGACGGTATGACGTGGATTATATTGATTCATGTACATAAAATTATCTCATTCCCAAAATGGTCTACATAGGCAAAATTTTGCATCCAGGGATCTGTATCATCCACGTCATACCACCTATTTGACACTACCTCACACTACGTGGATGTTGATGTTGTGTTCCGTTAGCCACATTAGGAAATAACAGATTTTTTCAAATGATGCGGATCAAAAGCAAAATATATGAAAATTTAAGAATCAGTCCCGATCAAAATAACTTTTAGGGACTAAAAAACTTTTAAGAACTAAAGACATAAATAAGCCTTTTTTAAAAAAATAAAAATTGACACGTGTAGTTTTCATATTGGCCGAGAGAATGACACATCAACATCTGAATGACAGAGTTGCCTAAAAGTTAACTCATTAAGGGACCTGATAAAAAAAAACATAGACTAAATCCAAATAATCCCCTAAATTTAAGGATTTGAAAGTTAAAAAACCCAAAAATATATAATGAAGTATAACAAAAAGAAAATAACAGAAACAAATTCAATAGCCCAAACATTAACGCCAAAAACAATACTAATGCTCCATCGCTTGAAACAAGTCGGAAAATCTTTTATTTACAATAAGAGGCGAAATACTTTATTTTATTTACGATTTTGGAAAGGCAGAAGATAATACGACTTGCATAAGGCGGAAAATGTTTTATTTTGTTTCCGCCTTGTTTCAAGCGGAAAGAATCTTCCGACTTGTTTCAGGCGGTGGGGTCCAATGAGTAAAGGGTGGGGTTCAAAAAGAAAAAGTCATGCAATGGTAGAAATCATGTACTCCCTCTCTCCCTAATTATAAGATCATTTTGACACTTTTATTTTGTCCCTATTTATAAGACCCCATATCAATTTTCAATGATTATTAATTACTTTTTTCCACAAATATCCCTATTTATTTAACACTTTTTAGATTCCCAATAATATTAATAGGGGTAATTTTGAAAATAAATATCAAAAGTTCATATTTCAAATACAATTAACTAAATTAGTCAACTTTTTTAATAGACATAAAATCTCTCAAAGAGATCCTATATTCAGGGATGGAGGGAGTAATTAAGTATATAATAAAAATGGTAATAAAATGATAATTAATACTAAATTTTGGTTTTTAAATAAATATATATAAATAATATTTAATAAAATATTTCCAACAAAAACAACACTCCTATGTAACAATGCTTTAAAGAAAATTGAATAACCAATCCGGTCTGGTTTGGATGATCTCAAAATTTATGAGATGCGTGGATCGGAGCATAATGTAATGGTCTAGAAAATTATGCGACGTGTGAACCATGAGACAAGAGCTGACCATATTTTTTAGTCTGGTTCGGTTCATTCCCAGTGATCTCATGGACTGATCCGGAATCACTAACACCCCTACCGATTACCATGGGATCCAAAATAATCTCTCCGGTCCTATTTATAAGACCCTTTAGGGGTTTTTCACTCTCATCAAGGAGAGTGAATAAATTTGTTAGTAACATTGGAAATGTGAAAATTTGATATACTTTTTCAAAACTACCCCTATAATTATTATTGGAACTCTAAAAAGTGTTGACTTTATATGAGTGTTTGTGGAAAAAAGTAATTAAATGCTATTGAAAATGAAAAAAGGGTCTTATAAATAGGATCAAAATAAAAACTCCAAAAGAGTTTTATAAATAAGACCTGAAGGAGTATATCATTTGAGTCACTTACAAATTAAATAACTTTGTTTACCTATTTATTATAATACAATAAAAATATGTTCGATGTTATTAGAAATTTCATTTTTTTTTTTAAAAAAAAAAGAAATTTCAAATAAATTGGTTTTCATTAATTTCAAGAATAAATCAAATGCTACCATTAGGTACCGTAATCAAAACAAAAAAAAAAACTCCATTGCTAATATATAGGTTTTCATGAATGGGTATGGCTAATCAATGTCCTAAAGACATTAGTTAAGGAATACATTTAATAAAAAATTGCATTATAAATCTAAATCCACTAATTCTCGAAATTTTAAATTCACCATTTTTATTACAATTTTGTATATTTAGTATTAGGCCTTTAGTCCAAGTCCTTTGTTAATTGGGAAGTATGAATTAAATCAATTAATCATGTTTTTATTAATGAGGTGAAGTGAACAATAATATAAATGATTTGACACAATGTTTTAACCTAAAACCTTAAGGCATTAGGTTCATGGGTCTTTCTACTTATATATTGTTCAACTTACCATATTTTAGTCAATGTGGGACTTGTTTGGTTTATATATCTCAACACTCCCCCTCAAGTCCAACTAGGGAAATTGACCTTAGTTGTGACTTGTCATTAATTTTGCCATGGCCTTGTACTTTAAGTGAGCCTGCCTATCTAGGTTGCCTGAGCAAGTGCTACTTTTTACTTGAGTTGGCCCAGGTCTTTTTGTTTGTTTTTATATGGTCCTTGGAGCATTAGGCTCTGATACCATATTACAATTTTGTATATTTAGTATTAGACCTTTAGTCCAAGTCCTTTGTTAATTGGGGAGTATGAATTAAATCAATTAATCATGTTTTTATTAATGAGGTGAAGTGAATAATAATATAAATGATTTGACACCATGTTTTAACCTAAAACCTTAAGGCTTTAGGTTCATGGGTCTTTCTACTTATATATTGTTCAACTTACCATATTTTAGTCAATGTGGGACTTGTTTGGTTTATATATCTCAACAATTTTATTTTTCAAGACATCTTTTACTTCCTTCACTAATCTCCTAAAGACACTATGTGTCTTTAGCAATTTTCCTTTTTTAATAAGCTACAGTATTTAAAGCAAAAAAAAAATACCTCCATTGTTAAATCACAAAAAACCTATTTAAAGGGCACTTTTCTCCCCATTCATATCGTACGTTTTTCTAATTTAGAAAAAACCCCAAGATTTTAATTTGGATAAATCCAGCTTCGATTCCCTCTAATTGAACCAAAGATATTGATGCGTTTTGTATGGATTATTTTTAATTATTTTTGTTTATGATCTAACAAGTAAATGTTTTTACGAAAGGTATTGATGCATTTTGTATGGATTTTTTGTAATTATTTTTGTTTATGATCTAACAATGCAAATGTATACGTGTGTTACCCCTACACCTCATACCTTTTACATCCGTCACTACATAAGTGGGCAAAATAAACAAAATAAAAAATACATAAATTTAAACAAAACAGATATATTAATCAGATTTCACAATCAATTTCATAATCTACTACTACTATATTACATGACTCATACAAGTATATAGAAACAGAAGGACTGTAGTAGTGGTAGTACTTTATGAGCCAGTGACAATCTTTTTGTTATCATGTGCAATTATGCTAATGTGTGTGCCTAATCTGCTTTAATAATTTCCATTCATTTTATCTATTTTTGTGTGCTTAGTTCATTTTTCTGCTCTCCTATTACTACAGATATAGGATATTACCACAATTACTTACAACAGTACACAAACCATATGACAGAAGGGCGAGTCTAGATATATATATTTACAAATAGCTAGCTAGCTAGCTAGATATCAGAAATATTGAATGCACCATATGCCTGCACATATATTACTTCATTTTATGTAACATCCTGCACATATTACTTGATTGGCTTATTTATGGTTTTGGTCCCTATAAATTAATCTCGTTTTGAATTTAGTCTTTAAATCTTTTTTTTGACCTTGAATGGTCCTTAAATCTTTTTAAATTTTGTTTTTAGTCCTTCTGTTTGTCTTCTTCCGTCATCTGCTGACATGACAAACGGTGTGCCATGTCAGCCCTTATATTGACTGCCAACGATGCATCTGATGTGGACCTCCTACTCATGTGAGCAGGAACCGAGTATGAACCGAGCATGAGCCGAGCATTAACCGTGCATGAGATATCGATCGAGTACGATGCAATTGGTAACGGCATAGCTTGTTGGTAACGGCATAGCTTGGTTCGTACTCAGTTCATCGTGCTTGGTCGATATCTCCCCTCGGTTTGGCAAGTCATGCTCAGTTCATGCTCGATTCATGCTCGGTTCATGATCGGTTAATGCTCGGTTCATGCTCGGTTCCTGCTCACATGAGTGGGAGGTCCACATCAGATGCATCGTTGACAGTCAATGTAAGGGCTGACATGACACACCGTTTGCCATGTCAACATATGACGGAAGAAAACAAATAGAAGGACTAAAAACAAAATTTTAAAAATTTAAGGACCATTCAAGGTCAAAAAAAGATTTAAGGACTAAAAACAAAATTTAAAAAGATTTCAGGACCGTTCAAGGTCAAAAAAAGATTTAAGGACTAAATTCAAAACGAGATCAACTTATAAGGACCAAAACCATAATTAAGCCTACTTGATTTAATAAGATATCCCAAAAAAACTTAAGCAAGAGATTTAATGTGCATACTAATAGATCAAATCAAACAAAGGATAGGAAAACCCATCTACTTGGATTTTTATCAAACGTCTAGTATGTAAAGCAGTTACAGTCTATTTAGTGCTATTAATTGCAGAGTTAATTCAAAGATAAAAAACAACTTGCACTTTGATTATATTCCTTCCATCTAGCACCTTTTTGTTTCTCAGTCAAACTAGCAAACAGCTTCACCAACTCTGTGGATGACTCATTCTTCTTTGACTCATCTTAATAACTGACAACACCATTCACCATATGAATCATCTCTGTTGATGACTCATTCTTCTTCCTCATCTCAGCTTTCTGTTCCACCATCTTATTATACATCCCATAAACATAAGAGCAGAATCCCCATATGCACAAAACAGTGGCCACAGCTTTCACACCACCAAACACATCTCTGAACACCACCACCCCTCCCAACACATTCATGGACACTAAAGCAGTCATGCAAACTGCCCCAGTTAGTGAAGATGTAAGGAACACCATTCCACTAGTTCCCATAAAGCATAACTGCCATGTCACCACATTTGCAAAAACAGTCACAAAATAAATTGTGGGCCCTTTATCAAAAACTCTATGGCTTTCTTCCTTTAACTCAGAAAACCCACCATCATATATCATCCCTATGGTGGCCAATGCTGTTGCTGCAATCTCTATTACAAGCTGCATTTCCATCACCATTTCATAGCAATAAACCCTTTTATAAACTGTCTCCAAGAGTGGCATGTTTAATGCAAACAACAAACCTGCACCTATTGTGCAAAAGAATCCAATGAAGTACTTCTTCCTTGTGAGATCACTTGGTTTCTCATGACTAGAATCCAAGCCTATTAAGATAGAGCTTAAGGTAAGAAGGATAACACAGTTGAGATTAGAAAAAGTGATTTTTTGTTTCACAATGATGACAGAAAGAACAAGATTGAAAACAAGTTGGGAGGATAGTAAAAGGGCCGAAGTTGAAACAGGGAGATATGCATTTCCCCATGAGAATAAAAGATTGTTTAGTCCTAACAAAAGACCAAGGAAGATAGAGAAAATTAACATCTTTGGATTGAAATCAGTGAAGGGCTTCCTCTTAGTGATTTTAAGGAGATAAGGGAGAAAAATTGGGATGGTTAAGAGAGGAAAGCCTACAGATTGAACCCAAGTTGAAACCCATTTGCTTGAACCTTTGTGGTTGAAATAATATTTAGAGAGAAGACTTGAAGAAAGGGAACCCACAAAGAGCATTAGGTAGTTAATTACCAAAAGGGGCATGTACCTCTTGTTTGTGGTGGACTTTTGATCTGCATGCAGCTGCTGCATTTTGTTGTTGTTGTTGTTGTCCATGGTTGAAGAAGAAGAAGATAGATGTGCTTCTTCTCCACCTTCTTCTTCTTCTTGATCAATGGATTCATCAATGTCACGGGTGTTGTTCTTCAATGCGGTCATGGAGGTGAGAGGTTGATGACTCTGTGTTGGGACTTGTGATGTGCTAGTAACTTCCATAGACAAGAGAGAGTAAAGATGGAAGAGAAGAAGCTTTCACGGTGCAGCTGTTTTCCAATAACGTGACTCTTAACACATGGAAACAATCTTTCAATTATATTTAAGGAAAATGTTTACGAATTTGTTAAGAAATCAATTACTACATCCGTGCCTAAATATAATATTTTTGGAGGATTCAGTAAAATAATTTAATTAATTGTATTAAAAATGTGAACTTTTTGATAAGTAATTTCAAAACTATTCCTATTAATATATTGAGAATCTAAAAAGTGTTAAATAAATATGAGTGTTTGTGAAAAAAAGTAATTAATGATCATTGAAAATCGGTAAAGGGTTTTATAAATATAAATAATGACAAAATAAAATTATCAAAATGATCTTATATTTAGGGATAGAGGGAATATAAATAAATAAAAATGATTAAAAAATATGATTTTTTATGTTTCCAAAAAATAATAAGTGTGGACTTTAACTTTTTTTTATACTACTCCCTCCGTCCCTAATTATAAGGCCCTCTTAACACTTTTATTTTGTCCCTATTTAAAAGATCCTTTACCAATTTTCAATGAGCATTAATTATTTTTTTCCACAAACACCCCTATTTATATAACACTTTTTAGATTCTCAATAATATCAATAGGGATAATTTTGAAAATACATATCAAAAGTTCACATTTTCAATACAATTAACTAAATTATTTCACTTTCTTAATGGACGTGAAATCTCCAAAGATGGCCTTATAATTAGAGACGGAGATAGTACTTAGTAACTTTAACAAATACAGTACTTAATTTGATTTAAAGTATTTTTTTAATTTCAATCTCGAAAATAATAAGGTTAAATACGAAAAGAGCACATCTTTCACTTGGTTTAATAAAATACTTTTGTATTGAAAAAGATAATAATGAATTTAAATTTTCAAAGTTTCTTTTATCAAATTTTAATATTATAAAATTGAGATTAAACAAATTCATATTTATATAGTATGTTACTATATTTCCATTTTTTATTTTATACATAATACCCCATATAGCAAATGCTAATAACCGCTTTTGATAATAAATATTATCTTCATTCCTATATATAAGATTTTTTGAGAATTTTATTCTGTTTTTATTTATAAGATCTTATACTAATTTTTAATCATAATTAATTACCTTTTTCCACAAACACCGTTATTTATTTAACACGTTTTAGACTCTCATTACTATTAATAGAGATAGTTTTGAAAATATTCACATTTCCAATACCAATAATCTAAATTAACTAATTTTCTTAATAGACTTAAAATCTACCAAAAGGATCTAATATATAGGGAGTAGGGACGAATGGAGTAAATATAAGAGAAAATGGATAATGTATCGACATTGTAAAGGTTTTTTACACTATCAGTTCATCATTTATCATTCATCCGTTTATGGTCGTTGACTTTTAGATTACAGTAATACAAATGAATGGTGGATGATGGACTCATAGTGTAAAAAACTTTATACCGTGAGTGCATGTAACACCCCCTAATTTCATTCCCTGAATAATAATATAAATTGTAATTATAATAATTATTTATTAAATAAAGTGAAGTTTAATATTTGTTTATTGGTGTGTATTGTATATTTGAAATATATGAAAAATAAATTTTGGTTGGTATTTTATGTAAATGTTAGTCTTTGCAGTTAAATCCTTGGTGGAGGACCTAAATGAAATATTGGAAAGGTTATTGGAGGGAAAATAATTAAAATATGATTTTTTTTTTCAAATTTTCAGTCGTGGTAATCAATTACCACGATGCAGTAATCGATTACCTTAGTGCAGCAGAGTTAGGGTTAATGCATTTGATGAGTAATCAACCAAATTAACCCATAATCCGCCACGAATCCACCCTTAATCGTAGTGGGAACTACGTGTCAACATGCATGGCCTTCAATTGCATCTATTTAAGCCTTGTTGAAAACGATTTGAACTCCATTTTGCTCTAAGTTGCTGAACTACTCTGTTTCTGGAGCTCGAATTCGTCCTTGTCGTTCTTCTTCCATCTCGAACCAAAATCAATAAGCTATACACCATTGTAAAGCTCACATCACGGGCTTTACATAGATACTAAGATTGTGAGTTGAGAGTGAGTGTGTGAAAAGTTCTAAGCCTGCAAAATGAGGAGCTTTGTCTGTCTAAGTGCAGTTCTTGAACTTTGGAGCTGACTTTAGAGCTTGATCGTGGTAAGTTCATACACCCATTTGGGCTCAAACTTCTTTTAATCTTTCGTGCATGTTGAATCAAACAATTTCTAATTGTTTTCCCCAATTCTTATACCCTTTTCATGTGTCAAAATCTTTGGTGTTATGACCCTGTCGAAACTGCTCTGGTTTGAAGAGGAGCTTTCAGTTTTCTGTGTTCAACCCCAAAACTCAGTGCAAATTCTCATCCAACACAACCTTGAGGTAAGGGGAAAACTATTCTTTCATTAGAATAAGAATAATTTGTGTTAAATTGAATGATGAGTCATCATGAGACTCAAAGGGCTTAATTTGAATTAGAACTTTGGCTTAGAGGCCATAATGAACTCAAGTTTCAGTTTGAGCAAGTTCTAAATGTTGCATGTGAACTATTTGAATGCTGAATCATGACTTGAATGAGTTTATTTGATTTTGATATCATGAGTTGTGATTTTGTGACTTTTATGTATAATTGAGTGGATGAACAAAATCCCTATTGTATATGTTGATTTCAGAGTTTGAGCATATCTATTTTATGATGATAAAGTTCTATTGTGGCTTAGTTTAGGTTAACTTGAAGTAGAATTGAAAATGGTATGTGAAAACTCCAATTTTTAGTGTTCTGTTGTCAGGGTATTGATTACCACGATATGATAATCGATTACCAGACCATGTCTGATACTAATTTGAAAAATACACACGATAATCGATTACTAGAACCTGATAATCGATTACCAGTGTTAAAAATGCTAAAAATTCCATTTTTAATTTTATTTCTTTTTACCTAGACTTAATTATAATATGAATGCATGGTATGGTACCCATATATATATATATATATATATATATATATATATATATTTGGCAATTAATTCGTAGGTGAAAGTAAGACTTATTAATTTGCCACCATAATGACTTGTATGAAATGAGATTAATAATTAATCTTATAATGCAAAAGAATTATATGCATTCATACATGGTGATTGGTTGATAAGTTATCGTTTTTCATGTTCGTGGAATATGCGGAGGGTACTCCGGGAGTGCCAAATGGTTGCAGCTTGCTTGATGACACATTTCTGGGTTAGAATGTGGCCGATATAGTGGGATATTGTTGATGTGATTGCTACGTCTTCGCGGCGTGATGTTTGTGACACCCTCATTTTATATCTGGTAAATAATTAATATTTCCAAATATTGAATACTTGCTATCAAAAGTCGGGATTGAAATTTTTTTTTCCCTTTTCAATGTTTACTTGCTTGATTATAAATCCTTCTTTCATGGACAATTAAAATGAATTCGGCTTAATATTATTTTAATTACAAAAAGGCTCTCGAGACAGTGTCTTTTAGACATAATAAAACATCTTCGTAGTCCTTATTAAAATATATTGTTTGTGTCTCGAGTTTGATCGAATGTATAAAATATAAACTTATTGCCGAATCCTTTTTGAATCAGAATCAGAGTATGTGGAAGTAAAAATAATACTTGTGGGGCACTGCTGAGGTAAAGAAAACATAACATATATATGTGTATCATAACATAAAACCCCACCAGTATCATCAGTAGCAAGTAGCAAAAGTCGAGATAGCAAGTTTGGTGAAACATATACAAACCAGCTGCGTAAAATAAATCTCACTCTAAGACCTCTCAAAAATATATACAATATATCACAATATCCAAAAATAGAAGTCCCAGAGCAGGTATTCCATGTCCTCAGCAGCTCCTCTGATCCTCCACAGCTCTATCCCTAGGATCTAGGATCCAAACATCCATGCTATGCAGGCTCCTATGAACCAGCAGGTCCACCTCTAGCAGAAACAGTCGGCTCGACATGCACCTCCTCCTCGTCCTCATCCTCCACAGGATCCTCCTCGACCTCGCCTGACTGGGCAGAGACCCCACCACTGGGTCTAGGATCTGCAGAAGCAGTCCTCTCAAAATCAGTCGGACCAGGAGAAGGAGTCTCCTCAATGACAACTCTGTGGGAGGAAGGATGAGAACGAGTGGCAGATCTAAAACGAAAACTATGGAATCGACACACAGGTCGAGCCGGGGGTGGTCCTCTATATGTATAAAAGGGTGGAACACGCATAGTATAGACTAAAGGGATCCTAAATCGACGAGGTCGCACCCGAACCAGAGGGTTAGGGTGGTAGAGAGTGATCTCCACCTCCCCCTCAAAAGTGGCACGGTGCTCCTCGTACGTCCATATACCACTAGGGATAGGGCGTATCTCGATGCAGGCTAGGTATCTGGCCATCACCTAAACAGGATATAGGGAGTAAGCATACACATATACATAATCAATAAAGACTAAAATTACAAACACAAGTATGTCATGGACAGACAATAATGCAAGTACATATTAGCATACCAATTTTCAACATTATATCTCTTATAATGCAAGTGACATGATGCATGATTTTATATCCACAACTGAGGCCTCTAAAAGTCCATCTTGGACGTCCATCCAATACACCCTTGTGTTCCCGGAACACTGACATTGGTTCCCAGAACGTAATGCCAAACCATACTTGGATAATAAGCATCACTCCCGGAGTGTGCATCACGTTCCCAGAACGCATACGTTCCCGGAACGCATAAAAACCATGTCCCAAACACTGGCCACATTCCCAGAATGTGTCATCAAGTAGGTTACAATTTGGTACTCCCGGAGTACCCTCCTCATATTCCCAGAATATGATAAACGTTCCTACCAACCAAACTTCCATTCTATATGCATGAATGCACAATTATTAAGGTTGGTTTTATCTTTACTTTAATTACTGTGATTTAGAAATATTTCAATTTCTCTTTTGAATGATTAATTTGAGGTATAATCCTTGACACAAAATTCTCTCTTAAATTATCTCAAAAACATGCCATTAGGCTTAGATTGGGAAAAACATAACCAATGGTATTCAATTTCACTTAAAAGACTTAACTTTTATTTTTCAGTTTCAGGTACTAACCGGTTACAGTCTCAGGCTAACCGGTTAGAATTACAGACCTGAACTGGCTTACCATTGAAATTCAGAAAACCCTTTTTCTTGAATTCTTTACCCAATCCATAAACAAATTTCAACATTGTTTTATACCTCAAAACCACTGTGTTCATCATTCAAAAATCTAAATCACATTCCATTTCCAAATGAGCACAATTTCCTCTTGAAATCATCTCATTACACTAAGGTATTAACTCCCAATTTCAATCTGAATTATTACAATATAATCAGCTTCATTTCAGATTGAGTTCCAGTGAAATTAAGGTCTAGATTTGAGTAAAATTAATAAGACCACATGACTAATTTCAGAAACTTATTTTCTTTGAAATTTTACAGTGTCTAACCGGTTACAATTATTGAGTAACCGGTTAGATTATGCAGTCTGCACACTGAAACATGAGGTTTTGCAAACCATTCTTTTCATTACTCAAATCTAACCAATTTCAACATTCAAAAGAGTTCATATACCTTAAAATAAACATGTTTAACCACATAAACACATTTAACTTGCATGCATTAAGTTTATTGTATCAAATTGCATAAAAACCAATATAAACACAATTCAATACCACAAAACTTATAATAAACATTTAGATTATGATTCAAGCATGAAAATCACTTGCATGCATCAACACAAAGTTGCTCAAAACAAAATTGAGCTAGAATTTGGCCTCCAAGTCTTTTTGCCTTAAACACATAATGCCCTTTTGAGTCTTTGTTGACTCAAATCCTAAATCACTTGATTTTAGTCAAAATCTAGTATAAGTTAAACTTCTCCCGTACCTCAAGGTTATGTTTGATGAAGATTAACACTGAAACTTGAAGAAAATCCACGAATTCCCCACAAATCCTATGTTCTGCTCTCAGCCACAATTTCCATCAACAAGGTTCAATGACCAGAAAATTTGATATAGTAATTGGCCAAAGAAATTGGGGAAAACAATTAGAAATTGATTTAGGTAACATGCACTTAGAAATGAAAGTGATTTGAGGCTTAAGGGTTGTCTGTAGTTACCAAAATCCAGCCTCAAACCAAGCTTCCCGAATCAGAAAACTCAGGACTCAACTTTCCAACCCTCAGCTTCTCAGATCAATTTCTCCCTCCACGCTCACTCTTAACTTAAAAGTTTTATATCAATGGAAAGCCCTTGATTTAAGCTTTCCAGAAGTGTATCACTCACTCTCTATGGCTCAAAGAAGAAGGAGAATTGCTTCAAACGAAATAGGAACCCTAATCAGCCTCTCAACTCAGAATTCAGAGAAATCAACCCCATTTCTTCATCAACACTGGCCTTTTATAGAACAATTTGTGTGCCATGCAAGGCGACACGCGTTTTCCATTGAATTAGGGCTGTATTCGTGGCGATTACTCGAATTAATCAAGTGATTACTCATCAAAACGCACTAACCCAGTTTCTGGGTTCATCGTCTAACCGGTTACAGGGCGTTACTAACCGGTTAGGTCAGTACAAAATTTAAAAATTAATACTTTTTAAATCTTTCCCTCCAAGAACCTTTTCAATATTACATTTAGGTCCTAAACCAAGGACTAAAATGCAATATCCTTATTTTTGCATTTATTTGCCATATAAAAATATTTCTACTTATTTTTATATTTTAGGCTAATTAAATACAAAATATAAACTTGGAAAGATTTATATAAATTAATAATAAAACTTTATTATTAATTTCCTTATTATCCGGGAGACGAAAATTAGGGGTGCTACACTATTCCCCCACTTAAAAGGAATTTCGTCCCCGAAATTCTAGCTTACATAAACAACTCTGGATACTCTTGACGTATCTTCTCCTCTAATTCCCATGTAGCTTCAGACACGTCAGCATTTTCCCATATAACCTTAACTAAAGGTATCTCCTTTCCCCTGAGTTGCTTAACTTCACGATCCTCTATCCGGACCGGTCTGGCTTCAAACGTAAGGTTCTCCTTCAAAGCTAGATCATCAGGTTGGATTTTCAAAATAACCGATGGGTCATGCACATATTTCTTCAACTGGGAAACATGAAAGACGTTGTGCAAATTGGATAGAGAGGGTGGTAAAGCTAGTTGATAAGCAACAGGACCGACTCTTCTAAGGATTTGATATGGACCTATACACTTAGGTGAAAGCTTTCGAGTTCTCAAGGCTCTACTAATCCCTTTCGTCGGAACTATCCGAAGAAACACATGGTCGCCCTCCGAAAACTCTATTGGTTTCCTTCTCCTATCAGCATAACTTTTCTGCCGACTTTGAGCCGCTTTCATCTTTTCCTGAACCATTTTGATTTTCTCAGTTGTCTGCTGCACCATTTCTGGTCCAACCACTAAATTCTCCTCCACTTGAAACCCGCATAGCGGGGTTTGACACCTCCTTCCATACAAGGCCTCAAACGGTGCCATCCCAATGCTCGCATGATAGCTGTTGTTGTATGTGAATTCTACAAGGGGTAACACTTGATCCCAACTTCCTTGCTCTTCAAGTGCACAAGCCCTTAACACATCTTCCAAAGATTGAATCGTTCTCTCCGTCTGACCATCCGTCTGTGGATGATACACAAAACTCAATTTTAATCTTGTTCCCATAGCATCATGCAAACTTTTCCAGAACTGCGAAGAAAATCTGGGATCTCTATCCGACACTATACTCGAAGGCACTCCGTGAAGACGAACTACTTCCTTAATATAGATCTGGGTAAGCTTGTTCAAAGGATAGCACATATTTATCGAAATAAAATGCGCCGACTTAGTCAACCTATCCACTATCACCCAGATTGCATCATGATATGCTGCTATCCTTGGCAAACCAGATACAAAATCCATCGAGATGCTATCCCACTTCCATTGAGGGATACTTAAAGGTTGTAACTGTCCTCCCGGTTTCTGGTGTTCTACCTTAGCTTTTTGGCAAATCAAGCATGAAGCCACGTACTCCGCCACATCCTTTTTCAAACCAGACCACCAAAACATTTTCTTCAGATCCTGATACATTTTGGTTGATCCAGGATGCATACTCATCCGGCTCTTATGTGCTTCATCAAGAATCAGTTTTCTAACCTCCTGATCTCTTGGTATGCAAATCCTTGTTCTGAAACGAAGGATTCCATCCAACCCAATCTTGAAATCAGGTTCTTTCCCCTCTGAACCCAATCTCATCTTCTCAATCAATTCCCCATCCGCTTGTTGCAACTCCCGAATTCTTTCTAAGAACTCATTTGTGATCTGCAACATCCCTAACTTCATACTTGATGGCTCCACTTGCGTCAACAAGCTCAAGTCTCTGAATTCCTCAATCAACGTTGCTTTCTTCACCATCATCGCACTTATGTGAATTGCTTTCCGACTCAAAGCATCAGCAACCACATTTGCTTTACCCGGATGATAATGGAGTTTAAAGTCATAATCCTTCAAAAACTCCGTCCACCTTCTTTGCCTCATGTTCAACTCTTTTTGGTCAAACAGATACTTCAAACTCTTATGGTCACTAAATACTTGGAAAGTAGTGCCATAGAGATGATGTCTCCATATTTTTAGGGCAAACACGATTGCAGCCAATTCCAAATCGTGTGTCGAGTAATTCACCTCATGATTCTTCAATTGTCTTGATGCATAAGCCACTACTCTTCCTTCTTGCATCAATACACACCCCAGTCCTTGCTTAGATGCATCACAGTACACTTCAAAACTCTTGTGAGGATCAGGTAAGATTAACACAGGAGACGATGTTAACCTTTCCTTCAACTCTCGGAAACTAACTTCACACCTATCGTCCCACACGAACGGTTGATCTTTCCGAGTCAACTTGGTCAAAGGCAATGCAATCTTGGAAAATCCTTCTATAAACCGACGATAGTGTCCAGCCAGCCCTAAGAAACTTCTCACCTTAGTCACAGTCTTAGGTTGTTCCCAGCTTAGCACTGAACTCACCTTTGCTAGATCCACCGCAATTCCTTCCTTAGAGATCACATGCCCCAGAAACTTCACTTCATTCAACCAAAACTCACATTTCGTAAGTTTGGCGTATAACTGCTTCTCCTCCAGGACTTTTAAAACTATCCTGAGATGTTCTTCATGCTCCTCCGGACTCTTAGAATAGACCAGAATGTCATCAATAAACACCACTACAAATAAATCCAGGTATGGTCTAAAGATCCGATTCATATAATCCATGAAAATAGCAGGTGCATTAGTCAATCCGAACGACATCACAACATACTCATAATGACCGTATCGAGGTCGAAATGCAGTCTTGGGTATATCTTCCTCCTTTATCCTGATATGATGATAGCCTGATCTCAGATCAATCTTGGAAAATACTGCAGCTCCCCTAACTTGATCCATAAGGTCATCAATCCTTGGCAAAGGGTACTTATTCTTAATGGTGACCTTATTTAACTGTCTGTAGTCTACGCACATTCTCATACTCCCGTCCTTCTTCTTTACAAACAACAATGGAGCTCCCCAAGGCGAAACGCTTAATTACCTTATTTACAAACATCCACCTTTTGCAGACTCTCTGCAATCACGAGCAAAGTGGCCTTGCTTTATTACCTTATTTAACTATCTGTAGTCTTCCGCTTTATTACCCTTCTGCTATGAAATAATTACCCTTAATTACCCCAAAATTAGGATTTAAAATTTCTTTTAAGATGGATATGATATTTGCCAAAATAATATTTCCTTTCATTAATAACAAAAACATCAGAGTTAATAAAGCGGAAGACTTAAAGGCATCAAATTCATAAAGTATAAGTTTAGGTACATTCAGTTCGGTCAATCAAAATACAATCAGTGTTTTAGCTCGGCCCAACTGGCCGAGACCCATCCACCTATCTGACTCTAAATAACTTACTCTCCCTGTGAGGGAGAGTGATCCTGCTCGGCCGGGGACTGCGTCTGCTCGGGCTCAGTACCTGAAAAATGGTAAGGAGGTGAGCATTACACAGAACTTAAGTAAAGCAGTTTCTAAAATGACATACCGAACTACCAAGCCAAACACAAGTACTCAAATAGCAAATAAATCACAAGTAATCAAACCCATATATCTCATGCATATATCAACATTTAGCTCCGGTCGCATACCCACATCCTCGTCTAGCTCGGCTCACATCATAAACCAGTTAACTCATTGCTAGCTATACCTCGGTTTATCCTCTCATGTCTCGGATTACCATCTCTATCTCGGGTTCACTACTCAATATTTCACTTTCACATAATTTACAATCTTTTACTCTTCTCGGATGCATACACCCAGTGCATGTCTTGCACCATTTAAGTCGGATATTGGAGTGTCCATAACTGCGAGTACCACAATACTCGGCTTACAGCTGCGAGCACCACAATGCTCGGCTTACGCGATCAATGCATGCACCCAGTACGCGTCTGCTATGACCAGGAACACTACCGCCGATCATTCTATGGAGTAAGGAGTGTCCATAACTGTGAGTACCACAATACTCGACTTACAGCTGCGAGCACCACAATGCTCGGCTTACGCGATCAATGCACGCACCCAGTACGCGTCAGCTATGACCAGGAACACATCCCACCGATTCCGTTCTCGGAACCTTGTGAGTCATAACTGCGAGCACCACAATGCTCGACTTACAGCTGCGAGCACCACAATGCTCGGCTTACGCGATCAATGCATGCACCCAGTACGCGTCTGCTATGACCCGACCACACAACCATTTCTCTTTAATTCCCCTTATCTTATTAACCATTACTTTTAGTTTGGCCCACCTCAGTTCACCTCTTTAATTTATTCCTCTTTGCATTAATCTCATTATTTACTTACCTCGGCCTATCTCGGCTCAACCCTTTACCCATTTCCGATTTCCCTTACCCCTATTATCTATCTCATCTACCTATCTCATTATATAACTTATTAGTTTGTCTTTTCGATCCACCCTGGTTACCATTCTTCTCATTCTCCGTTCTCACCCTCTCTCGGCTCGGCCACAGATACAAATACCAAATATCAAAGCATCATAAACACTTATACCTCAACAACCACATGAACAAAACATTTAGTCAACCCATCATATAAAATGCAGCATATGAAATATAGCATGTAATCAAAAGTGATATTTAATCTTCACCTAAAATCCATGTTTCTAGTTCATTCATTAATTCCCCTTTTACCCTTTTTACCATTTCTCTTCTAACATTAACCTATGTCCATTCCCTAATCTAGTACCCACTCTTAGTACCCTTTATGAACACCCTAGAAACCCAAACTCAAGTAGAGGTAACACTCACTCCTTACCTCAAACCGTGTGAGATAAGAGTTGAGAGTTTGAGAATGGTTCCTTGTTGCTTGTCCTTGATCTTAGCACCCTTGAATCCTTCTTACTCCAAGCTGCACACGAGCTCCAATCTACACACGAACTCCACGGCGGTCCAGGGGCGTCCGGGATGGAAGAGAAGGCGGCGGGGAGGAGGTCTCTGGTTGGTGGAAGAGAGGGAAAATGTTCGTGAGAAGAGGAGAAGAAGAAGATATGTTGGGTTGTTGTTGCTGGACTTTGAGAGAAAAGGGAAAGAGAGACGTAGGGAAGAGAGAGAAGAATAAAAGTGAGAAGTGTTATGGGTTATGTGTTGGGATTTTCTTTTATTCAATTGTGGAAGATATTTGTGTGGCTCTCATTGGAAGCTTCTTGAGGAAGCTTGAATATGTGGACAGGATTCATTGGCTTCTTGAGGAAGCCAAGAACAGTACATTGAAAAGGACACAAAGCACTGATAATGACATAAAGTGGATGCTGGTACAACGTACGGATGGTACGAAACTCAAGGTCTACCAACTCAACATGAGCTGGCACGGAGGAGCTAGGACGTGTCGGCTCGGTATGGAGGAATCGTAGTAGTCCGAGCTTCTATCTCGGATAATAGGGTGAGGTATGCTAAGGTCGGCTAGTCCGGACTGGACAACAGGTTCCGCGTTTGGTTCTCATCCAGCTCCGTTCACATGCACACAATCTCATCTAGCTCGGCCGAGATCGGACCGAGGTCCTATACTTACATCCTAGGTCGGCCTATGCTCATACTACCCTTCTAACCTTGTACAATTTCTAAGGCCTAATCCTATCCTTAAATAAATATTTATATACTAAAATTGTATTATTTAATATTAATTTTCAGGATGTTACATTCCTCTCCCACTTACAGGAATTTCGTCCTCGAAATTTAGTCAGCATTGAACAGTTGCGGATATGACTGCTTCATCTTCTCCTCGATTTCCCAAGTAGCTTCCTCCACATAATTTCGATTCCATACTACCTTGACCAAGGGGATTTCCTTTCCTCTGAGTCGTCTGACTTGTCTATCTTCAACTCGGACTGGTAGGACTTCGAAGGTCAGATTGTCTCTTAGCGGCAGTTCGTCCACTGCTATCACATGCGAGGGATCGTGAATGTATCTCCTAAGTTGCGAGACATGGAACACATCGTGGAGCTTAGACAAGTGCGGAGGTAGAGCAATTCGGTACGCTACTGGTCCGACTTTCTCCGATATCTGGTATGGTCCGACAAACCGAGGGGTCAATTTCTTTGATTTGATAGCTCGGCCGATACCCGTTATAGGGGATACCCGAAGGAATACATGATCTCCCTCGATGAAGTTCAAGGGTTTCCTTCTCTTGTCGGCATAACTCTTCTGTCGGTCCTGAGCGGCTTTCATCTTCCCTTGTATCATTCGGATCTTCTCAGTTGTCTCATGAACAATGTCGGGACCAATCAACAAGTTTTCACCTATCTGGAACCAGCATAGCGGCGTTCGACATTTCCGACCATACAAGGCTTCGAAAGGAGCCATTCCGATACTTGAATGGAAGCTGTTGTTGTAGGTGAATTCGACCAACGGCAATAGTGTTTCCCAGCTTTCCGAATGTTCAAGCACGCATGTTCTCAGCAAGTCCTCAAGAGTCTGAATGGTGCGCTCGGATTGTCCGTCAGTTTGGGGATGATAAGCAGTGCTAAACCTCAACTTTGTACCCATGGCTTCTTGAAGACTCTGCCAGAATCGAGATAAGAAACGAGGATCACGGTCCGACACTATGCTGCTCGGAACACCATGGAGTCTGACGATGTCCTTTATGTACAGTTGCGTCAGCTTCTCCAAACTGTACTTCATGCTGATCGGCAGGAAATGGGCACACTTTGTAAGTCGGTCCACCACAACCCAAATGGCTTCCTGCTCTGATCTCGTCCTTGGTAGACCCGATACAAAGTCCATCAAAATGCTATCCCACTTCCATTGTGGAATCTCCAAGGATTTGAGTAATCCTCCTGGTTTCTGATGCTCGATCTTGGCTTTCTGACATGTCAAGCACCGAGACACATAATCGGCCACGTCGGTCTTCAACTTCGGCCACCAAAATAACCTCTTCAAATCTTGGTACATCTTTGTGGCACCTGGGTGAAGACTCATCTTCATCTTGTGGGCTTCTTCCATCAACTCTCTTCGGACTTCAAAGTCCATGGGGATGCAAACTCTGCCTCGAAATCGTACGAGACCATCAGGTCCCTTAGTGAAGTTGGGTTCATCCTTGTCACCTGCTCTTTCGAGTAGTTTCTGGAGTTCTAGGTCGGCAGCCTGCCTTACCTTGATGAAACCCACAAAATCATTGGCTACTTGCAGCATTTCCAGGACAACACTGTTTTCCTTCTTCTGTATGCCGAGGTTAAGGTCACTGAACTCCTGCATCAACTGCATCTCTCGGACCATCATATTGCTCAGATGAAGACTTTTCCTGCTCAATGCGTCGGCCACAACGTTGGCTTTTCCGGGATGATAGTGCAAGTTGAAATCATAGTCCTTCAAGAATTCTACCCATCTGCGTTGCCTCATGTTCAGCTCCTTCTGGTCGAACAGGTAGCCGAGACTCTTGTGGTCACTGAACACTTCAAATTTAGTGCCATACAGGTAGTGCCTCCAAATCTTAAGGGCAAACACCACGGCTGCTAATTCAAGGTCATGGGTGGGGTAATTCTGTTCGTGTTGCCGAAGTTGCCGGGAGGCGTAAGCCACCACCTTTCCCTGCTGCATCAACACACAGCCGAGACCCTGCTTCGAGGCGTCGCAAAATACGTCAAAGGCTTTGGTCGGATCGGGTAAAATCAACACAGGCGAGCTCGTCAACCTTTTCTTTAGCTCTTGAAAGCTCGGCTCGCACACTTCAGACCACTGGTAGGATGCATCCTTTCTGGTTAACGAGGTCAACGGTAGAGCTAGTTTAGAGAATCCTTCAATGAATCTCCTATAGTATCCAGCAAGACCGAGGAAACTCCTAATCTCCGTCACCGAGTTTGGTCTCTCCCACTTAAGCACCGCTTCCACCTTGGAGGGATCAACTGCTACACCTTGCTCGGATATCACATGTCCAAGGAAATGAACCTCGTTGAGCCAAAAACTGCACTTAGAGAGTTTAGCGTAGAGATTCTTATCCTTCAAAACCTGCAACACTGTCCTCAGATGCTGCTCGTGTTCACTCGGACTTCGGGAGTAGATGAGGATATCGTCAATGAAGACTATCACAAACGAGTCCAGGTAGGGTCGAAAAATCCTATTCATGTAGTCCATAAAGATAGCAGGGGCGTTGGTAAGTCCGAAGGGCATAACCACGTACTCAAAATGCCCATACCTTGTTCGGAAGGCTGTCTTCGGAATGTCTTCTTCTCGGACTCGGATCTGGTGATATCCAGATCGAAGGTCTATCTTTGAGAACACTGACGCTCCCTTGAGTTGGTCCAATAAATCGTCAATCCGAGGGAGGGGATATTTGTTCTTCACTGTTACCGCGTTGAGCTTCCGATAATCAGTGCACATTCTGAGGCTACCATCTTTCTTTTTAACAAATAGAATCGGAGCTCCCCAAGGTGAGACGCTTGGTTGGATTAGCTTTCTGGCCAAAAGTTCTTCCAGCTGTTTCTTAAGCTCTTCTAGCTCGGGAGGTTCCATTCTGTACGGAGCGATTGAGATCGGGCCAGTTCCTGGAAGAAGGTCTATACTGAACTCTACTTCTCTGCTCGGCGGTAAGCCAGGCATTTCATCGGAGAAAACCTCTGGAAATTCTCCGACTACAGGAGTTTGGTCTAAGGTCGGTTCCTCTGTTATCTCTAACTTCGCTACAGAAGGGCCACTAAAGATTACGGTCTTTTCTCGGCAATCGAGCAGGACATGGTGCTGAGACATCCAATCCATGCCAAGGATGATATCTAGCTTGGTTAAGGGTAGACAAATCAAATTGACTTTAAATTCTCTACCTAATACTTGGATAGGACACTCTAGACACATTTTAGCAGTGATTACAGAAGAATTGGTTGGGGGTAGAAATAGATAGTTTGTAAGGCATTTCTACTGGGGATAGTTTTAGTCTATTCATACAGTCAAGGGAAATGAAAGAATGTGTGGCTCCGCAGTCAAATAGCACGGCACATGGAATACTGTTTACTCGACAAGTACCTCAGATCAGTTCGTCAGCATCAGTCACTTCTTCACCATCCATAGTGTAAACTTTGCCCCTCTGCATAGGTCGGTTAACACCAGTCTGATGAGCCTTGGTCACATTGACCTCCTCCTTCATAATATTCTCGGTACACCGAGCTGCAAAATGACCAGGCTTGCCACATCGGAAACAGGATCCTCTCACTTTGCTCGGATCCAGACTCCAGCATTCTCCCCTGTGCTGTCTTCCACAATGTTGGCAGATCAGATACGGGCCAGGAACAACCACCATCTGACCACCGCTCCTCGGAGCTGTTGACATTCTGGAGTTCGGATTCACATAGGGAGCAGATCTCTGGACAGCTCCCTTTCCTCTGATCGGACCCACTCCTTTTTGTGCCGACCTGCTCCTCTTTCCATCAGCTTTCCTTTTGAGCCCCTTCTCATAAGTGCTAGCCATGTTTATCAATTGCGAGAGATTGGCCACGTTCTGATATTCGAATGCGAGCCGAATATCGTCACGGAGACCAGACTCAAACTTGATGCACTTGGTGCGTTCGTCAGCATCTCTGTAGCTTCCTGAATAGCGGATCAAATCCTCGAACTGAGCGGCATACTCCCCAACGCTCAAGTTCCTCTGTTCCAGCTTGAGAAAAGCGAGCTCCTTCTCTCTCCTGACATCTTCGGGAAAGTACTTTCCGAGGAAGCGGGCTCGGAACAATTCCCAAGTGATGACCTCATTTGCCGCTTCCAATCCTCGGCTTTGTTGATCCCACCAGTGCTCAGCTTCACTAGCCAGCACAAACTCAGCTAACCTCACCCTGTACTCATAGGGAGGTTGTAGAGATCGAAAGATCTTCTCAATATCCTAGAGCCATCTCTGAGCTCCATCTGGGTTATATCCTCCTTCGAACCGAGGTGGTTCGTTCTTCCGAAATCGGCTCATCCAGTCTATCTCGACCGGAGCCGGAGGTTGGGGCTGAAGGGCTGCAGCTGCAGCTGCTGCGGTCGCGGCGATGTTTTGAGCGAGGTTCTCAGCCTGATTCTGCTGAGCCTGCGCTTGGTTCTGCTGTAGCTGAACCAGGGTTTCCAACACAGTGGCAATTCGGTCGTTATCATCTCGTCTCCCAGCCATGCTGTTTGGTCATGGAGAGAAAGCCAATTAACTTTCGATTAATCAAGTAAATGTATATATATAAACATATATACCTATTAGCTCTATTGTCTAACTTAGACTTCTAGACTTTACTTATTTGTCACTCTCTTGGTGAGTAACCACTAGAGTCTTTCGCAACTCCAATAGGCCGAGGAGAAACTGCTCTGATACCAAAAATGTAACACCCTATGAAATAATTACCCTTAATTACCCCAAAATTAGGATTTAAAATTTCTTTTAAGATGGATATGATATTTGCCAAAATAATATTTCCTTTCATTAATAACAAAAACATCAGAGTTAATAAAGCGGAAGACTTAAAGGCATCAAATTCATAAAGTATAAGTTTAGGTACATTCAGTTCGGTCATTCAAAATACAATCAGTGTTTTAGCTCGGCCCAACTGGCCGAGACCCATCCACCTATCTGACTCTAAATAACTTACTCTCCCTGTGAGGGAGAGTGATCCTGCTCGGCCGGGGACTGCGTCTGCTCGGGCTCAGTACCTGAAAAATGGTAAGGAGGTGAGAATTACACAGAACTTAAGTAAGCAGTTTCTAAAACGACATACCGAACTACCAAGCCAAACACAAGTAGTCAAATAGCAAATAAATCACAAGTAATCAAACCCATATATCTCATGCATATATCAACATTTAGCTCGGTTCGCATACCCACATCCTCGTCTAGCTCGGCTCACATCATAAACCAGTTAACTCATTGCTAGCTATACCTCGGTTTATCCTCTCATGTCTCGGATTACCATCTCTATCTCGGGTTCACTACTCAATATTTCACTTTCACATAATTTACAATCTTTTACTCTTCTCGGATGCATACACCCAGTGCATGTCTTGCACCATTTAAGTCGAATATTGGAGTGTCCATAACTGCGAGTACCACAGTACTCGGCTTACAGCTGCGAGCACCACAATGCTCGGCTTACGCGATCAATGCATGCACCCAGTACGTGTCTGCTATGACCAGGAACACTACCGCCGATCATTCTATGGAGTAAGGAGTGTCCATAACTGCGAGTACCACAATACTCGACTTACAGCTGCGAGCACCACAATGCTCGGCTTATGCGATCAATGCACGCACCTAGTACGCGTCTGCTATGACCAGGAACACATCCCATCGATTCCGTTCTCGGAACCTTGTGAGTCATAACTGCGAGCACCACAATGCTCGACTTACAGCTGCGAGCACCACAATGCTCGGCTTACGCGATCAATGCACGCACCCAGTACGCGTCTGCTATGACCCGACCACACAACCATTTCTCTTTAATTCCCCTTATCTTATTAACCATTACTTTTAGTTCGGCCCACCTCAGTTCACCTCTTTAATTTATTCCTCTTTGCATTAATCTCATTATTTACTTAGCTCGGCCTATCTCGGCTCAACCCGTTACCCATTTCCGATTTCCCTTACCCCTATTATCTATCTCATCTACCTATCTCATTATATAACTTATTAGTTTGTCTTTTCGATCCACCCTGGTTACCATTCTTCTCATTCTCCATTCTCACCCTCTCTCGTCTCGGCCACAGATACAAATACCAAATATCAAAGCATCATAAACACTTATACCTCAACAACCACATGAACAAAACATTTAGTCAACCCATCATATAAAATGCAGCATATGAAATATAGCATGTAATCAAAAGTGATATTCCATCTTCACCTAAAATCCATGTTTCTAGTTCATTCATTAATTCCCCTTTTACCCTTTTTACCATTTCTCTTCTAACATTAACCTATGTCCATTCCCTAATCTAGTACCCACTCTTAGTACCCTTTATGAACACCCTAGAAACCCAAACTCAAGTAGAGGTAACACTCACTCCTTACCTCAAACCGTGTGAGATAAGAGTTGAGAGTTTGAGAATGGTTCCTTGTTGCTTGTCCTTGATCTTAGCACCCTTGAATCCTTCTTACTCCAAGCTGCACACGAGCTCCAATCTACACACGAACTCCACGGCGGTCCAGGGGCGTCCGGGATGGAAGAGAAGGCGGCGGGGAGGAGGTCTCTGGTTGGTGGAAGAGAGGGAAAATGTTCGTGAGAAGAGGAGAAGAAGAAGATATGTTGGGTTGTTGTTGCTGGACTTTGAGAGAAAAGGGAAAGAGAGACGTAGGGAAGAGAGAGAAGAATAAAAGTGAGAAGTGCTATGGGTTATGTGTTGGGATTTTCTTTTATTCAACTGTGGAAGATATTTGTGTGGCTCTCATTGGAAGCTTCTTGAGGAAGCTTGAATATGTGGACATGATTCATTGGCTTCTTGAGGAAGCCAAGAGCAGTACATTGAAAAGGACATAAAGCAGTGATAATGACATAAAGTGGATGCTGGTACAACGTACGGATGGTACGAAACTCAAGGGCTACCAACTCAACATGAGCTGGCACGGAGGAGCTAGGACGTGTCGGCTAGGATACGTCGGCTCGATATGGAGGAATCGTAGTAGTCCGAGCTTCCATCTCGGATAATAGGGTGAGGTATGCTAAGGTCGGCTAGTTCGGACTGGACAACAGGTTCCGCGTTTGGTTCTCATCCAGCTCGGTTCATATGCACACAATCTCATCTAGCTCGGCCGAGATCGGACCGAGGTCCTATACTTACATCCTAGGTCGGCCTATGCTCATACTACCCTTCTAACCTTGTACAATTTCTAAGGCCTAATCCTATCCTTAAATAAATATTTATATACTAAAATTGTATTATTTAATATTAATTTTCAGGATGTTACACCAGCAGAATTGTCCATGATGATAACGCTTACACTTCTCACAATAAGGAGCATTATCGTGAGACTTGTTCTTGTTATCCATCACAGCTTTGCCCTTGCCCTTGTTCTTCTGAGAATATGGACCATTATTCCGGTGATCAAATCTCTTCTTCCTCAGTGGTCCATAGTTCTTTCCATTCCCCTTTTCTTGGCTTCCTACCAGCTCAGCCTTCTTGTCATCCTCATACATTCTGCACATATCCACAAGTGCAGGAAAACTCTGAATCCTCTGGTAACTGAAAATAGACTTCAGTTCCGGTCTCAGTCCACCTTCAAACTTAACACATTTACTTCTTTCATCAGGGTTATTCAAGTAGTAGGGAGAATATTTCATCAGCTCCTCAAATCTGGCAGCATATTCTCCTACACTCATATCCCCCTGCTTCAATTGCATGAATTCTACCTCCTTCTTTCTCCTTAAATCTTCCGGAAAGTATTTATTACGAAATTTCTCCATAAATACTCCCCAGTTGATTGCCCTCCTTTCAAAATTCAGCAATTGGACAGTGTGATCCCACCAGTTCTCAGCTTCCCCATGAAGCATATAAACTGCATAGGTCACCTTCTTCTCATCAGAACAATCCAAAGTTCTGAAAATCTTGTTGATCTCGTACAACCACTTATTTGCCTCATCAGGTTTGTATCCTCCTTCAAACCTTGGTGGATTGCACTTCCTGAATTCCGACAGAGTCTTAGCATCATGATTCGCCATATTGCCAACTTGTGGGTTACCAGCTCGCCCTTGAGGTGGCTGCTGTTGCTGTTGCTGTTGTTGTTGCATGCCTTCCAGCACAATCGTAATTCATTCTAACATTTCGTTCGTAATATTTCTATTCCTGGTTGCCATAGAAAGACCTGCACTATGGGCTTTGGGTCACTAAAAGGTCTTTAAAACATAAGCACTACTAGCTTACTCAACCATCTTACTCAAATATATATTCAAATAACATTGAATACCATACTTAGCTGCATCATCGGGGCCATGAGGGACAGGACCAATGCTCTGATACCACCAAAGGTGTGACACCCTCATTTTATATATGGTAAATAATTAATATTTCCAAATATTGAATACTTGCTATCAAAAGTCGGGATTGAAATTTTTTTCCCTTTTCAATGTTTACTTGCTTGATTATAAATCCTTCTTTCATGGACAATTAAAATGAATTCGGCTTAATATTATTTTAATTACAAAAAGGCTCTCGAGACAGTGTCTTTTAGACATAATAAAACATCTTCGTAGTCCTTATTAAAATATATTGTTTGTTTCTCAAGTTTGATCGAATGTATAAAATATAAACTTATTGCCGAATCCTTTTTGAATCAGAATCAGAGTAAGCGGAAGTAAAAGTAATACTTGTGGGGCACTGCTGAGGTAAAGAAAACATAACATATATATGTGTATCATAACATAAAACCCCACCAGTATCATCAGTAGCAAGTAGCAAAAGTCGAGTTAGCAAGTTTGGTGAAACATATACAAACCAGCTGCGTAAAATAAACCTCACTCTAAGACCTCTCAAAAATATATACAATATATCACAATATCCAAAAATAGAAGTCCCAGAGCAGGTAATCCATGTCCTCAACAGCTCCTCTGATCCTCCACAGCTCTATCCCTAGGATCTAGGATCCAAACATCCATGCTATGCAGGCTCCTATGAACCAGCAGGTCCACCTCTAGCAGAAACAGTCGGCTCGACATGCACCTCCCCCTCATCCTCATCCTCCACAGGGTCCTCCTCGACCTCGCCTGACTGGGCAGAGACCCCACCACTGGGTCTAGGATCTGCAAAAGCAGTCCTCTCAAAATCAGTCGGACCAGGAGAAGGAGTCTCCTCAGTGACAACTCTGTGGGAGGAAGGATGGGAATGAGTGGCAGCTCTAAAACGAAAACTATGGAATCGAAGCACAGGTCGAGCCGGGGGTGGTCCTCTATATATAAAAGGGTGGAACATGCATAGTATAGACTAAAGGGATCCTAAATCGACGAGGTCGCACCCGAACCAGAGGGTTAGGGTGGTAGAGAGTGATCTCCACCTCCCCCTCAAAAGTGGCACGGTGCTCCTCGTACGTCCATATACCACTAGGGATAGGGCGTATCTCGATGCAGGCTAGGTATCTGGCCATCACCTAAACAGGGCATAGGGAGTAAGCATACACATATACATAATCAATAAAGACTAAAATTACAAACACAAGTATGTCATGGACAGACAATAATGCAAGTACATATTAGCATACCAATTTTCAACATTATATCTCTTATAATGCAAGTGGCATGATGCAAGATTTTATATCCACAACCGAGGCCTCTAAAAGTCCATCTTGGACGTCCATCCAATACACCCTTGTGTTCCCGGAACACTGACATTTGTTCCCAGAACGTAATGCCAAACCATACTTGGATAATAAGCATCACTCCCGGAGTGTGCATCACGTTCCCAGAACGCATACGTTCCCAGAACGCATAAAAACCATGTCCCAAACACTGGCCACATTCCCAGAATGTGTCATCAAGTAGGTTACAATTTGGTACTCCCGGAGTACCCTCCTCATATTCCCAGAATATGATAAACGTTCCTACCAACCAAACTTCCATTCTATATGCATGAATGCACAATTATTAAGGTTGGTTTTATCTTTACTTTAATTACTGTGATTTAGAAATATTTCAATTTCTCTTTTGAATGATTAATTTGAGGTATAATCCTTGACACAAAATTCTCTCTTGAATTATCTCAAAAACATGCCATTAGGCTTAGATTGGGAAAAACATAACCAATGGTATTCAATTTCACTTAAAAGACTTAACTTTTATTTTTCAGTTTCAGGTACTAACCGGTTACAGTCTCAGGCTAACCGGTTAGAATTACAGACCTGAACTGGTTTACCATTGAAATTCAGAAAACCCTTTTTCTTGAATTCTTTACCCAATCCATAAACAAATTTCAACATTGTTTTATACCTCAAAACCACTGTGTTCATCATTCAAAAATCTAAATCACATTCCATTTCCAAATGAGCACAATTTCCTCTTGAAATTATCTCATTACACTAAGGTATTAACTCCCAATTTCAATCTGAATTATTACAATATAATCAGCTTCATTTCAGATTGAGTTCCAGTGAAATTAAGGTCTAGATTTGAGTAAAATTAATAAGACCACATGACTAATTTCAGAAACTTATTTTCTTTGAAATTTTACAGTGTCTAACCGGTTACAATTATCGAGTAACCGGTTAGATTATGCAGTCTGCACACTGAAACATGAGGTTTTGCAAACCATTCTTTTCATTACTCAAATATAACCAATTTCAACATTCAAAAGAGTTCATATACCTTAAAATAAACATGTTTAACCACAGAAACACATTTAACTTGCATGCATTAAGTTTATTGTATCAAATTGCATAAAAACCAATATAAACACAATTCAATACCATAAAACTTATAATAAACATTTAGATTATGATTCAAGCATCAAAATCACTTGCATGCATCAACACAAAGTTGCTCAAAACAAAATTGAGCTAGAATTTGGCCTCCAAGCCTTTTTGCCTTAAACACATAATGCCCTTTTGAGTCTTTGTTGACTCAAATCCTAAATCACTTGATTTTAGTCTAAATCTAGTATAAGGTAAACTTCTCCCATACCTCAAGGTTATGTTTGATGAAGATTAACACTGAAACTTGAAGAAAATCCACGAATTCCCCACAAATCCTATGTTCTGCTCTCAGCCACAATTTCCATCAACAGGGTTCAAAGACCATAAAATTTGACATAGTAATTGGCCAAAGAAATTGGGGAAAACAATTAGAAATCGATTTAGGTAACATGCACTAAGAAATGAAAGTGATTTGAGGCTTAAGGGTTGTCTGTACTTACCAAAATCCAGCCTCAAACCAAGCTTCCCGAATCAGAAAACTCAGGACTCAGCTTTCCAACCCTCAGCTTCTCAGATCAATTTCTCCCTCCACACTCACTCTTAACTTACAAGTTTTATATCAATGGAAAGCCCTTTATTTAAGCTTTCCAGAAGTGTATCACTCACTCTCTATGGCTCAAAGAAGAAGGAGAATTGCTTCAAACGAAATAGGAACCCTAATCAGCCTCTCAACTCAGAATTCAGAGAAATCAACCCCATATCTTCATCAACACTGGCCTTTTATAGAACAATTTGTGTGCCATGCAAGGCGACACGCGTTTTCCACTGAATTAGGGCTGTATTCGTGGCGATTACTCGAATTAATCAAGTGATTACTCATCAAAATGCACTAACCCAGTTTCTGGGTTCATCGTCTAACCGGTTACAGGGCATTACTAACCGGTTAGGTCAGTACAAAATTTAAAAATTAATACTTTTTAAATCTTTCCCTCCAAGAACCTTTTCAATATTACATTTAGGTCCTAAACCAAGGACTAAAATGCAATATCCTTATTTTTGCATTTATTTGCCATATAAAAATATTTCCACTTATTTTTATATTTTAGGCTAATTAAATACAAAATATAAACTTGGAAAGATTTATATAAATTAATAATAAAACTTTATTATTAATTTCCTTATTATCCGGGAGACGAAAATTAGGGGTGTTACAATGTTCACTTGAAGAGTGACGTTATGTATCACATTCCGAGTAAGATTCGCCATACGTTTTCAGAACGTATTATTATGCTTTGGGAGTACACAGATGTTACGGATGGACGTCCTTGCGAAAATTAGTTTGGAGACATCATGAATTTGTGAGATAGAAAACATGCATCATACCACTATAATTAAATGATCTGATTATAAATGAAAAAGGGTTGGATCATATGTATATGCATGCTACTTGATGAATTATTTATATGTGATTGTTTAAATTCAATTATTCTTATTTGACTATGTGAATATATTACTTATACCTATGCCCTTTTTAGGTGATGACTCGTTACCTGGCTTGCATAGAGATCCGCCCGCTCCCTAGTGGAGTGTGGTACTATGAGGACCATCGGGCCACCTATGAGGGGGAGGTGGAGCCGACGCTCTACCATCCTAACCCTCTGGCTCGTGTCCGTCCTCGTGGGTTCCGCATCCCTATTATCTATACCATGCATGTACCCCCATTTTACACTTACTATGGACCACCCCCACCTCGACCTGCTCGACGCTTTCATAGTTTTCGTTTTAGATCAGCTACCCGATCCCACCCGTCTGCTTCTAGAGTTATCCATGAGGATACTCCTATTCCTGGTCTGACGAGTCCGATTCATGGGACTCCATTTGCTAACCCAGTACCCAGTGGTGGGGTACCGACTCAGTCGGACGAGGTCGAGTCGGATCCTGAGGAGGCAGAGAGTGATGAGGAGCCAGTCGAGCACTCCACTGGTAGCTAGTGGAGAGTAGGGGATCCACCGGGAGATGCATGATATGGGTAGTTGGGATGAGGGAAACAGTTGCAGCTGCAGGAGACCAGACAAAGGATGCTAGCTTCATGGAGGATCACTGGACCATATCTGAGACTTCTTTATTTTGATTTGTACATACTGTATATAGTTTTGAGAGGTTTTCAAAGCATTGGTTTATCTTTTATGCTATCTTTATTATGGACTTGTATCTTGACTTATGTACTGGATTATGTTGATGGAAATGTACTCTTGATCTATGTTTTACCTATATATAAATAGCTATCATATTTGGACGTACAAACGATCAAGGGTATTATTCCTATTTTCTTCCGCACACTCTGATATTTGACATATGAATTATATATATATATATATATATATATATATATATATATTAATTTAAAACATGTTCTGAAACAACGCTATCTTTATTAGTTAATTACTTAATAAAAAAACCAATTTAGCTGAAGGATATGTTATCTCGAGCTCAATTCCATAATTCAATTCTATTTATAGCATGTACTGTACTATATATTCCTTCCATTTTTTTTATAGCAAATCTTGAAAGCTTTATTTTAATCTTATTTGAAAAACTTCAACCGATTAGTGAATAATATTAAATAATTATTTTTTTCAAAAACATCATTTTTTTCCAAACAACTTTTTTATAGTAAAAAACAAAAATGAATGAAGTTCTTATTAATTATCATAAGGAAATTTGATAAGAGAAAAAGAAAGCCATGACATCGATTAGTGGAGAGGAAAAAAAATAGTGCACTGATAACTAAATTATAAGGGTGTATTACCGTCGAGTGCCGATAAAGTACTTATTTAAAAAATCTTATTTATTTATTTATTTTTAAATGGATATATAAAATCTTGTTAAAGTTAAGAGATAAATACCAACAAAGCCCAACATTATTGCTAGATGATTGAATGTTTTTTAAACATGATATCATATTAATCTTTAATTGGAAGATACTTTTAGTGCATAACAAAAGAAAGTTAAGAGAAACAAATAATTACGAGTGTATATTATCTTATTTATATAGAACTAGGAATTATCCCGTGCAATGCACAGATTATTATTTTCTTACCAAAATTTTAAACATTTCGCATGTGAGAAATATTTTTAAAATTATATGTTTTAGGATTGTTGTTTGAAATTGATAAAGAGATAAAAAAAATAAAAATTTTAGAAATGCGACATTTATTTTTAAATTTCGCTGTTATTTTTAACAGGAGAAGTACATTTGTGTGTCAAGTAGAATTTTTTCTCATGCAATAACTTAGTGCAATGGAATAAGTGCATTAGTTTGTGACTTTGTGTGTACATGTGCATTAGTTGATAGTAGTTTTTTCTTGTGGTTTGTGCTTAGTTTGAAACATTGCACCATTTTATTATACACTGAATCATTGTTTTTTTTTTTAATTTAAAAATATTCAAATAGTGTACCATTATACTGTTTCAAACGCTACCAAATTAGTGCACAAATCAATGCACCTCTTCGCGTTTTTTGTATTTTAATTTTAAAAATATTCGGGACACTTGGTATATCTAGTTGCTTTCCATTTTTTCAACTTTTCCAGTAGAGAAGCTTTCTGATTGCAAGGATTGAACTCAAAAATATATAAAATAATAATAAATATATAGAGTTACAAAACATTACATCGGTACCTTAGTTTTTTAAAAATAATATTCAGGATTGAAATATAGAGTTACAAAATATACATTGGTTTTTGTTTTATTTTAATAACTAGTTGGTTGACCCGTGCTTCCGCACGGGGCAGTAATTATTTATTGCATAAGTTTTTTTTATCATATGTAATTTAGAAATTGTTCAATGTACACAAATATTAGAAAACTTTTTATCATATGTAATTTAGAAATTGTTGAATGTACACAAATATTAGAAAACTGAAAAGTGAAAAGTAAGGTTAACATTAAGGTATACCCTTTGTACGTATATAACATTTTAAATATTTTCAAGGTATACCCTTTGTATATAACATTTTAAATATTTTCAAGGGTATACCCTTTGTATATAACATATTCAAGGTATACCCTTTGTGTATAACATGCTAAAGATTTCCAATTTATACCCTTTGTATATATAACATATTAAAGATTTCCATCACAAATAAGTAGTTAGCACGAATAAAATATTTTAAAGATTTCCAAAAACATAAGTAGTATATAAAATATACATGTTAAAGTATTGAAGAACATAAGTAGTATATAGTATTGGCATCTTGGCCAGTAGGAAATTCAAAGTGGATTAAGGAAAAACCAAAATCATACATGATCCAATAAGTATAGATGATTGTTGCTAAACTTGGCTTAAAACCTTGTAGCTATGTTCTTGTCATAAGCATAGATGATTGTTGCTTTAACTACATTCTTTTCTTTTTCTGGCCTTCATCATGGACAAACTAATCTCATTAATTGATACAATACCTTTATAAAAAAAATCTCAAGACAAAGTCAAAGAAAGAACATGATGAACAACCATAAATAAAATGAATCAAAGTAGTGTACATCCATAAAACTATGTAAATGTCAAATACTAATCCATAAAGTACTTTTACAAAACCCAAAAACCAAGAATATAAAGCTCATACTCTCACAAGTAGAAAGCAACATGCACTCACTCATCTGGACAAAGGAAGAGTTGAGCATAGCAAGGTCAGCCAGAATGGTTGTATAATAAAATAGTAGCTTAGAGAAGATGCATCTTAGGCATCACATCCTAATTAAAACACTAATTCTACTCATGGTGCCAGAGAAATGATGACCACCACCTGCAGGCAACAACACCTCTTGTCTGATGAAGCATGACATCGATTTATATCCATCCTCTATCTCCAGCTGCAACAATAAAATTTAAGTCAGAAAACAGTTATAACAATTATCAGAATCCAAACAATATTCACATCGAATCATGAGCACGAAAAGCAAATGTACAAACCTCATCAAGAGTTTGCTCTGCTCGGAGGCGATGACCATCAAATAGAAAAACAATGGAGTTGAAATCCATTAACTATCGGTCACAGTAAGCATTCATAAATTTTTCAATTGAGTGTTTCTCTTGATCCTAAAGAAAAATTCATTCCCATCCTGCAACATGGAAGCCTGAATTAGCATATTAATTCTTAACATTTATTTAAACTTTGACTTTCATCTTGAGAATTTTTCAACACCACTTCAATTCCTCCAAATTGATATAATATCAGACTCATTTAAAAAAGTATGAGCAATAAAAGAAAAGGTTTCATGCCGTGAAAACAAATTGAGATCTTAGAAATCATTCTCTACCTTATAGGTACACCTTCTTGCATATTTCCCAAACTTATACAAAGTGCATGCTCATAGGCCTTCTTATTAGTTGGAGACTTATATAATTTGTTATTCATATTGTTCTAGGCCATCCATCTCTGTCCAAAACAGTACCCTTCAACCCTGCACTCAATTTTATGCATGGTCAAACTCAACCTTATTTCAAATTAAACACAATTTCACATCACAATAACTTGGACAAAAAAACTCATGCCAAGGCTTCACCATAAGCATCAGTCCTCATCACACAAACCACACATCTTTCAATTGTGTAATACTTTAAGAAAGTAAGTGAAACTCAGAAAGACAACACAAGCTTCTTTTTCTTCCAAAAAATTTGATCTGTTTTGTACCAACCACTCATCAAGACTAGAATTCAAACATCTAACTGTAATTTCTGTTTCAACATTGGGAAACACAACATCCTTAACTTAGCTGTTAATAATATTAAGCAACTCATTTGTAAGGAAAATTAAGCAAATAAACAACTTATGTAATAGGGCCCTTCATATAATTAACCTGGAATCTTTTAGCTTTTTCTATAGCATAGAACCTTATAACATGTCAGCCTTGCATTAACTGGTTTCAAAGGTGAAAGAAAATCCCAAAAAAAAAAAAGAGAGAAAGCATGCCATAACAAATAGTATAAGGGTTGCCACAAAGTATTGAGTAGTGAAAGAATGCCATATTAGATAGTATATGCCATAACAAATAACTCCACATATAGCAATAGATCCCATTGTTTTAATTGTACTCAATCTTTCATTTGTAACAACACAATGTAGAGACGTTTGCTTATTGAACAACAAACATGATATATAAATATTGCTATCTTAAATGATTTGAGGTTATTGATACACAATAGTGATATTTGCTAAAATAGTTAACCTGCATCTCTACCTAGCCGATGTTCAAAGGGTGGAAGTCATCTATATCCTTTTCAACGCTGATTTTAGTCAGAATTTTCTTCCCATTTATATGTTTTGGCAAGCCTTCATCACTTTCATATAAGAAGAAAAAGTAACCAAACTCAAACACCAATTATTGTTCTATACAGGTGGTGCAACAATTAGAATTATTGTTATGCAAGAAATCACAAATTAGACAACTTAATACTCATAATATTGCAAGAGTAAAAACTAAATTAAAAATGAGAGAGGATGTTAAACCTGAAACTTAAAGTACCATTTCTTAGCACAAATCCTGAAATTTTCTCTCAGCTTCCCAATGTTGTTCACTTCTGGCAGCCTAGATTCTTCTTCTAATTTTCTAAGCTCTCCTATTATATCTATATCTGTATCAGGAATATTCTCTAATTTTTTCACCTTCCCAAACTCCAAATTTTCTTTTAACCCTTCATCTTCATTGTTTCTCAAAGTGTTAAGCTCAAAAGTGATTCCAAAGTTTGTGTCTGACAAAAACCCTTCTCCAATAGAACTGACAGAATCTAACTCAATGCTTGAACAAATGAAGTCATCTTCAGAAACAAAATCACTTGCAGCTGAATTTTCTTTAACAAACATATTGTTGTTCAGATTCTCTACTGAATTAGCAAGATCATGACGACAAATTAACAATAATACAACTCTAATAAAATGCCTCACCTTCACCAATACCCATGACATAACTGAACATTCTCAAAATTCAACTATTTAGTTGTGCATATTAGCATGTGAAAGATGTCATTTAAGTAAAACAACTTATGAGGGTAGACACATATAATCCCTATGATCATCAGATTTAAGAACTCAAGCCAGTAACTTACTATAACAGAGGCCATTACTTCAAGTTTTCAACTATCATCATAAATGATTAACCTTAATACCACTTAAAACAAACTAACAAAGAAGAATAACACCTATGTTCCCAAAAGGGCCTCCATGTCCTCTTCCTCTGCTTCATAGACCAGTTCCTTTTCGACATTTACTTTTATTTTTGTTTTAAGGCACAAATGATGCAGCAGGATCAACATCTTCCACATTCCTACCTAATAATACACAAAGATTACATGTATCATGTATGTAAATCATCAACACTATAGATTAGTAGTCTCACTTGGTTCAAAATGGATATAAATAAACACACACGTGACATAGCCAAACAAATCTCATTTTCATTTGGAAAGTCTTCACTCCCTATAAAGAGCATATGTTCTGCAAACCAATCAAACAGAATTTTCAATTTCACATATTTAAATAAGTTATTAAAAAAATATACATGAAAAAATTAAACTTTGCTAGTAAGAAAAATATATCCAAACCTAAAAAATGTGCTAATCCTTGTGCTTCAAAAGGGTTAGAGAAGCTTCCAATTGCTACACACATTCCTGCTGCAGCCAGAAAACTACAACAAATATGAATTTGAATTCAATTCACATTTAAAAATCAAAAGTAGCAAACCAAATACAACGATTCATAGCAAAAGCATGAGCATCAAATTCATGCTACCTTGAAAACAATTCAAATCATGCAATAATAGTAAGCTCACCCCCTATGAAGTGCTTGGACCAAGGCAAGAGTAGTCAACAACATAACCTATATCTCTTCAAGTTCTCCTTGCTTCTTGAAAGCAATTTCCTTCATTCTGCCGACTTTTAGCTTATTTAGCCTCTCTACTTCCACTTCAGCCTTCCTAACAAAGAACAAAAATTAATCAGTTATAATCATGTATGGATCCAAACATGTAAACTTCAGGTTTTTAGTACCTGTTCAATTAGATCTTGAGCAAAGGATATAGGAACAATGAATTCATCAACTGAAGCTGACATATTGCAGGTAACATGGTTTCCTGTCCTCATGATCATAGTTTCTTGTCCTTAGGATTGGTATTATTAGATTCCACAAAAAATAGTTTCTTGGAGCTGCAGGGTGCCAAGGTCAGAATTGATAGTGATTCCTTAAAATTTGAAAACACACACATAATTTACGTATAATTTACATGACAAAAACTCAAAAACCACAATTTACCCTTGTATAAAACCAAAATGTCAAGTATAGACTAATTTATCATCAATTGTTAGTAAATATCATCAATTGCACCACTAACTTATCTTCCAAAACAATAAATTGACTATGAGATATCAATAAAGACATGCAAACTAGAAATTGTCATAAAGTCTAATTAATAACAAATTCATAACCTCCATCATGTTTATATGAACAAATTGTGATTACAGGGAAACTTTGAGTCTTGCATTGCCAAAGGCCAACAAGTAGAGGCGGATGAGGAGAAATGCTTCATGCTTGCCACTCATTTTTTCACGTTAAGCAGTTATGTCAAAGACATTGCAAGGAGGTGGCTTAAGGCTAGAGTAGTATATTTGAATCATAAGCAATGACAATCCCTGCAAGACAAATTAGCAATAACATTACAAGACCTCATGATTTAATATATTCCAATAGCATTAAAACATTAAAACCTTGCATATACATATAAAACAGGTCCTCCTCAAGCTGGAGTAACTTTTCCAATATACATTAGCAGCATATTATCAGAAGAGAAACAACATAAGTTATCTAACCTTACCATAGGTTTTCTAACTCAAGGGTATTTTGTTGAGCACTTGTCATGCACAATGAACTTTCGAACGGTAGCCATGCCAAGCCTTCCTCTACATCTTTCTTTCCTTAAAATCACAAATCCAGAAACAACTCATTTATTAGAAAAATTAACAAACTTGAGCAAAAATACAAATTGCAAAAGAAATGAGAAATAAGTGATCTAATTGCACAAATACACACAACACCCCTCCCTTAAGCCAAAAAACTAAACAACAACAACATAACACTATTACTTAGCTTCCTATGCACACCCATCAAGTATCTCGATGGTTCACTAACCTCTGCAATGCTTAGCATCCTATTGTGCTTAAGAAGGTGGCAGATTGACAGTTTAAGCTTAAAATTTTGTTTCTGTTTTCTCCGGCATGCAGTGGGGGAGGGGGTCGATGCTGCTACAAACTAACTTGCAGGGATCGGTGATACTGTGATGGTTTTGTAATCTTTTTCTTATAATCTATCTACTTTAAGGCTCTTAATCTATCCACAGTAGCAACAGTTACTAATATCTTAATAAGTCAATCAATAGTAAGGCATTTTAGATGTTTAGATTAACAGAAAATTCAAATCCTCCTTGCAACAATTAAGTGAAAGTTTTAGGATTGCTATTTAGATGGTTAAGAGACATACCAGTTACCAGATTAGGCTGCTCATTTACTCTTTCCCTTTTAATTAATACCCTTTTGGGTATAACATAATGTTCGTGTTGCTTCATTCCTCTTGTAATATGTTAAGAACACAAACAAAGAATAACAAAAGTGAGATAAAAATGATGTATGAAGGGAAAATATAGTCATTAAAATATGAAACACGAAAAAATATGAAAAATTAGGCACTAAAAATAAAAACATGATAACATATGATAAAGTTGAAATGGAAAAGATTACATAGTGTACACCATTCATCCTCTTCATAAATTCCATAGTCAAACCAAAATTAAAAGTAGAGACTTTAACACTCAAAACCACTCAACACCAAAAATCCAACAAAACCCATAAATTTAAACTCAAACATAATACTCCAATCAGAAATACAAACAAAAAATTATGAACATCCATACTCCAAAGTAACAAAATAAAAGGAAGGACACCAAAACCAAAACTCCCTTTATAACCCTAAATAAGGAAAATACCACATCAAAACCCTAACTAAGACAATAAATGAAATCAAACCCTAAATAAAACAGACAAAAGTATGCTTATACAGAGGGAGTCTAAATAAAACCAAATCTCACATCCTCATAAATCTAGGTTTCGAAAATGTGTTCTTGTGACCTGAAAACATAGAAAAAATAAAGACGAATTAGAAAGAAAAACGAGGCAGGAGGATTGTAACATCCTCACTTTTATTAGTTAATTTTAGTTTTTAATAAAATCAGAGTTTGAAAATTCTTTTTAGCGTTTGATTTCTTTTAAAAGATTTCACGAAAATTCGGCAGAGTTTCCTCTGTTTTTCGGACTTCCCAAAAATTTTCTTCTAAAAACCTATCAGTCCAGAATTATTTAAAAACATAAACATAACAGATTAAAAACCAGTTCAGATCCTAACGCCCGATCAGTACCAGTCTCAGGGCAAATAACTACACATATTATACATTACAAAAATAACAGTTTTTAATGTAATAAAATTCACTCAGGTATCACAATTTCACTCCACGTAGTGGAGAGTTCCCAGTTCGGCCCGCAACAGTGTAAGCTCCGCTCCCGTACCTGTAAAATGATATCAAGAAGGGTAGCATTACACAGAACTTAAAAAGATAAATTCTAAAAGAAGACATAGCAAATAACTAAGCCTACATAATCATTAATATACTTTATTCATAATTATTCATATAATTAATCTCTTTTAGTTTTCACTTATTCTCGCATTCTTTTAATTATTGATTCTCTAACAGTTCTCTAATCATTTCTCCGTTTTCTTTTCTTTTCTTTTTCATTATCTTTTTATTTTTCCTGGTGACTGAGTCCAACAGACCATCAACCCTTTATCTTTATCATGACTGAGTCCAAAAGACCACCAGCCGTTTTCTTTCTCTATATGACTGAGTCGAAAAGACCATCAGCCGTTTTCCTTTAGGTGACTGAGTCCAAAAGACCATCATCCCTTTTTCCTTTATATGACTGAGTCCAACAGATCATCAGTCATTTATATTTTAACATGACTGAGTCCAACAGACCATCAGCCATTTATCTTTTATCATGACTGAGTCCAACAGACCACCGTTTATCTTTTAACATGACTGAGCCCAACAGACCATCAGCCGTTTATCTTTTATCATGACTGAGTCCAACAGACCATCAGCCGTTTCCTTTTCTTATGACTGAGTCCAACAGACCATCAGCCGTTTTTCTTTTAACATGACTGAGTCCAACAGACCATCAGCCGTTCTCTTTTATTCTTTCTTAATTATTCCTTTTTCTTTGACTATCCTATTGGCTACATTTAGTTCCCCTATTTTATTCCAGCGTTCTATTCTAAGTTCCCTACTATCATACTCTCTCTCTGTTTTATTAGTTATTTATTAACCCACTCGTCGTCTTTCCTATTTTCTTTTAAATCAAATTCATCTTTTTATTTCTATTCCCTAATTTACTCCGCGTGCATTCATTATTCCTTATTCTAGACTCTCTTCTACCCTTTTTGTTCCTTTACTTCCCCTATAGCCTTTACTTTATGATTTCCCACATTTCGTTTTATATTAACTATTTTAATATCCTTAAATACGCTCATCCACTCCGAGCTTTATTCTACGCACATACATTTTATTCCCTAGAGTGTGGTTTCTTATCACAATTTTATTTACTTTATCTATACCAACGGGGGTACCCTAAGGTTCATTAACATACTTTTAATTACTCTATTCCTAGCTATCACTATAGCATCCTAGAATTTACTTCTTAAGCAAAGGTAACGCGAACCCTCTTACCTTGGGCTTTTTAAATAGAACCTGGATTTTAGCTCGGCGACGATGACGGCATCGGTGTTGCTCCTCGTTAGCGAGAACGATCGCGGCTGGACCAAGGCAAGAGCTTCGAGCTTCGAGGTTCCCGACACGAGCCCGGCACGATCACGGACCGGTAACGGCGCCGGTGAGATCCGTGGAGAGAGAGAGAGAGAGAGAGAGAGAGAGAGAGCTCGGCGAAAGGGGAAGGAGAGGGCGAGTATGGGGTTTATGAAGGTGGTGACCGTGGAGGTGGCCGGTGTGGCGGCGGTGGTGGCCGGAGGTGGCGGCGGCTGTGAGTGGGGAGTGAGAGAGGGAGAGAGAAAGCAAAGAGAGACAAGGAAGGAGAGAGAGAGAAGATCTATGGAGGAGGGAGAGAGAGCTGGACGGGATGGGGGAGGACGGCGGCGGCTTGGCGGCTCCGGCAGTGGTGGATCTGGACGGAGGAAGGAGGAGGAGGGAGGAGGAGAGTGGAGGGAGGTTGGGGTTTTGGGGGTGCATCGACGCACCTTATATGGTGCTGGTGCGCGTATCAGCGCACCGCGCGCCTGGGGCGCGGCCGCACGCGCGCCTGGGGCGCGCCCCACTGATCAGTTCTTTCTCTCTTTTTTTTTACTATAATTTGGCCATGCTATAACTTCTTCATTAACCGTCGGATCTCGCTCAAATTTGACGAGCAACTTCCTAAAAATCATACCTTCATATCCAACGGTGGGAATTGTGTTTTGAGTCTTAAATATTTTATTTTAATTTTCCCCCTTGTTATTATGTTTATTATCGAATTATCTATTTTCTGGCCCGATCCTAACTTCGATTCAACGCTCCTTTCTTCTCTAATTCACTTAGTATTATTATTATGTTCTTCTAATGCTAGAATTATCATTTGGGATTCCTATTTGTGGTTTATTATTTTCATTTTTAATTATTCTAGTTATTATTTATTTATTTATCTTCGGGTTTAAAATTTGGGATGTTACATTTCTCCCCCACTTATTTGAATTTCGTCCCCGAAATTCCAGTTGTCCCTTAACTTGGAGGAGTATCTCTTGACATAGTTTCCACCCATGTCATTTCAATTCCTTCGGTTCCAATCTTCCCTTTGAGGAAGTTCTAAGTTAAGGGTTATGCGGTATAATTACTCGCCTCATGTATGGTTTATCTCAGTCAGTCAGAAATTCGCGTAATACACAGAATCTTTAAGAGACTGAGACAATCATTTGCGGTGCTCCGACATAACTTCTTAAGTGAGACTCCAATTCGCGACTCCACTCTTTACGTTTTCGTTCTTACTCCTTTAAGTGAGTCTAGTGAGGTCGCCCTTCGAATCCACCTTAGCTATATTTGTATTTTACTCCGGTGATACATCCCTTTTTGTTTGTTTAACGATTTCAATTTGGTACGGGGTTCCTATGGATTGATTTCACTTAAGGGTCAAGGTTATGGTTTAAATTTATTTCCCAATTGTCTAATGGTCCAAGAAGGTATTGATTGACTCTTAGTTTAATTCTCGTTCCATTCTCCGCGAACCTCTTCGACGGTTAATGCGGAGCGCTTGGGGTGAGTTATTCATTAGCCCTACGGGTTATGGTATGATCGTCGGGCATTGAGTCCGGCTCGATACAATCTTCCTTACGCTTCGTTACCGTTCTGCATTCCACCTAGTTACTCGGATAGGATCCACAATTTTCTTATTGTTAAAGTTCCATCTTCCATTCCTTGGATTGAAATCCTCCCCCACTTAGCATTGGCATACTTAATTATATCCATGCTTGGGGGTATGCTCATTCGTTATTCAGAATTTCGCACGTAAGTTTCTCGACCGGTGTCCAAGATTAGAAGAGACATGTGGATGGTTATCCATCGGTAGGCATAGAACTATGTTGGGTTTCTACGTCTTGGTGAATTCTCACCTCTGCATCTGAGATGCTTGAAGCTTGAAGAGAGTGAAGATGAAAAGAAGAAACACGAAGCACTCAAGGATGGGTTTCATAGTCTTCACACGACAACCCAGGATGTACTGGATGCATGTAAAGCAAGAAGACAATGGAGATTATCCTTAAGTGTGCATTTCCAGCAGAGAGTCATCGAAAAATGCATTTTCTTTGGAACTACTACTGATTTGATTTGGTCTTGATGAAGGCATATGGTGAAATGGCTAAACTCGCTTCCTTTGAGGGAATCACTTGGGAACTGGACTAAGTTCTTAAGTGAACTCTAATTCCTAATGGCGAGCACGATTCACTAGTTTACTTGGGTTGGTCTCGGTGTGGATATCCTACTAATTCATCCAGTTTTGCCTTTTTCGTGAATAACCACTGCGGATTCTGAATGAAGTGTTTGATGAGTTTTGGGCTTTAGTTTGGTTTTCCATGAAGTCTAAGGACGGTTACTACGGGTTCGCTCGGCTCGGTTTTCTTGCGAGTTCCATTCGCGACTACACTAATAGTAAGTGGGTGCACTGTCTTAAGGCTCCTATCTGTCTGTCCTGATTTTTGTTGGAAAGTGTCAATGATATCGACCATTAATAGTTGCGAAGATCGAGGTGATCAGTCTCAATCTCACATCTATCAATAGCAACATCATCATCAAGTTTGTTGATGTTATCGTCCCCTAGCGGATGTAAGAATCAGAGTGATCAGTTCTAACCTTACATTCTACCAGTGGCAATACCATCACTGTGTTCAATGAAACTTTAGTTAATGTATTATCATTTATTGATTTTATTTTTTAAGTTAAATCGAATATTTATGCTTTATGCAAAACATTTTTAATTAAGTATTGTAAATAAATATTTGGTATATAGTTAACACTAAAAGTACCTCGGGTAAGTTCATTCATCGATCCGCGTGCTCCCAGGACAGTCTGCAGCACGGTGTCCCGACTGCCCGCAGTGATAACAAAGACCCTCCTTCCTGAGTTGGTTCATATGCCAACACAACCGTTTGTGAGATTTCCCACAGTGTGAACATAAGGGCCTAGCAATTGGGATAGCCACATTATGGTCTGCATCCCTGGGAACCATTTCCATAGTATCAACATCAGCATATGGGTCTGGTTCTTGCGTCGGTCCTTCTCCCCTGATAGAACTTCCAGCACCCTGCCTATTTCTGCTTTGCTTCTCCAGCATCTCCCGTCTCAATCCCTTTTCATAAGTGCTAGCCATGTTTACCAGGTCGGACAAGTTCGCGACATTCTGATACTGAAAGGCAATTTTAATCTCAGTGCGAAGCCCGTCCTCAAACTTAATGCACTTAGTCCTTTCATCAGCATCCTTGTAGCTTCCGGCATATCGGATGAGATCCTCAAAATGTGCAGCATATTCTCCAACACTCATGTTCCCTTGTTTCAGGGTCAAGAACGCCAGCTCTTTTTCTCGGCGGACATCTTCCGGGAAATACTTCCCTAAGAACCTGATTCTGAACACATCCCAGGTGATTTCCTGGTTAGCGATCTCCATTTTCCTTCGTACACGTTCCCACCAATACTCAGCTTCTCCAGTGAGCATGTACGACGCCAAAGGGACTATCTGCTCCGCGGGCGATGACATTGTGCGGAAAATCTTCTCCAATTCTTGGAGCCATCTCTGTGCTGCGTCAGGATTGTAGCCACCTTCAAACTTGGGCGGATCATTCTGCTTGAACCTAGCTAGCCAATCAATGTCGATTGGGTTTGGTGGTTGATGGAGTGTGGCGGCTGCTGCTGCTGCGGCTGCTGCTACTGTTTCGGCCTGGTTCTGGTTCATTTGGACCAGATTTTCAAGTATCGTGGCCATCCTATCATCACGAGTACGTCTTCGAGGCATGGTGACTGAGTTCTGGAAAAAGAACACGTTATTCCACAATTAACTAAGAACTCTTAAATTAAGTGTACCTATTTATCTATTCTAAGACTTAAAACTATCACTTGGTTACTCGCTTGGTGAGTAACCCATAGGAGTTGTGAGTCCAAACTCCAAGGCCGAGGGAAACTGCTCTGATACCATAAATGTAACATCCTCACTTTTATTAGTTAATTTTAGTTTTTAATAAAATCAGAGTTTGAAAATTCTTTTTAGCGTTTGATTTCTTTCAAAAGATTTCACGAAAATCCGGCAGAGTTTCCACTGTTTTTCGGACTTCCCAAAAGTTTTCTTCTAAAAACCTGTCAGTCCAGAATTATTTAAAAACATAAACATAACAGATTAAAAACCAGTTCAGATCCTAACGCCCGATCAGTACCAGTCTCAGGGCATATAACTACACATATTATACATTACAAAAATAACAGTTTTTAATGTAATAAAATCCACTCAGGTATCACAATTTCACTCCACGTAGTGGAGAGTTCCCAGTTCCGCCCGCAACAGTGTAAGCTCCGCTCCCGTACCTGTAAAATGATATCAAGAAGGGTAGCATTACACAGAACTTAAAAAGATAAATTCTAAAAGAAGACATAGCAAATAACTAAGCCTACATAATCATTAATATACTTTATTCATAATTATTCATATAATTAATCTCTTCTAGTTTTCACTTATTCTCGCATTCTTTTAATTATTGATTCTCTAACAGTTCTCTAATCATTTCTCCGTTTTCTTTTCTTTTCTTTATCTTTTTCTTTTTCCTGGTGACTGAGTCCAACAGACCATCAGCCCTTTATCTTTATCATGACTGATTCCAAAAGACCATCAGCCGTTTTCCTTCTCTATATGACTGAGTCGAAAAGACCATCAGCCGTTTTCCTTTAGGTGACTGAGTCCAAAAGACCATCAGCCCTTTTTCCTTTATATGACTGAGTCCAAAAGACCATCAGCCGTTTCCTTTTCTTATGACTGAGTCCAACAGACCATCAGCCGTTTATCTTTTAACATGACCGAGTCCAACAGACCATCAGCCGTTTATCTTTTATCATGACTGAGTCCAACAGACCATTAGCCATTTCCTTTTCTTATGACTGAGTCCAACAAACCATCAGCCGTTTATCTTTTAACATGACTGTGTCCAACAGACCATAAGCCGTTTATCTTTTAACATGACTGAGTCCAACAAACCATCAGTCGTTTATCTTTTATCATGACTGAGTCCAACAGACCATCAGCCGTTTATCTTTTAACATGACTGAGTCCAACAGACCATCAGCCGTTCTCTTTTATTCTTTCTTAATTATTTCTCTTTTCTCTTCTTATAATTTAAGTATTTCTTTTATACTTGCCTCAATCTTTTGATATTTATTTTCGTTCATAGCTTATCTCATTTTTCTACATTTTCTACTTTGCTCTTTTCTTTTGGTTAGTTTCCCTCGATTTTATCCAACTCTACTTAACTTGGTTATATATATTATATTTTAATTCTCGTTGTTACTTCTTAGTCACTTCTTTGGTTCCTTTATTTTATACTATTACTTAACTTATTATTCCTAATTCTTTATCTCCAGTTTATTTAACTACTCTATTAACTCACATTGTTACTTCACTGATTATCCCTATTCCATTAATTTCCTTTTTCTTTGACTATCCTATTGGCTCCATTTAGTTCCCCTATTTTATTCCAGCGTTCTATCTAACATCCCTACTATCATACTCTCTCTCTGTTTTATTAGTTATTTATTAACCCACTCATCGTCTTTCCTATTTTCTTTTGAATCAAATTCATCATTTTATTTCTATTCCCTAATTTATTCCGCGTGCATTCATTATTCCTTATTCTAGACTCTCTTCTACCCTTTTTGTTCCTTTACTTCCCCTATAGCCTTTACTTTATGATTTCCCACATTTTGTTTTATATTAACTATTTTAATATCCTTAAATACGCTCATCCACTCCGAGCTTTATTCTACGCACATACATTTTATTCCCTAGGGTGTGGTTTCTTATCATAATTTTATTTACTTTATCTATACCAACGGGGGTACCCTAAGGTTCATTAACATACTTTTAATTACTCTATTCCTAGCTATCACTATAGCATCCTAGAATTTACTTCTTAAGCAAAGGTAACACGAACCCTCTTACCTCGGGCTTTTTAAATAGAACCTGGATTTTAGCTCGGCGACGATGACGGTGTCGGTGTTGCTCCTCGTTAGCGGGAACGATCGCGGCTGGACCAAGGCAAGAGCTTCGAGCTTTGAGGTTCCCGACACGAGCCCGACACGATCACGGACCGGTAACGGCGCCGGTGAGATCCGTGGAGAGAGAGAGAGAGAGAGAGAGAGCTCGGCCAAAGGGGAAGGAGAGGGCGAGTATGGGGTTTATGAAGGTGGTGACCGTGGAGGTGGCTGGTGTGGTGGCGGTGGTGGCCGGAGGTGGCGGCGGCTGTGAGTGGGAAGTGAGAGAGGGAGAGAGAAATCAAAGAGAGACAAGGGAGGAGAGAGAGAGAAGATCTATGGAGGAGGGAGAGAGAGCTGGACGGGATGGGGGAGGACGGCGGCGGCTTGGCGGCTCCGGCAGTGGTGGATCTGGACGGAGGAAGGAGGAGGAGGGAGGAGGAGAGTGGAGGGAGGTTGGGGTTTTGGGGGTGCATCGACGCACCTTATATGGTGCTGGTGCGCGTATCAGCGCACGCGCGCCTGGGGCGCGCCCCACTGATCAGTTCTTTCTCTTTTTTTTTACTATAATTTGGCCGTGCTATAACTTCTTCGTTAACCGTCGGATCTCGCTCAAATTTGACGAGCAACTTCCTAAAAATCATACCTTCATATCCAACGGTGGGAATTGTGTTTTAAGTCTTAAATCTTTTATTTTAATTTTCCCCCTTGTTATTATGTTTATCATCGAATTATCTATTTTCTGGCCCGATCCTAACTTCGATTCAACGCTCCTTTCTTCTCTAATTCGCTTAGTATTATTATTATGTTCTTCTAATGCTAGAATTCTCATTTGGGATTCCTATTTGTGGTTTATTATTTTCATTTTTAATTATTCTAGTTATTATTTATTTATTTATCTTCGGGTTTAAAATTCGGGATGTTACAAGGATTAATAGAGAAGAGAAAAAAAAACATCAACAACAACTACTACCAAAGTTCATGCACAACCTTTCACCTGATCTACACCACTGTCACCCTTCGAACCTGTCACAAAGCAAAAAACCGAAATCAAAAACCCAAAGTAGAGAAGAAAAAGAGTAGAATTTGCAGAGAATGAGAGGAAAAAAAAGAAAAGCTAGAAGAATGAAAGGGAGAGTGAAAGAGATTGATGAAGAAAAAAAATTGAAGAGAAAGAAGGAGAAAGAGAAAGTGATTGTAGTCTAATATATGATATTTTCCAATGGATTTTATACCCTTTTAACTTAGTTTTTGTTTGATTTCCTTTGCAAATTAGTAAATTTTAGGTTGATTTTAGGTTTAGTGTCAATACCATTACTCTGGGTATTTCTATGTGATTTCAGGTGAGTTTTGATGATTAAAGGAGGAAAGAAGAAAATAAAATAAAAAAGAATCAAGGAGATAGAAGATTAGAGTTAGAAGATAGAAGATTAGAAGATAGAAGATTAGAGATAGAAGATAGAAGATTAGAGATGAAGATTAAATCTGAAGACTCATTTCTAGTTTTGGATCTATCTTTATCTCAATTAGATAGAATAGATAAAGAGTTAATAGTCACATAGGTCCCCGAAAGATACCTGTGGAATCAGTTAGGTCCCTGAAAGATTTGTGGAATCTATTAAACCCCTCAAAGATCATTTTGGCGTCACATTAGTCCCCCCATTCAATTTCGTCAGGATGGACCTGACGTAATTCAACGTGGCAAGTTAAATGCTTTGACGGCCCCAATGCGATATGGGAATGTTAAGAAGGTGTCATGTTTGGGCCAACAAAACATTTAATGTGTCACATGAGATTCTGTTAGGTCCCTCATGGGGGGACTAATGTTGTAACACCCCGATTTGGAAAACTCGAAAACAAACAACTTTAATCACTAAATAATTTGTTTATGAAAAATAGGGTGAAATTTTTTTTTTCACAAGTAGAAAACTCAACGGTCAAGTTTCCCAAAACAAGGTATTACTTTTAAATCCTTTTTCTTAAAAAAGACGTTTACCGAATTTTCTAAAACTATTTGATTTAGTTAACTTCACAAAACAAATACTTTTCGTATAGGAAAATATTTGATTTACTTAAAATAGTCACCTGTTTGATTTCGACAGTCCTTCGGAAAAACAGTTTAGAAACATGTCTTAAAAGTTCTTTCAAAAGTGGTCACCATAGTTCATCGGTGCCATTCTTACATAAACATTTACCTTATCAAACATTTCAAAAGAACAGGGGTACACTTGATATACATATCATGCAAGGGTCCATTAGAACCTAACTATAAACTATTAAGCAGCGTCCCCTTCTCGATCCGAAACGTAAGTTCCGAAAAGCAGTCTTCGTCATCCAACAGTAGCCCTCTCGTCAGCGCATCACGATCAGTAGGTCCTTCTTCCAGGAGAAGCGTCACCAGCTCCGCCATCTTTTAGAACCAGAGGTTCATCGTCACATGTGCACAAGAAGTTGAGAGAGTAAGTTACCCGAATGGAATTACTCTCATCGACTTCTTGGATTTACACTAGCGACGTATACCAGAACATAACAAACAGTACAAACAAACAATACAGCAGATAATTATGCAAGATGCATGGGGATGCAATGCAATCATCGCGTTGTCTTACATTTTATCTTTCTCTTAAGGGAATCTCTAAGTCAGTTATCTCGCGAAGTCGAAATCTCTTTGTCCACGTATCTCGAGTCCATAATATCAGGAATTCAGGCTTTATGGTTTTGGGCTCAGGTCTACATCTCCTCGGAATCCAACCACCTAGTTCGGAAGCAATCAGGAGTACATGATCTCTAACCACACCGGCTTTTACTGGATGGCAAAACAAATGAATATATAAAATGCCCGGGAAATAAGCACATCCGGCCGTGTTCGAGCATCCCTCTCACTGAACAAGATTTGGTCAAGGGGGTGTCAGTCCTCTGTCTAGTGAACATGTGGTACTTCGTCCACACCACTGAGTGACTAGCTCCGACCGGTTCATCCAGGGCCCCTATGGTTTTTCCCACCTAGACAGACTTCTCAAGGCTTCTTGACGAATCATCGTCATTGTCGTCCCCTATCTCAATCATCCAGCTGAACACCACAAGGGTAATTCAGGTGTATCTTCCTCTCCACTACTTCGGGCTAGGGTTTTAAGTCGTGAGGTTATACTTGTTTGTTCTAACGTCGATCCATCCTAAGTCATCTCCGTCATACAGCTCCGACCATATGCGGAATGCTTCTGTGGGACTCGACCACTAAGTCTGACAGGCTCCGACCCATCCTGAATCACACTCGGCATACGGCTCCGACCAGTATGCAAGATATCAACAACTATTCTGAAGGGCTCCGACCCACTCAGAATCATTCCCGGCATATAGCTCCGACTATATGCGGGATATCAACAATTCTTGATAGATAGGCTCCGACCTATCTTAACTCACTCTCAACATATGGCTACGACCATAGGGAAACTATCTCAACATATGGCTACGACCATATGGAAACTATCTTTGTAGAATTCGGCACTCATTGCGTCTGGTCCAAAAGCGTCATCGTTATCCAGGCACTAATCCACTAGCCATGTCGTCAGCTCGATCCTTGGACGCGGGCGCATCAGCATCATCCGGTTCCGTAGCGCATTCCACCCTTTAGAGTTTCGTTCTATACTTTGGGGGATTTCTTATAGTTTTCTAATGTCTTTTCTAATCTTAACTTATATCGCGGGATGATGCATTATGCTCATGCAATGATAATGTAAACAACAACATATCTCAACATAACAAATATATCAATCAATTCATACCATGTGATGGTATAGGTCTGAGTCTTCGTATACCGCGATACAAACAAGGCACACAATTTATCGGGTATACTACTAGCTACAATAGACCTTTACTCTGACTTGGAGAGAGTACGGAGTGTCATAGCATACTCACTAGACACCAAAGCGTCTTAGGATAACTTCTCTCTCACCTGGGTTCGCAGTTACCGGTTCCACCAGTTCCGAACGATTCGCTTCCTTCTAAGTCTGCCCGACTCCAACTTCTTTCAAGTCCCATAAGATAGATACGTGAGTATTAAACTTTATTTAATATTATTCTTCAAATCATTTCCAAAATAACTTAGGAAAATCAAAACTTTGTCTCCATTTAAAACCAAAACATCAATTCTCTTTTGCTCAAACTTGTCCAAAATCAAACACTAACTTTTATACTTTAAAATCATGAGAGAACAATCAAATAAATTAATTTAAATCAAAAGTTTCTTTGCTGGTCCCTCTTGGACAGCATTGAATTTAACTCCAAAAACATCGAAAAATTGCACTTTTCAAACCAATTTTATCTTATATCAAATACTCATAAAAATTCAACTTTAAAACACTTTGAAAACACTTTTAAATAAGAAATACAACATAGAAAGTTCTGGACAGCATCATATTTTAAGCTTTAAATTCATTTTCCATTGTTCAAAACCAATTTAAACACATAGGTAAACCAAGCATCTTGAAATCAATCAAATAAACACTTAAATCAACACTTTCTCAAGTTCAAACACTTAGAACCAAATGTGGACAGCATAATACTTAAACAAATTAAACCATTTAAACACCTTCATGCATTCTAAAAATCATTCCTACTTTACTTAAGAACCTTAAACAATCATTTATTCATTTCAAACATTGCATGATCACAAGTCATCAAGTCAAGTCAAACATAACATGTTCACATACTTATTCATACATATAACTCAATCAAATAAAGAAATCAAACTCTTAAGTATATACAAACCAAATCATGCTTCACATAAACATTTAAACAACTTTTCATTTAACTTTCACTTAATCAATTCCATCTTAGCAAAACTTCATCTTATCATACTTGACTATATCAAAACCGTATGCATCATGAGTTGTTTAAAAATTATTTTCTCAAAGGATAGCTTCACAAATCAACACATAATTTCATGACATCAACATACATACATCTAAGAAAATTTAACTCAAGAGTTAAGGTCCAAACCGTGACCTTAACTAGGTTTTCTCAAAAACATTTTCAAAGATTCAAGACTTCTAAAACCACTCTAAATCCAACAACAACTTCACATAATTCATCAAGCAAGTAGAAACATAATCCTAGCATATTTTCCTACATAAAACTGTGAGCATCACACAAATCTCTAAACAATTTTTATTTCTCATTTAACACTTAAGATCAACTCAAGGTTCATGGAAATCACATATTCATTAACTAAACTTAAGAAAATCTTAATCCTTTTCAACTAAGCATACAAACCGTGACCACCACTTAAAATCACAACATCACACAAATTTCTATATTCATTATTAAATTTCAAGATCATAACATGCATGAAATCAAACATAAGGAAATCAAACTTTCAACCACAAAAATCATTAAAACCGTGACTTGTTCATGGTTTTCTTAAAAAGAATTTCTCAAGGATTCAAACTTCCAAAACATACTCAAAACCTAAAGATGTTTACATGCACACAACACAAATCCAACATCAAGACTTCTAACCTAAAGATCACTCAAAACCGTGGCCATCATAAAGAAAAATCACTAAGGAAATTCAATCATTCTCAAAGATCTTTTTATTAAAACTCAAGTATCAAGTATATCATAGTTCAATCATAGATCTTGACATGCATGAAGTCAAAAACACTAGGTCTTTGAAAAATCCTTCATGAAAACTTAAAATCAAGTTCTTTTCAAAAACATTTTTAAGAAATCAAGAAGAAAACTTAAGATCATGAGAAAAACACTTTCTTAACAAAACTTCAAGATCAAGCTCAAAAATCGACATGCATGTTAGTAAAAACTCTTGATCTAGCATAAAAACAAACATGCATCAACACTTTCAAACCAAAAATCAAGTTTTAGAAGAAGATCATGAAAAACGAAGATGAATCAAAGAAAAGAGGTTAAGGGCTTAAGGATCTACCTAAATCAAGCTTAGAAATCAAACTAGAAAAGCAAAATCCTCCTCCTTCTTCCTCCTTAAGGCTTCGACCACTCTCTCTCTCTTCCTCTCTTTCTCTCTCTCACTAAGAACTTAATGTTGCTCTTAGTTGTGAAATGTTTAGGGCTTGGAATGAATGGAAATGAAGAAGAACCGAATAGAGTGTGTGTGAGTGTTGATGTTTGGTTTGGGATGAGAAGTGAAAGAAAATGAAGAAATGGAAACTACATGAAGTGTGTGTGTGTTGGTGTTGGTATACTTAGTTTTGTGTGGGCTTGGGTTTGTTTCCTCCTCCCCACGGCTCCTCCTTTTCTTTTTCTATTTCCTTTTATTTTTCCTTCCTTTAGGTCATGTTTAGGTCATCTAGGTGATGTCATGTGTTTGACTATTAGGCAAGGCAACTTGGTGACCAAGTAAATCAACTTGGTGGCCAAGTAATACACCTAGGTATTCGGCCATGGGAGGTTTAGGGTAGACTAGGTTAGCTTAATTAGGTTTAAGGTGCTAATTAGGGTCTAATCGTGATTAGGGTAGGATTAGGAAAATTAATTTAGGTTTAGTCCACTAATCCTTAGAGATTAGGGCTTAATCGAGGATTAAGGTACTAATCAAAAACTTAATCCATACTAGCCTAAGTTTAGGGAAAATCAATTCTAGATTAGCTCACTAACCTTGAGGGTTTAGGGTTTAGGAAAGTGATTAAGAACTTAATCAAGGATTAAGAGCTCGATTAAGGTTTAATCAAAGATTAAGGATTCTAATTAGGGTTTCTAGAGATAATTCCTGATCAAGATAATTGGACTTTGATTTTTGAGACTTAAAGTAAAATAATTTTCCATCTTAAAACCATAAAATCATATGAATCAATTAAGAAGACAAAATCTCAATAAAAACCTCAAGCAATATGATTCATTGAAAACCTTAGAAAATCAAGCACATAAAATCACAACACAAGTAAATTAAATTTCAAAGCATACAAACCTATCATGAAATAAAAACATTTTTAAATCAATTCTTTAATTAATTAGGTTAAAACGATTTCTTAATTAGGGACTTGTAGAAGAAGTGAGTCAAAAAGGCAGATGTTACAAATGTGATGCCAAATTGATCTTTGATGGGTTTAAGAGATTCCACAAATCTTTCAGGGACCTAACTGATTCCAAAATGATATTGGGGGGTTTAAGAGATTCCACTAATCTTTTAGGGACCTTACTAATTCCACAGGTATCTTTCGAGGACCTATGTGACTATTACTCAATAGATAAAATACTAATTTCCTGTTGGAGATAAGAAATTTAATCTTGTAATTTATTATTTATAGATCTCCAATCATTGGGATTATAAAAATATAGAGAGAGCTAGAGATCATAGCATATCCTTCTTAGAGAGAGAACCATTACTCCTTCTTCTTATTCATCAATTCTCATGTATTCCTTTGGTATTATGGACTCTATGAGCAGCTAATTTTCCCATTGGGATTTAACACAGCATCAAACTCATGTGTATTCGGTGATGTAATCGTACTTTTATTCATCTATTCAATTATTGGTATTTCTATTCTACTCTTAATGTCTGCAATTATTTGATCAATATTTGCTTAATCTAGGTTTTTAGCTTTGACTGGAAAGTAGAGTTTTAAACTTGACTTGAATAGAAATACTTGGTTTATTGTTATGCTAGGAATAGATAATAATAGATTAATTGATTTTAATGCTGGGTATTCTCTTGAATGTGCAAGGAATTGACATTCAAGAGAATTATCTTAGAATTTTATATGCAAGGAATTGATATAATTGAATTTAGTGCATTGCATCAATAATTGTTTAGTGAATAAAAGTACTTATCACTGAATTACCAACGAGTGCGATCGGTAAGGTTCAATCCCCGTTTTTCCCATAAATTCAATCACTGTTTTATTGTTTTTATTTAATTCAAGTTATTTCCATTGTTTTTATTTATTTCAAGTTATTTCCATTAGTTTCATAATTATTTTAATTCACAAATTAGTTTAGAATTACTTACTTTTTACACACGCTTAATTAAATTGATTATTAGAGAATTAATAGAACCACCAATTCCATGTGGATCGATACTCACTTCTACTATATACAAGTTGTGTTCTAGTGTTTAATCAGAATACACAACAAAATTTTTGGCGCCGTTGTCGGGGAATTGCGCCGTTTCTCTTTATTTTTGAAAATTAATTTATTAAGCAAGTGTTTTAGTGTTAACTCTGTACTTGACCTGTTTTGATCTTTGCTCTAGTGTTTTGTGATTTATGTTATTGCGAGGCCAAGTGAACATAGATAATTTGGAATTTGACCAAGAAATCGAGAAGACAGCCAAGGAGAACAGAAAAAGAGCAAAAGAAAGGAAGCGAAGATCTCAGCAAGAAGGTGCAAGTTCACTTGATCAACAATCTGAAAGAGTTTCAGAAGTTGATCCGAAAGTGATGGCAGAAGGAGAAAATTTGAATGGAAGAGGTCCTCCTCATCCTCCTCCTCGAAGAACCCTTAGTGATGATTATATGCATCAAGGGCAAGGACCTAAACACTTCTCAAGTATTCTCATTCCACAAGCTCATAGGAGTGTTGAAATCAAAGGGCATTATCTCAATTTGGTCAGTTCAAGGCCATTTGCTGGTTTAGATTCTGAAGACCCTTACAAACATCTATCCACTTTCTTTGAGCTGTGTGGAACAATGGGTTTTTCTGAAGAAGAAGAGGAAGCAGCTTTTCTGAAATTGTTTCCCTTTTCCTTAATTGGGAAGCAAAGGATTGGCCGAGTTCTCATCCACATCACAGCTTGACATCTTGGGATGATGTTGAGGAGAAGTTCCTGATCCAGTTCTTTCCACCAACCAGATTTATCAGTGCCAAGTCAGACATTTCATCATTTAGACAAGGACCAGATGAATCATTCTATTCAACATCGGAGAGATACAAGTCTTTGCTTAGAAAGTGTAACATCCCTCATTTTTATAAAAAGGATAAACAATTATTTTATTATTGAAAAATATTTTTAAGAATAGTATTTTGCAAAAATAAGCACAAGGAAACATATTTTAGAAATAAAATAGCTTTGGCAAAGAAAGATTTAAATGAAATATGTAAAAAGTGATATTTTGGGTAAAATATCATGTAAAGATTCGACTGTATCTCTTTCGTTAACCGTTGGATCTTGCTCAAATTTTTAGAAAAGGTTTCTAATGATTTTATCTTGACATCCAACGGTGGAAATTTTGTTTTGAGAAGTAAATCTTTTTAAATTAATTTTTGAGCAAAGCAGTGTATTATATTTGAATTTCTGGATTTTAGCAGTGGCTAACCGGTTAGTGAAACCAGTAACCGGTTAGTACATCTGTATCTGCATAATTTTAAGTCGGTTTAGCTCGAAATCTCGAGCTAAAAACGTGGTTTCACTCCCCATAGGCCACATAGCACCCTTCAGCACCTCCAATCAAGCGTGTGGTGTGAAGAGAAGCTGGGTGGCACCACCCCTACCCATTTCCCTCTCTTTTCCCTCTCTATAAATACCCTGTGTGGGTTGCTGCTGTTGGGGCATGTTCCTCACGAATTCCTTACTGAAACTCTACCCAAATTCAATTTCAATTCGTGCAAGTGACTTGCTCTTAGTTGCGGCACATATAGCTTGAGCTTTGTGAGTGTGTGAGCTTGTAAAACCCTTGTGTTTTCCTTTGGTTTTGCTGGGTTCTTGGTGGCTGCTCTATTTTGTTGTTGTTGTGAGCTGTGGTTGCTGTCTACGTGTTTTAGAGCTTGTCTAGTGCTGTCCAATTTGCCTAAGGTATGGGAGATCTCATTCATATCGCTAGGATTTATGATTGTTGGTTTGTGCAATGATATTTGTGAATTTTGATGTTGGAACCAAGACAAGAATTGGTTGGCTTGGAGGCCAATACAATCCTTGGTTCCCTATGTTATGCAAATGAGTTAAGGACCTAAACAAGAGTTGAAATTAATGAGAAGTGTACTGCCATAATTCTGTTATGATCCTTGTGATGATTGCTGAAATTGTGAAAGTATTAGGTTCATGAACAATTGATTATGAATCAATGAATATGAATTGGGATATCAAGTGAAATGAGACTTGAAACAAGTATGCGATTGTGTGTTAGTTATTACTTAAGACTGATTGAATGTTTATTGTGAGTATTGAATAGATTTGCACATGTGAAAGTGCATATTTTGTTCTCAGACCTGCAGACTAACCGGTTAGTGGTCTCAGTAACCGGTTAGTGACTGACAAAATGCATCAGTTGCTTATGTTGGTATAGCAATCATGGAGGATAGTTGTTACTTAGACTTGGACTAATATTTGAACAAATCATTGGGAGAAAATAAGCTATGGAAAGATGGAATTTGTTATGGTTTGATAAAGAGTTTTAATTGGAAATTAGATTGATGGACTTAGAACCAATGGAATGTAATTTGATATGCGTAAGTCTTACTATAACCTTAAAGTCATGTCCAAATTGCTAAACTAATAGTTTGGAATTATAAGTTGATACAATAAGAAATAAGTTGATGTGAGCTAGACTTTGCCCTTTTATTTTGGTCTAAGACTTTAAGGTTATCTTGAACTTAAATTATTGGAGTCATAGCTCACTGTTAATATAATTAAATCATGCTTTAGTAATGCTTTAGGTGCTGCACAAAGATTAGAGAATAGTATGGTAAGTGATTGGATTGAAAAGAATAAGAATTGAACTTTTCCTGTTCTTAGCTCTGCAAGTCTGCAGCATTTAACCGGTTAGAAGTCCCTATAACCGGTTAGAGCCTGACAAAATGTGAAGTTAATTAAGTTTAGTATAGTAATCTTAGAGTATAGGTATGATATGGGTTTGGACTAATAATGGAACCATAATTTGAGATAAGTAAGCTAATTAACCATAGCATTTGTTAAGGCTTAATAATGGAACTTTTCCCTAATAGGACGTTAATGGGTATATGAATTTAAGATAGGTTTTTGGATAGTAGGAGACCTGCAATAATGCTTAGAATTATGTCTTAGAAGGTAAATAAAGAGTAGGAAGGGATTAGTTTAAAGATTGGAAGGTTTTGGACTTAAAATCAATGTGGTCTGCTCTCAGGTCTGCTGTCACTAACCGGTTAGTGGATCTTGTAACCGGTTAGTGCCTGAGAGAAATGAATAAATAACCAAATTCATTGCAATAATCATAGAGAACTTTGCATAGATGTTGTACCAGTTGGGGGCTGACTGGAGATCTCATGGAATTAACAATGATTTTAATGATGATTATATTTGATAATGTTTGAATGAATTTGTCAATTATACTTTGGAAATGGTTTGAATGATGTTTGGATCATCATACATATGAAGCTTAATGATTATTGATTCTACCTTGGAAATGGTTATTGAGTTTGATAGTGATTGTTGGTTTGCGAACAATCCTTCATAAAGGTAGATGCATGATTATGAGAATAAAGGATGAATAAGCCTTCCTCATGCATGGTTTGGCATGAAGGTCGAGCACAAAAGATTTCATAGGGTACAAATATTTTATGATGAATTGAGTACAAGGAACGTATACGAGAATGATTAGAATCCCGGTATATCGTGTCCTTTGGGAAGGGACTCGTTGCGAATAGGACGCTATTCGTAAGCGATATAGCCATGAATCCCGATATACTGTGTCTTGTGGGAAAAGACCCGTTGCGGGTAGGACGCTATCCGTAAGCAGTATGTCAACAATGATATCCCGATATGACGTGTCCCTTGGGAAAGGACCCGTTGCAAATACGACGGACTGTATTTGTAAGCGTCGTAATCCAGTATACGTGTGACCCTTGTACAATTGAGATGTTTTTGAATAGTGATGATGTACCTATGAGTTCTTTTGTGGAATAGAGAAAAGTCTCGCATTACATTGCATTGCATCACATTGCATTGCATTGCATACAGATGATAATAATAATAATATGTCTACGAATGTTAAAGCACTTGCTTAGTATGCATCATTTGCATTATGAGTGATTATATGTGTGAGACTTAATCATTAATCTGCTTACGCGATATGACAAGTGACTTACTCCCATACTACCACATTGGTGGTGGTAGGTTCTGTTTGAATGACAGGTCAAAGGTCTCTCCTGATAGAGTTAAAGGAGCGTTAGTAGAGACAAGCAGGATGACATCTTGTTGTTCGAATCCTCTTATTGAAGGATAGAGTTGTGAAGACCATGCTCTGGGTGTAAAGCGGGATTTTTGGGGATTTGGTATTCTTATATTTACACTCAGACTATTTTGTAATATAATATGATATTAATAAACAAAGCTTTTGGTTTTCACACTCTTTGGAAAAAGGTTTTTATAAATCCGCATTTTTATTTTTTTTCCACTTAATATTTTGGGGCGTTACAGAAAGTGTCTGAACCATGGTTTCGAAGATGTTGACCAATTGAATATCTTTGGCAATGGTCTGAGGCCTGATACTAAGATGCTAGTGGATGCTGCAGCTGGAGGAACAATTAATGTCTGCTGATGTTGAACGTGCCACTTTGATTATTAATTCACTAGTTATTACAGACCGACAGGCTCAACATAATAGGAGTTAAGTTCAAAAGAAAGGGGCATTGGAACTAACTGCGTCTGATGCACTCTTAGCACAGAATAAGATTCTTACTCAACAAATAGAGGCTCTTACAAAGCAGATGTCAAAGCTTCCTAAGCAGATAAACGCAGTAAATTCTAATCATGTAGCACCACAAGTCCCTAGTTGTAACTTTTGTGGAGGTGACCATCCATCTAGCAATTGTTCTCAACCAGAGACTACTCAACAACAAGAGGTCCAATATGTCAACAACCAAGACAGACATGGGAATTTCTCTAACAATGCCTCTTCTGCTAATGAATGCTCAACAAGGATGGAAGGCTAATCAGAATCAAAATAGAAAACCTCCCTTCCAACAACAACCCTTTCAACAGCAGTTTCCCTTTCCACCACAATTTCCCTTTCCACCACAATTTCCTCAGCAACAATTTCAACCACAACCACCTTACCAACATTAGTTTTAGCAGCAACAACCGTTTCAGCCAAATTATTCTCCTGCTCCAGATAAAACATCAAAGATAGAGGATACTTTGGAGAAGTTTATGCAAGCTTCCTTGGCAAACCAGAAGAATATTGATGCTTCAATCAGAAACTTGGAGACTCAAGTGGGGCAACTGGCGAAACAGTTGGCTGAGCAGAATCAGAATCAGAGCCACTTTTCATCCAATACTCAAACTAACCCAAAGGAGCAGTGCAAGTCTATCACCACAAGAAGAGATAAGGAGATTGGTAAGTGTAGATACCCAATTTTGTCCCCCAAACAAAATAAAATAAAAAATAATAATAAAAAATGTTTTGCTTTTTAAAAAAAAAAGATAAAAAATAAGAATAAAAAATACGAAAAGATTTTGAAAAAAAGTATTTTTTGTAAAAAATAAAAAAAACGAAATTAAAAAAAAAAAGATAAGATAAAGATGTGTTTTTGGTAAAAGATTTGATAAGTTTTTTGTGAGGATAAAGATTAAAAAAATATATTTTTTGTTAAAAGGATTTGTTTTTCTTATGAAAAGATTATCATCAAGTTTGTTTTTATTTTAAAATATTGAGAATTAATCTTTAACAAAATTATAAAAATTTGATTGAGGAATAAACCAGAGAATATTCCACTAGGCTCTCAAAGCCTGTTGAAAAAACCCTAATTTTCTTAACCTAATTTTTCTTATAAATAGAGCTTTTTTTCTTCACATTGAAGGATAAAAAAAAATTAGGAGAGTGAGGTGCACAAAAATCCGTGACAAAAAGAAAATTAGAAAAGAAGGAAGAAGGAAGGAGCAGTACACGAAACAGAGCAGTCTTTCATCAGTACTAATATTCATTCCTTTTTTTAATTTAATTTGATTTAATATTTTTATTTTTATTTTATTTTATTATTATTATTATTATTTTTTTGCATTTGTAGTCGGACTGTGTTTGATTGATGGTTACTTATAAGGTTTATGATTGTGAGTGTGATTTACTTGAACGAGTTTCATATTAGAATTGATTCATTATTTCATTTTTGATGGACTTGATTCCAGTTCCAAATCATATACCTGGTTCCTGGTTGCATATCACCAACAATATATTTGCTGCTATGATGGCTTGTTACTGAATATTATTCTTTCACAATGACCATCATGTTTTTGTATCACGTGAGATAGATAGAATTTTGTGTTTGGCATTTTAGTTTCTAAACCCATAGCCCGCTGGTCTTCCTCCTTGTTAAATTTAAAAATGCAAACTTATTCTTGATTTAGTATAATGCCACCGTAATTGAAATAAACTAGATTTAATTTGATATTGAAAAGCCACATGCGTGCACTGTGTCCTCGTTTGAGAGTATTGGGAAGCAGTGACGTGTTCAGATTTCCTTTTTGTATTATGTATTTCAATTCTTAGCTGCTTAGAGGTTAGTCCCTAGTGAATGAAGGGATAATATTTATGGTTCAAAAACAATGCAATATTTCACTCTTATCGCGTTTTATCATTACTTATTTATTCGCATTTTAGATTAAGACGACTGACGGAATATTCACAGTTAATTTGGGTACCGACAATATTGTGACGTATTTGGTTGAATTAATTAATTGTGTTTTGGTAAGTCGATTTTTTTCACCCAAATATGTTTGGTGGTGGGATCTTTAGAACTTCCTCTTCACACTCGAAAATAATCACTATATAATTCCTTTTTAAAATATTTTTTTTTATAATTAAATAGACTTTATTAATTAAGTATTGATGATATGCATTTTTGAAACTCATTTTTTCTTATCTAAATGACGAGGTCTTATGTATGTCCTCTTTGCATAAACCTATTTTAAGATATGAGCTATAATTACGTTAGAATTAGTTTTCGAGAAAGTTACAAATTTAAAATTACTTTTTTTAAAAAAAAAATTAAATGAATTTTATTAAATAAGCCTTAACAAAATGTGCTTTGGAAATCCACCTTTCCTTGCTTTTAGGCAAGGTCTTGTGCATGTTCCTCTTCGCATCAAACCTTTTTTTTTTAAATATAAAATTAAAACAATAAAAACTACGTAGCCTTGATTCCTCATTTTATGAGGGTACGTACGACCAGGGGCAACCCTGTCAGGCACAACAATAAAAGACAAATAATTTTTGGCAAACCAATTATTTAGGTCTTTTAATTAAAAGCAATCAATGGTATCATTTTCGAATGGGCGAACGGGGTGCTAATACCTTCCCTGGGAATCTATCTAGTTTGAGACCAATCTTTATCCGTTTTAATTAATAATTATTTTTTCCGCGTTTTTTGCAACAAAATGCGATGGTGACTCCATATTGGGTCAGTCGACCTCCATTCGTAGGCGAGGCCCCGAGGGCAACCCGGGACCCCAGCCGCGACAGTAAGGGAATTGGGAATAATTTGTATGATATGAGGGGGTGAGAAAGAAAAACAAAAAGAGAGTGAGAAAAGTGAGTCTGAAAAAGAAAAAGAAAAAGAGTGTAAAAAAGGTGAGCAGAGTCTGAAAAAGAAAAAGAAAATGAGTGTAAAAAAGGTGAGCATGAGAGAAAAAAGAGAATGATGTCCGCGTAAGACAGCCCAGTTGGTGGCTGCAGGGACACTTAGGATTTCCCCGTCCCCCAGGTCATGGGTTCTAGTCCCAGACCTCCCATGTAAACCAAAAAAAAAAAAAAAAAAAAAGAGAATGATAGTTTGCCCTAATTGAAGAATCTGCCTTACCCCAAGAATCCTTCAAGGAAAGACAAAGAGAGGCAGTACACAAGATTCATGGACATCTTCAAGCGGCTGCAAATCAACATTCCTTTCATGGAAGCAATGGAGCATATGCCAACTTATGCAAAATTTATGAAAGAACTCCTCACCAAGAAAAAAATATTCTCAGAGGAAATAGTAGAACTTGAAGCAGGATGAAGTGCAATTATTCAGAAGGCCGTGCCTCAGAAATCTAAAGATCCTGGTAGTTTCACCATTCCGGTCACCATTGGTACCTTGCCAGTGGGAAAGGCGCTACTTGATGTAGGGGCTAGTATCAATTTGATTCCCTTGGCCATGCTTAAAAGAATTGGTAATCTGGAGATTCGCCCAACCAAGATGACATTGGAGTTAACGGACAGGTCATTGAAGTTTCCTTATGGTTTTGCTGAAGATGTACTAGTGAAAGTTGATAAGTTCGTATTTCCTATGGATTTTAATTTGTTGTAATGGACATAGAAGAAGATGCAGAAGTACCACTCATCCTTGGAAGACCATTCATGAAGACTTCAAAAGTTATTATTGATGTTGATGATGGCAAATTGAAAATGAGGGTTCAAGATGATGAGATCAACTTTAAAGTGTTTGAAGCAATCTAACATCCAAAGGACAAGCAATAGTGCCACTGGATGGATATTATTGATGAGGTCTTTCTTTCAACAAGGAAGCAACTATTCAAGGCAAGCCTATTAGAAAAGGCCTTGATTGATGCATGTGATGATATGAATGAAGAAGAGGAGAAAGAAATTGATGAATGCCTCAAGGAATTAGATGTTGCAAAAGAGCTTCCATCACAAGAGGCTCGGATTGAAAAGTTGCCACAAGATCTCAAGGCCGAAGACCAAAAAATGGAATTGAAGATTCTACCTTCGCACTTGAAGTATGTATTTCTTTCCGGTGAAGGTAACAAACCTGTGGTCATCAGTAACACCTTGTCCACTCTGGAAGAAGAGAAGCTTATTTCAGTCCTAAAAGCAAATGAAGGAGCTATTGGCTGGACTTTATCCGACCTCAAGGGTATTAGTCCATCCTATTGCATGCACAAGATTCATATGGAACAAGATTTCAAGCCTATATCCCAACCTCAGCGGAGACTGAATCCTACTATGAAAGAAGTGGTGAAGAAAGAAGTCATGAAGCTCTTGGAAGTCGGGATGATTTATCCGATATCTGACAGTACTTGGGTGAGTCAAGTCCAGGTAGTCCCTAAGAAAGGTGGGATGACAGTCATCAAGAATGAGAAGAATGAATTGATTCCAACTAGAACAGTCATAGGTTGGCAGATGTGTATTGATTACAGGAAGCTCAACCAGGCCACTAGGAAGGATCATTTTCCATTGTCTTTCATGGATCAGATGTTGGAGAGATTAGCTGGACAAGCCTTTTATTGCTTTCTGGATGGGTATTCAGGTTATAATCAGATAGCTGTTGATCCAGAAGATCAAGGGAAGACTGCCTTCACATGCCCTTTTGGTGTTTTCGCTTACAAGAAGATGGCATTTGGGCTATGTAATGCACATGCTACTTTCCAGAGGTGTATGCTTGCCATTTTTCAGACTTGGTAGAACAATGTATAGAGGTGTTCATGGATGACTTCTCAATTGTTGGGAAGTCATTTGATCATTGCTTGGAGAATCGGAACACTGTACTGAAGCGGTGTGTGGAGACTAATTTGGTCCTGAATTGGGAGAAATGTCACTTTATGGTCACAGAGGGGATTGTGCTTGGACACAAGATTTCAGCTAGGGGTATTGAGGTTGACAGAGCAAAGATAGAAGTGATTGAGAAGTTACCCCCACCAACCAGTGTGAAGGGAATCAGAAGTTTCCTTGGACATGCTGGCTTCTATCGGCGGTTCATCAAAGACTTTTCACAGATTGCCAAGCCTCTTAGCAACTTTCTAGTAAAAGATGCGGTATTTGATTTTAATTCTGAATTTTTACATGCCTTTAATCTTTTAAAGCAAAAATTAATTTCAGCACCTGTTATAGTTGCCCCTAACTGGCATCTTGTTTCTGAACTTATGTGTGATGCCAGTGATTATGCAAGAGGGGCTGTGCTAGGACAGCGTAGATCTAAAGTTTTCCATGCTATACATTATGCTAGCAAAGTTTTAAATGAAGCACAAATTAATTATGCAACAACTGAGAAAGAATTGCTAGCCATTGTGTATGCTTTGGAAAAATTTAGATCTTACTTGATAGGATCTAAGGTTATTATTTATACTGATCATGCTGTCATCAAGTATTTGTTGGCTAAATCGGATTCTAAGCCAAGACTCATTTGTTGGGTCTTGTTATTGCAAGAATTTGATTTAATCATCAAAGACAAGAAAGGCAGCGAGAATTTTGTTGCTGACCATCTATCAAGGTTGATTAACAGGGAAGTTACAGGAAAAGAAACGGAGATTCAAGAGCAGTTCCCTGATGAAAAACTACTTCTAGTGCAAGAGAGACCATGGTTTGCTGACATGGCTAACTTCAAAGCTGCAGGTGTCATCCCAGAGGATTTAAATTGGCATCAAAAGAAGAAATTCCTAAGAGATACAACTTAATACATATGGGATGATCCTTATCTCTTCAAGATAGGAGCTGATGGTTTATTAAGAAGGTGTGTAGCATCAAAGGAGTCCAAAAGCATCTTGTGGCATTGTCACAACTCTCCTTATGGTGGGCATTTTAATGGAGAAAGGACCGCTGCCAAAGTCCTTCAGTGTGGGTTTTGTTGGCCTTCACTATTCAAAGATGCCCACTTACATGCCCAACAGTGCAACAATTGTCAAAGGACTAGAGGAATATCGAAGAAGAATGAAATGCCCCTGAATAACATATTGGAGATAGAAGTCTTCGATTGTTGGGGAATTGACTTTATGGGTCCATTGCCAAGCTCATATTCAAAGGAGTATATCTTTTAGCAGTGGATTATGTGTCAAAGTGGGTAGAAGCTATGGCTACAAAGAAGGCTGATGCCAAGACCATGATTAAATTCCTCAAGAAGCATATATTCAGTCGGTTTGGCACTCCCCGAGTCCTTATCAGTGATGGAGGATCACACTTCCGAAATTGCTAGCTTGAGAAAGTCCTACAGCACTATGGTGTAAGACACAAAGTTCCGTCACCCTATCATCCGCAAACCAATGGTCAAGCGGAGGTCTCAAATAGGGAAATCAAGAGAATCCTGGAGAAGACTGTCTCATCAACCAGGAAGGATTGGTCCATGAAGTTGGATGACGCGCTTTGGGCTTAGAGATCTGCTTATAAGTCTCCCACTGGTCTATCTCCTTATCAGCTTGTATATGGCAAGGCATGTCACTTACCTGTGGAGTTGGAGCATAAAGTATTTTGGGCATTGAAATTCTTCAACATGGATCCTAGTGCAACAGGTGAGAACAGAAAAGTGCAGCTGCATGAATTGGAAGAAATGCGCAATAATGCGTATGAGTCCTCGAAGCTGTACAAAGCAAAGGCCAAAGCATATCATGACAAAAAGAAAATCAAAAGACAATTTCAACCAGGAAAATCAGTTCTATTATTCAATTCCAGATTGCGATTGTTCCCTGGGAAGTTGAAGTCAAAGTGGTCTGGACCGTTTGTTGTGAAAGAAGTGAAGGCTTATGGAGCAATAGAGATTGCAGAAGCTGGCATAGGAAGACAATTCACTGTCAATGGGCAGAGGCTGAAACCTTACTTGGGTGGAGACATTGACAAAGTTACCACCGCTGTTCTCTTGGAATAACCCTTAAGGGGATCAGGCGTCAAGCTAATGACATTAAACAAGTGCTTCTGGAAGGCAACCCAGTGGTAATCTTTCCCTTTAGTTTTTTTTTTAATTTTATTGCATGACTGTGTGCTGGACTATTCCCTACTTTTGAGACCTTGACAGGATTTAAGTTTGGGGGTGTTCCATTAATTTATTGCTACGCATTAACAGGGAAGTTCATATTCGTTATTCGTTATTCGTTGTTGTTTTTTGTTTTTTTAGTTACTATTTGCTTGGGGACAAACAAAACTCTAGGTTGGGGGATAACAAATTGATTGAAAATTTTTGGAAAATTTGAAAAATATTTTTTTTTGTGACTATGCTTATTCCCCTTACTTGTATTGAGTTTGTCCTGGCAATGGTACGCAACTGAATTTAGGTTAGGACTTATCTTTTTGTTGATAATGTAGTTACGTAATTAGGAAATTAATTGATTTTTGTGTTATAGCTGAATTTTAATGAGTAGAATACTTTATAGAAGTTAACTAGTTTTGCAAATTTTTGTTGGAATAATTGATTAGTGGATTGTCCTTACCTAGTGAGATTTGAGCCTTTGAAGGGGTATACACATTCAATATTTTTAAACCCCTATTTCTTTCATGAGTGATGTTCACTTTGATTTTGTATTCTAGAACTTGACCTGTGACCATTTTTAGATTGATAATTGTTTGCATGCATTAATATGATAAAGGCATTTAGGATTATTTTTTTTTGGCCTTCGACAATTTTGATAAACATTTTTCCCTTAGTTGCCCACTTTGAGCCTAATGAATATTATGATTTCTTTGGTACCATTTTCATAATGATATATATATTATTTTTGGTATCCTTTGAAATGTGAATGGTGCAATTGGAAAGTTGTTGATTCAAAATAAAGAAAAGATGTGAAAGTGTTGTTATTGAGCTTCAAAAGTGTTGTCTCTATTTCTCTTCCAAAAGAAAAAAACTCGAAATAATTAATGAAAAAGAGAAGAAAATAGAGAGAATAAAAAAAGAAAGAAAGAAGGATAATTGAATTTTGGAGTTGATATTTGTTACAAAGAACTAATGCTCCATTCATATGTTAAAGGGATGTTGATTGATTACATATTATTTAAGCCCTTTGTTCAGAATCCTATTTCTCATACCCCACCAAACATCTGTATGTTGGAAAACTATACTCGGTAGGTGAAATAACTAGGAACACTAGGAGAACACCTAGAAGGGGGGTTGAATATGTGTTATAGAAACTTTGAAAGATTTTCGCAAGAAACAAATCTAAACGATTAAAACCAATGAAAATCAATCAATTAACAAATATTATATAAGAGATTAAGCGGAAACAATCAACACCAATATTCTTATTGATTCACCTAGGTTATGAAAATGATTTTCCCCAAATTATTGAACAATAAAGATTCAATTCAATCAAATATAGAAAAATCACTTTTTATAGGTTTTCAATCAAGAACACAATTAATAACAAGAATTGTAAAGAGTAGAGAGTTTAGAGATACGACACAGTGATTTATCCTGGTTCACTTTCATCCACTTGAAAGCTACTCCAGTCCCCTCTTCAACCAAGAGAGATTCTTCACTATGAGGAATTAGAGTTTCTCAAATTACAAGTAAATGCCTCACAAGACTTCCTTCTTGCTAGCCTACAAAGGATACCACACCCTTGCCTTGTAACCCTATTGATATCTAATCTAACCTCTACTTGCTTGTTGATAACCCCACAACAAGTCTTCTTTGCTTGCTTCACTCACAAGACTTCCAAGTACTTTGAGATTCTTCAAAGTGCCTTCCAAATGCTTGATGAAATGCTTCTTCAAGACTTTCAACTAAACTTGCTTGATTCACAAAATCAAGGCTTCCTTTGTTGTAGAATGTTTGCCTCTTGCAATGATTACAACTCAATAGAAAACAAAAACAATCCTATGAATCTCTTTCAAAAGCTATGAAATATCAACATGAGAGATTCAAGGTTCTTGATCAAAGAATATGAAAATGAGAGCTTTGATCTTGAGAGAGTGAGAGAGAATAGTGTGGATTTGATTCTTTGTAAAATTGTGTATCAAAATGATTCTAGTTGATAGAAATGATTAGGAAAAGGTTTATATAGAATACCCAAAAGTTGGAGCACTTAGAATGGCTTTTGAGAAGTGAAAAACGTATTTAAAAAACCATATCTGATCAAGTTACTCGAGTGAAATGAGTGTTACTCGAGTAATACGAAAGCTGCATAAATTTCACTCGAGTGAAAAAGGTTTTACTCGAGTAAAAGTTCAGATAATCGATTATCAAAAGTTTGTTAATCGATTATCAGTTCAAAATACACTGTTAATCAATTATCAAAATCTGTTAATCGATTATTAACATTAAAAATCACTTAAAACTTGTTTTCTCAAAAACTAAACCTTTTCTTTCAAACCTTTAAGCCACCTATTGATTTTAGGCAAAGTGAATACTCAAAATATGATATAATCATGCAATCAAAAGAGATTCACTACCCTCTAATAAATTCTACCCAAACTCATAAACTAAAAGACTTGTGAGGCAAAAGATAAAACAATAAAACATAAACTACCAAACTAAGTCTTCATGAGTTGGCTCTCTCTTCATAACTTGATGTTTGTTGTTGCTTGTTGAGCTTGAACTTGATCAACACACTTGTAGCTTGTTCAAAACCTTTTGGCATTTATCAAAACATTCTTCATGGATCTTACAATCTCCCCCTTTTTGAAAATGACAAACATGTTTTGAAATCGTTTGAAGTTCATTGAAGTTGTTGATGCTTGAACCATTTGATCACTTGGTGAGACTCTTGCTCCCCCTCAATTAATGCTTTTGACATTTGAAATCCAATTGAGTAAGCTTGATTCTCCCCCTATCTTCAAAAACTTTGCTCAACCTACATAAAAACAACAAAACAACCTTTCTCCAAACATACCATTTAAAAATTTCTCCCTTTGTTTCAAAAACATCATATTTCTCCCCCTTTGGCATTATCAAAAAGAAATATATACCAATTGAAATAAGATCTAAGCCAAAATAGAAGAAATATAACCAAAGCATGAATAGAATAACACCAATTTGTAGAATTTTCTCCTTGATACCAATTGAAGTAGCAAATGAATGAATATCACATGAAAGTCCTTTTGCTCTTCAATCATACCTACAAAAACAATCATGCTTTGCGTTTTGGTATCCAAATGGTTTTGGATCCATTTTTGTTAGTGTAGGGACTCTCACCCTTTTTCATCCAAACAAAGTATCCTTTAGGTATACCATGCACTTTAACATAACATACATTTGAAGTATGTCCACGAGTACCACAATAGAAACATGTTGGTGCATTTGAAAAATCAACCTTTGAAAAATCAACAACATTTCTATGAGATTTACTCTTAGCATTAGTATAACCCAAACCAAACTTGTTTGAATTTTCTCTTTGAAAATTTAACAATGTGCGCAATCTAATATCACCATTTGAGAAACTTGCAAGCTTATTTTTCAAAATAGCATTTTCATCCTTAAGCAACTTGCAATTCTCACAATCAACCACAATATTCAATCTACTAGCACAATCACAAGAAGAACTAGCATATATAAGATCAAGAGTTTCATTTTCAAGATTAAGCTCATCAACTTGTTTTTGAAGTTCTAAAATCTCTTGTTGATGTTTCAAAATGAGCTTCTTCCTTTCAATGTTTTTCTTAGCTAATTTCTTGAGATGTTCATGCATTTCTTCATAAGCATTATATAACATTTCATAATTTGAAGAAATTTCGGATTTAGTAAGACTTACATCGCTTTCGTCACTTTGCTCACTTGATTCATCATTTGAGCTTTCCTCTTCATGTACTTGAGCTATCAAGTTGAGACAAGCGGCATGTTCATCATCCGAAGAACTACTAGTTGTGTTTTTCTTGTCTTGTTCATCATCACTATTCCAAACTATGTATGCCCTTTTGTGTTTTGCATTATTCTTCTCTTTCTCCTTCTTCTTGAGATACTTAGAGCATGAGTACTTGAGATGACCGCGCTTTCCACATTCATGGCAAACTACACCTTCTTTTGATGTCTTGGTCTTGTAGTGTGAGGAATTCTTCTCTTTACTTTTGTCCTTGTTCAACCTTCCTTTTCTCCTTAGAATTTTATTGAACTTTCTTAGTAGAAGCTTCATCTCCTCTTCATCAATATCCGAATCGGAATCTTCATTATCATCATCATCATCATCATCGGAACTCTCTTCCTTTTTATATGACCTTTGAGCTTTAAGAGCAATTCCTTTTCTCTCTTTGTACTTATCCGACTCTTCATGCATTTGCAAACGTTCAAGCTCCATTTCATGTTCTTGTAGCTTTCCGAAAAGTGTTGCTAAGTCCATTGTATCCAAGTCCTTTGATTCAACAATTGCGGTAACCTTGGGTTGCCATTCCCTACTTAGACATCTTAAAACTTTGTTAACAAGTTCACAATTCACGAAAGTTTTACCAAGAGCAATGAGATGATTAACAATATGAGTAAAACGTTTTTGCATAAAACATATAGATTCGTTAGGCAACATATGAAACAATTCATATTCATGCATCAAAGAATTCAATCTAGCACGCCTAACTTCACTAGTGCCTTCATGTGTGACTTGCAAGGTGTCCCACATATCTTTGGCATCTTTACATTGGGAGACTCTAAAGAACTCATCATAAGATAGAGCGGAGGTGATGATATTTTTTGCTTTTAAATCATATTGAATTTTCCTTTTATCATCATCGGTCCACTTATCTTTGGGAGTAAGTGTAAGCACACCTTCTACATCTTTTGAGGGAATATAAGGACCAATTTCAATGGCTTCCCAAATGTTCATATCTATGGCTTCTATAAAGATTCTCATCCTAATTTTCCAATAAGCATAACCCTCTCCACCAAACATAGGAGGGCGATTTATTGAAGCACCTTCACCACCAAAAGGATTCGTAGAACCCATTGTAGTTTCTCAAGGATCTTAACGAAAAAGCTCTATGCTCGTGTCTTTCGACCGAGCTCTGATACCAATTGTTGGAAAACTACACTCGGTAGGTGAAATAACTAGGAACACTAGGAGAACACCTAGAAGGGGGGTTGAATAGGTGTTATAGAAACTTTGAAAGATTTTCGCAAGAAACAAATCTAAACGATTAAAACCAATGAAAATCAATCAATTAACAAATATTATATCAGAGATTAAGCGGAAACAATCAACACCAATATTCTTATTGATTCACCTAGGTTATGAAAATGATTTTCCCCAAATTATTGAACAATAAAGATTCAATTCAATCAAATATAGAAAAATCACTTTTTCTAGGTTTTCAATCAAGAACACAATTAATAACAAGAATTGTAAAGAGTAGAGAGTTTAGAGACACGACACAGTGATTTATCCTGGTTCACTTTCATCCACTTGAAAGCTACTCCAGTCCCCTCTTCAACCAAGAGAGATTCTTCACTATGAGGAATTAGAGTTTCTCAAATTACAAGTAAATGCCTCACAAGACTTCCTTCTTGCTAGCCTACAAAGGATACCACACCCTTGCCTTGTAACCCTATTGATATCTAATCTAACCTCTACTTGCTTGTTGATAACCCCACAACAAGTCTTCTTTGCTTGCTTCACTCACAAGACTTCCAAGTACTTTGAGATTCTTCAAAGTGCCTTCCAAATGCTTGATGAAATGCTTCTTCAAGACTTTCAACTAAACTTGCTTGATTCACAAAATCAAGGCTTCCTTTGTTGTAGAATGTTTGCCTCTTGCAATGATTACAACTCAATAGAAAACAAAAACAATCCTATGAATCTCTTTCAAAAGCTATGAAATATCAACATGAGAGATTCAAGGTTCTTGATCAAAGAATATGAAAATGAGAGCTTTGATCTTGAGAGAGTGAGAGAGAATAGTGTGGCTTTGATTCTTTGTAAAATTGTGTATCAAAATGATTCTAGTTGATAGAAATGATTAGGAAAAGGTTTATATAGAATACCCAAAAGTTGGAGCACTTAGAATGGCTTTTGAGAAGTGAAAAACGTATTTAAAAAACCATATCTGATCAAGTTACTCGAGTGAAATGAGTGTTACTCGAGTAATACGAAAGCTGCATAAATTTCACTCGAGTGAAAAAGGTTTTACTCGAGTAAAAGTTCAGATAATCGATTATCAAAAGTTTGTTAATCGATTATCAGTTCAAAATACACTGTTAATAAATTATCAAAATCTGTTAATCGATTATTAACATTAAAAATCACTTAAAACTTGTTTTCTCAAAAACTAAACCTTTTCTTTCAAACCTTTAAGCCACCTATTGATTTTAGGCAAAGTGAATACTCAAAATATGATATAATCATGCAATCAAAAGAGATTCACTACCCTCTAATAAATTCTACCCAAACTCATAAACTAAAAGACTTGTGAGGCAAAAGATAAAACAATAAAACATAAACTACCAAACTAAGTCTTCATGAGTTGGCTCTCTCTTCATAACTTGATGTTTGTTGTTGCTTGTTGAGCTTGAACTTGATCAACACACTTGTAGCTTGTTCAAAACCTTTTGGCATTTATCAAAACATTCTTCATGGATCTTACAATCTCCTCCTTTTTGAAAATGACAAACATGTTTTGAAATCGTTTGAAGTTCATTGAAGTTGTTGATGCTTGAACCATTTGATCACTTGGTGAGACTCTTGCTCCCCCTCAATTAATGCTTTTGAAATTTGAAATCCAATTGAGTAAGCTTGATTCTCCCCCTATCTTCAAAAACTTTGCTCAACCTACATAAAAACAACAAAACAACCTTTCTCCAAACATACCATTTAAAAATTTCTCCCTTTGTTTCAAAAACATCATATTTCTCCCCCTTTGGCATTATCAAAAAGAAATATATACCAATTGAAATAAGATCTAAGCCAAAATAGAAGAAATATAACCAAAGCATGAATAGAATAACACCAATTTGTAGAATTTTCTCCTTGATACCAATTGAAGTAGCAAATGAATGAATATCACATGAAAGTCCTTTTGCTCTTCAATCATACCTACAAAAACAATCATGCTTTGCGTTTTGGTATCCAAATGGTTTTGGATCCATTTTTGTTAGTGTAGGGACTCTCACCCTTTTTCATCCAAACAAAGTATCCTTTAGGTATACCATGCACTTTAACATAACATACATTTGAAGTATGTCCACGAGTACCACAATAGAAACATGTTGGTGCATTTGAAAAATCAACCTTTGAAAAATCAACAACATTTCTATGAGATTTACTCTTAGCATTAGTATAACCCAAACCAAACTTGTTTGAATTTTCTCTTTGAAAATTTAACAATGTGCGCAATCTAATATCACCATTTGAGAAACTTGCAAGCTTATTTTTCAAAATAGCATTTTCATCCTTAAGCAACTTGCAATTCTCACAATCAACCACAATATTCAATCTACTAGCACAATCACAAGAAGAACTAGCATATATAAGATCAAGAGTTTCATTTTCAAGATTAAGCTCATCAACTTGTTTTTGAAGTTCTAAAATCTCTTGTTGATGTTTCAAAATGAGCTTCTTCCTTTCAATGTTTTTCTTAGCTAATTTCTTGAGATGTTCATGCATTTCTTCATAAGCATTATATAACATTTCATAATTTGAAGAAATTTCGGATTTAGTAAGACTTACATCGCTTTCGTCACTTTGCTCACTTGATTCATCATTTGAGCTTTCCTCTTCATGTACTTGAGCTATCAAGTTGAGACAAGCGGCATGTTCATCATCCGAAGAACTACTAGTTGTGTTTTTCTTGTCTTGTTCATCATCACTATTCCAAACTATGTATGCCCTTTTGTGTTTTGCATTATTCTTCTCTTTCTCCTTCTTCTTGAGATACTTAGAGCATGAGTACTTGAGATGACCGCGCTTTCCACATTCATGGCAAACTACACCTTCTTTTGATGTCTTGGTCTTGTAGTGTGAGGAATTCTTCTCTTTACTTTTGTCCTTGTTCAACCTTCCTTTTCTCCTTAGAATTTTATTGAACTTTCTTAGTAGAAGCTTCATCTCCTCTTCATCAATATCCGAATCGGAATCTTCATTATCATCATCATCATCATCATCGGAACTCTCTTCCTTTTTATATGACCTTTGAGCTTTAAGAGCAATTCCTTTTCTCTCTTTGTACTTATCCGACTCTTCATGCATTTGCAAACGTTCAAGCTCCATTTCATGTTCTTGTAGCTTTCCGAAAAGTGTTGCTAAGTCCATTGTGTCCAAGTCCTTTGATTCAACAATTGCGGTAACCTTGGGTTGCCATTCCCTACTTAGACATCTTAAAACTTTGTTAACAAGTTCACAATTCACGAAAGTTTTACCAAGAGCAATGAAATGATTAACAATATGAGTAAAACGTTTTTGCATAAAACATATAGATTCATTAGGCAACATATGAAAAAATTCATATTCATGCATCAAAGAATTCAATCTAGCACGCCTAACTTCACTAGTGCCTTCATGTGTGACTTGCAAGGTGTCCCACATATCTTTGGCATCTTTACATTGGGAGACTCTAAAGAACTCATCATAAGATAGAGCGGAGGTGATGATATTTTTTGCTTTTAAATCATATTGAATTTTCCTTTTATCATCATCGGTCCACTTATCTTTGGGAGTAAGTGTAAGCACACCTTCTACATCTTTTGAGGGAATATAAGGACCAATTTCAATGGCTTCCCAAATGTTCATATCTATGGCTTCTATAAAGATTCTCATCCTAATTTTCCAATAAGCATAACCCTCTCCACCAAACATAGGAGGGCGATTTATTGAAGCACCTTCACCACCAAAAGGATTCGTAGAACCCATTGTAGTTTCTCAAGGATCTTAACGAAAAAGCTCTATGCTCGTGTCTTTCGACCGAGCTCTGATACCAATTGTTGGAAAACTACACTCGGTAGGTGAAATAACTAGGAACACTAGGAGAACACCTAGAAGGGGGGTTGAATAGGTGTTATAGAAACTTTGAAAGATTTTCGCAAGAAACAAATCTAAACGATTAAAACCAATGAAAATCAATCAATTAACAAATATTATATCAGAGATTAAGCGGAAACAATCAACACCAATATTCTTATTGATTCACCTAGGTTATGAAAATGATTTTCCCCAAATTATTGAACAATAAAGATTCAATTCAATCAAATATAGAAAAATCACTTTTTCTAGGTTTTCAATCAAGAACACAATTAATAACAAGAATTGTAAAGAGTAGAGAGTTTAGAGATACGACACAGTGATTTATCCTGGTTCACTTTCATCCACTTGAAAGCTACTCCAGTCCCCTCTTCAACCAAGAGAGATTCTTCACTATGAGGAATTAGAGTTTCTCAAATTACAAGTAAATGCCTCACAAGACTTCCTTCTTGCTAGCCTACAAAGGATACCACACCCTTGCCTTGTAACCCTATTGATATCTAATCTAACCTCTACTTGCTTGTTGATAACCCCACAACAAGTCTTCTTTGCTTGCTTCACTCACAAGACTTCCAAGTACTTTGAGATTCTTCAAAGTGCCTTCCAAATGCTTGATGAAATGCTTCTTCAAGACTTTCAACTAAACTTGCTTGATTCACAAAATCAAGGCTTCCTTTGTTGTAGAATGTTTGCCTCTTGCAATGATTACAACTCAATAGAAAACAAAAACAATCCTATGAATCTCTTTCAAAAGCTATGAAATATCAACATGAGAGATTCAAGGTTCTTGATCAAAGAATATGAAAATGAGAGCTTTGATCTTGAGAGAGTGAGAGAGAATAGTGTGGATTTGATTCTTTGTAAAATTGTGTATCAAAATGATTCTAGTTGATAGAAATGATTAGGAAAAGGTTTATATAGAATACCCAAAAGTTGGAGCACTTAGAATGGCTTTTGAGAAGTGAAAAACGTATTTAAAAAACCATATCTGATCAAGTTACTCGAGTGAAATGAGTGTTACTCGAGTAATACGAAAGCTGCATAAATTTCACTCGAGTGAAAAAGGTTTTACTCGAGTAAAAGTTCAGATAATCGATTATCAAAAGTTTGTTAATCGATTATCAGTTCAAAATACACTGTTAATAAATTATCAAAATCTGTTAATCGATTATTAACATTAAAAATCACTTAAAACTTGTTTTCTCAAAAACTAAACCTTTTCTTTCAAACCTTTAAGCCACCTATTGATTTTAGGCAAAGTGAATACTCAAAATATGATATAATCATGCAATCAAAAGAGATTCACTACCCTCTAATAAATTCTACCCAAACTCATAAACTAAAAGACTTGTGAGGCAAAAGATAAAACAATAAAACATAAACTACCAAACTAAGTCTTCATGAGTTGGCTCTCTCTTCATAACTTGATGTTTGTTGTTGCTTGTTGAGCTTGAACTTGATCAACACACTTGTAGCTTGTTCAAAACCTTTTGGCATTTATCAAAACATTCTTCATGGATCTTACAATCTCCCCCTTTTTGAAAATGACAAACATGTTTTGAAATCGTTTGAAGTTCATTGAAGTTGTTGATGCTTGAACCATTTGATCACTTGGTGAGACTCTTGCTCCCCCTCAATTAATGCTTTTGAAATTTGAAATCCAATTGAGTAAGCTTGATTCTCCCCCTATCTTCAAAAACTTTGCTCAACCTACATAAAAACAACAAAACAACCTTTCTCCAAACATACCATTTAAAAATTTCTCCCTTTGTTTCAAAAACATCATATTTCTCCCCCTTTGGCATTATCAAAAAGAAATATATACCAATTGAAATAAGATCTAAGCCAAAATAGAAGAAATATAACCAAAGCATGAATAGAATAACACCAATTTGTAGAATTTTCTCCTTGATACCAATTGAAGTAGCAAATGAATGAATATCACATGAAAGTCCTTTTGCTCTTCAATCATACCTACAAAAACAATCATGCTTTGCGTTTTGGTATCCAAATGGTTTTGGATCCATTTTTGTTAGTGTAGGGACTCTCACCCTTTTTCATCCAAACAAAGTATCCTTTAGGTATACCATGCACTTTAACATAACATACATTTGAAGTATGTCCACGAGTACCACAATAGAAACATGTTGGTGCATTTGAAAAATCAACCTTTGAAAAATCAACAACATTTCTATGAGATTTACTCTTAGCATTAGTATAACCCAAACCAAACTTGTTTGAATTTTCTCTTTGAAAATTTAACAATGTGCGCAATCTAATATCACCATTTGAGAAACTTGCAAGCTTATTTTTCAAAATAGCATTTTCATCCTTAAGCAACTTGCAATTCTCACAATCAACCACAATATTCAATCTACTAGCACAATCACAAGAAGAACTAGCATATATAAGATCAAGAGTTTCATTTTCAAGATTAAGCTCATCAACTTGTTTTTGAAGTTCTAAAATCTCTTGTTGATGTTTCAAAATGATCTTCTTCCTTTCAATGTTTTTCTTAGCTAATTTCTTGAGATGTTCATGCATTTCTTCATAAGCATTATATAACATTTCATAATTTGAAGAAATTTCGGATTTAGTAAGACTTACATCGCTTTCGTCACTTTGCTCACTTGATTCATCATTTGAGCTTTCCTCTTCATGTACTTGAGCTATCAAGTTGAGACAAGTGGCATGTTCATCATCCGAAGAACTACTAGTTGTGTTTTTCTTGTCTTGTTCATCATCACTATTCCAAACTATGTATGCCCTTTTGTGTTTTGCATTATTCTTCTCTTTCTCCTTCTTCTTGAGATACTTAGAGCATGAGTACTTGAGATGACCGCGCTTTCCACATTCATGGCAAACTACACCTTCTTTTGATGTCTTGGTCTTGTAGTGTGAGGAATTCTTCTCTTTACTTTTGTCCTTGTTCAACCTTCCTTTTCTCCTTAGAATTTTATTGAACTTTCTTAGTAGAAGCTTCATCTCCTCTTCATCAATATCCGAATCGGAATCTTCATTATCATCATCATCATCATCATCGGAACTCTCTTCCTTTTTATATGACCTTTGAGCTTTAAGAGCAATTCCTTTTCTCTCTTTGTACTTATCCGACTCTTCATGCATTTGCAAACGTTCAAGCTCCATTTCATGTTCTTGTAGCTTTCCGAAAAGTGTTGCTAAGTCCATTGTGTCCAAGTCCTTTGATTCAACAATTGCGGTAACCTTGGGTTGCCATTCCCTACTTAGACATCTTAAAACTTTGTTAACAAGTTCACAATTCACGAAAGTTTTACCAAGAGCAATGAGATGATTAACAATATGAGTAAAACGTTTTTGCATAAAACATATAGATTCATTAGGCAACATATGAAACAATTCATATTCATGCATCAAAGAATTCAATCTAGCACGCCTAACTTCACTAGTGCCTTCATGTGTGACTTGCAAGGTGTCCCACATATCTTTGGCATCTTTACATAGGGAGACTCTAAAGAACTCATCATAAGATAGAGCGGAGGTGATGATATTTTTTGCTTTTAAATCATATTGAATTTTCCTTTTATCATCATCGGTCCACTTATCTTTGGGAGTAAGTGTAAGCACACCTTCTACATCTTTTGAGGGAATATAAGGACCAATTTCAATGGCTTCCCAAATGTTCATATCTATGGCTTCTATAAAGATTCTCATCCTAATTTTCCAATAAGCATAACCCTCTCCACCAAACATAGGAGGGCGATTTATTGAAGCACCTTCACCACCAAAAGGATTCGTAGAACCCATTGTAGTTTCTCAAGGATCTTAACGAAAAAGCTCTATGCTCGTGTCTTTCGACCGAGCTCTGATACCAATTGTTGGAAAACTACACTCGGTAGGTGAAATAACTAGGAACACTAGGAGAACACCTAGAAGGGGGGTTGAATAGGTGTTATAGAAACTTTGAAAGATTTTCGCAAGAAACAAATCTAAACGATTAAAACCAATGAAAATCAATCAATTAACAAATATTATATCAGAGATTAAGCGGAAACAATCAACACCAATATTCTTATTGATTCACCTAGGTTATGAAAATGATTTTCCCCAAATTATTGAACAATAAAGATTCAATTCAATCAAATATAGAAAAATCACTTTTTCTAGGTTTTCAATCAAGAACACAATTAATAACAAGAATTGTAAAGAGTAGAGAGTTTAGAGATACGACACAGTGATTTATCCTGGTTCACTTTCATCCACTTGAAAGCTACTCCAGTCCCCTCTTCAACCAAGAGAGATTCTTCACTATGAGGAATTAGAGTTTCTCAAATTACAAGTAAATGCCTCACAAGACTTCCTTCTTGCTAGCCTACAAAGGATACCACACCCTTGCCTTGTAACCCTATTGATATCTAATCTAACCTCTACTTGCTTGTTGATAACCCCACAACAAGTCTTCTTTGCTTGCTTCACTCACAAGACTTCCAAGTACTTTGAGATTCTTCAAAGTGCCTTCCAAATGCTTGATGAAATGCTTCTTCAAGACTTTCAACTAAACTTGCTTGATTCACAAAATCAAGGCTTCCTTTGTTGTAGAATGTTTGCCTCTTGCAATGATTACAACTCAATAGAAAACAAAAACAATCCTATGAATCTCTTTCAAAAGCTATGAAATATCAACATGAGAGATTCAAGGTTCTTGATCAAAGAATATGAAAATGAGAGCTTTGATCTTGAGAGAGTGAGAGAGAATAGTGTGGCTTTGATTCTTTGTAAAATTGTGTATCAAAATGATTCTAGTTGATAGAAATGATTAGGAAAAGGTTTATATAGAATACCCAAAAGTTGGAGCACTTAGAATGGCTTTTGAGAAGTGAAAAACGTATTTAAAAAACCATATCTGATCAAGTTACTCGAGTGAAATGAGTGTTACTCGAGTAATACGAAAGCTGCATAAATTTCACTCGAGTGAAAAAGGTTTTACTCGAGTAAAAGTTCAGATAATCGATTATCAAAAGTTTGTTAATCGATTATCAGTTCAAAATACACTGTTAATAAATTATCAAAATCTGTTAATCGATTATTAACATTAAAAATCACTTAAAACTTGTTTTCTCAAAAACTAAACCTTTTCTTTCAAACCTTTAAGCCACCTATTGATTTTAGGCAAAGTGAATACTCAAAATATGATATAATCATGCAATCAAAAGAGATTCACTACCCTCTAATAAATTCTACCCAAACTCATAAACTAAAAGACTTGTGAGGCAAAAGATAAAACAATAAAACATAAACTACCAAACTAAGTCTTCATGAGTTGGCTCTCTCTTCATAACTTGATGTTTGTTGTTGCTTGTTGAGCTTGAACTTGATCAACACACTTGTAGCTTGTTCAAAACCTTTTGGCATTTATCAAAACATTCTTCATGGATCTTACACTGTAGCCATGGGCACGTTACAACCTTATGAAAGACCTTTTGATTTTTGCATGTATTCAATAATTTCAGTGGAGATTTTGGTCTATAGTCAAGCTTATGGCAATGCATTTTCATTGATGAACCTGAGTGAAATATTTTTAACCCATCATACACATGAGAGAGATGTGAGGCTATGTGTGACTGCAATCTTTTGGTTCCTCTTGAATTTGTTTTCCTAGTTAGGTTTTGTGAAGTAATCTGCTTGTTAAGTGAAAGTTGTTGCATAAAGTTAGTTAGTTTTTCTGGTTAGGTAGATGCATTTGAAAATACTAGGGTGGTTCTGAACCTTCTTTATTTGTTTACTTTTGCCTGGGACATGCAAAATGTTAAGTTTGGGAGTGTGATTGTAGTCTAATATATGATATTTTTCAATGGATTTTATACCCTTTTAACTTAGTTTTTGTTTGATTTCCTTTGCAAATTAGTAAATTTTAGGTTGTTTTTAGGTTTAGTGTCAATACAATTACTCTGCGTATTTCTATGTGATTTTAGGTGAGTTTTTATGATTAAAGGAGGAAAGAAGAAAATAAAATAAAAAAGAATCAAGGAGATATAAGATTAGAGATAGAAGATTAAATTCAAAGACTCATTTCTAGTTTTGGATCTATCTTTATCTCAATTAGATAGAATAGATAAAATACTAATTTCCTGTTGAAGATAAGAAATTTAATCTTGTAATTTATTATTTATAGATCTCCAATCCTTGGGATTATAAAAATATAGAGAGAGCTAGAGATCGTAGCATATCCTTCTTAGAGAGAGAACCATTACTCCTTCTTCATATTCATCAATTCTCATGTATTCCTTTGGTATTATGGACTTTATGAGCAGCTAATTTTCCCATTGGGATTGAACACACCATCAAACTCATGTGTATTCGGTGATGTAATCGTACTTTTATTCATCTATTCAATTATTGGTATTTCTATTCTACTCTTAATGTCTGCAATTATTTGATCAATATTTGCTTAATCTAGGTTTTTAGCTTTGACTGGAAAGTAGAGTTTTAAACTTGACTTGAATAGAAATACTTGGTTTATTATTATGCTAGGAATAGATAATAATAGATCAATTGCTTTTAATGTTTGGTTTTAATGTTGGGTATTCTCTTGAATGTGCAAGGAACTTACATTCAAGAAAAATATCTTAGAATTTTATATGCAAGGAATTGATATAATTGAATTTAGTGCATTGCATCGATAATTGTTTAGTGAAAAAAAGTACTTATCACTAAATTACCAACTAGTGCGATCGGTAAGGTTCGATCCTCGTTTTCCCCATCAATTCAATAACTGTTTTATTGTTTTTATTTAATTCAAGTTATTTCCATTGTTTTTATTTATTTCATGTTATTTCCATTAGTTTCATAAGCTTATTTAAGTTTTTGGTCCCTGAAAGTTGACCGAGTTTTGGTTTTAGTCCCTATCTTTTTATTTGACCGGTCTTGATCCTTAAAAGTTTAATTTTTTTTTGTTTTGGTCCCTACTCTTAGGGATCCACCGTTGATTGCCGTTAGCCACGTCAGCATGCCATGTGTAACACTCCTTGTATATCATCTTACTTTATAAGAAAAGTAATAAGTTTATGAATATTTGGACTTGTTATCGTTGGAAAAAGATCTGAAAGTAAGAATTTTCCCTTCCCTTGAAAATTCCTTTTCACCAACACTTGATTAATAATGAAGTTGACTAACAAAATCAGAGTTTGCGGAAACATAGTAAAATAGTCATATTATACTCTCAAAATATATCAAGTGTAACAAGTCCATGGATACCAAATAAATATTATTATGAAACCAAATTCATCTTATGATACCTCTTTCAAAATGTGTATCATATAAATACTATTAAAAACATAGATGTTATAGAGCTGGTCACTGGTCCTCTGCCCAAACATTTATCTGGCCGAATCCTCGATATCTGCACAACGGGTTCACAACCCACACTTTCTACACTCTGCATGCACCTAAGGGACATCTCCCTTTACTGATTCTTGTGCAAGCTAGATGCACGATCAACACCTAATAAGGGCATGGGGGTTAGCTATACATATTCGCATAATCAAATGAGAATAAAACTAACATCCACAAGTCAACATGTAGCAAATCATGATGCATAATCATATGAGCACACCCGGTTAATCATAATAATTCTTTCAATGCAAGTGGCATGATGCATGATTTCCTTCCACAACTAAGGCCTCTCAAGTCCATCTTGGACGTCCATCCAATACATCCTTGTGTTCCCGGAACACCGACATTCGTTCCCAGAACGTAATGCCGAACCATACTTGGATAATAAGCATCACTCCCAGAGTGTGCACCACGTTCCCAGAACGTGTAGCAAACCATACTTGGAATAATAAGCATCACTCCCAGAGTGTGCATCACGTTCCCAGAACGCATACGTTCCCAGAACGCATAAAAACCAGGTCCCGGACACTGGCCACATATCTATAATGTGTCATCAAGTAGGTTGCATCTCAATGTGTTCCCAGAACACTAACATACGTTCCTAGAACGTATAAAACCAGGTCCCAGACACTGGCCACATATCTATAATGTGTCATCAAGTAGGTTATAATTTGGTACTCCCGGAGTACCCTCCTCATATTCCCAGAATATGATAAACGTTCCTACCAACCCATCTTCCATTCTATATGCATGAATGCACAATCATCAAGGTTGGTTTTATCTTTAATTCTATTATTATACCAATGTGTTCCCAGAACACTAACATACGTTCCCAGAACGTATCGCAAACCATACTTGGAATATAATCAAGCACCACTCCCGGAGTGTGCATCACGTTCCCAGAACGTATCCAAGAAACCATGTCCCAGACAATGGCCACATTCTCAGAATGTGTCATCAAGTAGGTTGCATCAGTTTGGTACTCCTAGAGTACAGGGTCATGTTCCCATTAATTCCATTATTATGACTTAGAAAACACAACTTCTGAATGATATCTTGAGGTATGGCTTTACTCATAAAATTCACCTTTAAATTTAAATTTAACATATTCTCATAGACCTGGATTGAGAGAATATAATCATTGGTACTAGCAACCCTTATTCAAAAACTTAACTTTTACTTTTAAGTTTCAGGTACTAACCGGTTACATCATCACTTAACCGGTTAGAATTACAGACCTGAATATAAAACCACTGATTTTCCAAGAATCTTTTCTTAAATTCTCTTCTCAATCCAATAACAAGGTCTTAGCATAACAGAATACCTCAAGTTCAACACATAATATCATTCAAAATATCTAAGTCATAATCCAATTTTCATTTATGCATAATTTCCTCTTGATATTATCCTTTGATATTAAGGTATTAACTCATCACCTCCAATCTAAACCAAACAGTGCTCAAACACATAGTTTTAGATTGGTTTTTGTATGAAATTCTAGCTTAAACTTGAGTACAAATGGTATGGATACTTAGCCAATTTCAGAAATTCATTTTCTTTGAAAATTGACAGTATCTAACCGGTTACAAAATTCGACTAACCGGTTAGATTAGGCAGAACATACACTGAAAAATGAGGTTTTGCATACCATTTTCTACCATACTCAAATCTAACCAATTTCATTCATAAATAGAGTTTACATACCTTAATACTAGTGTGTTCAACCACAGAAACATATCTATATTGCATGCATTCAATATGGATACTCAAATTGCACATAATTGCACATATTTCACAACTTAATGCATCAATTCACAGAATACCCAAATAAGTCATGAATCCAACATCAATATAGCTTGCATGCATCTAGATAACATTGCTCATAACAATAATTGAGCTCAGATTGGCCTCCAAGCCACTTAACCATTTCAACTTATGCCCTTTGAGTCTCTTGGTGACTCATCCTATATTTTACCACAATTTATTCTCATTCTAGCAAATAGTAAGCTTCCCCCTTACCTTAGGTTCGTGCTTGATCCAAAACATTGCAGAGAGAAAGGCTCCAACATAGATCTCCATTAAATCCACTATATGCAGATAGAGTTGGACAGGGTACCAAAACCAGGGAAATTGACATGCAAAACCCAATTAAGAATTGGGGAAAATAATCAAATTGAGTTCTCTGCAACATGCACTAGAGGTAGGAACAGATTTGAAACCAAAAGGGTTTGGGTACTTACCAAAATCGAGCTTCAAAGTCAGCTCCAGAAATCAGAAGCTGAGGTTTGACAGCATCAACACCTCAACTTGGCAAGCTTCGTTCTCTTGATTTAGGGACTCTCAACTCACAAACTTTATATCAGTACAAAGCCCTTGATTCAAGCTTTGTAATGGTGTATCACTCATGTTCTAACTCTCAGAAACGAAGGAGAATTTCAGAGACGAACTTACAAACCCTAAACAGAGCTTCAACCCTAAATTCAGAGAATCAACCCCAAATCCTTCAGCAATCCAGCCTTTTATAGACGAATTGGAGTAACATGCAAGGCGACACGTCTATCTCCACTCAAGGAAGGAAGAAATCGTGGCAATTTCTGGGTTAATTGGGTGATTACTCATCAAACGCACTAATCCCAATTTCTGAGTTCATCGTGTAACCGGTTACACAGCCCTTCTAACCGGTTACATACTGATAAAATTCAAAAATTAATAATTTAATTACTCTTTCTTCAAAAACCTTTTTAATATTGCAATTAGGTCCCAACCCAAGGACTAAATTACAATATTCACATTTTTGTACAAAATAACCATATAAAAATATATCTCATATTTTTATTTTTATATATAAAAACACATAATGTACAAAAACCAAAACCTTCAAAATTAATATAAATCAATTATAAAATAATTGTTATAATTAATTTTTTTGGTTATTTGGGAGACGAAAATTAGGGGTGTTACACTACTCCCCCACTTAAAAGGAATTTCGTCCCCGAAATTCATCTTTTGAAATTTTCCACTTTTCCAAAATATTTTTATACTAGAAAACTTCATCTAGCTCCCAAAAATTTGTTCTTTAGGGTCCTCCCCCACTTAAAAGAGTTTCGATATAATCCTTATATTTTGAAACATTTCAAATAAAACCCTTCAGGAAACACTTTCCAAACTAAACCACAGGGATTTTTCGTATAAAACTCTTATGTGAAAGAATTTCTTTTAAAAGAAATACTCTTTTGAATAATACATTTCACATAAACTTTCTTCAACTAAAACACTTTTCAATAAACCTTTTGGGAAAAACTTTTTGATTTGCGCACTCTGATCTCTCAAGCACGATCAAAGAAACATTTGTATGACTTCATTCCTTAATAGTTTGAGACATTAGGGTGATCAGTCCTAATATTCAATCCATTAATAACAAAATCATCCCTTTCAGATATAATCTTTCGCAAGAAAGACCATACGACAGGTCTTTAAGTTAGATGAACTTAAAGATAGGGTAATTATCACTATCAGACTTAGTTAGATAGTCAAGTTCTAGAGACATTTCCGTTGGGGAGACAAAGATTTGTCCTATCCTGGTGGTTGTTAATCTCTCTAGCCATAACTAATCTTTCTATTTCTGTAGTGTCCACAGCTATTTATCACATCCAACTGTGATAAAGGTTTTGATCACATAAAGATTGGAGTTGAACTTCCAACAGGATATTGATATTCTCAAACGATTAGATTAACGTAATCGAAAACATTTAACTACGTTAACTCAGATCAAAGGAAGAGATAGGTTTGGGTTGTCTACGTCAGGATTACACTCAACTCTTATCTCAGCCGGTGAATTCTTCTCGTGCTGGATTCGTCCATTCCTTTCTCACCTTTTCCTTTAAGACATTTCGGTGAATAATACTCCAGCTTCCTACAATCGAAATTGACTATTCCCTTAGGTACATCACAACTAAACTCAAAGTGATGTGCCTCACAGTTTTCACCTTGATATGGACAAATGTTCCCTTCCCTATTTCTTCCTTAGCCACTTTTCTTCAATCGAGGATTCCTTAACCTTGACATTTCCGTGGTTGATATTCTCCCATTTACTTTTCCTCTTTCTCCAGTTGGGCCTTTATTTCATCAATCTTTCCCTTATTCTGAATTTTGATACTTCTCGCATGAAATTCATGTACTTTCCCGTAATCCTCATACATGCTTACCAACATCGAGAAATTCCTTATTCCTTGATAGTTGATAGCTAACTTGGGTTCGAACATAATCTATTCTTGAAGTTCATGCCTTTGGATCTCTCCTCTAGGTTGTCCTAGACAACACTTCCTAAATCCCTTACTTCCATAATATATTTTCTAATATCCATAATCACAGACTTTGATTCTAAAGATTAAATCTCATTTGTTTCTTCATAGAGATCTAACTCCTTTTTCCTCAAAAGTTAACTTCTCTTTCTTCTCTTCATCTTCTGGTGGTAATTCACGAATCCGATTCAGGAATTCGTTGGTGATTGGCAACATTCCCAATCTAATACTTAGAGGGTTCCTCTTGGGTTACCCGACTTAGGTCTCTGAATTCCTCGATCGGGATAACCTCCTTAACCACCACTGAGCTCACAAGAATAGCCTATCACTCAAATCGTCTGCAACTACGTTTGCTATGCCAGGATGGAGCTCAAAGCCATAATCTTTAAGAAACTCCATCCATCGCCTTTATCTTACATTCAACTCTTCCTCTTCTTATTGTCATTCATACTTTCGAACTCCAAACTTGTTCATGAATTACAACCTTCTTATCTTAGTACCTATTGTTTCTTTTGCATCATCCAGCTCAATTCTCTACCTTCTCTAATTGGAGTAGCTCCTCAATTTCAACTCTGATTAGTCCATAAATATTTTGATTCAATCCTCTTAAATCAATTTCAATGATGAATCAAGGCATTAAGTTATTTTACCACATTAAATCCTTTCCTTAAATTTTTACTTAGGTAATTGACATTGAGTTTGGATTGGAGGAAGATGTCTACTGATACCAAAAGTTCCTTCCCAAAGGACTTAAATTTTTATTTTAAACTTTCAGTTTCTAACCGGTTACAAGAAACTCTAACGGTTATGAAGTATAGTTTTAGAAATAAAACCAAAGAATTTTCAATTTTCTTTACATAATCCAATCCAGCTCAAAATAGGATTTAATCATACTCTAATACCTTGATTCCAACTGAACTTTATCACTGAAATGATTTAAATCAAAGTCTACTCACATTTCCCATAATTCCTCTTGGACTAATCATATTATATTGGGGTATAATCCATTACTACCCCGCCATAATTAAACAACATCCTATCATTCAATACCATCAGTGGATCCTTCCAAGTCAACTTGGTCAAAGGCCATGCGATCTTGAAAATCCTTAAATACTCTGGCGATAGTACCCAGCCAACCCCAAGAACTTCTTACTTTAAAGATCGCATGCCCTGCGAACTTAACTTCGCTCAACCAAAACTCATATTTGGTGAGCTTAGCACACAACTACTCCTCTTGCAGGATTCTCAACACAATCCTGAGATGTTTTTCATGCTCCTCCGGATTCTTAGGATAAACTACAAACGAATCCAAATATAATCTAAAGGTCCAGTTCTTATAATCCATAAAAGAACAGGTGCATTAGTCAATCCGAACGACATTATTTCCTACTCATAATGTCCATATCGAGATCAAAAATGCAGTCTTAAGTGTATCCCTGCCCCTAATCCTGATTTGGGGTTAATCCAACCGCCAATCAATCTTAGAAAACACTTAGACTCCTTTAATCTGATCCAACCAATTCTTTTAACAACTTCTCTACGTGTTTCTCTCATTTGACCATTCCCGATGATACCATATCGTAAGGGTAGCAGAGAGAGAATCAGCTTCAAAAATTAACTTGATTCCAAACTCTATCTCTTTGCTCAAGGGTGAACCTAACATCCTTTCTTGAAACCCAGATTTCTTTAACCCCCTATTTCCTTCACTGCTGCCCAGAAGCAGACACATGGGTCCATTGGATTTCAGATTCGAAACTTGGGAATCCCAATACAGGGTTGTTCTATCGTCATTAATCATGATCACTTGATCCTTCGGCTCCCGAACCGTGCTTAAGATCAAATGAAATCATGACACAGGTAGATAGACAAAGTCTAATACCTTAATAGAACAATTCCGACATACTTTGGAAACCACTACAAGAAGATTTGTAAGATCCTCTGCTTTGAGGTAGCAGATTGGATAAGGCATAGAGCAGCTTTGATCAATACCCTTATCCATAAGGAACAAATGAAGGAATAGCTTTAGAGTTTAGCGAACTCAACAAGATTAATCCTTAAGAAGATGACTGCCTTGCACTCGACCTGAGAAGTTGATTAACTTTAACACTAGTGAGGGTAAATACTCCTCCCCAGAGTCAAGGACTTAACTACAACTCCTTAAGATTTCCTTATCACTGGTTCTATGAGAACGGAATAAACCAACACTATGGTTTTAGGGTTACCACATGTCTAAAGAGAAGCATACGACTATCACACTTCTACTTAGACTACATAGAACACTTTTTAATAGCAGAATAAGCTACTTATCTAGAGCCATTACCCATAACCTTAGCTCTAGTTTGGAAGTATATGAAAGCATACTTCCAGATATCGATGACCAGCGTATTGGACCACACACCCAAGGACCAAGAGTCAGGACCATTGCTCTGATACCATAAAAGTGTAACACTCCTTGTATATCATCTTACTTTATAAGAAAAGTAATAAGTTTATGAATATTTGGACTTGTTATCGTTGGAAAAAGATCTGAAAGTAAGAATTTTCCCTTCGCTTGAAAATTCCTTTTCACAAACACTTGATTAATAATGAAGTTGACTAACAAAATCAGAGTTTGCGGAAACATAGTAAAATAGTCATATTATACTCTCAAAATATATCAAGTGTAACAAGTCCATGGATACCAAATAAATATTATTATGAAACCAAATTCATCTTATGATACCTCTTTCAAAATGTGTATCATATAAATACTATTAAAAACATAGATGTTATAGAGCTGGTCACTGGTCCTCTGTCCAAACATTTATCTGGCCGAATCCTCGATATCTGCACAACGGGTTCACAACCCACACTTTCTACACTCTGCATGCACATAAGGGACATCTCCCTTTACTGATTCTTGTGCAAGATAGATGCACGATCAACACCTAATAAGGGCATGGGGGTTAGCTATACATATTCGCATAATCAAATGAGAATAAAACTAACATCCACAAGTCAACATGTAGCAAATCATGATGCATAATCATATGAGCACACCCGGTTAATCATAATAATTCTTTCAATGCAGGTGGCATGATGCATGATTTCCTTCCACAACTGAGGCCTCTAAAGTCCATCTTGGACGTCCATCCAATACATCCTTGTGTTCCCGGAACACCGACATTCGTTCCCAGAACGTAATGCCGAACCATACTTGGATAATAAGCATCACTCCCAGAGTGTGCACCACGTTCCCAGAACGTGTAGCAAACCATACTTGGAATAATAAGCATCACTCCCAGAGTGTGCATCACGTTCCCAGAACGCATACGTTCCCAGAACGCATAAAAACCAGGTCCCGGACACTGGCCACATATCTATAATGTGTCATCAAGTAGGTTGCATCTCAATGTGTTCCCAGAACACTAACATACGTTCCCAGAACGTATAAAACCAGGTCCCAGACACTGGCCACATATCTATAATGTGTCATCAAGTAGGTTATAATTTGGTACTCCCGGAGTACCCTCCTCATATTCCCAGAATATGATAAACGTTCCTACCAACCCATCTTCCATTCTATATGCATGAATGCACAATCATCAAGGTTGGTTTTATCTTTAATTCTATTATTATACCAATGTGTTCCCAGAACACTAACATACGTTCCCAGAACGTATCGCAAACCATACTTGGAATATAATCAAGCACCACTCCCGGAGTGTGCATCACGTTCCCAGAACGTATCCAAGAAACCATGTCCCAGACAATGGCCACATTCTCAGAATGTGTCATCAAGTAGGTTGCATCATTTTGGTACTCCTAGAGTACAGGGTCATGTTCCCATTAATTCCATTATTATGACTTAGAAAACACAACTTCTGAATGATATCTTGAGGTATGGTTTTACTCATAAAATTCACCTTTGAATTTAAATTTAACATGCTCATAGACCTGGATTGAGAGAATTTAATCATTGGTACTAGCAACCCTTATTCAAAAACTTAACTATTACTTTTAAGTTTCAGGTACTAACCGGTTACATCATCACTTAACCGGTTAGAATTACAGACCTGAATATAAAACCACTGATTTTCCAAGAATCTTTTCTTAAATTCTCTTCTCAATCCAATAACAAGGTCTTAGCATAACATAATACCTCAAGTTCAACACATAATATCATTCAAAAGATCTAAGTCATAATCCAATTTTCATTTATGCATAATTTCCTCTTGAAATTATCCTTTGATATTAAGGTATTAACTCATCACCTCCAATCTAAACCAAACAGTGCTCGAACACATAGTTTTAGATTGGTTTTTGTATGAAATTCTAGCTTAAACTTGAGTACAAATGGTATGGATACTTAGCCAATTTCAGAAATTCATTTTCTTTGAAAATTGACAGTATCTAACCGGTTACAAATTTCGACTAACCGGTTAGATTAGGCAGAACATACACTGAAAAATGAGGTTTTGCATACCATTTTCTACCATACTCAAATCTAACCAATTTCATTCATAAAGAGAGTTTACATACCTTAATACTAGTGTGTTCAACCACAGAAACATATCTATATTGCATGCATTCAATATGGATACTCAAATTGCACATAATTGCACATATTTCACAACTTAATGCATCAATTCACAGAATACCCAAATAAGTCATGAATCCAACATCAATATAGCTTGCATGCATCTAGATAACATTGCTCATAACAATAATTGAGCTCAGATTGGCCTCCAAGCCACTTAACCATTTCAACTTATGCCCTTTGAGTCTCTTGGTGACTCATCCTATATTTTACCACAATTTATTCTCATTCTAGCAAATAGTAAGCTTCCCCCTTACCTTAGGTTCGTGCTTGATCCAAAACATTGCAGAGAGAAAGGCTCCAACATAGATCTCCATTAAATCCACTATATGCAGATAGAGTTGGATAGGGTACCAAAACCAGGGAAATTGACATGCAAAACCCAATTAAGAATTGGGGAAAATAATCAAATTGAGTTCTCTGCAACATGCACTAGAGGTAGGAACAGATTTGAAACCAAAAGGGTTTGGGTACTTACCAAAATCAAGCTTCAAAGTCAGCTCCAGAAATCAGAAGCTGAGGTTTGACAGCATCAACACCTCAACTTGGCAAGCTTCGCTCTCTTGATTCAGGGACTCTCAACTCACAAACTTTATATCAATACAAAGCCCTTGATTCAAGCTTTGTAATGGTGTATCACTCATGTTCTAACTCTCAGAAACGAAGGAGAATTTCAGAGACGAACTTACAAACCCTAAACAGAGCTTCAACCCTAAATTCAGAGAATCAACCCCAAATCCTTCAGCAATCCAGCCTTTTATAGACGAATTGGAGTAACATGCAAGGCGACACGTCTATCTCCACTCAAGGAAGGAAGAAATCGTGGCAATTTCTGGGTTAATTGGGTGATTACTCATCAAACGCACTAATCCCAATTTCTGAGTTCATCGTGTAACCAGTTACACAACCCTTCTAACCGGTTACATACTGATAAAATTCAAAAATTAATAATTTAATTACTCTTTCTTCGAAAACCTTTTTAATATTGCAATTAGGTCCCAACCCAAGGACTAAATTACAATATTCACATTTTTGTACAAAATAACCATATAAAAATATATCTCATATTTTTATATATAAAAACACATAATGTACAAAAACTAAAACCTTCAAAACTAATATAAATCAATTATAAAATAATTGTTATAATTAATTTTTTTGGTTATTTGGGAGACGAAAATTAGGGGTGTTACACCATGTGTCTTTTTGTTTAAAGTAAAAGGTCGTTGAAAATTGATCGAATTTTAGTTTTAGTCCCTATCTTTTTTTTTGACAGGTCAAAGTCCTTAAAAGTTTAAAAAAAATTTGTTTTAGTCTTGTCGTTGTTGATAAAATACCATTAATTGTTGACACGGCTAACAGATTGCCACATAGCATACCATGTATTTACACAATATGACATGGATAACCTAGTAAGCCAAGCAAAACTCGCTCAACTTACATGAGTCTAATAACTTAAACAAACTCATAGTCATCATTAGGGTATATAACATTCAATTCTTGCATAAATATTTCGATGTGGGACTTCAAATAAACTAAAATTATATAATTTTTAATCTTTCGACCTTTCTGTTTATATAATAAACCAAATACATAATAGAATTCATGTCTTATTCTATATTCTTACATGTCTACTGTTCTTACATGCCATCTGTCAACCTGGAAACAACTCATTAATAACAGCAATTAATAGTATTTTACTAATGACATAGATCAAAACAAAAAATTTTACTTTTAAGGACCTTGACCGGTCAAATAAAAAGATAGGGACTAAAACCAAAATTTCGTCAACTTTCAGGGACCTTTTACTCTAAACAAAAAGACACCTGGCATGCTGACGTGACACTCCGTTGGCCACGTCATCAATTAACGGTGGATCCCTGACGGCAGGGACCAAAACCAAAAAAATTAAACTTTTAAGGATTAAGGCCGATCAAATAAAATGATAGGGTCTAAAACCAAAACTCGGTCAACTTTCAGAGATCAAAAACTTAAATAAGCCTTATTTTAATTTACCAATTAGTTTATTAGAATTACTTACTTTTTACACACGCTTAATTAAATTGATTATTAGAGAATTAATAAAACCACCAATTCACCAATTCTCTGTGGATCGATACTCACTTCTACTATATACAAGTTGTGTTCTGGTGTTTAATTAGAATACACAACAGAAAGAGAGCAACGAAGAGAAAAGGGAGTTTCAGAGAAAGTGGGGGAAAGGAAAAGGAAGAGAGAGAAGAGGAAAAATGTGTAAATTTGAGCTTGCCTTAAAAGCTTTCCTCAACACTGTTTCCTTCTTTTTTTTCTTTTTCTTTTTTTTTCAAGTAAATAATTGGACAGTTGAATATTTAGCCAAGTGTTATGGGATCCCCTTTAGTGGAGAATATTTTAGTACCACTAAGTTCTATGGGACCCACCATGAGTACTACTAAGTACCCCCAACTACTATTAAAGCAAGTACTCCTTAGTACTTCAAAGTAGTGTGGAACCCACAATGAGTAGAGAAAATGGAGGGAAACACACAATATTTAGATTTGCAAATTTATAATAATATAGAATATAGATAATATTCATGATTAAAACAGTTTAAGCACTTATACATTAGTTTTTTTATTTTAATAATAATATTGAGGATTGAAACAATGCATCATTTTAGTACAAAACATTGCACTGATACGTTAATCAAACTCTATTATATATTTTAGAATCCAAACCTTGAAACAAGAGAGTTTCTCACGAAATAGAACGCTTAGAATAAAAGTTGAGAAAATGGAGAGCCAATGAGATATGCCACATGTCGTAAGTTATTTAAAATTAATATTTTTAAAATTAAAAAAAAATTATCACAAGTAATATGTCGTTTCAACATTGAAGTGATATGTCATTTCAACAGTGAAGTGATACAATGCACTAACTCGGTCGTACCTTTTGAAATTAGACAAACACACACACACACACACACACACACTTATATATATTAATTTATTATTCAATTGGTATCTGAGTATGAATATTGCACAAATTAAAATGGGCAAATTACATATTTCATTATAAATCTATTAGAACTCACGTTGTATTTAATTATTTTATTAAAAATATTGATTAAAGTTTATCAAAGTTTCCACATGTTCCAATCAATTAATAATAAAAATCAATATGAATTACTACTCATATTTTTTATTCTTCTAAAATCTAAATTATAGTTATTATATTATATTATACAATTATAATTATAAATTATTATTATCGATATCATAAATAAAAAATCAGAATGTTTAATGCTTATTTAATTTTAATTAATCATAATAAATGTGATAAAGCAATCCAAAAACATTTTAATTTTTTCATCAAATATATAAAGAATACTTTGTTTTAAGATTGATTTATACATAAACAAATATAATATTTAAAAAATGAACAATTATTATTATCTTCTAATGAATTCATATCCAATGAAATAAGTGATATTCTGGGATATTATTAAGCTCATAATACCATGAAACAAAAAAATCAAAATGTTTAATTCTTTTTTGAATTTTGATTCATCATAATAAGTTGATAATCATATAAAAAGTGTTAATTTTTTCATCAAATAAATAAGAAATATCTCAGATAAAATGTGTAATTTTTTATACATATGAAAAAGTACAAAATTTATCAACAAAATAATTTATATTAATTTTTTTAAGGGTAGGATATGATTTAAACTCTTACCTTTTTATATAATTATTTTATACTATTATTTTATGATAATCTTTACTTTAGAATAAAATAATAATAATCTTTACTTTAACATATTTAATATCAAACATTTCAATTTTAACAACCCATGCATTGCACGGGATAAGACCTAGTTAACAATATTCAGGATTGAAACAGTACATCATTTTAGTACAAAACATTACAATGATTCATTAGTATTTTTTTTCTTAATTTGTAAAGTTTCAGGACACGTGGTATATGCCTCATTGCCTTTTATAAAAGAGTAACAACTGTAAAATCTCCAAGTCTAATAAGAGGAACACCAAAATCACTTCATTTTAATTCAAGAAATCAAGCTCTTTATCATTTCAAATCGCATCAAGTTATAACAACCATACATTTCTATTTTTAAAATGATTAAGTAGAAATGACAAATCTAAAACTCTTTGCACCAATTAACATATTGTGAAATGTCAAAAACCAAAACTTTGCCTTCAATTAAAATGGGCTCACAGCCTCCCCTTTATTTGTGTCCAAAAATTTGTTATTCCTTAACTCTTAGTATCATACAAAGTTATAAATCAACACAAAACAGCTCAATAGGACATATTCTTTTTCAATCTAAAACATAAACTAAAAACAAATCTTCAAAGCAATTAATCTTTTTCAAACTTAGGGACCGCATTAGCAAATAAACATTATAAAGTAATTTAGCCGCGCCCAAAACAAACCAAATGAATTGGACATGAACATATAAATTAAACAACAAGATTTCACCAAACACAATTTTTTTCTAGCTTCTTTAAAGCTTTGCCAAAACTCCAAATTAATCAAGCCATCAAAAATCAAAATCGAAACCAAAATAATCCTTTCTTTCCTCTTTATCAATCCGGCCAAATCACAAAACAATGCATAGTTATATAATTTTCCACACTTAATAATAAGAACGAGATTCCATCTTTTAGAACAAGCTTTGAAATCAAATCCAATCAAATTTTCAACAAACTTTTGAACAACTCATTCTCTTTAGCCTTATAGACAATTAAAACACTATCTTCACAAAATCATTTAACATTTTTCATTTTTAACAAAAACCAAAATCATTACGGATCTAATACTCTCCTTCAAATGAGTTCACAAAATCAAGCAAAGTCATTCTTCCTTAAATCCCAAAAATCACACAAACAAAGTCATTGCATACAACACCGAATTTAGATTCCCACACAAATCATTTCCAATCAAAATAGAAGACCAACACTCTAAAACAAATTTTAAAACTCTTTTTCGCCTTTCATGTTAAATTCGGCCAAGGTTCCTATAGGTTCAAAAATTGCCCTTTTCACTAACTTGGGAAAACCAAACAAACTAACTTGTTCTTAACAACCAAAAATCGTTAAGGCAAAATCATTGACATGCCACACTACATCAAAGTTCCAATACACTTTCTTTTTATTTAGAATAAAGCATTTAGACTTAGAACAAGTTTTAAAACTCTTTCCCAATACCTATGGCCAATTCGGCCAAAGCAAATAAAATAAGGCTCCTTTATGCAATTTTCATTCTTACCAATATTGACAAAAATCTATCTTTAAAATAAACACTTAAACCAAATCCACTTAAATCATTAACATACATTTTGGTAAATCAATTTCTTTGGCTTCATACATAATCAAGATACTAACACACATAACATCTAACAAAACCAACAGTTCATGAAAAGCCGAATAAAAACAATTTTTCCTTAACACGAAAAATCATGCCACAAAATTATTAACATGCACACAAAATCAAGGTTCTAAGACACCCTCTTTTTAACAAAAACAACGAATTAAAGCTCAAAACAACTTTAGAGTCCTTTTCCTTGTTCTATGGCCAATTCGGCCAAACCCTACGAAGAAAGAAAAAGTCACTTTTTAATTCAAAACCCATTACTAGCTTATAGTAGTTTCATGAAATTAATGATTCATACATGCCTAAACCGAATACCCACATGCATGAACACCATAAACTTATTTTCACAAAAATGCTAACTTTTGGCTCGGGTCTTTGCTAAAACCATACATGCAATGAAAGATCCTAATTGTTATTGTTAAGAACATGCACATGCAACACATAGAGGTTTGATTTTTGGTAAAAGTTGTGACTCTTTGGCAAAACCCCAATTTAAACTTTCTCATACAGCAAGCAAGGTTTTTTTTATAAATTACCCATGCAAATCAAAAATCATTGTTACAGTAATAATCTAATTTCAAATGAATAAAGTAGCAAGGGAAATGAATTGAAATGAGTGAGAAACCATTACCCCACAAAGAAAAATTGCAAAAATTTGCTTCTCCTCTCCCTTCACTGCCACGACCCCTTCTTCTTCTTCAATAGGGAGTTTTGATTTCTCTATCTCTTGATTGAAGGAATAACAATAAGGGAGTGGGTATTTGTTTTACTCATGAGGAAGAAGAAAATGAAGTTACTGTTATGAGGGGGAAGATGAGAGGCGTGTGAGAGGGAGTATGTCTTGGCTGTTTTTGTTCTTTGTTTTATGAAGGAAGGAAATGGAAAGTCATTTGTATGAGAAGGAGGGAGTGGGTCGTGGGGTACAGGGAGGGAGTATTTTAACTGTTGGCTTCTTTGCTTCTTGAAGAAGGGAATGAAATTTTTATCTTAGTGGAGAAGGAGGAAGTAACGTGTATATAGTAGGGGTGTAAGTGATCCGGTCCGAGACCGCGAGACCGCTCGGACCGGACCGGACCAGACCGAAAAATGCAGTCTGGTTCGGTCTCACGGTCCGGTCTGGTCTCAAAAAGTTCAGACCGTATTTGAACGGTCCGGTCCACGGTCCCAGATATTCTTAGACCTCTAGGACCGGACCGGACCGATGAGTTAATAATTTAAAAAAAAACTAAATTAAACTAGAGATATCAAAAACACAACAAACAAACAAACCCAGCAAATCTCAAACCTTCCCTCCATTCTCATCTTCTCACAGCAAATCTCAAAGACTCAAACCCTCCCTCCATTCTCTTCTTCTCACAGCTCATCTTCTCAAACCCAGCAACAGCAAGGTAGCAACCTCCCTCACACACAGCCACCAAACCCAGCAACCACCCTCTCTCATCTTCGCCCTTCGCCTCCCACCGAGCTCCGCCTCCTCTGTTCGCTCGATCCCTCGCAGCAACCACCCTCCCTCCGTTCGATCTCCCAACAACCACCCTCCCTCCGTTCCGTTCGATCTCCTTCAAATTGACTCCATGGAGGCCAATGATCTTGCAAGTCTCGATCTCCCTCTCTCGATATCCCTCTCTCACTCGATCTCCCTCTCTCGATATTCCTCTCTCACTCTATCTCCCTACGCTCCTCCCTCCGTTCTTCGTCGTTCTTCGCCGTCGAGACCGCCGTCTTCTCCAACTCCCCATCGAAGCCACAGACGAAGTCGCCCTTCTTCTTCCACTCGCCCTCGCCCTCGCAGTCGAAGTCGCGTTTTTCTGCCGTGGCTGTGCAATTTTGCCAGGTGCCCAGCGACTTCCGCCGTCGCTGCTACTAGCTGTTGTTGGTCGGAGAAGGAGGGGGGAACCCTAGGGTTCCCAAGTGAAAACAGGCCTGAAGGCCCAGTTTCCAAAAAAAAAATTTAAACAGGCCCAGTTTAAAAAAAGGGAAAAATAGGTTTTTTATTAAATTTTAATTATTATGGTCTAAATAGACCGGACTGGACCGGTCCGGTCTTTGCAAATAGGAAATGTCCAGACCGGACCGGACCGGACCACATTAATTTAAACGGTCCGGTCCGTAAAGTCCAGTAAAGACCGGACCGGACTGGACCATTACACCCCTAGTATATAGGGAGGAAGGGGGTTTATTATTTATTATTTTTTTTTGTTAAAATAATACCGAGAGACAAATTGAGAATGAGTAGAAAAAGAAAGAAATGGAGAGGGGTACGGGTTTTAACTTAAAAATAGGGGTTTTTATTTGTTTTTAATTAAAATTCTAATAGGGCGGTAATAAAATGAGCTTTGTAATTTAATTGGGGTTTGTTTCCCAAAAGACTTTTCCTTCCCCTATTTATTTTAAAACCGTAATAATAAAAGAATTACGGGGAAAATAACCATTTCATTAAACTCTTGTAGGGTGCATTAATTCCTTACTTTAATTTAAGATTTTAGGTTTCTCTCTTTTCTCTCTTGAGGAAACCCTAGGGTTTCCGTAGCCACCATCAATGGCAAAGAAAAGGGAGAGGCCACCAAAGCAATCACCAAGCACAGCGAAGAAGGATGATAACCCTAGGGAAATCAATGAATCTAATGTCATTGATTTTTCTAAATTGGATGACATTGATTTGGACAGTTTGCCACCTACACAAGTTGATAATGTTTTACAAACTATAGAGGAGATTAGATCCAAGTTGGCTGGGAAGTGTGGTGCGCCACTAGGGGGTTCTGGTGCGGCTGCTTTGTCTGGTGGTGCGGCTGCTGGTGCACGACCTGGATATGGTGCGCGCACGGTTGTTGCGCTGGGGAGTGGCACGTCTGATGAAGGCAGGTTGGCTACTAATGCGCGTTTTGGGTCTGGTGTGCGCGCGGAGGATTGGGCGTAGGTCAACCCTGATGCGTCTGGTGCAGGGCGTACCCATGATGCGTCTGTGCTAGTGGCTGGCGCAGTGGTCCTTGATGCGGCTGACGCTAAACCTAACGCTGGGATTGGTGCGGCTAGCAAGGCTGGTGCGACCAGTGGCGTTTTGCATGGTGGGTCTGGTGCTTCCAAGGGGGTCCATCCTGGTGCGGCTGATTTGGGTAGTAATTCCATGAACAAGGATGATCATACAAAGAGGCCATCAATATGGGAAAGTTTTGATTTAAAGAAGCTTCGTAATGTTGAGGAAAAGCTTGTTTATCATCAGCCATAGGTGAAAGAAGGTGTTGTTGTAGGGAAAATAGAAGCCAGTGATGTTGTGAATGAGGTGCAATATTGGCAGAATGATCTTGTGTGTTATCTTTTGGGGTCACGACCACCTTTCCCTGTGATAAATGGTTACATTAAGAAGGTTTGGGGTCACCATGGAATTGATAAGGTCCTGATGAATAATGATGGGACTTTTATTGTTAGATTCAATACAATTGAGGCCAGGAACACAGTTCTAGAGATTAGTGTCTTTCATTTTGATAAGAAGCAGAAGATCCTGACCCCTTGGACTGGGAGACCTACTACTAGGACGTGTTCCAATATTGATGGAACACCACGATGTGTTTGATAGTTGTTGTAGCTGGCGAGGGTGACCCCGGTCCTACGTATCCCCAGTAAAAAGGGAATCAAGCCACACGTAGTTCTTGAGAGTAGGGATGAGAACATACCTTAGCCCCTATAGCTTGGCGGTTCTTATAGGGGGTTTACCTGATATGTGTGTTGTGGGCTTTCTGATGAGGCCCGTGAGAAGGTAGTGTTCGAATAGGATTAGTTTAAGGTGCTGAGAAGCTAACCCTTATAAATCCTGTAATGGATAAGCACTGATCTATATCACGTAGTTTATCAAGCTACGCGGGAATATAGGAGTAGTTATTAGACTGTTAGGACCGTAAGGAGTAAGGATAAGGATGATAATCCTATGCTCGGTCCAGATCCCGTAAGCCTTTAAACCACATTGTCCCTAGCTCGGTGTGTTGTGAATCCGACCAGTTTATGGTCAGTGCTCATAAACTCAATGCTAACTGGTCGGCATAAGATCGAACCGGTCGGACAGGACTTAGGTCCACTACATAAGCCCCCAAGCTCGGGAAGAGTCATAGAGACTCTGTGCCGAGTTTAGAGCCCTTTTGGGTCGATCAAACGTTCTCTTCTGAGGCTTGGTGGTGACATAAAAGATTGTTCGCAGCCGAGGTCTTTTACTTGGAAGAGTATCGCGATTTGGAGATTCTTACACCTCTATCATCGGGGTGTGTTAAAACTAATATCATGAATTGGATCGTAAAGTCTACGGGGGATGCTATCGGAATGACTGCCTTGGCCGAGGTGCATTCCTCGATCCTGCGACGTATTTGGCCGATGGCCAAGTTATCGAGGTAGCAATCCCCGTTTTCACTTGTTGCCACGTCGATCTGGTCGGCCAACCAAGATCGTAGGCAAGTGCGTCGGGACGTGATCCGAAATGAGTGAATGTATTAAAGTAATACCTTGATGAGAGAGACATATACCAAATCTGACAGCGATGGATTTGTTATATCCCTTATACGACAGGATATGATCTTGATCATCATATGGTGCCAGTATCTAGGACATACCAGTCCCTCACTCGGCAATGCACATACTATATCACATACCAGTCCCTCACTCGGTAGAGCCTGAAAAAGGCCTGTGTCGGGTCATAAGTGTCGTGTTCCAGTACTGATGGAACACCACAATAAGATCTATGAAGCTCTCGGGGCCACAGCGAGTGAAGAAAGGTTGGAGTATTCAGATCAACTTTGTGCCCGCCTCCTTCACCTGAAAGAGGTGATCGGGAAAGGCCGTTGAGGCTTGTGTCGATTGAATGATAATTGTGAGACGCTAACTGTTGATGTTCGAGGCTTCCTCAAACTCGATCTGGGTCCGAAAGAATTCCTATAGATATTGATCGGCGGCAATGAATTGTCAATGCATAGCGAGCATGAAAACTTCCTTGTTATCGTTCTTCCCAGATGACTCCAAGACCTTGGAGTACGCTGCTAATCCCAATCAACAGGCAATGAGACATGATGTGGCCGCTCGGGAGGAAGTCTTTACTTCCCAACTGGCGGAAACATGCTGACACATGGGAGGACATGATCGAAAACTTGACAGACAGAGGGAGTATGCTGGGGATGCCGAGAAGGTAAAGAATGACGCCGAGAGGGCAAAAAGTGAGATCATCTTCAACAAAGCCGAGAAAACAGTCTGAGAAAATTCCTTGTGGATACGAAAAAAGTAGCGCTGATTCTTTCGTCAATGCTGATAATCAACTATAACTGCTAAACCATTCGGAAATCGGAATAATTGAGGCAGATCCATGTTACTGAAATCGGAATAATTGAGGCAGATTCATGTTATGAGGTCGTCGAAGGCAAGGTGATAGATTATCCAAATAACGAAGCTGAAGTAGACCTCTACTCCCTTGCATAACAAAATCGAACCCGATAAAGCCTGAAGAGGCTTGAGCCGAATTCGGAAGTCCTATGGTACGTAACAAAGTGTTTAGGTCGGCGCCTTATGAATCCGAGAGGAGATGGACGAAACCAGTCAAGCTCGTACGGATGCTGACTAATGAAACCGAGGGGAGATGACCGATGTGTGGTTCCTCGCCATCGCAAAAATAATTTTGGGAAGGAGGAAAGAAACAAAGTGTTTGTTGTGCTTGCAGAACAGGCTGTCTGTTGGGAGAATCTCGAAGTGGCTTGCTTTTGGAGTTGCTTGAGAAGCTTGTGTGATTATACTTGCACCTTCTTTTTCTTTCATGGTTCTCAGAAACGATTCTATGAGCGGTTCGACCTAAAGATCGAGGCCACCATAAACCATGGTGGTCCGTGCTTGGCCACCGAGAGGAGTTGAGTGTTGAACTAATTTTGTGATGGCATAGGAAGAAGGGTCAGCATGATGTTCACTTCCTAGGAAGGATGTCGATCGAGCAATAATGTATTGTGAGTCATTGGGAAGGACGAGCGAGCAAATGTGACGATCTGTATGCGCTGGCCCGATTAGATCAGATTCAAGCTTGTTTAGGAAATTTCAAGATTCAGATCTGTGTGGAAGAACACTATGACGAGTTTGAACGTTTGTGAGTTGTGAAAGAGACTCTTCATTGTAGGGTTCCTAGGATCTGATGGATCCAAATCAGAAAATGGACCTCGGTGCTCGGATCCATGGAGGTACTGACTCATTGCGAGACAGTTAAGACAAGATGCTCGGCGAATGTACAATCAGCTGAGTGCCGACTCGTTGTGGTCGATTGGTTGCTGGGAGGGAGTGTAAGGCGAAGCGAGTTCAGCCTGTGACCCTGATGTCGTGGCAGAAGGTGCGAGGATGCTAGAGGCTTCCGTTGTGTCACTTGAACAGGAAACCGAGTGAAGATTTTGAGGCCATGACTAGTAATAAATGGAAATAGTCGTAGTAAGCATGTTCAACAGAGGAGACAGTGATGTCATCGTGAGATTTTGCCGAAATCATGTTGAGGATGATGTAACATTAGACGCCCATAGTGACGTGCTGTAAGATTAGACGCCAAGCATGACTAAGTTTGTATGACACCGATTGATTTGAAGATATCGTTGGCGATTTGAGGCTGACAAAAGAGGTGACCATCAGTCGGTTACCTCGCGGTGATTTGCTCGACCTTCGTAGTTGTGTTTATGGATGATGATGAGATCACGGTGTGATGATAACATGGACTCCTGGGACATGCTCGACAGTGTTGAGAATCATTTCGGCATGACTTAGTTCTAAGCTTCTGGTTTTGTTTAGTATTTCAGAATTGCTGATCGCCACGTAGCTCGGTATGTTGATTGTCATTATCTCAACTTTCGAATTATCGAGAGCCGTCGGGCACCCATTTGTTCAGAACGGATACTAGTGTAACACTTAGAGAATGCATGTGGAAGCGTTGTGCGATAACTGCTTTGTGAGAATGATGGCAGGATTCTTTCGATCCTTCGTCCGGAACTCTGAGGGTGCCATTATCCCATGTGTCCTCAAGCTGTATGGGAACGTAGGAGTGGAGGTTGGACTGTTGGGACCGTAACTGGTTTAAATAGGGATGAGGATCCTATGCTCGGTCGTGATCCCGTAATTCTCAATCCACTCGTGTCCCTAGCTCGGTAAGACATGGTTCCAACCAAATTCGTGGTTGGTGCTCGTTGATTCAATCCTTAATTGGTTGGCCTAGAGCAATATCGGTCGGACTGAAGTCTGGTTCACTACATTTAATCCCAGACCGAGCGTGCTGGGAGTACATCACCATATCGTCGAGATTTCTCGGTCTTCCTCAATAAGAACATCCATCGTTAAGGATTTAACGACTATCGGTTCCCCTTTTCGGTCCTCGCCCGTTTTTGGAGAGGAGCCACAAGAGACAAAATGTTATCCATAGCCCGGTGTTCAACCACAGGCGTAGGAGGGTAGTCGGAAACCGGTGGAAGAATCGCGACAATCGTCTGATGAGCGCCCGCCGCGCTTGTCACATACATCCCGAATTATGGATTGAACATGAGCCCTTTTCGTTCAAGACACGTGCTCGAAGATTAATCGTGAAGCTTTGGCAAAGTTTTGGCACTTGGGTCCTTGCCACCTCATCTTCGTCGTCGTCAGCTAGACTCCAAACATGTCGATGTGTTACCAGCACTTGGAAACAGTTTTTCCATTGACGGGGATCTCGAGATGGGCTGTTTAGAGAAAAAAGGCCATCATACATGTACCTCGCATAACAATTAAATAACAATTAAATAATTAATGATCGTTGTTAGATTGGTGATGTATAACAATTAAATAACAACAAAATAATTAGTGATCGCCGTTAGATTGACGATGTATAACAATTAAATAGCAATAATGACAATTATTGGCTAAGATAGAATGTATTATCAGTATAAAAGTAATATGATTTTATAAATATCATATGAAATAAACATGATTATGACAATTATTGGGAATTAAAATGCCCGTAAATTGCGCAAGATTGTCTACGAAAAGAAGCATGATATATCACGCGTTATAGAAATAATTATGATTATGTAAATAATCGTAAATAACATTTGATGACATTTATTGTGAAGAATATCATATCATGTATAAAGTAAATGAACATAATTATGTTGAGCAAATAGATGTATTATTGGCGATTATTGGCGAAGAGTTGATATATAATATCAGTATAAAAGTATGATTTAATGATGTCACACGTAATAAACACAATAATGAGAATTATTGGAGATTACATACTTGTAAGTCATACAAGATTGTCAATAAAAAGATGCGAGAAAACATATCATGCGTAGTAATAAGTGACAAGCACGAAATATATGCCAAAACAATTAATGGTGTTGAATCAGATAAAAGCATTAATTATTGAATAATGACAATGTTTAATTGTCAGGAACTACTTTGTGTTACTTTAAAGGCAATGCACATCAAATATTATTATTCTATAATGACAGGAAAGACAGACGTTTAGGGATATTCGGCAGCAAGGAAGTTTGCGTCACATATCAACATGTATTAAAAATCATGAGTATAGGATAAACGATATGTGAAGGAATACATAAAAAGCATTAGGAGCATATATCAAAAACATTAATATTAGCATGTGTGCAAAGTAATCACTTAAAAATGCTAAGTAAACAGGAAAGTAATATAGGAACGAGAATTCCTTCCCTGATTCAGTGTGGCGAGGAATGTCGGGTTGAAGACTATTAGATTGAAGTCTCCTGTCAATCCTTTCCAAGCAGGTTTCGTTGAGCGGTTGACCCGGAATGAGAGACTCTAGTAGGGAACATGGTGCAAGGTTTACGCAATCATCTTATAAATCCGAGGAGAGAGGAGTAGTGAGTGGTTCCTAGCATTTCGGATGTATGAGATACCAAAAAAGGGGGACGCTGTCGAAGGTCCGCGCACAGTTGGCACATGTATCCGAAGCGTGGAACCGAGCACGGGGTACTCTATACTCGGAGACGAGCTTAAAGAGGAAAACTCGGCGGGGGGGTCTTCGCTGTCGTCGCCATGTTTTGAATAAAATGACATGATTGTAATCACGGTGCTCAGAAAATAGTTTTGCCCATTGATTAAAATAAAATGACGTCTTCCCGGGATTTTGCTGATGGGGTGGCTCCTTATTTAATGGTGGAAAATTGTTTGGGCTTGTATATGTGCTAAGCCAACATTTAATTTGATTTATTCTGTTTCGGCCTGTATCAATTGAGCCCGTATAGTGTTTTTTATTTTTTTATTTTTTTAATTTGGGCTTGTTGGCCCGTACAGTGTTCTTTTGTATTTGGGCTTGCAGCCCAATTTCCTTTTTGAGAGCAACCCTAGTTGTGTGAGGGGTTCTGCGACTTGGAAGATGGCTGCGGTTCTGCGGTTCTGCATCGATGATTGAACACTCGTCCTCACCAAGAACTCACCAAGAACTGACGCGGTGTAGGCTCACGGATCTTGCCCACACCGGTTCGTGCCGGCACGGATTTGATGTTGCGAACTCCATCACTAAACACGACGAACGGTTCTGAGAGCTTAACTCGTGATAGAGTTATGCGTAGCGACGGAGGTTTTGGTCAGCGACGGTGGTGGCCGATTGTCATACTTCCTTGTCAAAAACCGTCGCGGTACCAGATCGAACAATATTGGTTGGGTCTCCGTCTCTTCCGCCTCTGTTATCGATTTGTTGAAGTTGTAAGTGCAGATCGTCTTGGTCTCTTTCACGGTGGATCCGTCTCTTCCGTTCTTCGTTTGGATTCGATAGAGATCGTGAGAAGATTGGAATCTGCCGTTGTCCTACGCATCTCATACGCGACTTTTGTTGAAGAGCTTGATGATGGGGCAGCACGGACCTTGGGTCGAAGAAGTGGATCTTGATGATGGTCTTCGGTCTGTCTTCTTAACTGGTTCATGGTGGTTTATGTGTCGATATCGGCGTCGATTGTTGGTGTTCGGGTCCAACGTCAGAGGAGCAGTGTTCCTTATGGAAACACGGTGACGCGAGGTGTGACGTCTCGATATTTAATAACAAAATATGTGACACTCTCAAAATATAACTTTATTTATATTAAATAGAGTATGATTATAGAATAATTGTTATTCGGATAGGAACTTTATGGAAAAACTTTTTCCTTCTATACGTAAAATTTCTCATCCAAACTCTTGATTTGAAAATACATTTCTTTCAAAAATAAACGGTTGAGTACCTGTTTTGTACTTTCAGCGGAAACGATTTGCAAAACGATTATCGCGGTTGTAATTAAAATAATTTTAAGGATCATAATAACTATACAACCATAGCCCATATATATATAAAACTCAGGTACCCAAGTATCAGAGATAAAAGTCGAGGTAGCAAGATATAAGGATACAGATCAGCAAATATAAAATAACAACTCCCATGGACCCTCTCAAAACTATATACAATATATCACAAATCAAAATAAAAGAGTCTTCGAGAGCTGAGCTATGATCCACCCACGCTGATGTCTGATCCCTGGTCTTCCAAAAGCTAAACACTACATCCTACCACGGTCCCCATACTGCACATACTATCAGAAAAGACACCACATCACTGACTGTCCGCAGCTGGCCCATCCACGTCCTCTACGGGGTCCTCCTCCTCCTCCTCATCCGACACCACAGGGATAGCAGTGCGACGCACTGGCTCCGGTGAGGGTGCAAAACGTACCCTGGTGGTCGGACCAGGACGAGGAGTGGCCGTAGCAGTAGCCTCATCAGAAGTAGAGGGACGTGTACGGGTAGCAGGGCGTCTGACATGTAAGTTATAGAAACGGCGACCATGATGTGGGGGTGGAGAACCAAAACGATAAGTATAAGCCGGGGGAATGTGCAGTATGTAGATCATGGGGATGCGAAGTCTACGAGGTCGCACTTGAGCAAGGGGGTTAGGGTGACGAAAGATCACGTCAACCTCACCCTCGAACACCGCTCGGTGCTCCTCGTAGTCCCACACTCCTCTACGGAGTGGGCGTCACTCCACGTATGTCAGGTAACGAGCCATCACCTGCAAAGGGCTTAGGGAGTTAGCAAATACTAACGCATAACCAAATAGACAGGGTAAAGTTAAATAGTTGAAGTTTTATTTAACAAAGATCATTAATAATTAATTACACATGTTACACAGCAACACCAAGACTACTTATAAATCAATAGCATATGCAATCATAATGTGTCTCATCTTATCAATGCATGATCGTTGGCCAACTACAACAAATAGGTTTCCGTGGCACCTTTAAAAACAAACATGCCCGATACCCACACTGAGTACCTCATCGAACTCGGCCCACAAATAAATCAACACCTCTAGAGCTCTTAGAAATGTTGCCGACGTATCCCGTAGGACTATGCCTCATCGAGTCCGACATCAATTGACATGCCCACACACACGTGTGTATTTCCGGAAACAGAAGGTGCAACCCCGGTCACCGACACTCCCCCGTGAACCCCTTTGGAGCAGACACTCATGTCCCTCAAGTTCAACCGAAAGGGATATGCCCACGCCTCTCGGACGTGTCTCCACTCATGTGGGAATCTAGATAATGCATATGCTATGCATGATTTCACCCAATCAATACTATCCAGTGTCATTTAAGTTGTTTGAATTTAGGACTTGGCATAGTCGAACTTTATTTAACATTAACTGACTCCAACCAATTCAATTTCAGCCCTTAATTGATTCTCATACCTTGATAATCAATTACATTATTAAGTTCTGATCATTATTACAAAAATTCAGTCAATAATCGATTAACAGAATCTGTTAATCGAGTATTCCTTTGTATATTTCAAATTATTCAAAATTTTAAGGTGTTAATCGATTAACACATCGGGTTAATCGATTAATCCCTTTGTACACTTCAGTCTGATCAGAATTTTCATGCATTAATCGATTAACAGCTCGTTTAATCGATTAAATTATGCAGAAAAACATTGCTGAATTGGTTTTTATGTGTCAAACTCATGCCAATCCAATTTTAACCAAAACTAACCTTCAAAACAACTTAAATACAATGTATTAAACTTGTTCATAGCATCAATTACATGAAAGAACATCAAAATCACAGAATCACCACATTTTTCCCCAATTTTGACCTAAAACACAACCTCACATACCAATTCATTAATTACTCAATTTCAGATCAAATTGAAAGTTCATTTAGCTTTAGATATCAACATTTAACATGTTCCAATTCGGTTTTCTGGTCAAATTGGCCTCCAAGCCACTGTTCCCTAACCTAGTGCCCTTTGAACCTCATGGTGGTTCACTCTATATTCAATTCCATACCACAATCTATTCTAGCATTAGTAAAGCTTCTCCCTTACCTCAATGAAGCTTTTTGGATAGGTACACAGCAAGAGAACTCACAGAATCACCAAACTCCAAATGCTCTGTTTTCCGGTTTATGACAGGTTCAACATAGCAAGTTCAAGCAAGGATTTGACAGACCAAACATGCATGAAAACGAATAAACTTGATCAATATAGAAACTAGACTTTGCAAACTTTAATTAGGAACTGAAATGGCACGATTTGAAAACCTCTACCTACCAAAATCGAAGGCTTGAACTTGGCTCCTCAAAACTGAAACTGCAACTTTCAGTTTCTTGGTCCCAACTTTCAGCTGCAATATCTCCTCACTCAGGTAACCAAAATGCACAATCTTGGTACGGTTTTGAAGGTCTTGTGACAAGCTTTAAGAAGATGTAAAGCTCATCAAAAGTGTTTAAGTGAGGGTGAAGAACGAAGGCTATGAACAGAGGGTGTTCAAAACCAAAATTGGCAGAGTTTCCCTTCTTTTTTCTTAATTTCCTCCCAATTCATCAACCAAATTCATGAATTTATAGCCTAAATCACTTGCCTTGCATCCCAACACGTGTTTTCCATCATCTCCAGTTGGTGCCAAGTGTTAAAATTTTAATTACCCAATTTGTTGAATCATCAAACACACTATCTTCAGCTTCAGCACCACTGTTAATCGATTAACTGATCGGGTTAATCGATTAACACACCCAGATTTTCAAAAATTATTATTTTATTCACTTTCCCTCCAAATATCTTTCCAATATTGCCTCTTAGGTCCTTTCCAGGGACTAAACTGGAAAAATCCTTATTTTTAAAGCCCAAAATATTTTCTCTTATTTTTCCTTGAATAATCCTTTTAATATAACTATAATTTAATAAACAAAACTAACTAATTCCATATAATTAGTTTTATTTAAACATTCCTTTTTATTTATTTGGGAAACAAAAATCGGGGTATTACATTTCTCCCCCACTTACAAGAATTTCGTCCTCGAAATTCCGCTTACATAAACAACTCAGGATAATCCTTTCTCATCTTATCCTCTAATTCCCAAGTTGCTTCTGATACATCAGCATTTTCCCAAATAACCTTAACTAATGAAATTTCCTTTCCCCGCAACTGCTTCATTCTTTGATCTTCAATCTTGACAGGGACTGTCTCAAAAGTGAGATTCTCTCTCAAAGCCACAACATCAGGTTGCACTTCAATTACGGAATCAGGATCTGGCACAAATTTTCGTAATTGCGAGACATGAAACACATCATGAAGATTAGACAAAGACGGAGGCAAAGCGAGCTGATAAGCGACGGAACCGATTCGCTTGAGTATTTGATAAGGACCAATAAATCTTGGTGACAACTTCTTCGTCTTCAAAGCTCTCCCAACACCAGTTGTCGGTCTTACGCGAATAAAAACATGATCGCCCTCTCCAAACTCCAAGGGTCTTCTTCTTTTATCCGCATAACTTTTCTGTCGGCTTTGCGCTGTCTTCATCTTTTCCCTAATCATCTGAATCTTCTCAGTGGTTTCCTGAACCAACTCAGGTCCAATTCCCCCACTTGGAACCAACATAGGGGAGTTTGGCACTTCCTTCCATACAATGCTTCAAACGGTGCCATCCCAATACTGGTATGATGACTGTTATTGTAAGTAAACTCTATCAGAGGCAAGAGTTTATCCCAACCTTCCTGACTTTCTAACACACATGCTCTTAGCAAATCCTCCAGAGACTGGATAGTTCTTTCTGACTGTCCATCAGTCTGGGGGTGATAAGCAGAACTCATTCTCAACTGTGATCCCAGAGACTGCTGCAAACCCTTCCAAAACTTCGAAGTAAATCTCGGATCTCGATCCGAAACAATACTTGAAGGTATACCATGCAGACGAACAACCTCTTTGATGTACAATTCAGCAAACTTATCCATGTGATAGCGCATATTAACTGGAATAAAATGCGCTGACTTGGTCAATCTATCAATGATTACCCAAATCGCATCATGTCCTCCAACAGTCCTTGGTAGTCCAGACACGAAGTCCATTGATATGCCATCCCATTTCCACACAGGGACATCCAATGGTTGAAGTTCTCCGCCTGGCTTCTTATGCTCAGCTTTCGCTTTCTGACAAATCAGACAAGAAGCGACATACGAAGCAACATCTTTCTTTAACCCAGACCACCAAAACAGCTTCTTCAAATCTTGATACATTTTGGTTGATCCCGGATGGATACTCATCCGACTTTTATGCGCCTCGTCTAAGATCAGTCTCCTTATCTCCTGATCTTCTGGAATACAAATCCGATCTTTAAATCGAAGAATTCCATCACTTCCAACGTGGAAGTTTGGTTCCTTTCCTTCCAACATGAGCCTTCTCTTCTCTTGCAGTTCTTCATCCACTTGCTGAGATTCCCGAACTTGAATCAGGAATTCATTGGTAATTTGCAATTTACCAAGCATAATGCATTCTCTTTCCACTTGCATTGTCATACTTAGATCACGAAACTTCTCGATCAAAGAAAATTCTCGGATCATCATTGAGCTCATATGAAGAGTCTTCCGGCTTAAAGCATCAGCTACTACATTTGCTTTACCGGGATGGTATTGGAGCTCGAAGTCATAGTCTTTAATAAACTCCATCCAACGCCTTTGCCTCATGTTCAATTATTTCTGGTCAAACAGGTACTTCAAACTCTTATGGCCACTATATACCTTGAATGTAGTGCCATAGAGGTAGTGTCTCCAAATCTTCAGAGCGAAGACAATAGCAGCGAGCTCTAAATCATGTGTCGGATAATTGACCTCATGCACCTTTAACTACCTGGATGCGTATGCTACCACTCTTCTATCTTGCATTAAAACACATCCAAGTCCTTGCCCCGAAGCATCACAATAAACATCAAAGCTTCTATGTGGGTCAGGCAATACCAACACCGGTGAGGATGTCAACTTCTCCTTTAACAACTGAAAACTTTCCTCACACTTTTGATCCCACAAGAAAGGTTGATCTTTACGAGTCAACTTAGTCAATGGCAAGGCAATCTTTGAAAAACCTTCAATAAATCTCTGATAGTATCCAGCTAAACCCAAGAAACTACGAACTTCAGTCACAGTCTTAGGCTGTTCCCACTTCAGCACAGCTCCAACTTTAGCTAGGTCTACAGCAATGCCTTCCTTGGTGATAACATGTCCCAGAAAGTTCACCTCGTCCAACCAAAACTCACACTTGGCAAGTTTGGCATACAACTGCTTCTCCTTCAAGATCCCCAACACGATCTTGAGATGTTCAGCATGTTCCTCAGGACTCTTAGAGTAGATAAGAATATCATCGATGAAAACCACCACGAACGAATCCAAATAAGGTCTGAAGATTCTGTTCATGTAATCCATGAAGATAGCAGGAGCATTTGTTAGCCCAAACGGCATAACCACATACTCATAATGACCATATCTTGATCGGAAAGCTGTCTTCGGAATGTCTTCATCTCGAATTCGAATCTGATGATATCCCGACCTTAGATCGATCTTAGAAAACACTGAAGCTCCTCGAACTTGATCCATAAGATTCTCAATCCTTGGCAAAGGATACTTGTTCTTGATCGTGACCTTATTCAGCTGACGATAATCTACACACATCCTCATGCTACCGTCCTTTTTCTTAACAAACAACAACGGGGCTCCCCAGGGCGAAACGCTTGGCCTTATCATTTGCTTCAGCAGTAATTCTTCAATCTGTTTCTTCATCTCGGCCATCTCCGGTGGTGCCATCCTATACGGAGCAATAGAGATAGGTCCGGTTCAAGGTACGAGGTCGATTCCAAACTCAATGTCGCGCTTCGGCGGTAATCCTGGAATTTCTTCTGGAAACACTTCCGGAAAGTCTCTAACTACCGGAATATCCTCAATCTCCACTTCCTTCTTCTCTTCCCCAATTGAGGAGAATAGACAAACATACCCGTTAGGTTAAAAACTTAGGGATTCATGATTTCGGAACTGGATCGTCTTTTCATCACAGTTTAAGATAACTTGGTTTCGATGCAACCAATCCATTCCTAAGATCACATCTATTTTAAGCATGGGTAAACAGATCAAATCTACTGAGGATATATGGTTTAGGACCATTATTCTACAATCCTTGCAAACCTTAGAAACAACACAAGGGTGGTTGGTGGGGGTTTCAAGCTGTAGATGATAGGGTGACTCAGATACTATTAACTTTAAACGATTTACACACTCATAAGACACGAAAGAGTGTGTGGCTCCGGAATCAAACATAACAATGCAGGGTTGATCATTAAGGAGATAGATACCTTGGATCAGACCAGGTGATGGGGTTGATTCAGTTCCACTTAGAGCAAACACTTTTCCAACAACAATGGGCTTGGTTGCTCCCTCCTTCTTTATTGGCTCCTTGCATTCGCGAGAATAGTGTCCTTTCTTTCCACAATTAAAGCAAAGACCATGTTGAGCAGCATAACAGTTGGTTCCGAAATGGAAACGATTACACTTCTCGCACTTACGATTGCTTGCTTGAGGAGTACCCTTACCACCATTCATTTCCTTTCCCTTTCCTTTATGAGAATAAGGACCCTTACTCCGGTTGTTGAAAATTTTCTTCCTGATAGGTCCAAACCCTGATTGACTCCTCCTTTGTGCCTCTTCCTCTTTCTTATCATCTTCATAAACTCGGCACATTTCAACTAAAGCAGGAAAACTTTTCACCTTTTGATACCCAAAAGCAGACTTTATCTCCGGCTTGAGCCCATTCTCAAACTTGATGCATTTGGACCTCTCGTCCGGATTGAGTTGGTAGTACGGAGAGTACTTGATAAGTTCCTCGAACTTTGCCGCGTATTCTCCTACACTCATCTCTCCTTGTCTTAGTTGCATGAATTCTAACTCCTTCTTTCTCCTTTGATCCTCAGGAAAGTATTTATTGAGAAATTTCTCAACAAACACCTCCCAGGTAATCAGCCTTCCTTCATAATTCAGAAGTTGCATGGTGTGATGCCACCAATTCTCAGCTTCACCACACAACATGAAAACCGCAAACTTCACCTTTTGAGCATCGGTGCATTCCATAGTACGGAAGATTTTATTCAACTCTTGAATCCAACGATTCGCTTCCTCAGGCTTGTGACCTCCTTCAAACCTTGAAGGCTTAAAACGTCGAAATTCTGAGAAAGTCTTTGACTCCTGGTTTTCTGCTTGCATAGGCTGAGGGGGCGGATTAGTTTGTTGCTGACGCATACCTACTAACACATCAGTCAACCTTTCTATGGCCTCGGCCATATGATTGTTATTGTTTCTAGCAGACATCTCAGACCTGCACTAAAGGCTCTACATCAGGCTAACATCCTAACAAGAAGTATGCATGACACACCTCTTTTCAATTCTATAACTAACCAAAATAGATGCTAAGGCAAGCATCAAAAACAGATATTACCTTTTGGAGATCATAGATCAGCATCAGTTCGCAGGATCACAGCTCTGATACCAACAAATGTGACGTCTCGATATTTAATAACAAAATATGTGACACTCTCAAAATATAACTTTATTTATATTAAATAGAGTATGATTATAGAATAATTGTTATTCGGATAGGAACTTTATGGAAAAACTTTTTCCTTCTATACGTAAAATTTCACATCCAAACTCTTGATTTGAAAATACATTTCTTTCAAAAATAAACGGTTGAGTACCTGTTTTGTACTTTCGGCGGAAACGATTTTCAAAACGATTATCGCGGTTGTAATTAAAATAATTTTAAGGATCATAATAACTATACAACCATAGCCCATATATATATAAAACTCAGGTACCCAAGTATCAGAGATAAAAGTCGAGGTAGCAAGATATAAGGATACAGATCAGCAAATATAAAATAACAACTCGCATGGACCCTCTCAAAACTATATACAATATATCACAAATCAAAATAAAAGAGTCTTCGAGAGCTGAGCTATGATCCACCCACGCTGATGTCTGATCCCTGGTCTTCCAAAAGCTAAACACTACATCCTACCACGGTCCCCATAATGCACATACTATCAGAAAAGACACCACATCACTGACTGTCCGCAGCTGGCCCATCCACGTCCTCTACGGGGTCCTCCTCCTCCTCCTCCTCATCCGAAACCACAGGGATAGCAGTGCGACGCACTGGCTCCGGTGAGGGTGCAAAACGTATCCTGGTGGTCGGACCAGGACGAGGAGTGGCCGTAGCAGTAGCCTCATCAGAAGTAGAGGGACGTGTACGGGTAGCAGGGCGTCTGACACGTAAGTTATAGAAACGGCGACCATGATGTGGGGGTGGAGAACCAAAACGATAAGTATAAGCCGGGGGAATGTGCAGTATGTAGATCATGGGGATGCGAAGTCTACGAGGTCGCACTCGAGCAAAGGGGTTAGGGTGACGAAAGATCACGTCAACCTCACCCTCGAACACCGCTCGGTGCTCCTCGTAGTCCCACACTCCTCTACGGAGTGGGCGTAACTCCACGTATGACAGGTAACGAGCCATCACCTGCAAAGGGCTTAGGGAGTTAGCAAATACTAACGCATAATCAAATAGATAGGGTAAAGTTAAATAGTTGAAGTTTTATTTAACAAAGATCATTAATAATTAATTACACATGTTACACAGCAACACCAAGACTACTTATAAATCAATAGCATATGCAATCATAATGTGTCTCATCTTATCAATGCATGATCGTTGGCCAACTACAACAAATAGGTTTCCGTGGCACCTTTAAAAACAAACATGCCCGATACCCACACTGAGTACCTCATCGAACTCGGCCCACAAATAAATCAACACCTCTAGAGCTCTTAGAAATGTTGCCGACGTATCCCGTAGGACTACGCCTCATCGAGTCCGGCATCAATTGACATGCCCACACACACGTGTGTATTTCCGGAAAAAAAAGGTGCAACCCCGGTCACCGACACTCCCCCGTGAACCCCTTTGGAGCAGACACTCATGTCCCTCAAGTTAAACCGAAAGGGATATGCCCACGCCTCTCGGACGTGTCTCCACTCATGTGGGAATCTAGATAATGCATATGCTATGCATGATTTCACCCAATCAATACTATCCAGTGTCATTTAAGTTGTTTGAATTTAGGACTTGGCATAGTCGAACTTTATTTAACATTAACTGACTCCAACCAATTCAATTTCAGCCCTTAATTGATTCTCATACCTTGATAATCAATTACATTATTAAGTTCTGATCATTATTACAAAAATTCAGTCAATAATCGATTAACAGAATCTGTTAATCGAGTATTCCTTTGTATATTTCAAATTATTCAAAATTTTAAGGTGTTAATCGATTAACACATCGGGTTAATCGATTAATCCCTTTGTACACTTCAGTCTGATCAGAATTTTCATGCATTAATCGATTAACAGCTCGTTTAATCGATTAAATTATGCAGAAAAACATTGCTGAATTGGTTTTTATGTGTCAAACTCATGCCAATCCAATTTTAACCAAAACTAACCTTCAAAACAACTTAAATACAATGTATTAAACTTGTTCATAGCATCAATTACATGAAAGAACATCAAAATCACAGAATCACCACATTTTTCCCCAATTTTGACCTAAAACACAACCTCACATACCAATTCATTAATTACTCAATTTCAGATCAAATTGAAAGTTCATTTAGCTTTAGATATCAACATCTAACATGTTCCAATTCGGTTTTCTGGTCAAATTGGCCTCCAAGCCATTGTTCCCTAACCTAGTGCCCTTTGAACCTCATGGTGGTTCACTCTATATTCAATTCCATACCACAATCTATTCTAGCATTAGTAAAGCTTCTCCCTTACCTCAATGAAGCTTTTTGGATAGGTACACAACAAGAGAACTCACAGAATCACCAAACTCCAAATGCTCTGTTTTCCAGTTTATGACAGGTTCAACATAGCAAGTTCAAGCAAGGATTTGACAGACCAAACGTGCATGAAAACGAATAAACTTGATCAATATAGAAACTAGACATTGCAAACTTTAATTAGGAACTGAAATGGCACGATTTGAAAACCTCTACCTACCAAAATCGAAGGCTTGAACTTGGCTCCTCAAAACTAAAGCTGCAACTTTCAGTTTCTTGGTCCCAACTTTCAGCTGCAATATCTCCTCACTCAAGTAACCAAAATGTACAATCTTGGTACGGTTTTGAAGGTCTTGTGACAAGCTTTAAGAAGATGTAAAGCTCATCAAAAGTGTTTAAGTGAGGGTGAAGAACGAAAGCTATGAACAGAGGGTGTTCAAAACCAAAATTGGCAGAGTTTCCCTTCTTTTTTCTTAATTTCCTCCCAATTCATCAACCAAATTCATGAATTTATAGCCTAAATCACTTGCCATGAATCCCAACACGTGTTTTCCATCATCTCCAGTCGGTGCTAAGTGTTAAAATTTTAATTACCCAATTTGTTGAATCATCAAACGCACTATCTTCAGCTTCAGCACCACTGTTAATCGATTAACTGATCGGGTTAATCGATTAACACACCCAGATTTTCAAAAATTAATATTTTATTCACTTTCCCTCCAAATATCTTTCCAATATTGCCTCTTAGGTCCTTTCGAGGGACTAAACTGGAAAAATCCTTATTTTTAAAGCCCAAAATATTTTCTCTTATTTTTCCTTGAATAATCCTTTTAATATAACTATAATTTAATAAACAAAACTAACTAATTCCATATAATTAGTTTTATTTAAACATTCCTTTTTATTTATTTGGGAAACAAAAATCGGGGTATTACACGAGGGAGACAGGTTGACGGTGCACGATCGTCGGCCGAGGGACGTCAAGAAAGCAGGATCGGCGGCGCACGATCGGAGGCTAGGACCGTGTCCTTCAAATCGATTCTGAATCGTGGAGATTGATTGAGAAAATTAAATCTAAGCATAACGAAGATGTGCCTGTATCAATTAAGCATGGATCTTTATCATGGGCTATGATTTTCTCCATAATGTTTTTGTTGTCCCTCCTATCTGACTTCCTCTTCGTGATGGTTAATCTTGCATGGATTCGGTGCTGCTATTTCTTCTATGCGCCACTGCACATACCAGTTTGAAATCAAGAACCGTAATAGTCACTAATGGACCGATTTCAATATCGCCAGTATATCGGAGAAGGAAGAAAGGTTGGCTTCCAATAACGCCAACCTTCACTACAATATTGAAGGGTGGATGGGAATCAAAGTTTACTGTTTCCCACAGACGGCGCCAATGTCGTGTTCCAATATTGATGGAACACCACAATGTGTTTGATGGGTTGTTGTAGCTGGAGAGGGTGACCCCGGTCCTACGTATCCCCAGTAAAAAGGGAATCAAGCCACACGTAGTTCTTGAGAGTAGGGATGAGAACATACCTTAGCCCCTATAGCTTGGCGGTTCTTATAGGGGGTTTACCTGATATGTGTGTTGTGGGCTTTCTGATGAGGCCCGTGAGAAGGTAGTGTTCGAATAGGATTAGTTTAAGGTGCTGATAAGCTAACCCTTATAAATCCTGTAATGGATAAGCACTGATCTATATCACGTAGTTTATCAAGCTACGCGGGAATATAGGAGTAGTTATTAGACTGTTAGGACCGTAAGGAGTAAGGATAAGGATGATAATCCTGTGCTCGGTCCAGATCCCGTAAGCCTTTAAACCACATTGTCCCTAGCTCGGTGTGTTGTGAATCCGACCAGTTTATGGTCAGTGCTCATAAACTCAATGCTAACTGGTCGGCATAAGATCGAACCGGTCGGACAGGATTTAGGTCCACTACAGTTAGATTCAATACAATTGAGGCCAGGAACACAGTTCTGGAGATTAGTGTCTTTCATTTTGATAAGAAGCAGAAGATCCTAACCCCTTGGACTGGGAGACCTACTGCTAGGACGTTCATTGATCGTGTGCCAATTTGGATACAATTTTTGAATCTCTATTTAAAGTACTGGGGTGCTGCATCACTAAGTAAGATTGCAAGTCTTGTTGGAACTCCGATTATGGTTGATCAGGTTACCCAGGAAAGGAATCACATCAACTATGCAAGAGTGCTAATAGTGGTAAATCCCGCAATTCTGCCTGATGAAGTTTATTTTGAGGATGAGGGGTGTAATGTAATTAGCCAAAGAGTGGTCTATGAATGGAAATCGACTCTTTGCACTAAGTGCTCTACATATGGACATGATGCAACAATGTGCCGGAAAGGTGTGAAGCAGCAATGGGTGGTTAAGAACAAACCAACACAGAAGGTGGTGGATGAGCTAGTTAACAAATTGAAGCTCAAAGAAAGCCTTGAGGAGGGTATAATCCCAGAAGAGAACATATCAGCAACTGAAGCTATCAAGGACCTTGTGAGTGAGCCTAATTCTGAGCTAGTGGTAGAGGATATGCCAGCTTCTGAGTTTATTCCTGAGAAGGTGCATGTCAGTGCTGATGAAGGAGTGGATACTGAAGAAGGGTGGACACCTGTTAAATCAAGGAGTAGAGGTAAATCTAAAGTTGTAGTTTTTCACAAGGGGGAAACCTCTAGGCAAACTTCTAATGGATAGAATAGCAGCTTGGAATATTAGAGGGCTAAATCATCCTCTAAAACAAAAAGTAGTTGTAGATTTTTATAATAAATATAGTGTTGGTTTGTTAGGTATTTTGGAGAATAAATTATGTGCATCCTCATTTAATATTGTTGAGAATATGATTGCTTCTTGTCGGGGTTCTTTTTCCAATCATGATTTAACTCCGTTTGGGTGTATTTGGCTTATTTGGAGAATGGATATGTTTGATGTTGAGATTATTAGTAGGTCTGATCAATATATTCTCTGTTATGTGAAGATCAGACATACTGATGCTATTTTTTATGCAACTTTTATTTATGCATCAAATGATTATGAGCATAGGAAGGAGCTTTGGAATGTTTTAAAAGGAATTCATGCTTTAATTCAAATCCCTTGGATTATTTTAGGGGATTTTAATACTTTCCTTTCAGATAATGAGAAGCTTGGTGGTGTGCTTGTTGATTTTTCCTTATTAGCTGATTTTAATGATTGTGTACACACTTGTCAGTTGATTGATATGAGGTACAAGGGTTGCTACCATACTAAATACAACAAGCAGGATCACCAGGATAGAATATATTGTAAACTTGATCGTGCTCTTGTGAATGATCATTGGTGTAAGCACTGGCCGAATGTTGAAACAGAGTTCCTTGTTCTTGGGGTATCTGATCAGTCCCCCATCCTTATAGACTGGGGATTGGGTCCTATCTGGTTTTAAGTTCTTTAATATGTGGGCAGATCACAGGCTTTTTGAATAGATTGTTAATGCAGTATGGTCTATGCAGTGTGATGGAAGTTACATATACAAGGTGTGTTGCAAGCTTCGCCTTCTGAGGAAGCCTCTATCATCTAATCTTAATAGGGAGGCATTTTCTAATATTGACAAGAGGGAGATTCAGCTCAGAGGCAAATTGCATTATATTCAGACAGAGTTGATTACTAAGCCATATGATGTGGCTTTGCAAGCAGAGGAAAAAGATGTTCTAATGCAGATGGTGAGTCAGGCAGCTTTGTCTTTTCTTAGGCAAAAGGCAAAGTTATCTTGGTTGAATGAAGGTGACCAGAACTCTAGGCTTTTTCATACTTCTATTAAGTAGAGGCAGTATAGGAACAGGATTTTGAGGATTGTCAATGATTAGGGTCATGTGGTTATGAATCAGGATGATATTAAAAATGCTTTTGTATATTACTATAGAACTCTTTTTATGGCTGATTATGGAGTTCGGGCTTTAGATCAGAGTGTTATCAGACATGGTCCTATCTTTAGCAGGGATCAGCAATTAAGCCTTATTAGGCCTATTACTGATGAGGAAGTTAAGGCAGCAATTTTCTCTATTCATCATGACAAGTCGCCTGGTCAGGATGGGTATGGTTCAGGTTTTTCAAGAAAACTTGGGAAATTGTTGGCGATGACATTTGTGCAGCGGTGAAGGAGTTTTTCTCTTCTAGAAGAATGTTGAGGGAGATTAACCAAACTAATTTGGTTATGATCCCTAAGGTTGAGAGTCCTAGTAATGTTAAGGACTTTAGGCCTATAGCTTGTTGTAACTCTATTTATAAATGCATTACTAAGATTCTTTGTAATAGGCTTAATTGTGTCTTGCCTAGTATTGTGCAGGAGAACCAGACAACTTTTGTAAAAGATAGAAGCATTGTGCATAACATCCTTATTACTTAGGATGTGCTTAGGCTGTATGGGAGGCGCAGGATATCACCTAGATGTTTAATGAAGATTGATATCAAGAAGGCCTATGATACTCTGAGCTGGAGTTTTATTGAGCAAATGCTTGCTGCTTACAGGTTTTCTGAGAAGTTCATTGGCTGGATTATGGCTCGTATATCTACTGTGACTTATTCTATTGTGGTGAGTCAGCAGTCTTGCTTATTTACAGGGTCAAGAGGAATCAGGCAGGGAGATCCTTTTTCCCCCTTATTTTTTTTTTGTCAATGGAAATATTGACTAGAATACTGCAGCATGGTACCTATCATATGAATTTTAAATTTCATCCTTTATGCAAGGAGCTGAGGCTTGTTAATTTATCTTTTTTAGATGATTATTTAATGATTTTTTTGTAAAGGGCACCTTGCTAGTGTTAACATTCTCATGCAGACTTTTGAGAATTTTTCCATGTTGTCAGGCCTGTGTGCAAGCAATGAGAAGTCATCTATATTCATGGCAGGTATCCCTCAGCAGAGGCAAGAGGAGCTTATTGAGATTACTGGTTTTCAGAAGGAGACTTTCCCTTTTAGATATCTTGGGTTACCTCTGTCTGCTAAAAAATGGTCCGTCTCTACTTGCCATCTTTTAGTAGACAAGGTGACTAAGAGGATTAATTCATGGAAAACCAGGAATCTATCATATCAGGGCAGCTGTTGTCTTATAAACTCAGTCCTCCTGAGTTTGCATTCATTTGGGCTACTGTTTTTATTATCCCGAAAATTGTGTTGCGTGATATTGAGAAGATTTGTAGAGGCTTTCTTAGGGGGAAACAGAAAATAGGTCACTATTCTGCTAATGTTGCTTGGGATTCTGTTTGTAAATCCAGGAAGCATGGTGGGTTCAACATCAAGGACGGTTGCATTTGGAACCTTGTAGCAATAGGAAAGCAGGTTTGGGATCTGGCTATGAAGAAGGATACGCTCTGGGTGAGATGAATGCATTCGGTTTATATTAAGGAGCAAGATTTCTGGCAATGCAACTCTACTCAAAGTTCTGAATGGCACTGGAAGCAAATTCTAAAAGTCAGAGATAAGTTAAAGCCAGGTTTTTGTAATGATGCTTGGAGTAGGACTGAAGATGACATTTATACGATCAAGAGTGGTTACTTGATGCTCAAAGACCAGCAAAGGATCTTTCCTTTGCATAGGATAGTTTGGAACAGTGTGAATGTTCAAAAACATTGTTCCATTGCTTGGCTTGCCGCTCTTGGGAAGCTCTAAACTATGGACAGGTGATATTTTATGGCTATTCCTAATCATTGTTGTTTATGTCTATCTTCTGCTGAGTCTAGGAATCACTTATTTTTTTAATGTAATTGGAGCTATAGTCTCCTTGGTTGCTGTTGTCTCTGGATAGGAATTGATAGGAATCCATACAAGTTTCACAACTGGAAAAGGTGAATCTGCCATACTTTCAGGGATAAGGTCCGCCGTAAATGTGTGTTTGCTTTGTTTGTAGCATTGATTTATCACATATGGGAGGAAAGGAACAATCACACTTTTAAGAACCAGAAGAGAAGTTTGCAGCTTATTTTCAGTATTATTAGGAGAGAGGTTGCTCATAGAATTAGTTTTTGTTTTCCTAATTTTGTAGATTGGAGGAATAGTGTTTTAGTTGATAGAATCAGACAGGAAATATAGTATTATTTATTTGTTATTCTTTGGACCTTTGACTATTTTGAACCCTTCCTAGAAGGTGGCATAATGCCTTGGGTTTAGGCATTTGCATTAGTCTTGAACCCTTCCTAGAAGGTGGCAAGGCTTTTGCTAATGTCCTTTCTTTTGTTTCTGAATTTTGGTCGTGGTAATGGATTTTTTCTTTTACCGAAAAAAAAATCATGCCTAAATAAATTATACAACACCATAACAATGATTTATAAATAATATTACAAAACAATAATCTTTCTCAAATTATAATAACTAAACTTTTATAAATCACAACTCAATGCCTTTATATAAATTATTTTGACTGTAACTTCATTTTATCAAACCTCATGTGAAAACATATTGCCTTTGGAAACCATAATAACGTAAGCAAATAAATCAGTACATAAATAGATAAATAAATAAATAATTATACAAATAAGTAAACTGTAACACATTGTTGACGTATATAAAAATCAATCTGTCCATCCAAATTCCAAAACTGAAATCCAACAATTAAAGACTTAGGAACTTCATTTTTTTTTATAACGATAAAACAATAACATAAAATTAAAGCTCCAGATAAATCACGAACTCAAATAAATTCATCTATTTCTATCGGAAAGGAATAAAATAATATTTTAAATTATAGAAATATAATTTTGCCAAATATGAAAAATGACGGATTTCACAAGGTTGAGTTGGCAGCCCTTGCCAAACCCGATGGCTTCAGCAAGGGACGGTGTCTTGAGGCCAGAGGTGTAACACCCCTAATTTTCGTCTCCCGGATAATAAGGAAATTAATAATAAATAAAGTTTTATTATTAATTAATATAAATTTTCCAAGTTTATATTTTGTATTTAATTAGCCTTGAAATATAAAAATAAGTGAAGGTATTATTATATGATAAATATATACAAAAATATAGATATTGCATTTTAGTCCTTGGATGAAGACCTAAATGTAATATTAGAAAGGTTCTTGGGGGGAAATTTTTAAAAGTATTAATTTTTAAATTTTACACTGATGTAACCGGTTAGACGTGCCCGGTAACCGGTTACACGATGAACCCAGAAACTGGGTTAGTGCGTTTTGATGAGTAATCACTTGATTAATCCATGAATTTGCCACGAATTCAGCCCAGGATTAGTGGGAAACACGCGTCCTCGTGCATGCAAGCCTGATCTCTCTATAAAAACCTGAATTGTTGATGAATTTGGGTTGATTTTCTGAGTGAAGTGTTGAAACTCTGTTTTTAGGGTTCTGAGATTTGTCTCTGCAATTCTTCTTCGTTCCTGAGAGGTAGATTTTGAGTGATACACTGTTGTAGAGCTTGAAGCAAGGGCTTTACATAGATATAAAGTTTGTGAGTTGAGAGTTCCTGAGCAAGGAGAAATCAAACCACGAAGTTGAGGTTGTGAATCTGTTATCTCTGTTCGTGGAGCTGTCTTCGAGCTTCGATTTTGGTAAGCTCAAGAATTCTTTGGACCTCAAATCACGTTGTTTCTTTAGTGCATGTTACATACAACAAGTTCTAACCATTTTCCCCAGATTATATGACCTTTTCATGCACCAAAATTTCTGGTTTTTGAACCCTGCTGAACCTATGTTGGCTGAGGACAGAGTTTGAGGTTCTTGTGGATTTCTTGCAAAAGTCAGTGATTTCACTCATCAAACACGACCCAAAGGTATGGGAGAAGTTTACGTTATACTAGATTAAGGCTAAAATATGTGTTTTAGGATTTGAGTCAACAAAGACTCAAAAAGGGCATTATATATATAAAAAGGCTTGGAGGCCATTTCTGCAGTTCACTACTTTTTGAGCAAGTTTGATAATATGCATGCAAGTGATTTTGAAGGTGGAAACAGAATCTAAAGGCTTATTATGAGTTTTGTGATATTAAGTTGTGTTTATGTTGAATTATATGCAATTTGATGTGTAAGTTCCATGATGAATGTTTTGATAATGACAAAGTGTTTTGAACAAGCTATCATGTGTTGATCAAGTTTCAAGTTCAACAAGCAACAACAAACATCAAATGAAGAAGATAGAAAGCAAGCTCATGAAGACTTAGTTTGAGTGTAATTGTAATTGTTTTATCTTTTGCCTCTCAAGCTTCTTAGGTCTTTTATTTGGGTAGTTTATTTAGAGGGTAGTGAATCTCTATCATAGTCATGATTAAATCATAATTTGAGTTTTTCACTTAACCTAGAATCAATAGGTGGCTTAAAGGTTTGAAAGGAAAGGTTTAGTTTTGAGAAAACAAGTTTCTAAAATGTGTAGTATGGATTTAATCGATTAAGGATGAATTTAATCGATTACTACTCGATTAAGTGAAGATTTAATCGATTAAACACTGCTGAACTGGTTTTTAAAAATATGATTTTCACTTCTCAAAATCAGTTTTCAAGTGCTACAACTTTTGGGTATTCTATATAAACCTTTTCCTAACCTTTGTGATTAATTAGAACACTTTCATAATCAATTTTACAAGAATCAAGCCACTCTATTCTCTCTCAATTTCAAAGATCAAAGCTTTCATATTTTCATATTCTTTGATCAAGAACCTTTGAATCTCTTATTGTGAATTGTCATAGCTATTGATTGACATTCATAGGATTGTTATTGTGTTTTCTATTGTGTTGTAATCTTTGCAAGAAGGCAAGCCATCTACAACAAACAAGAAGCCTTGGTGTGTCGTTTATCATCAAGCAAGTTCATTCAAATCTCATTGGAGAAGAAGAAAGTCTTGGTTGTGAATCAAGCAAAGTGAAGCCTTGGTGTGTGGATTATCATCAAGAAATTGAAGACTTGTTGTGTCGATTATCAACAAGGGGTAGAGGTTAGATTAGAGAGAAGATCAATAGGATTACAAGGCAAGGGTGTGGTATCTCTTGTAGGCTAGCAAGAAGGGAGTCTTGTGAGGCATTTACTTGTAATTTGAGAACTCTAATTCCTCATAGTGAAGAATCTCTCTTGGTTGAAGAGGGGACTGGATGTAGCTTTCAAGCGGATGAAAGTGAACCAGGATAAATCACTGTGTCGTATCTCTAAACCCTTAACTCTTTACATTCAAGTCATTGATTGTGTTCTTGGTTGAAAACCTAGAAAAGAGTGATTTTCATAATTGATTGAATTGAATCTTTATTGTTCAAATTAACTTGGGGAAAATCATTTTCATAACCTAGGTAATCAATAAGAATATAGGTGTTAATTGTTTCCGCTGAATCTCTGATCTTACATGTTGATTGATTGATTTTCGTATGCGATTAAAAAGTGATTTTTCAGTTTCTGATAGATTTAATCGATTAAGTGTTCGTTTAATCGATTAAGGACTTTTGAACTTTCAGGTTTAATCGATTAAATTTCAGATTAATCGATTAAATGCTGTAGAATTTGCAAAAATCATTTGTTTTAATTGTTTCGATTCATTTCTTTTGAAAATCTTTCAAGGTTTCTTAAACACCTATTCAACCCCCCCTTCTAGGTGTGTTCCTAGGGTTCCTTAGTTGTTTCAACCACCAATTGCGGTTTCCTCAATTGGTATCAGAGCTTGGTCGAAAGACACGAGCATAAGAGCTTTTTCGTAAAGATCCTTTAAGAAAATCGCAATGGGTTCTACGAATCCCTTTGGTGGTGAAGGTTATTCAATAAATCGTCCTCCATTGTTTGCCGGAGAAGGCTATGCTTATTGGAAAGTTAGAATGAAAATCTTTATCCAAGCCATAGATAGTGAAATTTGGAAAGTAGTTGAAAAAGGCCCTCATATCCCCTCTAGTTTAGTTGAAGGCGTAGTACATTTAATCCCCGAGGATAAGTGGAAGGATGATGATAGAAAGAAAGTTCAATATGATTATAAAGCAAAGAATATCATTACCTCCGCTTTATCCTATGACGAGTTCTTTAGGGTTTCCCAATGTTCTAATGCTAAGGAAATGTGGGACACTTTACAAGTGACTCATGAAGGAACTAGTGAGGTTAGGAGAGCTAGATTGAATGCTTTAATGCGTGATTATGAATTGTTTCAAATACTTCCAAATGAATCTATTAATGATATGCAAAAGCGTTTTACTCATATTATTAACCATTTACTTGCTCTTGGTAAGACTTTCTTACAAGGTGAACTTTCTAACAAAGTGTTGAGATGTTTAGATAGGAATTGGCAACCAAAAGTAACGGCTATTGTTGAATCTAAAAACTTGGATGCTATGGATCTAGCAACACTCTTTGGAAAGCTTCAAGAACATGAAATGGAGCTTGGACGTTTAAGTATCAATGAAGAGTCAGATAAGAACAAAGAAAGAAAGGGACTTGCTCTTAAAGTCAATAGATCATACAAAAAGAAAGAGAGTTCCTATGATGATGATAGTGAAGATTCCGATTCGGATGTTGATGAAAAAGACATGAAACTTTTGCTAAGGAAGTTTGACAAATTTCTAAGGAGAAAAGGAAGGTTGAACAAAGACAAAGGTAAAGAGAAGGATTCTCCACACTACAAGACCAAGACTTCAAAAGAAGGTGTAGTTTGCCATGAATGCGGAAAACCCGGACATCTCAAGTATTCGTGCTCTAAGTATCTCAAGAAGAAGGAGAAAGACAAGAAAAATTCTAAATCTAAAAGAGCATACATAGTTTGGGATAGTGATGAAGATAACAAGAAAAGCACATCGAGTAGTTCATCGGATAATGAAGAAGCCGCTTGTCTGAACTTGATAACTCTAGTAGATGATGAAGAACAAAGTTCAAATGATGAATCAAGTTATCAAAGCGAGGAAAGCGATGTAAGTCATACTAAATCCGAAATTTCTTCTAAATATGAATTGTTATATAATGCTTATGAAGAAATGCATGAACAACTTGAAAAACTAGCTTTGAAAAACATTGAAAGAAAGAAGCTCATTTTGAAACATCAAAAAGAGATTTTAGAACTTCAAAAACAAGTTGATGAGCTTAATCTTGAAAATGAAACTCTTGATCTTATATATGCTAGTCCTTCTTGTGATTGTGCTAGTAGAGTGAATATTGTGGTTGATTGTGAGAATTGCAAGTTGCTCAAAGATGAAAATGCTATTTTGAAAAATAAGCTTGCAAGTTTCACAAATGGTGATATTAGATTGCGCACATTGTTAAATTTTCAAAGAGAAAATTCAAACAAGTTTGGTTTGGGTTATACTAATGCTAAGAGTAATTCTCATAGAAATGTTGTTGATTTTTCTAAAGTTGATTTCTCAAATGCACCAACATGTTTCTATTGTGGTACTCATGGACATACTTCAAATGTGTGTTATATTAAAGTGCATGGTATACCTAAAGGAGATTTTGTTTGGATGAAAAAGGGTGAGAGTCCCTACACTAACAAAAATGGATCCAAAACAATTTGGATACCAAAAAGCAAAGCATGATTGTTTTGTAGGTATGATTGAAGAGAAAAGGGCTTACAAGTGTTATTCATACATTTGCATCTTCAATTGGTATTACATTTGCATCTCAAGTGAATGTCCTACAAAGTGGTAAAATGATATTGTTGAATATTTACAATTGTTTAGTCTTCTTAATTGGTATAATTGAATTGTTCTCAAATAGTATTACTTTTCTAAAGTTCAATTGGTATAATTGATATTGATCACTCAATGCTACTAATTTTGATGATTAGATGATTATCATGCTATTATTGTTGTGATATTTCTTTACATTGATGATATCTCAATTGGTATTATGACTTCTTAGTATTTCTATTGGTTCATAATTCATTGTTATATTTTCTTGCCAATTGGTATCACATTTCAAAGTATAGTACTTGTTATATTTCAATTGGTATCAATGTTGAAAAGGAATGATTGGTGATTTCTCTATTTTGGCTTAGTATTTTATATTTCAATTGGTATATATATTACTTTTTGATAATGCCAAAGGGGGAGAAATGGTATGTTTTGGAGAAATGGTATGTTTTGAAAAAATGGGAGAAATGGTATGTTTTTGGGAGAAAGGTTGTTTTGTTGTTTTTATGTAGGTTGAGCTAAGTTGTTGAAGATAGGGGGAGAATCAAGCTTCTATCTATTGGATTTCAAATATTAAATGCATTGATTGAGGGGGAGCAAGTTTCTCACCAAGTGATCAAATTGTTAAAGCATCAACAACTTCAATCAAATTCAAAACATGGTTTGCCATTTTCAAAAAGGGGGAGATTGTAAGTTCCATGATGAATGTTTTGATAATGACAAAGTGTTTTGAACAAGCTATCATGTGTTGATCAAGTTTCAAGTTCAACAAGCAACAACAAACATCAAATGAAGAAGAGAGAAAGCAAGCTCATGAAGACTTAGTTTGAGTGTAATTGTAATTGTTTTATCTTTTGCCTCTCAAGCTTCTTAGGTATTTTATTTGGGTAGTTTATTTAGAGGGTAGTGAATCTCTATCATAGTCATGATTAAATCATAATTTGAGTTTTTCACTTAACCTGGAATCAATAGGTGGCTTAAAGGTTTGAAAGGAAAGGTTTAGTTTTGAGAAAACAAGTTTCTAAAATGTGCAGTATGGATTTAATCGATTAAGGATGAATTTAATCGATTACTACTCGATTAAGTGAAGATTTAATCGATTAAACACTGCTGAACTGGTTTTTTAAAATACGATTTTCACTTCTCAAAATCAGTTTTCAAGTGCTACAACTTTTGGGTATTCTATATAAACCTTTTCCTAACCTTTGTGATTAATTAGAACACTTTCATAATCAATTTTACAAGAATCAAGCCACTCTATTCTCTCTCAATTTCAAAGATCAAATCTTTCATATTTTCATATTCTTTGATCAAGAACCTTTGAATCTCTTATTGTGAATTGTCATAGCTATTGATTGAGATTCATAGGATTGTTATTGTGTTTTCTATTGTGTTGTAATCTTTGCAAGAAGGCAAGCCATCTACAACAAACAAGAAGCCTTGGTGTGTCGTTTATCATGAAGCAAGTTCATTCAAATCTCATTGGAGAAGAAGAAAGTCTTGGTTGTGAATCAAGCAAAGTGAAGCCTTGGTGTGTGGATTATCATCAAGCAATTGAAGACTTGTTGTGTCGATTATCAACAAGGGGTAGAGGTTAGATTAGAGAGAAGATCAATAGGATTACAAGGCAAGGGTGTGGTATCTCTTGTAGGCTAGCAAGAAGGGAGTCTTGTGAGGCATTTACTTGTAATTTGAGAACTCTAATTCCTCATAGTGAAGAATCTCTCTTGGTTGAAGAGGGGACTGGATGTAGCTTTCAAGCGGATGAAAGTGAACCAGGATAAATCACTGTGTCGTATCTCTAAACCCTTAACTCTTTACATTCAAGTCATTGATTGTGTTCTTGGTTGAAAACCTAGAAAAGAGTGATTTTCATAATTGATTGAATTGAATCTTTATTGTTCAAATTAACTTGGGCAAAATCATTTTCATAACCTAGGTAATCAATAAGAATATAGGTGTTAATTGTTTCCGCTGAATCTCTGATCTTACATGTTGATTGATTGATTTTCGTATGCGATTAAAAAGTGATTTTTCAGTTTCTGATAGATTTAATCGATTAAGTGTTCGTTTAATCGATTAAGGACTTTTGAACTTTCAGGTTTAATCGATTAAATTTCAGATTAATCGATTAAATGCTGTAGAATTTGCAAAAATCATTTGTTTTAATTGTTTCGATTCATTTCTTTCGAAAATCTTTCAAGGATTCTTAAACACCTATTCAACCCCCCCTTCTAGGTGTGTTCCTAGGGTTCCTTAGTTGTTTCAACCACCAATTGCGGTTTCCTCATGATGTTCTAAATGGAATGCATGCAAAATGAATATGTTTTCTGTGGTTAAACATGTTTATTTTTAGGTATGTGAACTCTATTTATGACTGAAATTGGGTAGATTTGAGCATGGTAGAAAATGGTATGTAAAACCCCTTTATGCAGTGCACATTCTGCAGAATCTAACCGGTTATTCGAAATCTGTAACCGGTTAGATACTGTCAGTTTTCAAAGAAAATGATTTTTCTGAAATTGGCCGAGAGTTCTTACCATCGCACTCAAGTCTATACTCTAATTTCAGTTGAAACCAATCTGGAATCATGTCAATGGACACTGCCTGTTTCAGGTTGTAATTGATGAGGCAATATCTTATGGTTAAAAGATAATTTCAAGTGGAAATTATGCTTAATTGAAATTGAATTGTGATTTAGACTTTTGAATGATGAAATCAGTGGGGTTTGAGGTATATAACAATGCTAAGACTCTGTTTATGGATTGGGTAGAGAATTCAAGAAAAGGGTTTTCTGAATTTCAATGGTTAGTAGGTTCAGGTCTGTAATTCTAACCGGTTAGCCTGAAACCGTAACCGGTTAGTACCTGAAACTGAAAAATAAAAGTTGAATCTTTTAAGTGAAAAGTTTGATACCATTGGTTAAGTTTTTCCCAATCCAAGTCTATTGGTATGTTTTTAAGTTAATTCATGGATGGATTTTCATGCCAAAGGTTATACCTCAAATTAATCATTCAAAAGGGAATTTGAGATATTTCTAAATCACAATAATTAAATTAAAGATAAAAACCAACCTTAGTAATTGTGCATTCATTCATTGAGAATGGAAAATGGGTTGGCAAGAAACGATTATCATATTCCGGGAATATGATGAGGGTACTCTGGGAATACCAAATTTGTGTAACCTACTTGATGACACATTCTGGGAATGTGGCCAGTGTCTGGGACATGGTTTTTATGCGTTCTGGGAACGTGATGCACACTCTGGGAGTGATGTTTGTTTTTCCAAGTATGGTTATCATACGTTCTAGGAACGTATGTGTAGTGTTCTAGGAACACATTGGTGTATTGGATGGACATCCAAGATGGACTAGTATTGGAGGCCTCAGTTGTGGATGGAAATCATGCATCATGCCACTTGCATTATAAGAGATATAATGTTGAAAATTGGTGTGCTCATATGTACTTGCATTATCGTCTATCCATGATATACTTGTGTTTGGAATTTTAGTCTTTATTGATTATGTATATGTGTATACTTACTCCCTATGCCCTGTTTAGGTGATGGCCAGATACCTAGCCTGCATCGAGATACGTCCTATCCCTAGTTGCATATGGACTTACGAGGAGCACTGAGCCACCTTTGAGGGGAGGTGGAGATTACTCTCTACCACCCTAACCATTTGGTTCGGGTGTGACCTCGTAGGTTTAGGATCCCTATAGTCTATACGATGCATGTTCCACCCTTTTACTCATATAGAGGATCACCCCCGGCTCAACCAGTGCGTTGATTTCATAGTTTTCGTTTTAGATCTGCCACTCGTACTCATCCGTCTTCACATAGAGTGGTTACTGAGGACACTCCTTCTCCTGGTCCGGCTGACTTTGAGAGGACTGCTTCTACAGATCCTAGGCCCAGTGGTGGGATCTCTGCACAGTCGGGCGAGGTCGAGGAGGACCCTGTTGAGGATGAGGACGAGGAGGAGGTGCCTGTTGAGCCTACTGTTTCTACTAGAGGTGGACCTGCTCGTTCCTAGGAGCTTGCATAGCATAGATGTTTTGGATCCTAGGTCTAGGGATAGAGCTGCAGAGGATCAGAGGAGCTACTGAGGACATGGATGACCTACTTTGGGACTTCTGTTTTGATCTTGTTATATATTGTACATATTTTTGAGAGGTCTTAGAGTGAGGTTTATTTTTGAGCAGCTGGTTATGTATATGTTTTACTAAAACTTGCTATCTCGACTTTGTTACTTGCTACTTGATACTGGTGGGGTGTTTTATCTTATGATATATATATATCTACATGATGTTTTACCTCAGCAGTGCCCCACAAGTATTATTTTTACTTCCGCATACTCTGATTTTGGTTAAAAATGATTCGGCAAATAAGTTTATATTCTACAAATCCGAGACAATTAATATGTTTTTAATCAATGTAACACTCCTTGTATATCATCTTACTTTATAAGAAAAGTAAGAAGTTTATGAAAACTTGGACTTGTTATCGTTGGAAAAAGATCTGAAAATAAGAATTTTCTCTTCCCTTGAAAATTTAATTTCAAAAACACTTGATCAATGATAAAGGTTGACTACTAAAATCAGAGTTTGCAGAAACATAGTAAAATCATCATATTGTACCCCCAAAATATATCAAGTGTAACAAGTCCATTAATACCAAATAAGTATAATTATGAAACTGAATTCCTCTTATGATACCTTTTTCCAAAGTATGTATCATATAGGTTCTATTAAAAATAGAAATGTTATAGAGCTGGTCACTGGTCCTTTGTCCAAACATCCTTCTGGTCGGATCCTCGATATCTGCACAACGGGTTTCCAACCCACACCTTCTACACTCTGCATGCACCTAAGAGACATCTCCCTTTACAGATTCTTGTGCAAGCTAGATGCACGATCAACACCTAATAAGGGCATGGGGGTTAGCTATACATATTCGCATAATCAAATGAGAATAAAACTAACATCCACAAGTCAACATGTACCAATTCATGATGCATAACCATATGAGCACACCCGGTTAATCATAATAATTCTTTCAATGCAGGTGGCATGATGCATGATTTCTTCCACAGTTGAGGCCTCTAACAAAGTCCATCTCGGACGTCCATCCAATACACCGTTGTGTTCCCGGAACACTGACATTCGTTCCCAGAACGTAATGCCAAACCATACTTGGATGATAAGCATTCACTCCCAGAGTGTGCATCACGTTCCCAGAACGTGTAGCAAACCATACTTGGATAAATAAGCATCACTCCCAGAGTGTGCATCACGTTCCCAGAACGCATATGTTCCCAGAACGTATAAAAACCAGGTCCCGGACACTGGCCACATATCTATAATGTGTCATCCAGTAGGTTTCTTATCAAAGTGTTCCCAGAACACCAACATACGTTCCCAGAACGTATAAAACCAGGTCCCAGACACTGGCCACATATCTATAATGTGTCATCAAGTAGGTTATAATTTGGTACTCCCGGAGTACCCTCCTCATATTCCCAGAATATGATAAACGTTCCTACCAACCAAACTTCCATTCTAAATGAATGCACAATCATCAAGGTTGGTTTTTATGTTTAATTCCATTATTAAACCAACGTGTTCCCAGAACACTCATATACGTTCCCAGAACGTATCACAAACCATACTTGGAATAAAATCAAGCACCACTCCCAGAGTGTGCATCACGTTCCCAGAACGTGTCCAAGAAACCATATCCAAGACAATGGCCACATTCCGAGAATGTGTCATCAAGTTGGTTGCATTAGTTTAGTACTCCTAGAGTACGGGGTCGAGTACCCGAACATCACAAACTATCCTTGCCAACCTATTTCATTACCTTTCTCTATGCATGCCTTGCATACATAACTACTAAGGTTGATCTTTCCATTAATTACTGTGATTTAGAAATATTCCAATTTCTCTTTTGAATGATTTATTTGAGGTATAACCTTTGGCATAAAATTCCCCTTTGAATTTTTCTCAAAACATGCCTTTTTAAACTTAGATTGAGTAATACAACTTCAATGGTATTTAAAAACTTAACTTTTTATTTTTCAGATTCAGGTACTAACCGGTTACAGTTTCAGGCTAACCGGTTAGAATTACAGACCTGAACTGTTTACCATTGCAATTCAGAAAAACCCTTTTTCTTGAATTCTCTACCCAATCCAAAACACCTTTAACATTCTTTTATACCTCAAAAGCCATTGTTTGCATCATTCAAAACTCCAAATCGCATTTCATTCTCCAATGAACATAATTTCCTCTTGAAATTATTTCATTAACTTAAGGCATTAACTTTAATCTTTCAAGTCTGAACCTTGGCATTATAACAACTCATATTCAGACCATGTATACTGAAATTAAAGCTTAGATTTGAGCAGAGACCATTAAGATTTCAGGACTGATTAATAAACTAATTCTCTTTGAAAATCTGCAGTGTCTAACCGGTTACGAATATCGTGTAACCGGTTAGATTATGCAGTCAGTCCATTAAAACAAGAGTTTTAACAACTCATTTTCTTCCTTTCTCAAATCTAACCCAAACTCAATATGCACAAAGTTCATATGCCTTAAAACAAACATGTTTACACCCAGAAACACATTCATATTGCATGCATCAAGTTTATGGTATCAAATTGCAAGAAAATTCACATAAACACAATTTAATACGACAAAACTTAGATTAAGCACTTAAACTCAGAATTAAGCATCGACATAGCTTTCATGCATCCAGATAACATTGCTCAAAACAACAATTGAGCTCAAATTGGCCTCCAAGCCATTTAACCATTTCAACTTATGCCCTTTGAGTCTCTTGGTGACTCATCCTATATTCTACCACAATTTATTCTCATTCTAGCAAATAGTAAGCTTCCCCCTTACCTTAGGTTCGTGCTTGATGAATCTAATCACTGGAATTTGCCAGATCTGCCCAGAATCCACAATCTCCATTTTCAGTCCCCAAACAGGTTTGACAGGGTCCAAAAGCCAGAAGATTTGACATAGCAATTGGCCAAAGAAATTGGGGAAAATAGTTAGAATTCAAAGTAGGTAACATGAACTAGAGAATCAAAGAGGTTTGAGACTTAAAGGTTAACTATGCTTACCAAAATCGAATCTGGAATTCAGCTTCCAGAACCAGAACAACAGAGAACTCAGATTCAAACTCTTAGCTTCCAAGCTTGATTCCTCCACCCACACGAACACTCAACTTACAAGGTGTATATCACTGGAAAGCTCTTGATTTAAGCTTTCCAGAAAGGTGTGTTTCACCCTCTAACTCTCAAAGAAGAAGACGAATTGCTCAGAACGAATTTGGAACCCTAATTACCCTTCTTCAACAAGAATTGCAGCAATCAACCCTTGATTCTTCAGGAATTCCACTATTTATAGAAAAATTAAGATAGCATGCAAGGCGACACGCGTCTCCCACCATGAATCGAGTGGGATTCGTGGCAAATTCTGGGTTAAAACGCGTGATTACTCATCAGACGCACTAACCCAGTTTTCTGAGTTCATCGTGTAACCGGTTACAAAGCCCCTCTAACCGGTTACATACTGGTAAAATTCAAAAATTAATAATTTAATTACTCTTTCTTCAAAAACCTTTTTAATATTGCAATTAGGTCCCAACCCAAGGACTAAATTGCAATATTCATATTTTTGTACAAAATAACCATATAAAAATATATCTCATATTTTTATAATAAAAACACATAATGTACAAAAACTAAAACCTTCAAAATTCAATTATAAAATAATTGTTATAATTAATTTCTTGGTTATTTGGGAAACGAAAATTAGGGGTGTTACACTACTCCCCCACTTAAAATTTCGTCCCCGAAATTCATCTTCTGAAATTTTCCACTTTTCCAAAATATTTTTATACTAGAAATCTTCATCTAGCTCCCAAAAATTTGTTCTTTTAGGGTCCTCCCCCACTTAAAAGAGTTTCGATATATTCCGTATTTTGAAACATTTCAAATAAAACCTTTCAGGAAAAACTTCCCAAACTAAACTACAAGGATTTTTCATATAAAACTCTTGTGTGAAAGAATTTCTTTTAAAAGAAATACTCTTTATACTTCACATAAATATTTTTCAATTAAAACATTTTCCAATAAACTTTTTGGGCTGCGCACTCTGATCTCTCGAGCACGATCAAAGAAACATTTGTATGACTTCATTTCTTAATAGTTTGAGACATTAGGGTGATCAGTCCTAATATTCAATCCATTAATAACAAAGTCATCCCTTTCAGATATAATCTTTCGCAAGAAAGACCATAGGACAGGTCTTTAAGTTAGATGAACTTAAAGATAGGGTAATTATCACTATCAGACTTAGTTAGATAGTCAAGTTCTAGAGAAATTTCCGTTGGGGAGACAAAGATTTGTCCTATCCCGGTGGTTGTTAATCTCTCTAGTCATAACTGATCTTTCTATTTCTGTAGTGTCCACAGCGATTTATCACATCCAACTGTGATAAAGGTTTTGATCAGAGAAAGATTGAAGTTAAACTTCCAACAAAATATTGATACTTTCAAACGATTAGATTAACGTAGTCAAAAACATTTGATTACGTTAACTCAGATCAAAGGAAGAGATAGGCTTGGGTTGCCTACGCCAGGATGACACTCAACTCTCATCTATCTCGGCCGGTGAATTCTTCTCGTGCTGGATTCGTCCATTCTTTCTCACCTTTTCCTTCAAGACAATTCGGTGAATAATACTCCAGCTTCCTACAATCGGAATTGGCTATTCCCTTAGGTACATCACAACTAAACTCAAAGTGATGTGCCTCACAGTTTTCACCTCGAGATGGACAAATTTTCCCTTTCCTATTTCCTCCTTAGCCATTTTTCTCCAATCGAGGATTCCTTAACCTTTATATTTCTGTGGTAGATATTCTCCCACTTACCTTTCCTCTTTCTCCCATTGGGCCTTTATTTCATCAATCTTTCCCTTATTCTGAATTCTGATACTTCTCACGTGAAATTCATGTACTTTCCCCATAGTACTCATACATGCTTACCAACATCAAGAAATTCCTTATTCCTTGATAGTTGATAGCTGACTTGGTTTCGAACCTAATCTATTCTTGAAGTTCATGCCTTTGAATTTCTCATCTAGGTTGCCCTAGACAACACTTCATAAATCCCTTGCCTCCATAATATATTTTCTAATATCCATAATCACTGACTTTAATTCTAAAGATTAGATCTCATTTATCCCTTTCAGCTCCTCATCTCCTGTTTGAAATTTACGAATCTGATTCAAGAATTTGTTGGTGATTGGCAACATTCCCAATCTAATACTAGAGGATTCCTCTTGTGTTGCTAGACTTAGGCCTCTGAATTCCTCGATCAGGATAACCTCCTTCACCATCTTTGAGCTCACACGAATAGCCTTTCAGCTCAAATCGTTCGCAACCACGTATGCTTTACCAGGATGATAATGGAGCTCAAAACCATAGTCTTTAAGAAACTCCATCCATTGCCTTTATCTTACATTTAACTCTTCCTCTTCCTATTGACATTCATACTTTCGAACTTCAAACTTGTTCATGAATCACATCCTTCTTATTCTAGTACTTATCATCTCTTTTTGCATCATCCAGCTCAATTCTCTATCTTTCCCGATTGGAGTAACTCCTTAATTTCAACTCTCGATTAGTCCATAAATATGATGATTCCATCCTCTTAAATCAATTTCAATGATGAATCAAGGCATTAAGTTATTTTACCACATTAAATCCTTTCCTTAAATTTTACTTAGGTAATTGACATTGAGTTTGGATTGGAGGAAGAGGTTTATCAAAAGTTCCTTCACAAATGACTTAAATTTTTAGTTTAAGCTTTCAGCTTCTAACCGGTTACAAGAAACTCTAACCGATTATGAAGTATAGTTTTAGAAACAAAACCAAAGAATTTCAAAACCATTTTCTTTACATCATCCAATCCAACTCGAAATAGGATTTATTCATAATCTAATACCTTGATTCCAACTGAATTCATCACTGAAATGATTTAAATCATAGTCTACTCACCTTTTTCCATAATTCCTCTTAGACTAATAATATTATGTTGGGGTATAATCCATCACCACCCCACCATAATTAAACAACACCCTACCATTTAATACCATCAGTTGATCTTTTCCAAGTCAACTAGGTCAGAGGCCATGCGATCTTAGAAAATCCCTCAACATTCCGGCGATAATATCCAGCCAGCCCTAAGAAACTTCTCACCTCAGTCACAGTCTTAGGTTGTTCCTATTTCAACCCTAAACTTACCCTTGCTGGATCCATCACAATTTCTTCTTTAAAGATCACATGCCCTGCGAACGTAACTTCACTCAACCAAAACTCATCTTTGGCGAGCTTATCACACAACTACTCCTCCTGCAGGAGTTTCAACACAATCCGGAGATGTTCCTCATGCTCCTCCGAATTCTTAGAATAAACCACAAACGAATCCGAATATAATCTAAAGGTGTCGTTCTTATAGTTCATAAAAGAACAAGTGCATTAGTCAATCCGATTGACATTATTTCCTACTCATAATGTCCGTATCGAGATCAAAAATGCAGTCTTAAGTGTATCCCTGTCCCGAATCCTGATTTGGGGTTAATCCAACCTCCAACCAATCTTAGAAAACACTTAGACTCCTTTAATCAGATCCAACCAAAATCTTTTCTACTTGTTTCTCCCATTTGACCATTCCCGATGGTACCATATTATAACGGTAGTAGAGATAGAATCAGCTTCAAGAATTAACTTGATTCCAAACTCTATCTCTTTACCCAAAGGTAAACCTGGCATCATTTCCTACAACCAGGATTCCTTTAACCCCCTTTTCCCTTTAATATTGCCTCCCAGAAGCAACATATGGGTTCATTGGATTCCCGATTCGAAACTTGGGAATCCCAATACAGGGTTGTTCTATCGTCATTAATCATGATCACTTGATCCTTCGGCTCCCAAACCGTGCTTAAGATCAAATGTAATCATGACACAGGTAGATAGACAAAGTCTAATACCTTAATAGAACGATCTAGACGTACCTTGGAAATGACTACAAGAAGATTTGTAGGAGTCTCCACTTGAGATAACAGATTGGGTAAGGCATTGAGCAACTTCGATCACTACCCTTATCCGAAAGGAACAAAAGAAAGGATAGCTTTAGAGTTTAACAAACTCAACAAGGTTGATCTTTAAGAAGATCACTGCCCTACATTCGGTCTAAAAAGTTGATTAACTTTAACACGAGTGAGGGTAAACACTCCTCCTCAGAGTCGAGGACTCAACTACAACTCCTTAAAATTTCCTCATCACTGGTTCTATGAAAACATAATAAACCAACACTGTGGTTTTGGGTTTACAACATGTCTAAAGAGAAGCATACGACTATCATACTTCTACTTAGACTTCCTAGAACACTTCTTAATAGCATAATGAGCTATTTATCTAGAGCCATTACCCATAACCTTAGCTCTAGCTTGGAAGTATATGAAAGCACACTTCCCAGGAAACATTGCAGATATCGATGACCAGCGTATTGGACCACACAACCAAGGACCATTGCTCTGATACCATAAAAATGTAACACTCCTTGTATATCATCTGACTTTATAAGAAAAGTAAGAAGTTTATGAAAACTTGGACTTGTTATCGTTGGAAAAAGATCTGAAAATAAGAATTTTCTCTTCCCTTGAAAATTTAATTTCAGAAACACTTGATCAATGATAAAGGTTGACTACCAAAATCAGAGTTTGCGGAAACATAGTAAAATCATCATATTGTACCCCCAAAATATATCAAGTGTAACAAGTCCATTAATACCAAATAAGTATAATTATGAAACTGAATTCCTCTTATGATACCTTTTTCCAAAGTATGTATCATATAAGTTCTATTAAAAATAGAAATGTTATAGAGCTGGTCACTGGTCCTTTGTCCAAACATCCTTCTGGTCGGATCCTCGATATCTGCACAACGGGTTTCCAACCCACACCTTCTACACTCTGCATGCACCTAAGAGACATCTCCCTTTACAGATTCTTGTGCAAGCTAGATGCACGATCAACACCTAATAAAGGCATGGGGGTTAGCTATACATATTCGCATAATCAAATGAGAATAAAACTAACATCCACAAGTCAACATGTACCAATTCATGATGCATAACCATATGAGCACACCCGGTTAATCATAATAATTCTTTCAATGCAGGTGGCATGATGCATGATTTCTTCCACAGCTGAGGCCTCTAACAAAGTCCATCTCGGACGTCCATCCAATACACCGTTGTGTTCCCGGAACACTGACATTCGTTCCCAGAACGTAATGCCAAACCATACTTGGATGATAAGCATTCACTCCCAGAGTGTGCATCACGTTCCCATAACGTGTAGCAAACCATACTTGGATAAATAAGCATCACTCCCAGAGTGTGCATCACGTTCCCAGAACGCATACGTTCCCAGAACGTATAAAAACCAGGTCCCGGACACTGGCCACATATCTATAATGTGTCATCCAGTAGGTTTCTTATCAAAGTGTTCCCAGAACACCAACATACGTTCCCAGAACGTATAAAACCAGGTCCCAGACACTGGCCACATATCTATAATGTGTCATCAAGTAGGTTATAATTTGGTACTCCCGGAGTACCCTCCTCATATTCCCAGAATATGATAAACGTTCCTACCAACCAAACTTCCATTCTATATGAATGCACAATCATCAAGGTTGGTTTTTATGTTTAATTCCATTATTAAACCAACGTGTTCCCAGAACACTCATATACGTTCCTAGAACGTATCTCAAACCATACTTGGAATAAAATCAAGCACCACTCCCAGAGTGTGCATCACGTTCTCAGAATGTGTCCAAGAAACCATATCCAAGACAATGGCCACATTCCGAGAATGTGTCATCAAGTTGGTTGCATTAGTTTAGTACTCCTAGAGTACGGGGTCGAGTACCCGAACATCACAAACTATCCTTGCCAACCTATTTCATTACCTTTCTCTATGCATGCCTTGCATACATAACTACTAAGGTTGATCTTTCCATTAATTACTGTGATTTAGAAATATTCCAATTTCTCTTTTGAATGATTTATTTGAGGTATAACCTTTGGCATAAAATTCCCCTTTGAATTTTTCTCAAAACATGCCTTTTTAAACTTAGATTGAGTAATACAACTTCAATGGTATTTAAAAACTTAACTTTTTATTTTTCAGATTCAGGTACTAACCGGTTACAGTTTCAGGCTAACCGGTTAGAATTACAGACCTGAACTGTTTACCATTGCAATTCAGAAAAACCCTTTTTCTTGAATTCTCTACCCAATCCAAAACACCTTTAACATTATTTTATACCTCAAAAGCCATTGTTTGCATCATTCAAAACTCCAAATCGCATTTCATTCTCCAATGAACATAATTTCCTCTTGAAATTATTTCATTAACTTAAGGCATTAACTTTAATCTTTCAAGTCTGAACCTTGGCATTATATTAACTCATATTCAGACCATGTATACTGAAATTAAAGCTTAGATTTGAGCAGAGACCATTAAGATTTCAGGACTGATTAATAAACTAATTCTCTTTGAAAATCTGTAGTGTCTAACCGGTTACGAATATCGTGTAACCGGTTAGATTATGCAGTCAGTCCATTAAAACAAGAGTTTTAATAACTCATTTTCTTCTTTTCTCAAATCTAACCCAAACTCAATATGCACAAAGTTCATATGCCTTAAAACAAACATGTTTACACCCAGAAACACATTCATATTGCATGCATCAAGTTTATGGTATCAAATTGCATGAAAATTCACATAAACACAATTTAATACGACAAAACTTAGATTAAGCACTTAAACTCAGAATTAAGCATCGACATAGCTTGCATGCATCCAGATAACATTGCTCAAAACAACAATTGAGCTCAAATTGGCCTCCAAGCCATTTAACCATTTCAACTTATGCCCTTTGAGTCTCTTGGTGACTCATCCTATATTCTACCACAATTTATTCTCATTCTAGCAAATAGTAAGCTTCCCCTTTACCTTAGGTTCGTGCTTGATGAATCTAATCACTGGAATTTGCCAGATCTCCCCAGAATCCACAATCTCCATTTTCAGTCCCCAAACAGGTTTGACAGGGTCCAAAAGCCAGAAGATTTGACATAGCAATTGGCCAAAGAAATTGGGGAAAATAGTTAGAATTCAAAGTAGATAACATGAACTAGAGAATCAAAGAGGTTTGAGACTTAAAGGTTAACTATGCTTACCAAAATCGAATCTGGAATTCAGCTTCCAGAACCAGAACAACAGAGAACTCAGACTCAAACTCTTAGCTTCCAAGCTTGATTCCTCCACCCACACGAACACTCAACTTACAAGGTGCATATCACTGGAAAGCTCTTGATTTAAGCTTTCCAGAAAGGTGTGTTTCACCCTCTAACTCTCAAAGAAGAAGACGAATTGCTCAGAACGAATTTGGAACCCTAATTACCCTTCTTCAACAAGAATTGCAGCAATCAACCCTTGATTCTTCAGCAATTCCACTATTTATAGACAAATTAAGATAGCATGCAAGGCGACACGCGTCTCCCACCATGAATCGAGTGGGATTCGTGGCGAATTCTGGGTTAAAACGCGTGATTACTCATCAGACGCACTAACCCAGTTTTCTGAGTTCATCGTGTAACCGGTTACAAAGCCCCTCTAACCGGTTACATATTGGTAAAATTCAAAAATTAATAATTTAATTACTCTTTCTTCAAAAACCTTTTTAATATTGCAATTAGGTCCCAAACCAAGGACTAAATTGCAATATTCATATTTTTGTACAAAATAACCATATAAAAATATATCTCATATTTTTATAATAAAAACACATAATGTACAAAAACTAAAACCTTCAAAATTCAATTATAAAATAATTGTTATAATTAATTTCTTGGTTATTTGGGAAACGAAAATTAGGGGTGTTACAATCAACACTACGGATATGTTTACAATATTAAAAAGGCGTTGTCTCGAGAGATTTTTTGTAGTTAAGGTACTATTAAGCCGAATTCAAATTATTCGTCAAGGTTAAAGGTGTTTATAATTGAGCAAGTATAAATTAAAAAGGAAAAATTTTCTAGACCAAATTTTTGAATAGCAAGTATTCTATATTTTGGAAATATTTATTATTTTCAAGATATAAAAACAAGGGTGTCACAAGAGGCGGGCCCAACACCATAAAGATGACACATAATTTTTTTTTCTCATCTTCTTCTTCCTCTGCTCATCAAATTGGAGAGGAAAAAAAATTTCATGCAAAAAAAACACATACTATTCTAGATCAGATTAGAGAGATAAAAACAACAAAAACGAAAATTAAAAGGCGAAGAAGGAAAGGGGAAAAAGGGAAAACCCTATAATCCCAAATCTAGGTGCCAACACAAAATTGATGCTGGGGAAGTAATCCAGCACATGCAGAGCGGATTTGAGTCGTTTGTGAGCCAATTTTGCAGTGAGGGAGTGAAGATCAAATGTGTGAATGAGGAGAGAAGACCGAGATATTATCGAGTTTGTGAGTGAGGAGAGAAATGGGTTTGAAGACGGAAGAGAAGAAGAAGGTAAAGAGAAAAATGGCCACGAGGAAGAGCGTGTGAGGAGGGAGTGAATATCGAGGGAAGAAGAAGATGCTTTGAGAGTAGTTGTGAGTTGAGAGTATACTATTTGGGCAACATATTTTTACTTGGAATAGTGTAAATGTACTGTAAATATGATTTTTCGGTGTATTTGTTGAGTGCTTTGAGTAGCAATAATTTAGTTTTATTATTTATATTTTTAATGTATATATAATAATTTTATATATTTTTTAAATTATTGTTGTTGAATTATTTGTATTAATTTAATAATGATTTAATTTTTATTATAATATGTAATATTATTTTAATACAATATGTAAAAAGTAATGAGGTAGGATGTGAGATCTATTCAAGAATTATGGTTGAGTTTTTGGTGTTGGAGCAAATTTGTACTATCTCTGTCCCTAAATATAAGACATTTTTGACACTTTTATCTTGTCATTATTTATAAGACTCTATACCAATTTCCAATGACCATTAATTACTTTTTTTCTACAAACACTCAATACTCCAATACAATAATATAACACTTTTTAGATGATTCTCAATAATATTTATAGGGATAATTTGGAAAATACATATCAAAAATTCACATTTCTAATACAATTAACTAAATTAATCAAATTTCTTAATTGACGTGAAATCTCCTAAGCGTCATATATATTGGGATGGAGGGAGTAATTAAATTACTTAGGATATGAAAATGTGCTAAACAATACTTCCTCTGTCCCCTAATATAAGTCACTTTTAGCTAATTCAAGCAGATTAAGAAAAATAATTATTACTCTCAAATTTATCAAAAAAATATGTTGTCATTCCAAAGTTACCCCTGTTTAAAACTTTACAAATCTATTCATTTCTCTCTCTATTGTAATTATTATTCTATCACTCTTATGCAATTATGAGGAGTATATTTGAAATAAACTCTTTAATACTACCTAGATATTATAAAACGATTTATAGAAAGTGACATCAATTCTATCAAAATGATGTTCTATAAAGGGAATAGAGATAGAGAAAATAATATAAAAAAATGTTGTGAAAACCAGAACCAAGAGTTAAAAATGCTTTATATTTTACTTGGCAGCTTTATTGAGAACCACCTGTCATATCTCCGTGTCAAGTTATAATGGACGAAACTTACGTGTGAAATTATATTTTGGTCTACTTGGCTCCTAAATTCAAACTTTAGTCAACCACATCGGAAAATGAATACTCTTAAATGAACTCTCTTATGAATGATAGCGGTGGCCTTTAACGTCGTATGGAAAATGAATACTCTCACAGTACATGAACATGAGTGATGTTATATAAACATCAAAAATTAACATCAACATCTAACACTTATTTCTTTTAGTAAATAAAGGAGAGATAAAATACACGGTGATTTGAAATGATTTTAATTTAGTTTCTAAAAAAAGATAAATGTTGGATATTGATGTTGAATTTAGATGTTCACCAAACATTATTGCACGAACATTAAGACTAATAGTGGTGGCCTTTGATGTAACACCCCTAATTTTCGTTTTCCAAATAACCGAGAAATTAATTATAACAATTATTTTATAATTGATTTATATTAGTTTTGAAGGTTTTAGTTTTTATACATTATGTGTTTTTATATATAAAAATATGAGATATATTTTTATATGGTTATTTTGTACAAAAATGTGAATATCGTAATTTAGTGCTTGAGTTGGGACCTAATTGCAATATTAAAAAGGTTTTTGAAGAAAGAGTAATTAAATTATTAATTTTTGAATTTTATCAGTATGTAATCGGTTAGAAGGGCTCTGTAACCGGTTACACGATGAACTCAGAAACTGGGTTAGTGGATTTTGATGAGTAATCACTTGATTAATGCATGGAATCGCCACGAAAACAGCCTCAGATTAGTGGATAACACGCGTCATCGTGCATGTTATTCTAATTTCTCTATAAAAGGCGGAATTGTTGAAGGTTGGGGGTTGATTTCTCTGAATTCAGGGTTGAGAGGCTTGATTAGGGTTTCTGATTCGTGTGGCCAAATTCTTCTTCTTCTCTGAGTGTTGGTGAACGAGTGATACACATTCACAAAGCTTGCATCAAGGGCTTTGTGTTGATATAAAACTTGTGAGCTGAGAGTCCTTGTGTGAGGAGAAATCAATCTTAGAAGTTGGAGTTGGAAAGCTGAATTCTGTTTTCTCTTGTTTCTGGAAGCTGAGTTTGAGTTTTGATTTTGGTAAGCACACAAACCCTTTTGGTTTCAAATCTGTTCATACCTCTAGTGCATGTTGCAGAGAATTCAATTTGACCATTTTCCCCAATTCTTAATTTGGTTTTGCATGTCAATTTCCCTGGTTTTGGTACCCTGTCCAACTCTACCTGCATGAAGTGGATTTGGTGGAAATCTGTGTTGGAACCTTTCTCTCTGCAATGTTTTGGATCAAGCACGATTTAGAGGTATGGGAGAAGTTTACCTTATACTAGATTTAGACTAAAATCATGTGTTTTAGGACTTGAGTCAACAAAGACTCAAAAGGGCATTATGTGAAAAGGTTAAAAAGGCTTGGAGGCCAAGTTACAGTTCAAATCTGTTTTGAGCAGTTTTGATTTGATGCATGCAAGTGATTTTGATTCTTGAATCATAATCTAAATGCTTAGTATGAGTTTTGTGGTATTAAATTGTGTTTATGTGGGTTTTTATGCAATTTAATACTCTAAATTGAATGCATGCAAATGGATTATGTTTCTGTGGTGAAACATGTTTAAATTAAGGTATGTGAACTCTATTGAGTGTTGAAATTGGTTAGATTTGAGTATTGAAAAGAATGGTATGCAAAACCTCATTTTTCAGTGTACAGACTGCATAATCTAACCGGTTATTCGATATTTGTAACCGGTTAGATACTGTAATTTTGCAAAGAAAATGAATTTCTGAAACTGGTCCTGTGCTCTTTCCATTTTACTCGAGTCTATACTCTAATTTCACTTGAAATCAATCTGAAAATATGTTGATGAATATAGTTTGGTTCAGATTGAAATTGAATAGTTAATGCCTTAATGTTATGAGACAATTTCAAGAGGAAGTTGTGCTCATTTGGAATTGGATTGTGATTTAGACTTTGAATGATGAAATCAGTGGAATTTGAGGTATAAAACAATGCTGAAAACTTGTTATGGATTGGGTAGAGAATTCAAGAAAAAGGGTTTTCTGAATTGCAATGGTTAACCAGTTCAGGTCTGTAATTTTAACCGGTTAGCCTGAGATTGTAACCGGTTAGTACCTGAAACTGGAAAATAAAAGTTGACTCTTTTAAATGAAAAATTTGATAACATTGGTTGAGATTTCCCAATCCAAGTTTAATGGCATGTTTTTAAGTAAATTCATGGATGAATTTTGGTGCCAAAGGTTATACCTCAAATTAATCATTCAAAAAAGAAATTGAGGTATCTCTAAATCACAATAATTAAATTAAAGATAAAAACCAACCTTAATGATTGTGCATTCATGCATAGAGAATGGAAGATGGGTTGGTAGGAAACGATTATCATATTTTGGGAATATGAGGAGGGTACTCCAGGAGTACCAAATTTGTAACCTACTTGATGACAAATTCTGGGAATGTGGCCATGTCTGGGACCTAGTTTCTTTGATGTGTTCTGGGAACACATTGGTGTGCAACCTACTTGATGACACATTTTGGGAATATGGCCAGTGTCTGAGACATGGTTTTTATACGTTCTGGGAACGTGATGCACACTCTGGGAGTGATGTTTATTTTTCCAAGTATGGTTTGCTATACGTTCTGGGAACGTGATGCACACTCTGGGAGTGATGCTTGTATATCCAAGTATGGTTTGCCATCGTTCTGGGAACGTATGGTAGTGTTCCGGGAACACACTGGTGTATTGGATGGACGTCCAAGATGGACTTATAGTGCAGGCCTCAGTTGTGGATAGAAATCATGCATCATGCCACCTGCATTATAAGAGATATAATGTTGAAAAATAGTGTGCTCATATGTATTTGCATTATTGTCTGTCCATGACATACTTGTGTTTGTATTTTAGTCTTTATTGATTATGTATAAGTATATACTTACTCCCCATGCCCTTATTAGGTGTTGATCGTATATCTAGCTTGCACAAAAGTCAGTGAAGGGAGATGTCCCTTTGGTGAATGCAGAGTGTAGAAAGTGTGGGTTGGGAACCCCTTGTGCAGATATCGAGGATCCGACCAGATGGATGTTTGGACAGAGGACCAGTGACCAGCTCTATAACATTTCTATTTTAATAGAATTTATATGATACATATTTTGGAAAGAGGTATCATAAGAGGAAGTTAGTTTCATAATAATACATATTTGGTATCCGTGGACTTGTTACACTTGATATATTTTGGGAGTATAATACGATTATTTTACTATGTTTCCGCAAACTCTGATTTTATTAGTCAACTTCATTATTAATCAAGTATTTGTGAAAAGGAATTTTCAAGGGAGGGGAAAATTCTTATTTTCAGATCTTTTTCCAACAATAACAAGTCCAAGTAATCATAAACTTATTACTTTTCTTATAAAGTTAAATGATATACAAGGAGTGTTACACTTTTATGGTATCAGAGCAATGGTCCTGACTCTTGGTCCTTGGGTGTGTGGTCCAATACACTGGTCATCGATATCTGCAATGTTTCCTGGGAAGTATGCTTTCATATACTTCCAAACTAGAGCTAAGGTTATGTGTAATGGCTCTAGATAAGTAGCTTATTCTGCTAATAAGAAGCGTTCTACGTAGTCTAAGTAGAAGTATTATAGTTGCATTCTTCTCTTTAGACATGTTGTAAACCCAGAACCATAGTGTTGGTTTATTCCATTCTCATAGAACCAGTGATAAGGAAATCTTAAAGGAGTTGTAGTTAAGTCCTTGACTCTGGAGAAGAGTATTTACCCTCACCAGTGTTAAAGTTAATTAACTTCTCCGACCGAGTGCAAGGCAGTCATCTTTTTAAAGATCAACCTTGTTGAGTTTGTTAAACTCTAAAGCTATCCTTTCTTTTGTTCCTTATGGATAAGGGTATTGATCAAAGTTGCTCTATGCCTTACCCAATCTTCTATCTCAAAGTGGAGACTCCTACAAATCTTCTTGTAGTTGTTTCCAAGGTATGTCTGAATCGTTCTATTAAGGTATTAGACTTTGTCTATCTACCTGTGTCATGATTACATCTGATCTTAAGCACAATTTGGAAGCCGAGAGATCAAGTGATCATGATTAATGTTGATAGAACAACCCTGTATTGGGATTTCCAAGCTTCGAATCTGGAATCCAATGGATCCATATGTCTGTTTCTGGGAAGCAGTGAAGGAAAGGAAGAAGGGGGGTTAAAGAAATCTTGGTTGCAAGAAATGATATTAGGTTTACCCCTGAGTAAAGAGATAGAGTTTGGAATCAAGTTAATTCTTGAAGTTGATTCTATCTTTACTACTCTTATAATATGGTACCACCGGGAATGGACAAATGGAAGAAACACGTAGAGAAGTTTCTAAAATGGTTATGGTTGGATCAGGTTAAAGGAGTCTAAGTGTTTTCTAAGATTGATTGGAGGTTGGATTAACCCCAAATCAGGATTCGGGACAAGGATACACTTAAGACTGCATTATAATCTCGATACAGACATTATGAGTAGGAAATAATGTCGTTCGGATTGACTAATGCACCTGTTCTTTTATGGACTATAAGAACGGGATCTTTAGATTATATTCGGATTCGTTTGTGGTTTACTCTAAGAATCCGGAGAAACGTGAGGAACATCTCAGGATTGTATTGAGAATCCTGCAAGAGGAGTAGTTGTGTGCTAAGCTCACCGAAAATAAGTTTTGGTTGAGCGAAGTTACATGTGAGCTTTAAAGAAGAAATTGTGGTGGATCCAGCGAAGGTGAATTCAGTGGTGTAATGTGAACAACTTCAGACTGTGGTTAAAGTCAGAAGTTTCTTAGGGCTGACTGGATACTATCGTCAGATTATTGAAGGATATTTTTGAGATCACATGGCCTTTGACCAAGTTGACTTGGAAAGATCAACTGTTTGTATGGAATGATAGGATGTTGTTTACTTATATTGGGGTAGTGATGGATTATACCCTAATATAATATGATTAGTCCAAGATGAGTTATGGAAAAATGTGAGTATATTATGATTTAAATCGTTTCAGTGATGAATTTAGTTGGAATCAAGGTATTAGATTATGATTAAATCCTATTTGAGTTGGATTGGATGATGTAAAGAAAATGGTCTTGAAATTCTTTGGTTAAATTTCTAAAACTGTACTTACTAACCGGTTAGAGTTTCTTATAACCGGTTAGAAGCTGAAAGTTTAAAATAAAAATTTAAGTCATTTTTGAAGGAACTTATGGTATCAATAAACATCTTCCTCCAATTCAAACTCAATGTCAATCACCTAAGTAAAATTTAAGGAAGGATTTAATGTGGTAAAATAACTTAATGCCTTGATTCATCATTGAAGTTGATTTAAGAGGATTGAATTATAATACTTATGGACTAATCAAAACTTAAAATTAAGGAGCTACTCCAATCGGAGAAGGTAGAGAATTGAGCTGGATGATGCAAAAGAGATAATAGGTACTAAGATAAGAAGGTTGTGATTCATGAACAAGTTTGGAGTTCGAAAATATGAATGACAATAAGGAGAAGAAGAGTAGAATATAAGACAAAGGTGATGGATGGAGTTTCTTAAAGATTATGGCTTTGAACTCCATTATCATCCTGGCAAAGCGAACGTAGTTGCAAACGATTTGAGCAGAAAGGCTATTCATGTGAGCTCAATGATGGCAAGGAGGCTATTCTGATCGAGGAGTTCAGAGACCAAAGTCTGGCAATGCAAGTAGAACTATCTAGTCTTAGATTAGGAATGTTGCAAATGACCAACGAGTTCTTGAATAAGATTCGTGAATTACAACAAAAAAAATGAGGAGTTGAAAGAAACGAATGAGATTTAATCTTTGGAATTAAAGTCAGGGATTATGGATATTAGAATATGGAGGCAAGGGATTTATGAAATATTTTTTAGAACACCCTAGATGAGAAATCCAAAGGCATGAACTTCAAGAATAGATTATGTTCGAACCCAAGTCAGCTATCAACTATCAAGGAATAAGGAATTTCTCGATGTTGGTAAGCATGTATGAGGACTATGGGAAAGCACATGAATTTCATGCGAGAAATGTCTGAGTTCAGAATAAGAGAAAGATTGATGAAATAAAGGCCCAACTTGAGAAAAGGGAAAAGTAAGTAGGAGAAGACCAACCACGGAAATATCAAGGTTAAGGAATCCTCGACTGAAGAAAAGTGACTAAGGAGGAAATAGGGAAGGGAACATTTGTCCATCTCAAGGTGAAAAATGTGAAGCACATCACTTTGAGTTTAGTTGTGATGTACCTAAGGGAATAGTCAATTTCGATTGCAGGAAGCTGAAGTATTATTCACCGAATTGTCCTCAAGGAAAAGGTGAGAAAGGAATGGACGAATCAAGCACAAGAAGAGTTCACCAACTGAAATGTGAGTTGAGTCTACTCCTGACATAGACAACCCAAGCCTATCTCTTCCTTTGATCTGAGTTAACGTAGTTAACTGTTTTTGATTACGTTAATCTAAACGTTTGAGAATATCAATATCCTGTTGGAAGTTCAACTCCAATACCCGGATTAATAAAGACTCGGGCACTGTGTCTTAAGTTAAGGCAGGGAGACAAACCTGTAACTATACCTCGGGGTTTTTCCCTCTTGTTGGCATTATCAATAGAAGCAATTCTTTCTGTGATCAAAACCCTTATCACAGTTGGATGTGATAATTCTGTGGACCCTACAGAAATAGAAAGATCAGTTATGGCTAGAGAGATTAACAACCACCGGGATAGGACAAATCTTTGTCTCCCCAACGGAAATGTCTCTAGAACTTGACTATCTAACTAAGTCTGATAGTGATAATTACCCGGCCTATCTTTAAGTTCATCTAACTTAAAGACCTGTCGTATGGTCTTTCTTGTGAAATATTATATCTAAAAGGGATGATTTTTTTATTAATGGTTTGAATATTAGGATTGATCACCTTAATGTCTCAGGCTGTTAAGGAACGAAGTCATACGAATGTTTCTTTGATCGTGCTCGAGAGATCAGAGTGCGCAGCCCAAAAAGTTTTTCCCCAAAAAGTTTATTGAAAAGTGTTTTATTTGAAGAATGTTTATGTGAAGTGTATTACTCAAAAGAGTATTTCTTTTAAAAATAAATTCTTTCACATAAGAGTTTCTATGTAAAGAATCTTTATTGTTTAAATTGAAAAGTTCTATTAGATATGTTTCGAAATAAAAGAACTATATCGAAACTCTTTTAAGTGGGGGAGGACCCTAAAGAACAAATTTTTGGAGCTAGATGAAGTTTTTTTTAGTATAAAAACACTTTGGAAAAGTGGAAAATTTCAGAAGATGAATTTCGGGGACGAAATTCCTTTTAAGTGGGGGAGTAGTGTAACACCCCTAATTTTCGTCTCCCAAATAACCAAGAAATTAATTATAACAATTATTTTATAATTGATTTATATTAGTTTTGAAGATTTTAGTTTTTGTACATTATGTGTTTTTATATATAAAAATATGAGATATATTTTTATAAAAATATGAGATATATTTTTATATGGTTATTTTGTACAAAAATGTGAATATTGTAATTTAGTCCTTGGGTTGGGACCTAATTGCAATATTAAAAAGGTTTTTGAAGAAAGAGTAATTAAATTATTAGTTTTTGAATTTTATCAGTATGTAACCGGTTAGAAGGGCTCTGCAACCGATTACACGATGAACTCAGAAACTGGGTTAGTGGATTTTGATGAGTAATCACTTGATTAATCCATGGAATCGCCACGAAAACAGCCTCAGATTAGTGGATAACACGCGTCATCGTGCATGTTATTCTAATTTCTCTATAAAAGGCAGAATTGTTGAAGGTTGGGGGTTGATTTCTCTGAATTCAGGGTTGAGAGGCTTGATTAGGGTTTCTGATTCGTGTGGCCAAATTCTTCTTCTTCTCTGAGTGTTGGTGAACGAGTGATACACATTCACAAAGATTGCATCAAGGGCTTTGTGTTGATATAAAACTTGTGAGCTGAGAGTCCTTGTGTGAGGAGAAATCAATCTTAGAAGTTGGAGTTGGAAAGCTGAATTATGTTTTCTCTTGTTTCTAGAAGCTGAGTTTGAGTTTTGATTTTGGTAAGCACACAAACCCTTTTGGTTTCAAATCTGTTCATACCTCTAGTGCATGTTGCAGAGAATTCAATTTGACCATTTTCCCCAATTCTTAATTTGGTTTTGCATGTCAATTTCCCTGGTTTTGGTACCCTGTCCAACTCTACCTGCATGAAGTGGATTTGGTGGAAATCTGTGTTGGAACCTTTCTCTCTGCAATGTTTTGGATCAAGCACGATTTAGAGGTATGGGAGAAGTTTACCTTATACTAGATTTAGACTAAAATCGTGTGTTTTAGGACTTGAGTCAACAAAGACTCAAAAGGGCATTATGTGAAAAGGTTAAAAAGGCTTGGAGGCCAAGTTACAGTTCAAATCTGTTTTGAGCAGTTTTGATTTGATGCATGCAAGTGATTTTGATTCTTGAATCATAATCTAAATGCTTAGTATGAGTTTTGTGGTATTAAATTGTGTTTATGTGGGTTTTTATGCAATTTAATACTCTAAATTGAATGCATGCAAATGGAATATGTTTCTGTGGTGAAACATGTTTAAATTAAGGTATGTGAACTCTATTGAGTGTTGAAATTGGTTAGATTTGAGTATTGAAAAGAATGGTATGCAAAACCTCATTTTTCAGTGTACAGACTGCATAATCTAACCGGTTATTCGATATTTGTAACCGGTTAGATACTGTAATTTTGCAAAGAAAATGAATTTCTGAAACTGGTCCTGTGCTCTTTCCATTTTACTCGAGTCTATACTCTAATTTCACTTGAAATCAATCTGAAAATATGTTGATGAATATAGTTTGGTTCAGATTGAAATTGAATAGTTAATGCCTTAATGTTATGAGACAATTTCAAGAGGAAGTTGTGCTCATTTGGAATTGGATTGTGATTTAGACTTTGAATGATGAAATCAGTGGAATTTGAGGTATAAAACAATGCTGAAAACATGTTATGGATTGGGTAGAGAATTCAAGAAAAAGGGTTTTCTGAATTGCAATGGTTAACCAGTTCAGGTCTGTAATTTTAACCGGTTAGCCTGAGATTGTAACCGGTTAGTACCTGAAACTGGAAAATAAAAGTTGAGTCTTTTAAATGAAAAATTTGATACCATTGGTTGAGATTTCCCAATCCAAGTTTAATGGCATGTTTTTAAGTAAATTCATGGATGAATTTTGGTGCCAAAGGTTATACCTCAAATTAATCATTCAAAAGAGAAATTGAGATATCTCTAAATCACAATAATTAAATTAAAGATAAAAACCAACCGTAATGATTGTGCATTCATGCATAGAGAATGGAAGATGGGTTGGTAGGAAACGATTATTATATTCTGGGAATATGAGGAGGGTACTCCGGGAGTACCAAATTTGTAACCTACTTGATGACACATTCTGGGAATGTGGCCAGTGTCTGGGACATGGTTTTTATACGTTCTGGGAACGTGATGCACACTCTGGGAGTGATGTTTATTTTTCCAAGTATGGTTTGCTATACGTTCTGGGAACGTGATGCACACTCTGGGAGTGATGCTTGTATATCCAAGTATGGTTTGCCATCGTTCTGGGAACGTATGGTAGTGTTCCGGGAACACATTGGTGTATTGGATGGACGTCCAAGATGGACTTATAGTGGAGGCCTCAGTTGTGGATAGAAATCATGCATCATGCCACCTGCATTATAAGAGATATAATGTTGAAAATTGGTGTGCTCATATGTATTTGCATTATTGTCTGTCCATGACATACTTGTGTTTGTATTTTAGTCTTTATTGATTATGTATAAGTGTATACTTACTCCCCATGCCCATATTAGGTGTTGATCGTATATCTAGCTTGCACAAAAGTCAGTGAAGGGAGATGTCCCTTAGGTGCATGCAGAGTGTAGAAAGTGTGGGTTGTGAACCCCTTGTGCAGATATCGAGGATCCGACCAGATGAATGTTTGGACAGAGGACTAGTGACCAGCTCTATAACATTTCTATTTTAATAGAATTTATATGATACATATTTTGGAAAGAGGTATCATAAGAGGAAGTTAGTTTCATAATAATACTTATTTGATATCCGTGGACTTTTTACACTTGATATATTTTGGGAGTATAATATGATTATTTTACTATGTTTCCGCAAACTCTGATTTTATTAGTCAACTTCATTATTAATCAAGTATTTGTGAAAATGAATTTTTAAGGGAAGGGAAAATTCTTATTTTCAAATCTTTTTCCGACAATAACATGTCCAAGTAATCATAAACTTAGTATTTTTCTTATAAAGTTAAATGATATACAAGGAGTGTTACATTTGACGTGGTATGCCAAATTCCCTCATTATTTATACTCCTATCTCATTTATAAGAAAAAAAAAACATTTTTAATAGTCTTAGATATAAACAAAAATTTACTAATTTTCTATTCTCAATACAAATTATTCTTAAAATATCCTCATAATGTGATATAATCATTTAAGTTTTATTTCATTTTCAATGTAAATTTACTAAAGTAGTTTATTTCTTTTATGAATTTAAGAAAATTAAATACATTCAACTAACTTTCTTAACATGTGAGAAGTAGTTATTTTTGCTTAAAAATGAGATCGGAGGGAGTAATTCATACTACATATTTCCTAAATATAAGATATTTTTAATACTTTAATTTTATCCCCATTTATAAAACCATATACCAATTTTCAGTGATCATTAATTATTTCTTTTCACATATATTTTTAAATAGAAATTAGAGGAGTAATAAATTAGCCAAGATTTCGTGCAATGCACATATATTTTTAAATTTAAAAATACATATAAATTTTTTAAAAAAATTAAAATTGTAAGTTTATGTTGGTAGATGATTACTTTTAATGTACTACTTCCCTCCCTAAATATAAAATTATTTTTATAATTTTATTTTATCCTTATTTATAAGACTATATACCAATTTTCAATGACTATTAATTACTTTTTTTTTCCTCAAACACCCCTATTTATTTAAGACTTTTTAAATTCCCAATAATATTAATAAGGGTAATTTTAAAAACACATATACAAAGTTCATATTTCCTATACAATTAACTAAATTACTAGTACTCAATAAACTTTCTTAATGGACGTGAAATCTCCCTAAGGAATCCTATATATAGGGACTGAGGGAGTATTTGTTTACATATTCCCCAGCAAGATTAGAAAAGCCTTTGTATTATTGCATTTAAATTTTAAAAATAATTTATTTTCTCGGTATATTGTATTCTTTAAATTTACCATCATTCATGTTAAAATTTCATTTTTTTAATCTTTTAATGAGTACTCTTCCAATCTCATTTTAAAATAAAAATAACTAACTTCACACCTATTAAGAAAATTAGTTGAGTGCATTTAATTTTCTCAAATTCAAAAAAAAATAGACTACTTTAGTAAATTTACATTGAGAATGAAACAAAAATTAAACGATTCAACCACATTATAAGGATATTTAAGGAATAATTGTATTGGGAATATAAAATTAGTTACGTAATTTTTACTTATATCTAAGACCATTAGTTACGTAATTGAGATTAGAGGGAGTATATCTTATTATTTAAAAAACGAATTTATATATAATACTCTCCCATATCATTATTAAGTATAGGCATATTTAGATGTGTAATATCCACAAATTTTATTTAATTTCTTTGTAAATATTGGCCAAGATTTGGTAATAAAATGATATGTTAATTATGACAAAAAGGTGTAAGAATTGATTATTTGATTTATAAGAAAAGAAAAATATAAAATTTGAGAAAAAAAACAATGTCAAATTATTTTGATTGTTTCGCATGAGCGAAAATTCTTTACTGAAACAAAACCAGCCATAAGTTCAGAAATATGAATTTGAGTCGAGGGTTTTTATTTTGCACCTAAAGGTCTATGGATGCCACCCCAATTGTTTAAATAATACCTACTATGCCCTTTAAAAAAAACATAATTTAACACGGGTCGTAGTGGGTACTTACGACTTGAAGGTCGTAATACCCTTACGATCCTTTAAAAAACTAAGTTTTTGAATAGGTCGTAAGGGGGTATTACGACCTAAAAGTCGTAGCATCCCCTTACGACCCATTCAAATAATCAACTTCTGATTGGGTCGTAAGGGGGTGCTACGATCAAAAACTAAGTTTCTGAACGGGTCGTAAGGGGGTGCTACGACCTGTAGGTCGTAAGAACCCCCTACGACCCGTGTTAAATCGTAATTTTTTTTAAATATAAAACCCCTAAACCCTTTACTTGTGAAACATTGTTTTGGTATCAGCTTTTATTCTCCATCATACTAATATTATTGCTTTTAATGGCTGTAGTTGAACTTGAATTACCCGAGAAACAATGTAATCTCCAAAAGTCATGCATAAAGTATAAAAAACATGTTTTTGATTTGTATTTTTTCAATAATTTATTGAATTTGAATCCTGAATTTATGGATGGTCGTAACCATGTGTTACGACCGACAGATTTTGGTCAGGTCGTAGCCCAGTGTTACGACCTATGTTTTTGTCTTGGTCGTAACACTGGGTTACGACCTCTGTTTTTTTCATGGTCGTAACACTAGGTTACGACCTTTTTTGTAATATAACTTTTTTTTTTATTCTAAATTTCTAATGTAACTTTTTTTTTTTAAATCCTAATATTACTTTTTTTTATTCTAAATTTCTATTATAATTTTTTTAAATCCTAATATTACTTTTTTTATTCTAAATTTCTAATATAACTTTTTTTTTAATTTTAAATTCCTACTATAACTTTCTTTTTTTTTTTCATCCTTTTTGTTTTTAAATTCCTAATGTAACATTGTTTTTTTTTTCATTTTTTTATTTTAAATTCCTAATGTAACATTGTTTTTTCATTTTTTTTATTTTAAATCCTAATATAACTTTGTTTTTTTCATTGAACAATGCTATTGCAGATTATAGTGATGACTTTTCACATAATAAGATCTTCGCAAGTAGAGACGAATTGATCCGTTGGGTTCAATCTGTTGGAAGAGAACAAAAACATGTGATCGTTATATATCGGTCAGACACAGGCGGACTGACGTATAAGGGAAGACCTGGGGTTTTATTGGCTTGCGAAAGAAGTGGAAAATATAGGAAAAGAACAAAAGGTGAGGTTAGTCGCAAGTCTGATTGCCCTTTCAGGATTAACGCCTGGGATCTTGGTAATGGAAAAGGTTGGAAGCTTTTAGTCAAATGTGGCGTCCACAATCACAAACCATGTGAAAGCTTGGAGGGTCATTATGGTAGGCCAACCAAAGAGGAAAAGGAGTTAATCGAGAACTTGACAAAGGCAGGGGTTAAACCGAAGGAAATTCTGATTAGTTTGAAAGAATGGAACAAGAACAATACTATTACCTCGAGACAAGTTTACAATGAGCATCAACGATATAGAAAAAGTATCAAACATCCCAGGACACAGATGCAACATTTATTACACAGATTGACTTCTTCTGGATATGTGACACATTATGTAAATGATGAAGAATGTGATGTGTTGAAGGCCATTTTTTGGGCACATCCAAGTGGAATATCATTATTCTATTTGTTCAGTATTGTTCTTGTTATGGATAGTACCTACAAAACCAATAGATACAAGTATCCGCTTCTTGAGATCGTAGGTCAAACATCCACAGAGAAGACGTTCCATGTTGCTTTTTGTTATATGGAGGCTGAAAATGTAAAAACTACAATCGATGGGTGAATTAACCAAGGAACACTAGAAAAACACCAAGATGGGGGGGTTGAATAGGTGTTTAAGAAACATTGAAAGATTTTCGAAAGAAACAAATCGAAACAATTTAAAACGAATGATTTTTACAAAAACATCAGCCCTTAATCGATTAAGCAAAACAAATAATCAATTAAGCCTTGAAAAACACAAGTTAATCGATTAATCTGGTCTGTTAATCGAGTAATGCCTGAAAGAAGATTTTTGCTTAATCGATTAACACCTTCAGTTAATCGATTAACCACTGTTAAAACTGAAAAATCACTTTTCAATCGAATACGAAAATCAATCAATTAAGACATAAGATCAGAGATTAAGCGGAATTGATTAACACCAATGTTCTTATTGATTACCTAGGTTATGAAAATGATTTTCTAAAATTCAATTTACACAATTAAACACTCATTCAATCAATTATGGAAAATCAATTTTTTCTAGGTTTTCAAGCAAGAACAATATGAAATGACAAGAATGTAAAGAGTTAAGGGAATAAAGATACTGCACAGAGATTTATCCTGGTTCACTCACAACCACCGTGAGCTACATCCAGTCCCCTCTTCAACCAAGAGAGATTCTTCATTCAAGGAATTAGAATTCTCAAATTACAAGTAATACGCCTCTCAAGACTCCCTTCTTGATAGCCTCCAAGAGATACCTCACTCTTGTCTTGCAATCCTATTGAAATCTAATCTAACCTCTTCCCTTGCTTGTTGATAACCCCACAACAAGTCTTCCAATTGCTTGTTGATTCCTCACAACAAGACTTCCAATTTGCTTGTTAACACAACAAGACTTCCAACTTGATTTGCTTGATGAACAACCACCAAGACTTCCTTTTGTTGTAGATAGCTTGCCTTCTTTGCAATGATTACAACCCAATTGAAAACAATAACAATCCTATGAATCTCTTTCAAGAACTATGAAAATATCAACACATGAGATTCAAAGATTCTTGATCAAAGAATATGAAAATGAAAGCTTTGATCTTTTGAAAGTGAGAGAGAAAGTTGAGAGAATAGTGTGGCTTTGATCTTTTCAAAAATGATATAAAAAATGAAATTGATTTGCTCTCATCATTCACAAAGGTTGGGAAATGTTTTATATAGAATACCCAAAAGTTAGGAAACTTAAAAACTCATTTTGAGAAGTGAAAAACGTATTTTAAAAGCCAGTACAGAAGGTGTTAATCGATTAACCTATAGCCTTAATCGATTAAGCACTGTTAAAAGTGTGTTAATCGATTAGTCACTTTACTTAATCGATTAGCCACGGTAAAAGTCAATTAAAAACTTGTTTTCTCAAATCTAAACCTTTTCTTTCAAACCTTTAAGCCACCTATTGATTTTAGGTTAAGTGAATACTCAAAATATAATATGATCATGCACTTGATAGAGATTCACTACCCTCTAATAACTCTACCCAAACTCATCAAACTCTAAGACTCAAATAAAGATATTACAATACAATACACAACTTGAATCTTCATGAGCTTGCTCTTTCTTCATTATTGTTGTTTGTTGATCTTTTTGAACTTGGTGAGCTTCTCCATAACTTGAACTTGATCAAAACATTTGTCATTATCAAAACCATCACACTGGATCTAACAATCTCCCCCTTTTTGATTATGACAAACATGTTTTGAAGTTGTTTGAAGTTGTTGATGCTTGAACCATTTGATCACTTGGTGAGACTCTTGCTCCCCCTCAATAAATGCTTTTGACATTTGAAATCCAATTGAAGTAAAGCTCTTGATTCTCCCCCTATCTTCAACAACTTTTGCTCCACCTATATAAAAACAACAAAACAACCTTTTCTCCCCCTTTTAGCATTATCAAAAAGTAATATGACAATAAAATCTTAAGCCAAAATAAGATAATTCAATGATAATTTCTTCACAACATTGATACCAATTAATCAATGATAACAATTGTAACTAATTGTAACTATACTTTGAGATGTGATACCAATTGGAAAGAAATATGACAATGAAATATGGTACCAATTGGAACTAAAGGGTCATCATATCACTTGAGAAAGCAAGATATCAATTGTAAAGAAATATCACAATAACAACAATAGCATGACAATCATATAATGATCACACAATGATACCAATTGAAGAAAATATAGTAATCATGACAAAACTTGTGAATTTCCAACACAAATTGTAAATACCAATTGTAAAAGATTAATAGTAAGATTAGAAGATACCAATTGTAAGTCCAATTGAAAGTACTTGTTGTCTCTTGTGAAAATCCACTTGATACCAAATGTGAGCTTTGTAGATATAATACCAATTGTAAAACTTCAACAATACCAATTGTACCAATTTTTAGGTCTTTCTCTTTGATACTTGAAGACGCAAATAAAGAAAAACACTTGTAAGCTTTTTGCTCTTCAATCATACCTACAAAACAATCATGCTTTGCTTTTTGGTATCCAAATAGTCTTGGATCCATTTTGTTAGTTAAGGGACTTTCACCCTTCTTAACCCAAACAAAATTTCCTTTAGGTATACCATGCACTTTAACATAACACACATTTGAAGTATGTCCATGAGTGCCACAATAGAAACATGTTGGTGTATTTGGAAAATCAAATTTAGAAAAATAAACAACATTTCTATGAGACTTACTCTTAGCATTAGTATAACCCAAACCAAACTTGTTTGAACTTTCTCTTTGAAAATTTAACAATGTGCGCAATTTAACATCACCACTTGTGAAACTTGCAAGCTTATTTTTCAAAATAGCATTTTCATCCTTAAGCAACTTGCAATTCTCACAGTCAACCACAACATTCACTCTACTAGAACAATCACAAGAAGAACTAGCATATATGAGATCAAGAGTTTCATTTTGAAGATTAAGCTCATCAACTTGTTTTTGAAGTTCTAAACTCTCTTGTTGATGTTTCAAAATGAGCTTCTTTCTTTCAATATTTTTCAAAGCTAGTTTCTTAAGTTCTTTATGCATTTCTTCATAAGCATTATATAAAATTTCATATCTAGAAGAAATTTTGGATTTAGTATTACTTACATTGCTTTCCTCTCTTTGTTCATTTGATTCATCATTTGAACTTTCTTCTTCATCTACTTGAACTAGCAAGTTAAGTGTAGAGATTTCTTCATCATCGGAAGAACTACTTGATGTGCTTTCCTTTTCTTCTTCATCATCCCAAACAATATATGCCTTTTTATGCTTTGGATGTTTCTTCTCTTTCTCCATCTTTTTGAGATACTTTGAGCACAAGTACTTGATATGACCGGGTTTTCCGCATTCATGGCAAACTACTCCTTCTTTTGTTGTCTTGGTCTTGTAGTGTGGGGAATTCTTCTCTTTTCTTTTGTCTTTGTTCAACCTTCTTTTTCTCCTTAGAAGCTTTCTAAACTTTCTTAGTAGAAGTTTCATAGACTCTTCATCAATGTCCGAATCAGAATCTTCACTATCATCGAAACTCTCTTCCTTTTTATATGAGCTTTTGGCTTTAAGAGCAATTCCTTTTCTTTCTTTGTTCTTATCCGACTCTTCATGCATATGCAAATGTCCAAGCTCCATTTCATGTTCTTGAAGCTTTCCGAAAAGTGTAGCTAAGTCCATGTTGTCCAAGTCCTTTGATTCAACAATTGCAGTAACCTTAAGTTGCCATTCCCTGCTTAGACATCTTAACACTTTGTTAACAAGTTCACAATTCATGAAAGTTTTTCCAAGAGCAATGAGATGATTAATAATATGAGTAAAATGTTTTTGCATAATACATATAGATTCATTAGGCAACATACGAAACAAATCATATTATGCATCAAAGAATTTAATCTAGCACGCCTAACTTCACTAGTGCCTTCATGTGTGACTTGCAAGGTGTCCCACATTTGTTTGGCATTTTGACATTGGGAGACTCTAAAGAACTCATCATAAGATAGAGCGGAGGTGATGATATTCTTAGCATTTAAATCATATTTAATTTTCTTTTTATCATCATCGATCCACTTATCTTTGGGGGTTAATTGAGATATACCTTCTACTTGAGTTGAGGGAATGTGAGGACCATTCTCAATGGCTTCCCAAATGTTCATGTCTATGGCTTCTATAAAGATTCTCATTCTAACTTTCCAATAAGCATAACCCTCTCCACCAAACATAGGAGGGCGACTTATCGAAGCACCTTCACCACCAAAGGGATTCGTAGAACCCATTGTAGTTTCCTCAAGGATCTTTACGAAAATAGCTCTATGCTCGTGTCTTTCGACCAAGCTCTGATACCAATTGTAAAAAATATAATCGGTGGGTGAATTAACTAAGGAACACTAGAAGAACACCTAGAAGGGGGGGTTGAATAGGTGTTTAAGAAACCTTGAAAGATTTTCTAAAGAAACGAATCGAAACAATTTAAAACGAATGATTTTTACAAAAACTTCAGCCCTTAATCGATTAAGCAAAACAAATAATCGATTAACCCTTGAAAAACACAAGTCTGGTCTATTAATCGAGTAATGCCTGAAAGAAGATTTTTTCTTAATCGATTAACACCTTCAGTTAATCGATTAACCACTGTTAAAACTGAAAAATCACTTTTCAATCGAATACGAAAATCAATCAATTAACACATAAGATCAGAGATTAAGCGGAATTGATTAACACTAATATTCTTATTGATTACCTAGGTTATGAAAATGATTTTTCCAAATTCAATTTACACAATTAAACACTGATTCAATCAATTATGGAAAATCAATTTTTTTCTAGGTTTTCAAGCAAGAACAATATGAAATGACAAGAATGTAAGGAGTTAAGGGAATAGAGTTACTGCACAGAGATTTATCCTGGTTCACTCACAACCACCGTGAGCTACATCCAGTCCCCTTTTCAACCAAGAGAGATTCTTCATTAAAGGAATTAGAATTCTCAAATTACAAGTAATACGCCTCTCAAGACTCCCTTCTTGATAGCCTCCAAGAGATACCTCACTCTTGTCTTGCAATCTTATTGGAATCTAATCTAACCTCTTCCCTTGCTTGTTGATAACCCCACAACAAGTCTTCCAATTGCTTGTTGATTCCTCACAACAAGACTTTCAATTTTCTTGTTAACACAACAAGACTTCCAACTTGATTTGCTTGATGAACAACCACCAAGACTTCCTTTTGTTGTAGATAGCTTGCCTTCTTTGCAATGATTACAACCCAATTGAAAACAATAACAATCCTATGAATCTCTTTCAAGAACTATGAAAATATCAACACATGAGATTCAAAGATTCTTGATCAAAGAATATGAAAATGAAAGCTTTGATCTTTTGAAAGTGAGAGAGAAAGTTGAGATAATAGTGTGGCTTTGATCTTTTAAAAAATGATATAAAAAATGAAATTGATTTGTTCTCATCATTCACAAAGGTTGGGAAAAGGTTTATATAGAATACAGAAAAGTTAGGAAACTTAAAAACTCATTTTGAGAAGTGAAAAACGTATTTTAAAAACCAGTACAGCATGTGTTAATCGATTAACCTATAGCCTTAATCGATTAAGCACTGTTAAAAGTGTGTTAATCGATTAGTCACTTTACTTAATCGATTAGCCACTGTAAAAGTCAATTAAAAACTTGTTTTCTCAAATCTAAACCTTTTCTTTCAAACCTTTAAGCCACCTATTGATTTTAGGTTAAGTGAATACTCAAAATATAATTTGATCATGCACTTGATAGAGATTCACTACCCTCTAATAACTCTACCCAAACTCATCAAACTCTAAGACTCAAATAAAGATATTACAATACAATACACAACTTGAATCTTCATGAGCTTGCTCTCTCTTCATCATTGTTGTTTGTTGATCTTGTTGAACTTGGTGAGCTTCTCCATAACTTGAACTTGATCAAAACATTTGTCATTATCAAAACAACCACACTGGATCTAACATAAAAGGCTTCCTACTTCACATGGGCTCTAGAGCGGCTTCGCAACTTGATTGAAAGTGATGATGTCATGTCTCATATCATAGTGACTGATAAAGAAGAAGCTCTTATTTTGGCAGTCACGAAGGTGTTTCCAACCTCTACTCACTTGCTATGTAAGTTTCACATCTCAAAGAACGTGTTGTCTAGAGTGAGGAACAAGGTGCGTGACACCGATAATAGACGCTTGGAAAGAAGTTGTAGAATCTCGAGACTTGCAAGAGTATGAAGATTATTTGAAAAAATTTAAGGATGTGTGAGGATTAATAATTTTTGAATACGTGCAACGTGTTTATCTAGAACGCAACAAGGAGAAATTTGTGGGTGTTTGGGTAAACCAATTGATGCATCTTGGTAACACCACAACTAATAGTAGAGTTTTAAAACCCAAAGATGTTTTTTTATGTGTATTTTAGTTATGTGTTTTTACGTTATATGTTTATTTTTTGTTTTAACAGGGTTGAGAGCGCTCATGCCACATTCAAAAGATTATTGAGAGATAGTCAGGGGGATATGTGCACCAACTTTGAAGCGATGAAGAATATGCTGGTATGTCAACATACTGATATTAAAGATTCTTTTGAGAGTAGTATGACCAAGGTGAATCATATGATTTCTACAAGGAGTTAAGCCACTTTGTCTCACGTAATGCGATAATACGTATTTGGGAGATCATGGAAGGTCTTCGCCAAACAGATTGGGTAAGATTACATTGTGATTGCAGAATCAGAAGGAATCACGGTCTACCATGTGAATGTGAACTTGCAAAATATTATAAAGAGGAAGTACCCATCCCTTTGGATGCAGTTCACGATCATTGGCGATGCTTGTCTTTTAATGAAAAAATAAAGACCTCTTTTTCATCAACAGAGTTTGATCCAAAACCATACGTGGATGAGATATATCGTCAAGTAGAAGCATTAGATGATAAGAGTGTGCTTGAAAAGAAAAGATATTTTCAAATATTACATGAGTTTGTGTATCCAACAATAACTTCAATGAAGCCCCCTAAATATAAAGTGAAGACAAAAGGCGGTGTGAAGGGTAGTAGAAAGGAGGCAGCACATGAAAAATCTACAAAGCATGCACCATTTCATTGGGAAAATGATGTCATGGAAGGTATACTTTTCAATCCAAGGGATCTCAATCTAAAACAAAGGGTTCACAGTCTACCAGATCAAAAACAAAAGGGTCTCAATCTACAAGTGATTGTCAATTGTGACCGTTTATTCTTTGTTAATATGTTTTTCCAATTGTGATCGTTTATTCTTCTCAATCTACAGATCCAAAACAAAGGGTTCTCAATAAAACATGTCAATAAAAAAAAAGCGTACTACATGAACATATCAAGCTTGGAGAAATATGTTGGAAGCTTTCCTTGACGTGTTACACCAGTTAATTCAAAAAATAAATGATGTTAAAAGAGATGAAAATTGTGGCTTCCGTGTGTTATCATTGTATAGATATGGCACAGAAGATAACTACATGATGATTCAACAAGAGATTATAAAGGAGATGGTTAATAACAAAGCACTGTATGTTAACATAATAGGACAGTCCCTTTATGACAAAGCATATAATGCATTATATGTTGATGAATTAGGTGTTGTATCAAGCTCGAAGTGGTTGGATGTTCCAGACATGGGACATGCAGTTGCTAATTTGTACAATGTTAGACTAGTGAGTAGTGATTATTTCGTCAACAGCAGGTAGATGTCAAACGTTCTTTCCATACAGGACATCTTTGGAAACAAGTGAGAAAAAAATTTGGGTGCTTGGACATTTTCAGAATGTAATACCCGCAATTTTCAGCATTTTAATGAAGTAAATTTTGAGAATTTCTGAGTGGGCAGTTATTTTCGAATTTGCATAAATTCATTATTTGATTTAAATTTCCGGATGGAAATAATTATTTAGAATTTATTACAAAGGTGGATTATTATGTTTTGTTTTGTGTTTTGAAGGAATTATTATTTATTGACTTATTTGATTACGTAACTTGGAAAATTCATAACTTTTGATCTATAAATCCTGATTGGACGAATTTACAGTCAAAACGATCGTATTAAAATGTAGAATTTATTTTGGTGCAGTTTGGGATTTATTTTATTGTTCACGAAATTTTTATTATTTTGAGGAAGTTATAATATTTTATTTTAGTAAATTTAATTATGATTTTTAAAGTGGAATTTACTGTATTGGAAAAAAATATTATTTTCTACTGCAGGGAAGTACTGTACGGTTTTAAGAGTTTATTTTGTGCATTTTGAATTTTAAATTGTTAGACATATAATTATGAGTGCACAAGACCCTGGGGTAACCCAATTAAATACATCATATCCTAATTAATGAATAGCCACCCTACTAGTACCCTATGGGAGACAAGTTATTAATTGCCCTATCCTAAACAAATTTCCAACCAATGCATGTGTTCCCTCTGTTTAATTATTCTATCCAAAACTAACCTACATAAACCCACCTACAAGATATTAATTAACCATCATACCCATGAAATAAAATGCAAACCCCACCCCCTAAAACAATAATGATGGAGCCGTGAGGGAGCATGAGTCAAGGGGTGACTCTTGGAATTTTTGCAACACAATTTTTAAGTCCATGAACCCCACTTTATTGGTTGATTATAAATACCCCCTCCCTTACCCATTTCCCTTTGTTCTTACCATTTCATTTAGACAAAAAAAATAATAACAAGAAGAGAGGAGCCATAGAGAGAGGGGAGGCCGAGGCACTAGAGGAAGAAGGAGGAGGATCTTTAGCTCATTCCTCACCTTGTTTTCATTTTCTCTTCTAGGTATATATTCGCATTCCATTTCTTATCTTCCTTGTATGATTTTATTTTCGGTTTTTATGAGCCTTTAACCATGAGTTGTTGATTTGTTTATGCATGTGTATTTTTATGATAAAGCTTTGAGTTTTAGTTATTTTCATGCTTGAATCAAAGATTGAAAAATGAAAAATGGACATGCATCAAGTCATATGAGTCCCACGGTTTTGTCATTTTGAAAACCCATATGATTTTTGTTTTTATTTTCAATTTGGATTAAAGAAATAAAGAAGGATTTTGTTGATCTTGAAGTATATGAGTTGGTGTTGTAAGAAATTTTTGATTTTTTTTTCTTTGTGTACCATTCGGCCAAAACAAGAACAAAAGGGAATGGATTTCTATTTTTGATGCATGTCATATTTTTGTGTTCCTTTATGATTTTGAAGTCCTAAAGATTAAAGATTTAAGCTTTTGATTGAAAAATGGACATGCACCATGAAATGGAGCTCCCGGTTTTTGGTCTCTTGTGTTTAAAATAATTTTTGAACTTTGATTTATGTTTTTATGCTTGATTATGAGTTGATTAGTATGTTCATGAACTATGAGTTGTTGATTTGCACAAATTTTTCTTATTTCTTCATTGCATGTCACGACCTAGGGTTGAAAAAGTGGAAAATGAAATTGTTTTCCCATGCATGTAATTGATCAATGATTCTTGCTAATTATTTGATATACTTTTCGGTTTCTATGAGGGAATGCATGAATAAATGAATTTGCTTTGATTTGTTGCTAAAGGTGCCACGTTTTTGTTCTTGTTTATACCCAAGATGATTTTTGTTTTCCTTTCTAATATTTGATTCTTGAACTTGAATTCATTATGTGAATGTTGATTTATATTGTGAAAAGATTTTGATTTTTCTCTCCTTAGGCCATTCGGCCAAGACAAAAAAATAAAGGGAATGAGTTTTGTTTTGATGCATGTTATATTTTTAAGTTTCTCATTGATTTTCAAGCCCTAATGTGTAAAGATTTAAGCATTTAGAGTTGAAATGAACATGCATGGGTAAAAAGGAACCATACGGTTTTTATGAGCTTTTTCTCAAAGTGTTTGATTTTTGTTTTTTTTAAGTTGTTTGGTGTTAAGAGTAAAGGATCAAGCTTTAATTTTTATTGATTTTAAAATATATGTTTATGAGTTGTTTGTTGTGTAAAAGTTCCTCATTTTCCCTCTTAATGATTCGGCCAAAATGAAAAAGGGGAGGAACAAAATTGATTTTTTGATGAATGATTGATTTTAAGCTTTGATCTTTGATCTTTAAGTACATGCATGTTGAAATCAAGCTTGAAATGAACAAAATAAAAATGCATGAATTTTTTAAGCCTATACGGTTTTGTCTATTTGTTTTTGTCTAAATGATTTGTTTTGATGTTTTGATTATGTTTGAATAAGGGAAATAGAATGGATTCTCTGAAGTGTATATTGGTGTGTTGATTTATTTGCATAAAATCTCTATTTCTTATATGTATAATTCGACCTAAGTGTACTAGTATGGAAAATAAATCGGTTCAAGTATGCATGTTGTATTTGGGTTGAAGTAAATTGTTCTCTTGCTCATTGATTTGGTTTTGAAAGAAAAGTGAGTGAGAAATTGATTTTTGTGGATTATGTGTGCAAATGTGCTATACGGTTTTGTGTGTGCGCATACTTAATGTAACACCCCGATTTTGTGAATTCAATGCTCCTAATTATGTGGATTATGTTTTGATGATGACAAAATAATTAACAAATCATGCCTTGAAGATATTGCAACATCAACATCAACAAGAAGTCAAGAAAAGAAGACAAGTGCCCAATCATTCTCAATCAAATATTAATTGTAAATTTCTAATTTATGTTGAGAGTGGTTGAGAGTGGGTAGAAATAGTTAGTCTCTTCTAGGAATAAATTTTTATATGTTTATTAAGTTGAGATTGACCAAAAATTAATACTTGAGAGGAAAAATAAAATTGAAAAATAATTTTTCCCATATCTGATCAAAATACTCGAGTATTTTGATAAAGACTCGAGTATATACTCGAGTATTTATAGAAAAACTCGAGTATTTGTGCCAGGTCAGCAATTATGACCGTTAGTCTTGTTCGTGCACCAATTCACTCGTGACCGACCAAAAAGACTCGAGTATTTACCAAAAGACTCGAGTATTTTTGTCCAGTCAGCAAAAATGAACGTTGGAGAGACTCAAAAACTCAATTGAGGGCATTTGAGTCTCATCCAACCCCAAGAGAGAATTCAGAACCTTATTGTAAAATTTCTCTTTGAATTTGTGCAAGAACAAACAAGACAACAACACATCATTGATTACAAGCTTTCATAATTTCCTCTTCTCAAGTGTTAATTCCCAAAAAGCTCAACTTCTCACTCATATTGTCATTTTATTCCAAGTTGAGTTTTAGGCCTCAATTCTTACATTGAACTGTGCTTATTTGTGCTAATCCATTGTGAGATTAGTAATACACATACAAAAAGCTTGATTATTCAAAGTCTTGGATTGTTCCCAAGCAAACCCTAAGTGGCTTAGGGTGTTGGAAGTCTTGAGAGGTTCTCAAGCACAAGACTAGGAGGTTCCTAGCCCGGTGGAGTTTCTTGAAGGGAGTTCAAGGAAGCTTTGTGAAGAGTTCTTCAATCACCGGAATCAAATTGGGGTAGAAATCAAGAGTTTGGTACACTCTTGAAAGGGTTAGGTTGAGTGAGGCCATTCTCAAGCAATCCTTTGTAATTTCTAACAATTTGATTATTAGTAGAAACTCCTAAGTGATTAGGAGGACTGGATGTAGCTCATTGTTGGAGTGAACCAGGATAAAATTGCTTGAGTGTTGGTTTATTGCTTTTAATCTACTTTCTAGCTCAATAGACTTAAGTCATTTCAATCAATTAGGATTTATACAATTAGGTAGCAAGTTCAAGGAATCTTTGTGTTTAAAAGTTATTTAGATTGCTTGCTATTCTGTTGGATAAGTTCCTGTTTATTATTGAATTGATTTGAGTTAAATTGCTGAATTTTCGTTTCTGGTTTTTCTTCTATCTGATAGGAAAAACTCGAGTATTTCAGAAAAGACTCGAGTTGTTCATCACTGAAAAACTCGAGTATTTCACAAAAGACTCGAGTCTTTTGTGTCTGATTCCAGAAAATTCAGTCTTAGCTCCATTCTTCAATTATCAATCGAAATATTTGGTATTAGTGCTTCAAAATACTATTCACCCCCCCTCTAGTATTTGCTTAGCCCGCTTGTTGGTTTCCAACAAGTGGTATCAGAGCTCGGTCGAAAGATCGAGTGTAACAACTTTTTCGAAAAAGATCCTTTTGGAAACTAAATGGGCTCTAGCAATAACTTTGGTGGAGAAGGAGCTTCAATAAACCGTCCTCCACTATTTAATGGTGAAGGATATGTTTATTGGAAAACTCGCATGAAAGTTTTTATTGAAGCAATTGATATGGATATTTGGGATGCAATTGAAAATGGTCCTTTCATTCCCAAAAAGAAAATAAATGATGAAATTGTTGAAATTCCAAGGAGTAGTTGGAATGATGATGAAAAGAGAAAAGTTTCATTTGATTTAAAAGCTAAAAACATCATCTTTTCGGCCTTATCCCATGATGAATTTTATAGAGTTTCCCAATGTAAATCGGCAAAAGAAATGTGGGATACTTTGCAAGTCACACATGAGGGAACAAGTGAGGTTAGAGATGCAAGATTGAATTCTCTAACTCACGAATATGAATTGTTCCACATGTTGCCAAATGAAACCATTAGTGACTTGCAAAGGCGATTCTCTCACATTGTTAATCATTTGATTTCCTTGGGAAAAGTATTTCGCAATGGTGAAACTACTAACAAAATTCTAAGATGTCTTGATAGGAGTTGGCAACCCAAGGTAACCGCCATCAAGGAATCTAGAGACATAAATAGCATGGACTTAGCCACTTTGTTTGGCAAACTCCAAGAGCATGAGATGGAGCTTACAAGACTTGGGATGCATGAGGAATCGGACAAAAAGAAAAAGAGCATAGCACTCAAAGCTTCAACCAAAGCTACAAAAGAAGTTGAAGAATGCTCTACAAGTGGAGATTCCGATGGTGAACCAAATCAAGAAGAATTTGGGATGTTTGTGAAAAGATTCAACAAATTCTTCAAAGGGAAGAAAGGTGGATCTTCATCCAATTTCAAGAGAACCAAAGACTCCAAACAAAGAGAAAAGAGTACCAATGATGGAGTTAAGTGTCATGAATGTGGTGGGGTTGGTCACATAAGAATGGAATGTGCCACATTCTTGAAGAAGAATGACAAGAAGACCCAAGAGACCAAAGGGAAGTGTGCATACATTGTTTGGGATGCACTGGAGAAGAGCAATGAATCGTCTTCAAGTAGCTCCGGTGATGAAAATGCAAACCTTTGTCTCATGGCCAAGAACAATCATGAGTCCTCATCAAGAGCTAATCATGGCATGAGTGAAAGTGATGATGAGGTAACCTCTAGCTCTTCTTGTTCATCTTCAAACTCCATTTCATATGATGATTTGCAAGAAGCCTACAATGAAATGTTAATTCAATTTAAAAGGCTTGCTAAAATTAATAAGGAAAAAGGAAAGAAAATTTTGGAGTTTCAACATGAAATTGATGAATTGCAAAAATCTATAAATGAGTTGAAACTTCAAAATGAATCCTTGGAACTTATTAATTCTAGTCATCAAAGTGATTGTGCAAATCATGAGGAAATTATCACTTCATGTGAGAGATGTGATGAACTTGAAAAAGAAGTGAAAGAGTTGAAAAACAAACTCACAATCTCACATAGTGATAGAAACCTCAACCGGTTGTTGAACTCTCAAAGACATAATCACAACAAAACCGGTTTAGGATATGTTCATAAAAAGGACAAAAAGTACAAGGTGGTTGGAACATTTTCTAAGAAAAACTCATCAAAGAGACCAACTTGTACTTATTGTGGAAAAGTTGGACATATCAACATTGAGTGCTATATTAAGAAGTTTGAAATGAATAAGGGCACTTATATGTGGATTAAGAAGGGAGAAAGTCCCAACACTAACCCTAAGGGACCCAACATTGTTTGGGTACCCAAAGTGAACAAGTGATTTCATATTGTAGGTGTGCCTTCGAACGGGAAAACAATTGTGGTATCTTGATAGTGGATGTTCGAAGCACATGACGGGAGATAAGCGGCACTTCATTGAGCTTACTCCAAAGGAAAAGGGTTATGTCACTTATGGGGACAACAACAAAGGCAAAATCCTTGGTATTATTGGTAAAATCGGAAACTCTTCAAACTTGATTATTGATAATGTGCTCTATGTTCAAGGATTAGAACATAATCTCTTGAGCATAAGCCAATTATGTGATATTGGCAATCATGTAGTTTTTACCTCTACCCATTGCCTCATTAAAAGTGACAAAGATGAATCAATGAAATTTGTTGGTAGAAGGTCAAATAATACTTACTTAGTTGATTTGAACAAAGTCACTTCTTTGGTCTCTACTTGTTTAGTGAGAAAAGAAAATGACACTTGGTTATGGCATCGTAGGACCGCTCATATAAATGTAAACCAATTGAAGAAAATTAAATCTAAAGATCTAGTAGTTGGTTTACCAAAGCTAAATTTTTCTATTGAAGGTGTTTGTTCCCCTTGCAAGAAATGTAAACAAACTAAAAACACCTTTGGATCAAAAATGGTTATGTCCACATCAAGGCCATTAGAAATGCTTCATATGGACTTGTTTGGACCATCACAAATAAAAAGCTTTGGTGGCAACTATTATGCATTGGTGATTGTTGATGACTTCTCTAGGTTTACTTGGACTTTATTTTTAACTACTAAGAGTGAGACCTACAAATCTTTTAAACATCATGTCAAACTTTTGCAAAACCAAGTAAATCAAAAAGTAATTATTATTCGTACCGATCATGGTGGAGAATTTGAAAACCACAAATTTGATAGATTTTGTGCTAAAAATGGTATTGAGCACCAATTCTCCGCACCAAGAACTCCGGAACAAAACGAAGTGGTAGAGCGGAAAAATAGGGTGCTAGAGGAACTTGCTAAAACCATGTTAAATGATTCTCAAGTACCTCAATATTTTTGGGACGATGCCGTCAATACGGCTTGTTATGTTTTAAATCGTATTTTGATAAGGCCCTCTTTGGATAAAACCCCCTATGAACTTTACAAGGGAAGAAAGCCAAATATATCTCATTTTCATGTCTTCGGATGTCAAGTTTTTGTTTTAAATAATGGAAAAGAACACCTTGGCAAGTTTGATTCCAAATCCGATGAAGGCATATTTTTAGGCTATTCTTCTCATAGTAAAGCTTATAGAATTTTCAATAAAAGAACTTTAACTATTGAGGAATCAATTCATGTGGTTTTTAATGAGTCTTCAAAAGAAGATAGTGTTTTATGTGATGCTAGTGAAGATGGCATTGTCTTTTCAAAAGAAGAAAAAGAGAGAGAGAATTCAAAAGTTGATGAAGGAGAAGTAAGGGAAGAACTTCCTCCAACTTGGAAATCGGTCAAGGCTCATCCTATAGACAAAGTCATAGGAGATATGTCAAAGGGAGTACTTACTCGTAGGTCTATTCAAAACATTTGCCACTATGTCTCATTTGTTTCTCAAATTGAACCCGATTCAATTAAAAAGGCCATTGAGGATGATCATTGGGTTCTTGCTATGCAAGAAGAATTAAACCAATTTGAAAGAAATGAAGTTTGGGATCTAGTCCCTAAACCCGATGGTCATACCATAATTGGTACTAAATGAATTTATAGAAACAAACTTGATGAATCCGGGTTGATTATAAGAAACAAAGCTAGACTAGTAGCTCAAGGGTACAACCAAGAGGAAGGTATCGATTATGATGAGACCTTTGCTCCGGTTGCACGTCTTGAAGCAATCCGAATTTTACTTGCTTATGCTTCAATCATGAAATTCACTTTATATCAAATGGATGTTAAAAGTGCTTTCTTGAATGGGTTTATAAATGAAGAAGTGTATGTCAAACAACCCCCCGGTTTTGAAAATAGTGAATTTCCAAACCATGTTTATAAATTGAAAAAGGCACTCTATGGATTGAAACAAGCTCCTAGAGCTTGGTATGATCGATTGAGTTCCTTTCTATTAGAAAACAAGTTTCAAAGAGGGAAGGTTGATAATACATTATTTATTTATAAAACCAAGGATGACATTTTGTTAGTACAAATCTATGTTGATGATATCATTTTCGGTGCTACTAACGTGTCTCTTTGTAGAAAGTTTTCAAATTTGATGAAAAAGGAATTTGAAATGTCAATGATGGGAGAACTCAAGTTCTTCCTAGGCTTACAAATAAAGCAAGTCAAGGAGGGGATATTTGTGCATCAAAGGAAATATTGCAAAGAGCTCCTTGAAAAATTCGGATTGGACAAGTGCAAGGAAGCCTACACTCCAATGAGCACATCATGCTACCTAGACAAGGATGAACAAGGTACACCGGTTGATGTTAGTAAGTATAGGGGTATGATAGGTAGTCTCCTATATCTCACTGCATCTAGACCGGATATTATGTTTAGTGTATGCATGTGTGCTAGATTTCAAGCTAATCCTAAAGAATCTCACCTATCCGCAGTTAAACATATATTTAAGTATCTAAAAGGAACAATTAACACTGGTTTATGGTATTCTGCTGATGCCAATCTTTGTTTAGTTGGTTACTCGGATTCCGACTTCGCGGGATGCAAGCTTGATCGCAAAAGCACCAGTGGTACTTGCCATTTCTTGGGAAGTTCATTGGTGTCATGGTTTTCTAAAAAGCAAGCTTGTGTCGCTCTTTCTACCGCCGAAGCGGAATATATCGCAGCCGGTAGTTGTTGTGCTCAACTGTTATGGATGAAACAACAATTATCGGATTTTGGTTTGAAACTTGAAAATATTCCGATTAGATGCGATAACACGAGTGCAATCAATTTGACTAAGAATCCGGTGTATCACTCAAGAACTAAACACATTGAAATAAGACATCACTTTTTAAGAGATCATGTACAAAAGGGTGATTGCACAATTGAATTTGTCAGTACCACAAATCAATTAGCTGACATTTTTACAAAACCTCTACCAAGGGACACCTTTTATCATATTAGGAGAGAACTTGGTATTTTAGATGAAGCTAATATAGGCTAATTGCATTGTGTGTCATTTTTTTTGAAAAATCACCATATTAGTCTTACTCTAATGTGTTATTGATTCTTAGTTAAATTGTTCTTGATGATATTTGAAATTGTATATGTTAATTGTGTGTGATTCTGTACTGTATTCCAAGTTGGTAGTGAAGCATTTGTGTTTGATTTGTGTTTGGTCTTTTAAAACTGAGTTTTTACTCTCTGTTCTGTAAAAATACTCGAGTTTTTCCAAAAACACTCGAGTATTTTAATTCAAAATTAAATCAGTTTTAAATTGAAAAAGTTTTTAATCAGGGTCTGAGAAAAATACTCGAGTGTTTCTCCAAACACTCGAGTCTTTATTAAATTACTCGAGTGTTTTTCAAAACACTCGAGTCTTTCGAAACCCCCAATTTTTGAACTTTCAGACCAAACTCGAGTATTTTCCAAAAACTCGATTATTTTGCCTTTCCCTGAAATTTGAACTTTCGGACCAAACTCGAGTTTTTACGTTTTTACTCGAGTTTTCTGGGGAAATCTGGGCTGAGTCATGAACGACTCGAGTATATTCTCAAACACTCGACTATTTTTCAACGAACAACTCGAGTATTGTTGAATATACTCGAGTATTTTGGCGAGTTTATATATACTCCAGCCCCCACAAACTCGAGTTTCTCGAACCCCTTTCTCTTCTCTCTCGGTTTTATCATATCTCTCTCCTCAAAACTCCATTTTTACTCAAATTTTTGCCAAATCTTACTAGTTTTACATCCTCTAATCACTTTTCTACCATTATTTCAACGAATTTCAACTCTTTTCAACCTCAAATCCGTCACCCCCTTTTCAAACCCTAACTTTCCAAAACTTCAATTTTCATCAATTCCTCTATGGCTTCATCATCTGGCAAAGGAAAGAGAGTAAGGATTGCTGACTCATCTTCCGAGGAGGAAATTTCCGACTACTATCAAGAGGATGAACGCTTGGAAAGGATGGAAGGCTTTGCCACCAGAGAATTCGGAGTAATCACATGGATCAATAGTACTTTCCTTGAGAGTAAGGGTTTCCATTTTGTTACTAACCTTAGATATCAGAAACTGATTCAATTTCTGGAATTTCATGGACCTATATATCCTAGGTTAGTTAGAACATTCTATGCAAACCTTAGGCTAAAGGACAATGTCATAGAAACAATGGTTGAGGGTGTTCGTTTTAAAATTAGCACTAAGGACCTCTTTGTAGCTTTTGGGACAACCCGTCACGGGGACAATTCTCTAAAGGCCGATGCGGACGGCATTTTTCAAAGTTGTTTGCGCCCCGGTCGTGTATGGACCGAAGGAGTTAAGCATTCCTCATACATGACTGTCCAATCTAGGGTGTTGCATTATATTGTTTGTCATCAATTAGTGCCTCAAACCTCACCCAATTATGCCAAACCCACAAACAATGAACTTAGGCTTCTTATTGCCATCCTGAACAATGAGAAGCTGAACTGGAGTCGCATAATTTTGGATAGAATGCTCCTTGCTGCTAAGTCTAAACACCCAAAAACCCTGCCCTATGCCATGCATGTTTGTTATCTGTTGAGTTACTTCAAGGTGCCTATCCCACGCAATGAAGAGAAAAAGACTCTTCATGTGAACCAGCATTGCCTCAACAAAGGCACCTTGAGTCACCAGGACATGGCATTCCATGAACCCTCTGGTCAATACTTGTACCGATCTGATATTGCTGAGCTAGAGAGGGTTGCAAATGTGGCAGCTCAACAAGGGATGGATGCCCATCAGATGGAAGAGGAAGCTGCTGCATTTGCCCAGGCTGAAGAGGGGGATCCTATTGATCAGATTAACTTTGATGACTTCGCTGGATCTCAATCTGGGTTTGACAACTCGGGCTGGAGAGAGAATGTGATCACACGTCTAGACACTTTAGATGGGAGAATGGACTCCCTTGTGCATGCTTTGGACAGCCAGCGTGATGATTTTGTTAGCTTAGACACTAGGATGAGTGCAGAGTCTGCCATGTTTTATTCTCATTTGGATCAGCACTCGGCCCAGATTAATGCCCGCCTGGACCAGCAGTCAGGGGAGATGCACCGCCGGTTTGATGAGATGATGGCGGCCTTCTCTCGATTTTATCCTCCTCCAGATGATCCAGCTCCTTCGATGTTTTGATGATGTTGACCTTTGCAGTCTATCTTAGTTTTCATTCTGTTTTTATCATATTGGTCTTTGTTACATTTTCTGTATTTTGAGAACTTGGTGTTTTGAGACTTTGGGTTTATTATTGCACCTTTGATTTGGACCTTTTATGATGTTTTTATGTTAATGAATTTGGTTTTCATTATGATGTTTGTGCAAAGCTTCAGGGGGAGCTCTTTATATTTATTATTAAGTCTATTTTTTTTGCATAGTTGGTTATGGGGTTTTCCGATTATGCACCTCTCCTCCCTTGATCTTTTTCTAAATTGTTACATCTTTTTGGCGTATGACAAAAAGGGGGAGAGATATTACACTTGTCTTGTCTTGATATTGTTGCACCTAAAATATCTAATTATGGTATATACTCTGATAATTGTTAAATTCTCTAATACCATAGGCTTGGTGCTAAAATTAAATTGTCATAACATCTTGCTCAAGCTGAATTTTTAGATAGGTGAAAAGTATCATATAGTGAGGGGGAGTTGCATCTCCAAGTGGATCAAGCTTAACAAATGGATCAAGTGTTAATTATTTTGTCATCACCAAAAAGGGGGAGATTGTGAATTCAATGCTCCTAATTATGTGGATTATGTTTTGATGATGACAAAATAATTAACAAATCATGCCTTGAAGATATTGCAACATCAACATCAACAAGAAGTCAAGAAAAGAAGACAAGTGCCCAATCATTCTCAATCAAATATTAATTGTAAATTTCTAATTTATGCTGAGAGTGGTTGAGAGTGGGTAGAAATAGTTAGTCTCTTCTAGGAATAAATTTTTATATGTTTATTAAGTTGAGATTGACCAAAAATTAATACTTGAGAGGAAAAATAAAATTGAAAAATAATTTTTCCCATATCTGATCAAAATACTCGAGTATTTTGATAAAGACTCGAGTATATACTCGAGTATTTATAGAAAAACTCGAGTATTTGTGCCAGGTCAGCAATTATGACCGTTAGTCTTGTTTGTGCACCAATTCACTCGTGACCGACCAAAAAGACTCGAGTATTTACCAAAAGACTCGAGTATTTTTGTCCAGTCAGCAAAAATGAACGTTGGAGAGACTCAAAAACTCAATTGAGGGCATTTGAGTCTCATCCAACCCCAAGAGAGAATTCAGAACCTTATTGTAAAATTTCTCTTTGAATTTGTGCAAGAACAAACAAGACAACAACACATCATTGATTACAAGCTTTCATAATTTCCTCTTCTCAAGTGTTAATTCCCAAAAAGCTCAACTTCTCACTCATATTGTCATTTTATTCCAAGTTGAGTTTTAGGCCTCAATTCTTACATTGAACTGTGCTTATTTGTGCTAATCCATTGTGAGATTAGTAATACACATACAAAAAGCTTGATTATTCAAAGTCTTGGATTGTTCCCAAGCAAACCCTAAGTGGCTTAGGGTGTTGGAAGTCTTGAGAGGTTCTCAAGCACAAGACTAGGAGGTTCCTAGCCCGGTGGAGTTTCTTGAAGGGAGTTCAAGGAAGCTTGGTGAAGAGTTCTTCAATCACCGGAATCAAATTGGGGTAGAAATCAAGAGTTTGGTACACTCTTGAAAGGGTTAGGTTGAGTGAGGCCATTCTCAAGCAATCCTTTGTAATTTCTAACAATTTGATTATTAGTAGAAACTCCTAAGTGATTAGGAGGACTGGATGTAGCTCATTGTTGGAGTGAACCAGGATAAAATTGCTTGAGTGTTGGTTTATTGCTTTTAATCTACTTTCTAGCTCAATAGACTTAAGTCATTTCAATCAATTAGGATTTATACAATTAGGTAGCAAGTTCAAGGAATCTTTGTGTTTAAAAGTTATTTAGATTGCTTGCTATTCTGTTGGATAAGTTCCTGTTTATTATTGAATTGATTTGAGTTAAATTGCTGAATTTTCGTTTCTGGTTTTTCTGCTATCTGATAGGAAAAACTCGAGTATTTCAGAAAAGACTCGAGTTGTTCATCACTGAAAAACTCGAGTATTTCACAAAAGACTCGAGTCTTTTGTGTCTGATTCCAGAAAATTCAGTCTTAGCTCCATTCTTCAATTATCAATCGAAATATTTGGTATTAGTGCTTCAAAATACTATTCACCCCCCCCCTTTAGTATTTGCTTAGCCCGCTTGTTGGTTTCCAACAGATTTGACAACTTGAAAATATAATTTCTTTAATTAATGTAGTGAAAATTTGGGCCAATTTTTTTTTTTTTTATAACCTAACATGGACATGAGAATCTCCAAGTTCCAAAATCTTTTATTAGGATAATTTGCAACAGAAATTTGATTCACATCTCTCATGTTATACTTCAAATTCCAAACCGAGATGTTACGAAACATCGCACTTTGAATCTTGCTTTCACAAATCACATTTAAAAGCCCATCTTTTATGTTAACCATCCAGTTTTATAAAACGTCCTTTGGGTGCACATGTGGATGCAGTTAATGATGTCTAAGTACCTGGTAAGGGAGTACAATACTTGAACATAAATACTATGGCAGTAGACCTCCGTCCAACGCATTGCTCCTCAGAAGGGTCGAATCATCAACCAACGAGACCTCGAGCCGAGCTTGACCTTCTCCTCCTTCGAGACTCCATCTCGGTCTTGTCTTCGTAGGCCATCACTTGAAGCGTCGACTCCGAAGCTAATTTAATTTCTCTGTCACCTGTGGACATCATCACAGAAGTCCACAGGGAAGGGGGAAGATAGAGAGAGTAAGCATTCCGAACGACGTATCGTCGACGGTGTAGGTTTACGATAGGCAGAATATTAAGACAATACAAGCATACAACATTACACATTCACAGCACAACAATACAATATAATCACAACAAGATAACATATATGCATCAGCAACTTCGTAATTATGATCATTATTAATTAAATCATTCATTAATGTAAGCTTTCTTTCGTTTATCCTTATCGTTAAACACTTTGCGACGCGCGGTTCTCGACTACCTCTTGCGAGTCTTTCACTCAAGGAAACCTCTTAATCAAATCATCTCGCGGGATCAGAGTCTCTTTATCCATATTTCTCGAGTCCATAATATTGGAAGTTCAGGCTTTATGGTTTCGGGTCTACATCTCCTCGGAATCCATCCACCTAGTTGGAAGCAATCAGGAGTACAGGATCTCTAACCACACCGGCTTTTACCGGATGGCAAAACAAATGAATACATAAAATGCCCGGGAAATAAGCACATCCGGCCGTGTTCGAGCATCCCTCTCACTGAACAAGATTTGGTCAAGGGGGTGTTAGTCCTCTGTCTAGTGATCATGTGGTACTTCGTCCACACCATTGAGTGACCAGCTCCGACCGGTTCAGCCAGGGCCCCTATGGTTTTTCCCACCTAGACAGACTTCCCAAGGCTTATGACGAATCACCGTCATTACCGTCCCCTATCTCAATCATCCAGCTGAACACCACAAGGGTAATTCAGGTGTATCTTCCTCTCCACTACTTCGGGTTAGGGTTTCGAGTTGTGAGGTTATACTTGTTCGTTCTAACGTCGACCCATCCTAAGTCATCTCCGCCATACAGCTCCGACTATATGCGGAATGCTTCTGTGGGACTCGACCACTATGTCTGACGGGCTCCGACCCATCCTGAATCATTCTCGGCATACGGCTCCGACCATATGCAGGATATCCACAATCTTTCTGACGGGCTCCGACCCATTCAGAATCATTCTCGGCATACGACTTCGACCATATGCAAACTATCAATCATCATTCTGACGGCTACGACCCACTAAAAATCACCTCTGGCATATAGCTACGACTATATGCGGGATATCCAAAATCATTCTGACGGACTCCGACCCACTCAGAATCACCATCGGCATATAGCTCCGACTATATGCGGGATGTTCCTCAACTTTTGGTAGATAGGCTCCGACCTAACCCCAAGTCATTCCCAACATATGGCTACGACCAAATGGAAGCTATCTCTGTAGAATTCCGCAATCATTGCGTCCACGTCAAAGCATCGTCGTCGTTGTCATATCGTCAGCTCGATCCACGTACTCGGCGCATCATCATCATTCGGTTCCGTAACGTGTCTTATCCGTTAGAGTTCCGTTCTATTCTTTGGGGGATTTATTATAGTTTTCTAATGTCTTTGCTTATTCTCATATTACATTGTGAGATGATGCATTATGCTCATGCAATGACAACATAAACAACAATATATCTCAACATAACAAATATGTCAATCAATTCATACCATGTGATGGTATAGGTCTGAGTCTTCGTATACCGCGATACAAACAAGGCACACAATCTATCGGGTATACTACTAGCTGCAATAGACCTTTACTCCGACTTTGAGAGATTACAGAGTGTCCTAATACTTCACCTAAATACCACGGTGTCTTAGGGAAGCTTCTCTCTCACCTCAACTCCAGCAAATACCTCGTTCGAAATCATTGCAGGTCCTCCCGACTTTCAGCTGCTCCAGGTTCTTGACTTATACGCACCTTATACTAGATAGGAGACACTAACGTTACTAGTCTATCTAACTAATCACCATACTCAGAATCAAAACGTATTTTTCGAAAACTCCTTTCACTTCTTGTCGAAAAATCGTAAAACGTCAAGATTTTCTCAAAATCAAAATCCAACTTTCACTGTACTTTAAATACTTTGAAGTCATTATAAGAAATCAATGAAATCATTTTAAATAAATGGATCGGTTGCTGGTCCGTCTTGGACAGCAGCTCGCTCGATCCCGAAAACATTGAAAATGTTACTTTTTGAAATCCAACTTTTCTTAAATCACGTACCATTTAAAACTTAAACTATAAAACCAACCAAACACATTTTCAGGATTGAAAAACGATTTAAATAAAAACTTGACAGCAAAGATGCTAGTCCATAAACCACTCTTTAGAAAATCTGAAAACGCCGTAAAATTGCACTTTCTTAAAACCAACTTTATCTTAGATTAAGTACTCATCAAAACTCAACTTCAAATCACTTTGAAAACATTTTTAAATAAGAAATACAACTTATAAAAATTCTGGACAGCATCATATTCCAAGTCTTAAATTCATTTTTCGTTGTTCAAAACCAATTTAAATCCATAAACAAGCTAAGTATCTTGAAAACAATTAAACAAACACTTTGATTAACAATTTCTCAAAATCAAATACTTAAAACAATTTATTTCCAAGTATAACATTATGCAACAAAATGAGGCAGCAACCAATAGGCCCAATACTTTTTCAAATAACCAAATTCATTTCAAAAATCAATCAACATCGTAACTTATTAAATAATTCATTTTCCTTCACTTCTTTTATCAAATAAATAATTCCAAGACACTTTAAACAAAGTAGTTCAATTAGAACAAATCACCTAAAACAAACCATTTTGGCACATAGCACATAGCACATTCTCAAATCATTATTTAAAACTAATAACCTAGACCGAAACACCGTAAACAATTAACTTTGCAAACTCATTCATGCATAGTCTAAACATACCATCAAGCAATCACTCGTTCAATTATTTCAAGACATTATAATCACCATAAAGATCCAGCCAAGTCATGAAATGAAGTACAAAATTCATGTTTGTCAAAAACATTTAAATAAAGCATTTGTTCAATTACGGGAAAGCACAAAAGATAAAATCTAAAACCATACCAAATCAATTTGTTTAATCCTAAAAATTTCCAGAACATACACATATATGAAAAGGTTCATCCTATAAAATTTTATAAGTCATTTGAACCATCTTAAGTTAGGTTTCAAACCAGATTTCGTATGAAAAGCAAGATAGAACTGTTGCTGACCTCAGGCCAAAATGCCATGATTAAAAATAGTGTTTCAACTCCGAATTGCATGAAAATTGGTGTAAATCTTCCTTACACAATCAAGATAATCTCATAAAAATTTAAGATTATTTGGAGTTGTGAAAGTCATACTTTTTCAATTAAATTCGTCGCTAAGTCCGGAAAATCTAAACCAAACGGTTCACTGTTTCTCAATTGGTAAAAATATCAAACCAACTCCAAATCATCTCAAATTTTACAGAGAGTCACACGTCATGCTTAAGGAGCTACCATAAAAATTTCAAGCAATTTATAGTAGTTTAGGTTAGAAAACTCGGTTTAGGTTTTTCCTCGAAAACTTACTTTTCCGAAATCGTTTTCACCAAAATGACTCCATTACAATTAACAAACCAACTCTAAAAATCATATAAAAATTCAGGGATAATCAATTTAACCTAATTAGAACAGAATCCAAGTTTCAGAATCATCAAACATAGGCAAGTACTACTTATCTAAATCTTTTTCACCAAAAACCTTAGACTTCCATAATTAACACCGGACAACCAAAATTCATTTAAATTACCAAAACAATTCCAAATCCCTTCAAATTTTCCAGAACTCATTTAAATAGCATCAAGGAATACATATTAAAATCTCAAGGCAATCCAATTAGTATAACTATTGTTTCTCAAAGTTTCTTACAAGGAAATTATTTATAAATCAAAATTTCAGCATACTATCACATAAACACCTTCCATATTAATCTCCAACATACAGCCCCTATTTTTTTTTAATCTTATTACAAACACAACAACAACAACACAAAATCAATCATAATTCTCTTCCAACAAAATTAATTTCCTTAAAACACACACTTATACATTTTTCGGTTCTACTTTCAAAATCAACAAAAACATTTTTCAACTTAGAAATCTAACATTACTCAAATACCACATGCATCAAACATGTTATAGTTTAAACATTGATCTAGACATGCATGCACATAAAAGCACTTGATCTAGCCTTGAAACCAACATGCATGTTCATTTCTTATTTTCAAGCTTAAATCTTTATTCATTAACCATTGAAAAGTGTAGGTCAATCTTAAAAACCAACATGCAAAATCATATCTTTAGCAAATCAATAACGTTTAGTTTATGAACATCATAGATCAACTCATAATCAAGCATAAAAATAGAAATCAAAGATCAAAAATTATTTGCACAAAAGAACCATAAAACCGTGAGCATCAACAAGATGATGCATGCTCATTTTTTCATTTTTAAGACTCAATTACAAGTAAAAACAATCTTAGAAAATCATAAGAAAACTTAAAAATCAAATCCTTTTTCAAAAACCATTTAAGAAATCAAGAAGAAAACTTAAAATCATGAGAGAAAACACTTTCTTAGCAAAAACTTTAAGATCAAGCTTTGAAATCAACATGCATGTTTTTAAAAACTCTAGATCTTTTAGAAAATCCTTTTATGAAAACTTAAAATCAAGTTCCTTTCAAAAACACTTTAAGAAATCAAGGAAAAACTCAAGATCATGAAAGAAAATACTTTCTTAGCAAAACTTTAGAATCAAACTTTAGAAATCAACATGCATGTAAAGGAAATCACTAGATCTAACTTGAAAACCAACATGCATCAACACTTTCAAACCAAAAATCAGAGTTTTAGAAAGAAGTCATGAAAAACGAAAATGAATGGAAGAAGATGGATTTAAAACTTTCAAGATCATGAAATAAAGTGCTTACTTAATCAAAACTTCAAAATCAAGTCCAAATCTTTGGTTTCTCTTTGGTTTTCCCTTCACTCTCCTCACGGCTCACTCACTCTTCCCTTTAGGTCCATGGTTTCTCTTTCCCTTCTTCACTAACTTGGTTTGATCTTGCTTAGATGGTGAAGTGTTTAAGGTTTTGGTTCTTCTTCTCCTTTCCTCTCTTAATTCGGCCCCTCCATCTCTCTCACTAAGATGTTGCTCTTTGTGTTGTGTTTGGTTTGGAATGAGAAAGAAATGGAAGTGAAGGAATGGAAACTACATGAAGTGTGTGTGTTGGTGTTGATGGAAGTGTGAAATGGAGAAATGGAAGGATGAATGAGAAGAAGGGAACGAAGGAAAAGAGGAAGTGGATGAATGAATGGAAGAATGAAATGAAGAATAAAGTAATGGATGGAATAAAATAGGCTAAGAGTGGAACACAATTTCCCTCTTTTGGCCTTGGGAAAATTCGGCCAACACACACTAGGAGGGGTAATTTTGGACTCACACAAAGTTGCATGGGTGCATTTTATCAAATGCAAGGGGACAAGGTTGAATAGGTTAGGTTTTTAGGGTCACTTAGGGCTAAATACTAGTTAGCACATAGTTAGGGTTTTCTACTTAGTTTGGTTAGGTTTTTAACTTAGTTTCCAATTTGGTTCCTAAGTTTTTGGTTTTCTTTTCTTTTTATTTTATTTTCCCTTCCTAGCTTGGTCATCAAGTCAAGGCCTCACAAACCCACACATACACACCCTCACACACGTGGCACTCATACACACATCACACCTATATCATGCATGCACACATTCAAAATCAAGCACACACTTTAATCACAAAATAGTTTCTTCTTTAATTAATCAATCAAACATACATAATAACAATTAAACACATTTCACCTTTAAATAATAAACTGTACTTATTGGTTGCAATTATAGCCCTTATTTCATTTTCTAAAATCATACTTTAATATATTAAAGAAAATCCCAAAAGGAAAAATTCATTAAAAATCAAAAACTATTTTTCATGATCAATTCCCTTAAAATTCGTCCTTTACATTACTGGAAAATAATTTTCGCAAACCAATCCAGAAAATTATGAAAGATACATTTTTGAAAACTACATTTTGATACGATCGTTTTCATATAAAGATCATAAAAATCGGAGTTACGGTTAAAAAGTTATGGATTTTCAAAGCTGATAAATCCTTTAAAGTCCATAAAGAAATTCATTTTTACAATAAATCACCAAAAATAAAATCATTTCTCATAAAAATCATTTTTACTAACTCCATAAAAATATTGGTTTGCCAAAACTTCATAAAATCAACACCTTATTTCGTAATCGAATAAAATACTCATCGAAAATCATTTGTAAAACAATATCTCAAAATTCTGCTTTAATGAAAATTCATTTATATTAATCAGGAAAATACGGAATGTCACACTTAAGTGTAGAAATTTGTTTGTGTTCTTAGATTACTTGGTTAAGTGCATTTGATTTGCGTTTGAATGAAAATGGTAAATTGATTTGGTACGAGTTTGTTTGATGAAAAAGAAGTTAAGTTAGACTATGCATGAAAATGAATCAATTTGGTTTGAAAAATGCATGTTTGAGTGAGCTAAGTGTGTTGGCTGTAAATTTATGATTTTGATGTATGATAATGTGTGTTTAAAGCAGGAAACAAAGTCATTTAGGGGCTGCACATTTGAGAATGATATAGAAAAACACAAAATTGAACCTATGCTGAATTTTTAAGATTTTTGCTTTAGTTTGTAGGAGGTTTGCCAAATGATAGATGTGCTAATCGGATTGTCTTGAAAATTTGAAATGTTGTTCTTGATGTGATCTACATGTGTTCTGGAAAATTTGGAGTGGCTTAAAAGTGTTTTGATATTTTAAATGAATTTATGTTTGATAATGAAAGTTTAAGAAAATTTGTGTTTTCAATGGCAAAGGGTTTGAGTGAAAAATGTTTCCTCAAGTTCAATATCCATGAAACTTGGTCACTGTTTTGGTGATTCTAATTGTAGTGCTTATGAATTTTTAAGTAATTTTTAGAATTGGTTTGCTAATTGTATTTGAGTCATTTTTGTAAAAACGATTTCGGAAAAATAAGCTTTTCGGATAAAACGTAAACTGAATTTTCGAACTTAACCTATTTCAAATGACTTGAAAATTTTATGGTAACTTCCTGAGCATCTCTGGATATTCCTTGTAAAATTTGAGGAGGTTTGGAGTTGATTTGATAATTGTTCTAAGGGCAAAATAGTGAACCACTTGGTTCATATTTTTTAGACTTAGTGGCAGAATTAATTTAAAAAGTACAACTTAAACAACTCCAAATAATCTGATGAGATGGTCTTGACGGTATGAGGAAGGTTTGTACCAATTTTCATGTGATTCGGAGTTGAATTACTATTTTTAATTATGGCATTTTAGTCTCAGGTCAGCAACAGTCCTGTTTAGATTTTTATGCAAAATCTGATTTAAAACCTAGGCTAGGGTTGTTCAAATGGTTTTAAAATTTTATATGATGAACTTTAATATATGTGTATGTGTTCTACAAATTTTGGGATTTAAATGAATTGATTTGATGTGGTTTTTAGTTGTGCCTTTCTCGTTTTTCCCGCAATCAAACTAATGCCCTATTTGATACTTTTGATATGCATGAGCTTCTATATTTTCTTTTGTAACTTGGCTGGACTTTGTATGGTAATTGCGATGTTTTAAAATAATTACGTGATCATTGTTTGAAGAAGTGTTTGGGTTAGGTATAATTGATATTACAAGCTCATTTCTTGAAGTAGATTTTAAGTTAAGAGTTTAGCTTTGGAGCTAGGGTAAATTGTTATATATGCTAAATGCTAATTAACCCATTACGTGATGCATGTTAAATGAATTTCCTAAGTGTCTACCTACCTTGGAATTATTTGTGTGATTAAGGAATGGAAAGAAAATGAGTTATTTAGCTAAGTTAAAGAGTTGTGTGTGATTATGAGCTATCCTTTGAAGTCGATTGATTTTTGAAATGGTTTATTTAATTGAAAAAAAATGATGAGTGCTTGGTTGCTGCCCTATTTGATTTCATAATGTTATGTGTGAAACACAAATGGTTTTAAGTGTTATTTTTAAGCAAAGTGTTAAAGGGATTTAAAGTACGATCTTTCGGTGTTTTCGGATTTTGCGAAAAAGTGATTTTGAGTTTATTTCTCCGCTATCCAGCGTTGATTTGACTTGCATATTTCTTCTAAAAATGTTTGCAATTGATTTAAAGTTTAAGTTTTCAAGGGTATTCGATTTAAAGAAAAGTCGGATTGAGAAAGTGAAGTTTTTCGATGTTTTCTGGTTTTGAGTCGTGGCTGTCCGGAACGGACCAACAACCAAAGCAATTGTTTTAAAGTTTTTTGTACACTGTTTTAGAACCTTTGAAGTATTTAAAGTATGTTTGAAAGTTGGATTTGATTTGAAAAAGTAAAGGTTTTCTTTTACGATTTCTCGATAAGGACTTAAAACATGTTTTCAAAAGTGAATTGATAATTAAGTGTGAATGTTGATTAGATAGCCTTGTATTAATTATGTGTTTTGTTTTAAGCAAAGGATCTGCAAGTCGGAATTATGAACTGCTGTCAGTCGGGAGGACCCGCAACGGTCTCTGTCGGATATTTGATGGAATTAAGGTGAGAGAGGGGCTTTCCCCAGACACTATGGTATTTAGGTAAATATTAAGACGTCCCGTATCATCTCAAAGATCGGAACCTAGTGGTCTCTGGGTCAGTAGTATCGTGGCAATTGTTTGTTTGTGTAGCCACGTATACGAAGGGGACTAGGAGCACGCACCTTATGATGCAAGATGTTATTGATGTCAATATGCCATGATGATATGACTTGCTTTTATTATTTATGCATGATGAATATCCTATGTGTGATGCTGTTAATGTCGGGAATATGTGAGATGCATGAATGATTAATCCCTGATGGAAATTAAGTGAGACAATGGAAATTATGAACAATAATAATGATGCTGATGAGAATCATACGATGATGTTGAATAAAGTGATGAAAAAGAAAAGATTTTGAATAATAACGCGATGTGTCGATAAGCTCGGGAAATCTTGGAAATGGAAGTGCAAGGAAAGAAATGATAAGACCCATATGATCGGAATTCGAGATGCGTACGTGACGAGCAACAAAGGAATTAGCGTAATGTGTACCTGCTCAAGGAACTCGTCACAGTGCACGATTGATGTGACGCATTTGTCGGGTTGAGGAGCTCCCCGACGTGATCAATGATTATGACGATTGCGAAATATCGAGAAAGCGTTAATGTGAAAGATCGGATTAGAGGTCGAGGTTCACCAAAGGGATGGACAAGGGTGACTCGTCCGAGCTTAGGATTAATTAACATACTAATAAGACATTAAAAGACATTGAATAACGCGGCAAGTTGAGTGTGAAGTAGTGGAGAGGAAGATACCCTGTTTATCTGCAGATATTCAGGAGAGTGATTGTGATAGGGGAGGGTGATGACGGTGAAACGTTAATTAACCTAGAGTGCTCTTCTAGACAGAACGAGTCTATATGTGATCGGGGATTAATACCCAATGGATCGTAGCGTGTTCTGCACCCGGAACTAGAAAATTACTATCACCCCCTTGATCAACTTTGGAACGGTGAGAGGAAACCTGAACGAGGCGGGCAGTCGATTGGTGTTGGGCCCTTGCGATGTCGTGTAAAATGTTGATTGTCATGACGGCCGGCCCGTACAGTTGTGGCCTTGACAAATACATATGTTGTTGGATTTTATCGGCTATTCGACCTGCGTGGGTTAAGGTTCCTGTACTCCTGTTTGCTTCCGATTAGGTTTGGGAGGATTGGAGGAGATGCATGTGTGCTAACTAAATTCCTCAATGACATTTCTTAATTTTCCCCTGTCATCGCTGGATGGATGCGCTTCGATAAGACTTAATAAAGTAAGATGAAATTATTAAAAGGATCTTTGGAATAAGAGATTAAAATACAGTGCGGATTGTTGAGAAAGGAAAATGGAAAAGGTCAAGTGGCAACGAAGTATGTATAAGACCAAGGATGTGACGTTGTTATGATTAAGAGTTGTGATGTGGCATTGTGAAACAAGTAATGAAAGAGATGAATGAGGAAGAGAGAGAATGACACGAATGAAAGTATCCCCGTGTAATGATGTTGATGTTGATGATGACAATGAGGTGAATTATGCTGTGTATTTTTTTATCTGATATATATTGTTGTGTGTTTGTCTTAATATTGTGCCTACTGTAATTCTACCCGTCGACGAGAAATCATTTGGGATCGCTCACTCTCTTCTACCCTACTTCTTCTACTGGTATTCTATACCACGCAGCGCAGATGGCATATAGCATCACGATCTCTATGTGCCCATTGGACGACAGAGGCTGGGAGTTGACCCCACTTGGTTGGAAATGGCGTGGAACCATCGGCTTGGAGGTCATTGATCCACTGTTCACCCTCGCAGGATCAGATGTGCGAGACATGATGAGCAAGCTAGTGCTGACAGACCAGGAGTGCACGATGAGGCCAACATTTCCCGAAGATGATGAGGAGAGATTTGAAGATGCTGATGAGCCTTTCGAGCTGATAGGAGTGCCCGGTGATGGTGGTGTCCCATAGTATAGGTTTTTAATTATGTTTTAAGCATGTAATGCACTATCTTGAGATGTACTTAAAAGGAATGGCTTTACCCTGATGTAACTATTTTAAAGATGCAATATGTTTTGGAAAATTTATTACTCTGATAAATGTGGTTTGACTTGAAAGTACTATTTGTAAAACGAGGTCATTTTGATGAACGAAATATTTTATGAAAATGGAAGAAAGAGTTTTAAAGCATGATGTTGGTAACATCTCGATTTGGAACTTGATGTGTGATTTGGGATATGAATGATTTATTTTTATAAAGGGATGCTTTAAAGAGAAAAATGTTTTTATGAGAATAAACACATGTCCACGTCACCAATAGTTCTTAAAAAAACAAAATTTCCCAGATTTTTACTAAATAAAAGATATTCAAGTTGATAAATCGGGGTGTTACACATAATATGCACTGGGTACAGGTAACATTCAATTCAATAAATAATGTTTATAAATTATTTTAATTTGTGCGAATTACTAACTTCACTTCAATTCATTTGTAGATTAATTGGATATATAGAAGGTTTACCAATACCTCCTATATTTCTAGGATGGTGGAGAAGTGCAAGTAAGGGATCGCTTGCATGGGAATCTCATTTTCAAGAACGTCTTCAAATGTTCATACCATTTTTTCCTGAGCCTTACATGGAATAAGTTGAGCCTATTAATCTAGACGAAGACGAAGATGAAGAGAACAAAGATCATAAGAACAAATATGAGGAAATAGTTGTCATTTTTCAATTAAATAATTGTTATTCATGTTAGTTGTCACTGGTTTGCTAATTTAATTATAAATCCTTATATCTCAAATTCTAAAATGTTGTAATCTTTCCATTTGAGAATTAGGGTATCTATTTTTTTTTTACAATATTAGGGTATCTCTTTTACTCTCCTGATAAATTTACTTTGATCATAAAAAAAATAAATGAAAAGTATTAGTGTACTATAAATATCACACACGTAGGCGTAGGGAAATCGAAATCAAATACTAGTAGTTGCTAGGTCGAGTCACATGCATGTACAAAAAAATGAATTAAACAGAAAACATTTACATAATCAAAACTGAATAAATATCCAAAACTAAAAAATAAATCAATCCTATTGGTGCCTTGTGTAACACCCCACAAATTCCTCGTATTAATTTAAAACACTGAAAAAAAATTTATTTTTGAGAAAAGTGTTTTTGAAAGAGTGTTTTCTTAAATAAATTTCTTAATTCACGTTTTCAAAGTGTTGAGTGATTTTAAAGAAATGGTGAATTGTAAGCAAGAGTTATTTTACGAAGAAGTGATTTGTTTTCCGTATTTATCTGATTGGTTGATACATGTTTGATATATGATAGTGTTAATGTGATTTCTTGAAAGTGTTTGAGTTATTATGTAAGCTTGGTAATTATACGTTTTAGAGTAAAAATGATTAAGAAATAAAAATATAATGCATGAATGTATGTGTATGTGTATGTGTGTGTAACGTGTATGAATAGGTATATGTGTATGTATGTGTGTGTAACATATGATGTATGTATGTGCATATGTGTGTGTGTGGCGCATGTAGGTGTGTGTGTACAAGTCTAGAATTCTCCTAAGTGTTGAAATAGAAACCAAATGGACTAGGTTCTCACCATGACCAAACTAGATGTGTAGAAAACCCTAAATAGAAGCTAAAGAGTAATTGAACCCAAAGAAATCTAGTTCCTTGAATCACTCCTTATTGTCCCCTTAGACTTGATAACCTCCACCCATGCAAAGATTTGAAGAGCCAAAATTGCCCTCCCTTGAACACACCTTGGCCAAACTTTCAAGGGACAAGATGGGAAGTCCATGACTTGCCTATATAAACCTTTGGCCTTTGGTTCATTTCCACACACTTCATTTCCTTTCTTTCATTTCCTTTCATTTCCATTTCATTCCTTAAACACATTCTAAGAGGCTCATCAAACCTCTTAGAGAGAGAAGGAGGCCGTGAGTGAGAAGGAGGGAGAAGAAGAGGAATCCAAGCCAAAACCTAAACCTTTCCTTGAAGATCCAAGACCATAGAAGCAAGGAGATCAACCCTTAATTTGGTGGGTAGTTCTAAAATCATGGAGGAAGCTGTAATAGTGTAGATTTTCTTTGATTTTGTAATCTTCCTTTCTTTTCTTCTTTTACATGTTCTATTTATGTTTGATCATGAATTTCTAAGACTCAAAGAAATTTGTAAATCTCTAATCAACGGACTTCATAACTCGTTTAAGGTTTTTCCATGAAAGATCTTAAAGTTTTTCAAACTAAATCCTAAAGATCTAAAGGTTTGTTAAGATTTTTGTGGATCTAATGTAAAAACTCTTTACATGTTAAATTTTCTCTCCTAAAACCGTGAACTATGATGTTTTAAGAGATGATTTGATAAATAAATGTTAGATCTAAACTTGGTTGGTAATGAAGTTAAGATCTTGGGTGTTGCATGTTGATTTGATGTTGATCTTGGTGCTTTGTGTACTTGCATGTGTTATTTATACTTGGATCTTGAATTTTTAAGAATAAATGAACTTATAAAACACTAGATCCTAAACTAGGTAATTCGGCCATGAGTAGAAAAATTAGGTCTTGATGCTTTTAAATTTGATCTAAGTCATTGCATGTTAGCTTTATGCCTTTACAAGTTGATTTGAGTTGTTGAAATGTTTGATTTTTTTGATTTGGTTTTGATAAAACTTTGATTTTCGGGGTTTTGACCTTTAAAAGCTTTTGATCTATGAAAAAGTTATGCTTGTGAAGCCATGCATGTTGTTTGAAACAAAAAGACTTGATTTTCTTCAATGTTCATCACGGTTTTAATCTTTTCTCACCCAAAATGATTTTAATCTTTGATTTGTACTATCATATTTGACTTCATAACTTGATCTACAAGATCTAGTGTAACAGCCCGATTTTCGTAAACCGAAAATAATTGACTTTTATTCATTAACGTTGTAAAAATGAGGCAAAATTTTTTTTATAAAACTTTGTTGAAGTGTTTGAAAACATTAGTGAAGAGTTCTTGATGTACTTCAACACTTTCTTTCGAAAACCGAGTTGTTACTAAAACCTTTCTTTTCATAACACACTTGTCTCCATAAAAGATCTTGGCCTCAAATCATCTTGACAGTTTCCAAAAAACTTTTCATGGATTAACTTTAAACAAAAGTAGGCTCCACAAGTCAAATTAAAAATTTGTTCGATTACATAAATGGTTCATAGCTTCGGTAATCCTTAAATCAAAACAATCACCACAATCTAAACTAGCTTCACTAATCTTAAACTACCCTATTGAGAACTATGGGAGGAAGATCCTCCTTCTTTTCTTGCGTCCTCTTTTTGCTCTCGAAGGTGTCGCCCTCCTTTTTATGATTCCCTCCTTGACAGTAGATTCTGGCTCCGCTCCATTGAGAGTGGTGGAGTTCCTCCGAGCCTCATACCGAATATTCTCTTTGTAGTCCCTGTAGCCTTGAACGGTGACTTCCATCCGTTTCTCCATCTGCCTGTTGAGACATCAGCAGCACCGATATGCCAACGAACAGGAGAGAGTAAGCGATCCAAACGACGAATCGTCGACGGTGTGGGATTACGATAGGCAACATAACAGGACCACACAAGCACACAATACAACACACAGGCACACAACAATCAAGTGTATCATTCTTAACATCATTATCATTATTATCTTGTATTTTCATCATTATTATCATCCTTCATTATCATTCCAACTTAATTTCACTTCTCATAAACATTATTTCTTCCTCAATTCTTTTCCTTCTCATACTCATAATTCCTTCTTTCACAATATCATCGGGATACTCATTTCGTTCTCGGTTATCACTCACGTCTACATCTCCTCGGTCATCCACCCAACCTAGTCGAAAGCAAACAGGAGTACAGGACCTTTACCGTGCGGGCACGATAGCTGTCACAACACAAATGGCTCCAAGCCAGGAGGACTCAGCCTCAATCAATATTCACAATAAACATGGCTCACTGCCTTGCAGTGGCAAACAAAATGCCCCTCTCCAGTCCCTCTCACTGTTCTCGATTTGCAATCTAGGGGGCGACAGTATGTTACTGGTGGGCCCGTAGAACTTGCCACGACATTAGACCCAGTCCCCACCACGTTAGTGCGCCACATGTGGAGTTCGTTCTGCCCAGAAACATACTCTAGACTTCTTGACGTTTCACCGTCATCGTCCTCCCCCAATGCAATCTAGTCCTAAGTATCCGCAGATACTTATCATTTCTTCCTCTCCACTACTTCGCACTCTCATACCTCACCGCGTAAGTCTTTTATCTTTTTAATTATCCTATGGTCGGCCCGTCCTTCGTGCAACCCTTCAACGAGTCCCGACCACTACTTTGCACCAACCTTCTCTCATCATTCCTCACATAGCACAGAGCCGGGATCACATCATTAAACTCTCATCTCATTACCAATCCTTCTCAACATTCTCAATCTTTTCCAAAAACATCTCACCCTTCCCAAAACACAATTTCATAACTCTTTGGAAAATCTCGTATCATAAGCTTTTGCAAATATCCTATCGGGAACTTTCACAAAATCGTTTCACAATCATTCACAAAAATAATGGTTTCAGAAACTCTTCTCAAAAGTGTCATTTCTCAAAATTGTTGTTTCAGAATACTTTCTTAAAAACGTCATCACAAAAGACTTTTCTCAAGGCTTATAGAAACATCCTTTCAAAGACTTTTCTTAAAATACTCTTTGTAATATTTATCAAAAACCTCCTTTTCAAACATTTTCCAAAAGAATCTCTTGTTACAAACTCTTTTCTAAAAATTTCTTTTCAAAAATTTCTTTTTCAAAAACCCTTTTTCAAAAACACATCGTTGCTGAGCGCTAGTGGAGGAGCAAGCTCAACTCAACACTAGTTCCCAGACTAAAACCAAGAACAAAGGAGCCCAGCTCCGCTCAAATCACATCTCATTCAATAACCAACATCACATTCCCAGCTCTGGCTCGTTCTCAACATCCTCATTCATTCATTCCCCAATCTCAATTCTTTCTTTTCCCAACACATATCTTGTTCTTACTCATTATTCTTTTCTTATTGTGTCTTTTACCTCTCGTTCTTACTCATGTCATTTTATTCTCAGGACGTAACAGACGTCCATCAACCATTTACTCATATTAATTAACAGCAATAAACAATATCATGCATAATGAAATAAAGATATAAAAGCATACTAACAATCACACACTCATCACACAATAACAATGTGGTCTTTGTCACCTTCGTATAAGTGGCCACACAACACAAACAATTGCCACTATACTACTGACTCCGAACCACTTAGTTCCGATCTTTGAGATGATACGGAACGTCCTAACATATCACCTAACTACCACGGTGTCTTAGGAAAGCTTCTCTCTCACCTGAGGTCCAGCAATGTAATGCGTACCGTCTCCTCGAATCCGTTTTGTTGTCGGCTGCCCCAATCCCTTCTCACTCACGTACTAAATGATAATTTACGAGGAATGAGAGGAATGAGAGGTGTCTAAGTTACGGAAAAAGATTTTCTAAATACAAGTTAATAACGTAAGCGTATTTTATTTAGTACGAGGAATTTGAAAGACGAGGGATTGGGGCAGCTGGTGGTGACAAGGGATCCGAGGTGACGGTACGCAATAAATCGCTGGACCTCAGGTGAGAGAGAAGCTTTGCTAAGACACCGTGGTAGTTAGGTGATATATTAGGACATTCCGTATCATCTCAAAGATCGGAACTAAGTGGTTCGGAGTCAGTAGTATAATGGCAATTGTTTGTGTTGTGTGGCCATTTATACGAAGGTGACGAAGACCACATTATTATTGTGTGATGAGTGTGTGATTGTTAGTATGCTTTTACGTATTTATTTAATTATGCCTGATGAGATTTAACACTATTGATTAGTATGAGTAATATGCTGAGGGACATTTGTTACGTCCTGAATAAGAAAATGAAAATAAAAGGAATGAGTTGTGAAAGTAATAAATTGAAAGTAAAGACAAAGTGAGAAAAGAGTAATGATGGAGAATATAGTATGGATTAGAAAGAGATAAGAGTTGAGATTGGGGAAAGAATGAATGATAATGTTGAGAACGAGCCAGAGCTGGGAAGAGTGATGTTGAGTATTGGAACAAGATGTGATTTGAGTGGAGCTTGGATCCTTTGTTTTTGTTTTTGAATGAGACTAGTGTTGAGTTGAGCTTGCTCCTCCATTAGCGCTCAGGCCAAAAATGTGATTTTCGAAAAAGGTTTTTGAAAAGAGATTTTTGAAAAAGGAATTTTCGAAAAGGTTTGTGAAAAGAGAATTTTGTAAAGAGTTGTGAAAAGAAATTTTTGAAAAAGGTTTGTGTAAAGAAATTTTTGAGAAAGGTTTTGAAAGGATTTTTTTGAAAAGAAGTTTTTGAAAAGATTTATGAAAAGAAGTTTTTAAGAAGATTTTTGAAACAATATTTTCGAAAAGGATTTGTAAAATATATTTTTGAAAAGGTTGTGAAAAGAAATTTTTGAGAAATATTATGAAAAAGTATTTTTAGAAAAGTTTGAAATAAATTTTATGAAAGTTGTGAAAAGAGATTTGGAGAGGTTTATGAAACTTGATTTGAGAAAGTTTATGAAAAGAAATTTTATGAAAAAGTTTACGAAATGATATTTTGAGAAAGTTTATAAAATGAGATTTTGAAACTGATTTATGAAATGTGATGATATGAGATTCTGAGAAAAGAATTTGGAAAGAGATTGTGGAATGAGATGCAAGCGGTTGATGTGATCCCAGCTCTATGCTATGTGAGAAATGATGAGAGAAATTGTGCTAAGTTAGTGGTCGGGACTCATTGAAGGGATGCACGAAGGATGGGCCGACCTTAGGTTAATTAAACAGATAAAAGACTTTAAAAGACATACGCAGTGAGGTATGAGAGTGCGAAGTAGTGGAGAGGAAGGAACCATAAGTATCTGCGGATACTTAGGAGGAGATTGCATTAGGGGAGGACGATGACGGTGAAACGTCAAGAAGTCTAGAGTATGTTTCTAGGCAGAACAAACTTCACATGTGGCATACGAACGTGGTAGGGACTGGGTCCAATTCCGTTGTAAGTTCTGCGAGCCCACTAGAAATATACTGTCGCCCCCTAGATTGCAAATCTAGAACAGTGAGAGGGACTGGAGTGGGGCATCTTGATTGCCACTGTGAGACAGTGTGCCTTGAGTATATTTATGAATTGATATGATTTGATTTGAGGATGTAGTCCTCCTGGTCTGGGACCAATTGTTTGTGAGGCAGCTGTCGTGCCCGCACGGTAAAGGTCCTGTACTCCTGTTTGCTTCCGACTAGGTTGGGTGGATGACCGAGGAGATGTAGACGTGAGTGATAGCCGAGATCGAAATGAATACTTTGAGGATATTTTAACACTCACCAATCTCCAGAGGTTATGAATTGATAAGACTAGAGGAAAAGAAAATATAGTGATGAAATGGAAATGAATGAGGAAAGGAAAGAATGTTCATAAGATGTGAAAGTAAGAAGGAAATGAAAGAGGATAACAATAATGCTAATAATGTAAGATAATAATGATAATGATTTCAATAATATGTTTGGTTGTTGTGTGCTTGTATATTGTATTGTGTGTTTGTTTGGTCCTGGTATCTTGCCTATCGTAATCCCACACCGTCGACGATGCGTCGTTCGGATCGCTTACTCTCTCCTGTTCGTTGGCATATCGGTGCTGCTGGTATCTCGACAGGTAGATGGAGTATTGCATGGAGGTCACCACATGGAGTAAGTACGGAAGAGGATGGAAGCGTACCCCATACGGCTGGGTGTGGATCGGCTATTCACAGATCGTGATTACCGATCCGGAACATCTACTTAGTGGAGCTAACCTGGAGTCGCACTTGGGGAAAGTCACTGTACGAGGATATAGGAACTACGCAGAGAAGTTTCGGTACGAGACCCGGAGGAATTCTTCCCTTCTCAATGGAGCGGATTCAGAATCCATAAGCAATGAGGGGACAACTACAAGGAGGGCATCATTCTCAAGAGCGAGGAGAGGACGCAAGAAGAAGGAAGGACTTCACCCAATTGTTTTCAATAGAAAGATTTAAGAGTAGGATTATTAGTTTATGTTGTTGTGTGTGTCTTGTGTTAAGGATTACCTAAGTGATGAATTAAGGATATAACTTAACTTATTCTGAAGCATGCCCTACTTTTATACCACTTTGTGAGAAAATGTTTAATGTCCTTTTTGATGCAATGCAAGGAATCACTTTGAAATCGAAACTAAACTATTTTCCCGAAAAATGTTTTTGGAAACCCAAGTGAGTAAGGATTTGTTTTAGTAACAACTCGGTTTTCGAAAAAGGGTGTTGAGAACACCAAGAACTTCTTCAACAATTGTCTCAAACACTTCAATAATGTTTTAAAAAAAAAATTGGCCTCATTTTTGGCAACTTTAATAAATAAAAGTTAATTGTTTTGAGTACGAAAATCGGGCTGTTACAGAATGGTATCAGAGCTTATGGTAATCCTTAGTGGCCTTAAGCATGGGCTTACATGCTTTGCGTGTCTGACTCTGTGTGATTGCTAGTATTAGGATAGGAGTATAAGGTTAAGCTTTCGTCTCTTAGGACATGAGACTTGATTTGTGACTTAGTATCGACCGTGTTAGTCTAAGGAACCAGTCGGTTCCATAGCTTGAAGAAGTAGACAGTGAATAGATTCTAAGGCTAAGACCTCATACCCTATGATATTCCATTTAGTGTCTGTAAGACTTAAGTTTGTTAATCTTAGTGTGCCTTTTGTACGAGGGTAGTTAATGCCTTTAAAAGACATAGGATGTTATCTCTAAATCCTTGTGTTTGTTGAATTGCTTCAACAAAACAGTTAATGTTGTTAAATTTTGAACATTTCCTTCATGAGCCTTACTATCAACCTGTAGCAATATCGATCCTATCCAAGACTCATTAGTCTCAATTGCAGAATTAGAAGTGGCATAGTTACCCAGATAATTTAGGCTTGAACGACTAAGGAAGGATAAATGGTTTAAATTAAGCAAGAATATAAGATCATAGTGGATTTAGTTATAAGATTGATCAAAGTTGGGGAGTCACAAGGAAGAAAAGGGGCGTATATTACCGATTATTAGAGGAAAACCTTGAGAAAATTTGAGGATTAGGATTGCCATACTCCGTAATCAGAGGTTTAGATGGTGAAATTGATAGGCTTGACTGATGTTTAGGATGAATCTGAGGAGAAAAGTGAGGTTGTTTGGGGGAGTAAGTAAACCCAAGTTGTAATAAAACCCCCTTAAGTTAGAGAAATGATAGACGCAAACCTTAGAGTTAGAAGGAGAACTGAAGGAACGAGTGATAATTGTGAGTTATCAAGAACCTAAGTTGTAGGAAATAGTGAATATCTAAGGATTTTAGGTAAAACACTGTGCTTTTGGAGATGTGTGAATTTTGTTTGCTTGATTTTCCCTAAGTCCGTACCTATGGTTGGACTTTCTGCGACGATGATCAGCTAAGGGAGCGACATCTTCTTCGGTTAGTCCAATGTACTTGACCCGATTTGACACGCAAGCAGTTGTTCGAGTGCGACTTCTTCGTTTGAAAGCAATAGATGAGGAGCACAACAAAGTGAATTAGACCCACAAAAGAGAATACGACCACGAAGCGAAAGGAGAGTATTCTTATGGAAATCAAAGTGACGTAAGAATTTTGTGCCCTTCTGCCCAATCCACAATGTATTTCTCGGGGACGAGAAATCTTTAAGTTGGGGAGAATGTAACACCCCGCAAATTCCTCGTATTAATTTAAAACACTGGAAAAAAATTATTTTTGAGAAAAGTGTTTTTGAAAGAGTGTTTTCTTAAATAAATTTCTTAATTCACGTTTTCAAAGTGTTGAGTGATTTTAAAGAAATGGTGAATTGTAAACAAGAGTTATTTTACGAAGAAGTGATTTGTTTTCTGTATTTATGTGATTGGTTGATACATGTTTGATATATGATAGTTTTAATGTGATTTCTTGAAAGTGTTTGAGTTATTATGTAAGCTTGGTAATTATACGTTTTAGAGTAAAAATGATTAAGAAATAAAAATATAATGCATGAATGTATGTGTATGTGTATGTGTGTGTAACGTGTATGAATAGGTATATGTGTATGTATGTGTGTGTAACATATGATGTATGTATGTGCATATGTGTGTGTGTGTGTGTGTGTGTGGTGCATGTAGGTGTGTGTGTACAAGTCTAGAATTCTCCTAAGTGTTGAAATAGAAACCAAATGGACTAGGTTCTCACCATGACCAAACTAGATGTGTAGAAAACCCTAAATAAAAGCTAAAGAGTAATTGAACCCAAAGAAATCTAGTTCCTTGAATCACTCCTTATTGTCCCCTTGGACTTGATAACCTCCACCCATGCAAAGATTTGAAGAGCCAAAATTGCCCTCCCTTCAACAAACCTTGGCCGAACTTTCAAGGGACAAGATGGGAAGTCCATGACTTGCCTATATAAACCTTTGTCCTTTGGTTCATTTCCACACACTTCATTTCCTTTCTTTAATTTCCTTTCATTTCCATTTCATTCCTTAAACACATTCTAAGAGGCTCATCAAACCTCTTAGAGAGAGAAGGAGGCCGTGAGTGAGAAGGAGGGAGAAGAAGAGGAATCCAAGCCAAAACCTAAACCTTTCCTTGAAGATCCAAGACCATAGAAGCAAGGAGATCAACCCTTAATTTGGTGGGTAGTTCGAAAATCATGGAGGAAGTTGTAATAGTGTAGATTTTCTTTGATTTTGTAATCTTCCTTTCTTTTCTTCTTTTACATGTTCTATTTATGTTTGATCATGAATTTCTAAGACTCAAAGAAATTTGTAAATCTCTAATCAACGGACTTCATAACTCGTTTAAGGTTTTTCCATGAAAGATCTTAAAGTTTTTCAAACTAAATCCTAAAGATCTAAAGGTTTGTTAAGATTTTTGTGGATCTAAAGTAAAAACTCTTTACATGTTAAATTTTCTCACCTAAAACTGTGAACTATGATGTTTTAAGAGATGATTTGATAAATAAATGTTAGATCTAAACTTGGTTGGTAATGAAGTTAAGATCTTGGGCGTTGCATGTTGATTTGATGTTGATCTTGGTGCTTTGTGTACTTGCATGTGTTATTTATACTTGGATCTTGAATTTTGAAGAATAAATGAACTTATAAAACACTAGATCCTAAACTAGGTAATTCGGCCATGAGTAAAAAAATTAGGTCTTGATGCTCTTTAATTTGATCTAAGTCATTGCATGTTAGCTTTATGCCTTTACAAGTTGATTTGAGTTGTTGAAATGTTTGATTTTGTTATTTTGTTTTGATAAAACTTTGATTTTCGGGGTTTTGACCTTTAAAAGCTTTTGATCTATGAAAAAGTTATGCTTGTGAAGCCATGCATGTTGTTTGAAACAAAAAGACTTGATTTTCTTCAATGTTCATCACGGTTTTAATCTTTTCTCACCCAAAATGATTTTAATCTTTGATTTGTACTATCATATTTGACTTCATAACTTGATCTACAAGATCTAGGTGCATGCATGTGGTTTTTGAGAAAAGAGATTTTATTTTTCTTAATGATCCTCACGGTTTTATAAAGAAACCAAGGAAAACAAGTTTTGGAAGATGATTTTTAACTTGATTCATGTTTTGTATTCTTGCATGTTAAAGATTTGAAGTTAATCATTTGTAATGGTGAGCATTCGGCCTAAGCATTAAACCAAGAGATCATGTTTTGTTTTCATGAAAAAGGACACATGCATGATTAATTTCTTTTGATTTAAGAATCTTGTGTTTTTGCATGTTGACAAAGTGAACCAAAAACCTTATTGTTGTCAAAGTATGATTCGGCCATGCATACTAGCTAGACTAGGATTCCTTTTTCAATGAAGTGACATAAAAACAATGAGTATGTTTTGTGAAATTATGTTAAAATAAATTGTTTGAAATTGTGTTGTGGATGTTTAAATTCTATTTGGTTTTGGATTAAAAATGAAAGGAATAATTGAATTAAATGATTTTGGAAAAGTTTTGTATGTAATTGAATATGTATATGTGTGTATTCGGTTAAGAGTAAAAGGAAGAATAAATAATTTTGTTTCATGAAAAAGAAAGTAGAATTTAAGTGCTTGAAATAAATCAAGTTGATTTGTGTGTGTGTAGATTTGTAATTCTTAACTTGTTTTTCCTTAATTCTATTCGGCCATGTAGTGTAGATGAGCCTTAGAAATTTAGTTACATGAAAATAAATCTATATGATGATTTTTGAAAAGGATTCAAGTTGTTTAAAGTTGTTGGTTTAAATCTTGGTTCAATTCCGTGTATGAATGCATGCATACCTAAGTGTTTTGTGTTATGAACTATTTGTGAATTGTATAATTGCCTTGATGTTGATTTAATTGGTTATATGCTTGTTGAAGTGTTGCTTGTTGTTTATGCGTTAATTGATGTTTGAAAAATATGTGAATGTGTAATTGGTTTTGAAATTAATTGATTTTAAGAAAATTCCATTTGATTTATTTGAGATTTTTAATTGTGTTTATGGATGTCCAAAGTTTTTTTTATGATAAAGACTTGAGTTTTAAAGTGTTACTTTTGAATAAAAGAATTATTTAAAACAAAAAGTGTTTTTACGATGTTTTCGGAGTTTTACTAAAGTGATTTTGTAAAATGATTCTTTGCTGTCCAGAATTGTTTGGACTTGTTTCTAAATTTTAAAAAGTGAATGCAAGTGATTTAAAGTAGAGTTTTCCAATGATAATTGATTTAAGAAAAACCGGATTGAAACTGGTAAAATTTTCGGTGTTTTCAAATGTAATTAAGGTGCTGTCCAGGACGGACCAGCGACCAAACGAAATAGTTTAAATAACTTTACATGATGTTTTCCAAATGGTTTTGAAGTATTTAAGTGTTAGAAAATATGGGAATTTTAGTGTTTTAAGTCTCTCAATTAGGAACAGAAAGTGTCACAAATTAAAAAAAAAAGAGATTTTCTAAATACAAGTTAATAACGTAAGTATTTTATTTAGTTCGAGGAATTTGAAAGACGAGGGATTGGGGCAGCTGGTGGCGACAAGGGATCCGAGGTGACGGTACGCAATAAATCGCTGGACCTCAGGTGAGAGAGAAGCTTTGCTAAGACACCGTGGTAGTTAGGTGATATATTAGGACGTTCCGTATCATCTCAAAGATCGGAACTAAGTGGTTCGGAGTCAATAGTATAATGGCAATTGTTTGTGTTGTGTGGCCATTTATACGAAGGTGACGAAGACCACATTATTATTGTGTGATGAGTGTGTGATTGTTAGTATGCTTTTACGTATTTATTTAATTATGCCTGATGAGATTTAACACTGTTGATTAGTATGAGTAATATGCTGAGGGAGGTTTGTTACGTCCTGAATAAGAAAATGAAAATAAAAGGAATGAGTTGTGAAAGTAATAAATTGAAAGTAAAGACAAAGTGAGAAAAGAGTAATGATGGAGAATATAGTATGGATTAGAAAGAGATAAGAGTTGAGATTGGGGAAAGAATGAATGATAATGTTGAGAACAAGTCAGAGCTGGGAAGAGTGATGTTGAGTATTGGAACAAGATGAGATTTGAGTGGAGTTTGGCTCCTTTGTTTTTGTTTTTGAATGAGACTGGTGTTGAGTTGAGCTTGCTCCTCCATTAGCGCTCAGCCCAAAAATGTGATTTTCGAAAAAGGTTTTTGAAAAGAGATTTTTGAAAAGATTTTTAAAAAGAGATTTTGAAAAGTTTTTGAAAAAGGAATTTTCGAAAAGGTTTGTGAAAAGAGAATTTTGTAAAGAGTTGTGAAAAGAAATTTTTGAAAAAGGTTTGTGTAAAGAAATTTTTAAGAAAGGTTTTGAAAGGATTTTTTTGAAAAGAAGTTTTTGAAAAGATTTATGAAAAGAAGTTTTTAAGAAGATTTTTGAAACAATATTTTCGAAAAGGATTTGTAAAAAAATATTTTTGTAAAGGTTGTGAAAAGAAATTTTTGAGAAAGATTATGAAAATGTATTTTTAGAAAAGTTTGAAATAAATTTTATGAAAGTTGTGAAAAGAGATTTGAAGAGGTTTATGAAACTTGATTTGAGAAAGTTTATGAAAAGAAATTTATGAAAAAGTTTACGAAATGATATTTTGCGAAAGTTTATAAAATGAGATTTTGAAACTGATTTATGAAATGTGATGATATGAGATTTTGAGAAAAGAATTTGGAAAGAGATTGTGGAATGAGATGCAAGCGGTTGATGTGATCCCAGCTCTATGCTATGTGAGAAATGATGAGAGAAATTGTGCTAAGTTAGTGGTCGGGACTCATTGAAGGGATGCACGAAGGATGGGCCGACCTTAGGTTAATTAAACAGATAAAAGACTTTAAAAGACATACGCAGTGAGGTATGAGAGTGCGAAGTAGTCGAGAGGAAGGAACCATAAGTATCTGCGGATACTTAAGAGGAGATTGCATTAGGGGAGAACGATGACGGTGAAACGTCAAGAAGTCTAGAGTATGTTTCTAGGCAGAACAAACTCCACATGTGGCATACGAACGTGGTAGGAACTGGGTCCAATGCCGTGGTAAGTTCTGCGGGCCCACTAGAAATATACTGTCGCCCCCTAGATTGCAAATCTAGAACAGTGAGAAGGACTGGAGTGGGGCATCTTGATTGCCACTGGGAGACAGTGTGCCTTGAGTATATTTATGAATTGATATGATTTGATTTGAGGATGTAGTCCTCCTGGTCTGGGACCAATTGTTTGTGAGACAGCTGTCGTGCCCGCACGGTAAAGGTCCTGTACTCCTGTTTGCTTCTGACTAGGTTGGGTGGATGACCGAGGAGATGTAGACGTAAGTGATAGCCGAGATCGAAATGAATACTTTGAGGATATTTTAACACTCACCAATCTCCAGAGGTTATGAATTGATAAGACTAGAGGAAAAGAAAATATAGTGATGAAATGTAAATGAATGAGGAAAGGAAAGAATGTTCATAAGATGTGAAAGTAAGAAGGAAATGAAAGAGGATAACAATAATGCTAATAATGTAAGATAATAATGATAATGATTTCAATAATATGTTTGGTTGTTGTGTGCTTGTATATTGTATTGTGTGTTTGTTTGGTCCTGGTATCTTGCCTATCGTAATCCCACACCGTCGACGATGCGTCGTTCGGATCGCTTACTCTCTCCTGTTCGTTGGCATATCGGTGCTGCTGGTATCTCGACAGGTAGATGGAGTATTGCATGGAGGTCACCACATGGAGTAAGTACGGAAGAGGATGGAAGCGTACCCCATACGGCTGGGTGTGGATCGGCTATTCACAGATCGTGATTACCGATCCGGAACATCTACTCAGTGGAGCTAACCTGGAGTCGCACTTGGGGAAAGTCACCGTACGAGGATATAGGAACTACGCAGAGAAGTTTCGGTACGAGACCCGGAGGAATTCTTCCCTTCTCAATGGAGCGGATTCAGAATCCATAAGCAATGAGGGGACAACTACAAGGAGGGCATCATTCTCAAGAGCGAGGAGAGGACGCAAGAAGAAGGAAGGACTTCACCCAATTGTTTTCAATAGAAAGATTTAAGAGTAGGATTATTAGTTTATGTTGTTGTGTGTGTCTTGTGTTAAGGATTACCTAAGTGATGAATTAAGGGTATAACTTAACTTATTCTGAAGCATGCCCTACTTTTATACCACTTTGTGAGAAAATGTTTAATGTCCTTTTTGATGCAATGCAAGGAATCACTTTGAAATCGAAACTAAACTATTTTCCCGAAAAATGTTTTTGGAAACCCAAGTGAGTAAGGATTTGTTTTTGTAACAACTCGGTTTTCGAAAAAGGGTGTTGAGAACACCAAGAACTTCTTCAACAATTGTCTCAAACACTTCAATAATGTTTTAAAAAAAAAATTTGCCTCATTTTTGGCAACTTTAATAAATAAAAGTTAATTGTTTTGAGTACGAAAATCGGGCTGTTACACCTTGCATGACGTGCCCGCCCACCCTTCTAGCTTGACTCCGCACCATCCTGAGTAGATCGTCCACCTCTACGCCCTCTCCCAGCTACCCTTGAACCCTGAATCTCACGCATGACAGGGGTGGTAGTATATAATCTGATGTCATGTGTAACATCAGGATTGTATACCTGCTCCTGGTCTGCTACATAAACAAGTCGAAGAATACTACACATTCTTGACATTAATTCAATTTGCACATGAAAGTAATTACAAATTATTACCAGAAAATAAATTGAAATTATTAAAAATATACATTGAAATAATTAAAAACTTACGTTAGCAACTTGGATATCATAATCCACCCTAGTCGATGTAGGTAGAAGATAAGGGTGAGAGTAAATGTGAGCCCAGTCTACACAATCCACCACGCACTCCTAGGCATATGTAGCAGGAATGCCATCGACTACATGAACACCCCATTGAGCCCATCGCTCCTCAGTCGTAGAATACAAAGGAAGTGGGTGTGGTGGAGGCGGAATATACTGGATATAACCTAATTGCCGAAGCACTCGCTCCAGAAGGTACGATCGCCTAATCTTACCACAGCGAATGTACCCGGAGTAGAGAGCAATCTCGGCAAATGGCCTGACTCCCTGATGGTTGAGAAATGGATGCCATATAATCTGATCAGCCCTAATGGTCTCCAGGTGTTGTTCGAATGTAACTTCCGCACCATTAGGGCTTTGAGGGGACAACCACTTGAATATTCTTGGATGAGCCTCATTATAATCATCCTTGGGAGTGCCAAATCCAAGTCCTAGAAAATATTCCAAGATCCAAGCTTAAGAATGAATTGAGATATGTTATTAATAAGATAAATAGAATATAATGCTTAAAAAATTTATAAATAAAATAAGTTAAAAATAACACATGTTACCTGCAGAAGTGATGTGAAAACAGCACACTGCGATTTCCCTTACTTCGCGGCGTCTGCCAACCGATCGTACAAATACGCCAACGCGCACGCTGTGAGACCCACAATTTTACCCAATTTATTTGTGAATTTATAATTGAATTTAAGAAATTATATTTGATTTTGATACCTGGATTTAATTAAAATCGTATGAATTATATATATATATATATGTATATATACACGTGATATATAGATTATATATATATATGCATACCAATGTTTTCCCTAGTGTATATAAATGAAATATTTTAAGGTAAAGTATTTGATTTAATTGATCTTAGAAGATGAAATGCTTTTTGAAGGATTAAGGTATCCCATCTTCAGAAATTCATATCTTTTAAACCGTACGTCGAAAAATTACAAATGATATGTCAAAACGACCGTATCGAAACCAAGATTATGAAACTGTAAAGCTTTGATTTTTATTTTGGAGTTTTTGAAATTTTATCACTGCTACAGTACTGAACGAAATTTTGAGTTTTAAGAGTAAAGGTGTGATTTTAATGCATTAAATGACCTTTTGACTCAAGTGTATTTTGTTTTGAAAACAAAAATACATTTCTGAGGTTTTCTATTGGACCACCGTCCAAATAAAATATATTTTCGTATTTTTTCTATTATAAAATTATTTGAAAGCTTATGAAGCGCATTTTTGAAGGAAACGATCTTAGAGCTTCAAAAATTCATAACTTTCAAACCGTAAGTCCAAAAATTATAAACTTTATATGAAAACGATCGTATTGAAATATAGTATCTGAATATGTGAAAAGAAAATTTTTATTTTGACATCCATGAAAAAGTACTGTACAGTAGGGAAAAACGAATTTTTGGTATTTTTAACTTAGAAAAAATTATTTTGGAGCATAAAATAAATTATTGGACTATAAAATAATTTTATTTATATATTTAAATATTTATCTAAATGCCTACTGGTTTCACCGTCCAAATACTAGCATTTTTCTAATTATTTCTGAATTATTAAAAATGAATGCTTTAAGGTGATTGGTCAATTATGTGGTGAATTCCAAATGGGCCAATGGAAATTTTTTCTCCTCTTTTTATATGTGTGTGCCGTCCAGAAATTAGGAGGGAGAGAAAGGAATATTTTCTGAAAATTGTGGGAATATCTCTTGAATAAAAGAAGCCATAGGATTTAGAGAAATTCCATTAATGCATGTGTGTGTTTCAAAGTGGGAATTAAAATTGATGACTCATTATGGATGAGGGGGGGATGAATTTCTGATCAGATTTTTGGGAAAAAAATGCCTTCTCTTCACCTATAAATAGACTATCACACCTCTCTTTTTTTCACACACTACTTGTTGCTATTTTGAAAAAAAAAATTCTAAGAGAAAAGAGAGAGGAGGGTGGCGAGTTGAAGAGAGGAAGATGTGGTGGGCTCGGCCTAGCCGAAGTCCACGTAGTCCTCGCCCAGGACCTAAGGACCCCTCAGGAAGCCCTCTGTATGCTTGGCCGAGCTCGAAGCTCAACGGCCGAACAGACATCAGACACGGGCCGACCTCATGCTCCTATCAAGGTTCGACCTCCTTGTCCGACACCTCCCAGAGTCCGACACCTCCCTGAGTCCGACACCTCCTCCAAAATCCGATACCAAGGACAGGATGACGTGTCTCACCTTATCCACAAGGAAAGCTCATCCACTCATGGCTCAGTACGGGCTGGCCCTACTTGGGCCTCAAGCAAGCCCATTAGGGCAACCAGCTCCCCCTATAAGTAGCTCCGTACTACATGGGGCTCAGGTACGTCCTCTAACCCTAATTATCACCCTCACACACCAGTGATTAGGGTTACTTCTTGGCTCTCTCCTTAGCCACCTGAGGACTCCCACCAAACATCACAGATAAACCCCTAGACGGAGGCTTCCCCAAGGTCTTCTTCCCTAGCCTTAGGGGATCTCACAGTCTAGGACATCACATTGGTGTCGTCTATGGGAAAAGAGAAACTTCATCCCCACCCAAAAAGAATCTACCATGACAGATATTCCACAAGTTCAGAGGAGAGGGAGGGGACGTCCAAGGAGGGTGCCATCAACTGAGGACCTGCGCCTGCACCTTGAAGCCAATAGGGTAGCAAGGTCCTCACCACCACCACCTCCACCTCCTCCCCCGCCACCCCACCACCTCCACCGCCACCTCCACCTCCCCCACCACCCCCAGATCCTACCCACACCCACAGTGGACCTTACACCATCCACACCGGAGACACTAAAAATCCAACTCAGCACCAGAGAGGAGGTTGGCGCATGCAGCTACGCTCCGAGCTCGGAGAATCCAACACAGAACAGAACCGCCGCCGTAGCGAACGTGCCCACTCTGCCAGCACCACACATCGTTCTCACTCACGTCAATCTTCACTCTCTCGTGAGGCAGAGGTCTTGTCCTTGATAAGACAACAGATGAGGATCATAGAGCAGCAAGGTAAAGCCATCGCAGATCTTCAGCAGGTTACTATGCAGCGTTTGGCTGAACGAGCCGTTGTTCAAGCTCCAGCACCAAATGAATTCCCACCCCCTCCAAATCCACCACCGCCACAACCTCCGTTAACACCACGAACATTTACAACACCACACACTACCATTACACAACTTACACAAACACCACCCCCTGACCAGCAACAACCTGATCTAGATGATTCTCACCCTGGACACCCTTTTACACCAGCTGTCATGGCTTATGAACCACCACCAGGGTACCTCGGACCCAGCAACATTCCCAGATATAATGGCCTCACAGACCCTCAAGAGCATGTCCTCTCCTACGAGGGAGCTGTGAACTTCCATGGTGGTGGAGATCGGCTCAAGTGCCGAGCTTTCTCCATGACCCTCCAAGCCCTAGTCCTCCGATGGTATTCAACGTTACCCAAGAATTCTGTCAACAACTGGATAGAAATGAAGCGAGTATTTCTCAATAGGTACACTGCTAGCTATGTGCAACCAAGGTCAGATCACACACTAGCAACAGTGACACAAAAATCGGACGAATCCCTACGTGCTTACCTACACAGGTTTCACAGTGAATCCAGCTCGGTCCCCAACCTCTCTCCCGAGGTGGCCGTCCTCCTCCTGACTCAAGGCCTGGCCGAGGGAGGATTCAAAGACTCACTGATAGGAAAGCCACCGAGAGATATGGCCGAACTCAGACAAAGATCCAACAAGTATATCAACCTCGAGGAATTCAAAAAAGGTCAGACAAGTAGGATGGAGAACGTTCAAGCTGCTTCGCAGAATGCCCTTCCCCGAGGTCGTCCTCGCGGAAACAGGGATGATAGAGGAGGAAGAGTGGACCAAGGAGACCGAGGTCGCCCTCACGTCGGCCAGCAAGATGACCGCCGACGTCCTTACATCACTGAGTATGATTCTTACACCCCCCTGACAGTTCCAAGGTCACAAGTCTGGAGGGAGACCATGCAGACCGAGCTCAGGAGCGTACCTCGGCCACCTTTCCTCAGAAACCAAAATAATATCAGGGACAAATCTAAATACTGAAACTTCCACGACGGGTATGGTCACCATACCGATCAGTGCACCTGGCTTCCAGACGTTATCGAAGACATGGTGAGAAGGGGCAAGTTGCAACAGTATGTGCGAGAAGCGGTGGAGAGAAGAGGCCGAAGAAGGTCTCGCAGCCCAGACAACGACAAAGGAAAAGCCAAAGCTGACCCGTCTCCAGAAAAGAAGGAAGAAGAACCACAACATGTAAATATGGTCGTGGTACAAGATCTGGATAAGTCGCCGGAAAATTTTCGAGTTGAAACTATCTCGGGAGGTTTTGCCGGTGGCGGTGAGAAGAGAGCAGAAAGGAAAAGATACGTCAATCAAGTTTTAGCTGTTCACCAGAAACCTGTCTGCAAGAAACCTTCTCGGAACATTGTAACACCCCGATTCGGCAACTTGAAAACTTACATTCAAAGTAGTGAAAATTAGGGTCAAATTTTTTTTTTCAAACGAGTAGTGCACAAGATGAGGGCACTTAAGTTTCCAAAACATAGTTATAACTAAAACTTGTGTTCTCATATTGTACAAACCATTCAAGTTCCAAATCGAGATGTCACAGGACACCGCACTTTGAAACTTGTTTTTCAAAACATCTTGTAAAACATGGCCCGTTTACTTGTTTCAAAACAACAATGCTAAATAAAACACTTGCCGGGGGTACAGTATGATAGAGCAAGGCAACTAAGAACTTACAATGGATTACCTTCCGCCAGGGGAATTCCTAACTTCTATTCTTGCACGCCGAAATTATCGTTCTATCTTCGCGTCATGGCAGCCCAAGTTCTCGGTCCACAAGAAGAGTTGTCGCCCTCAACCATCTCCGGAGCCTCCCTCCGAGAATCGTCTGGTACTCGCTCCTTCTTGCCGGGATGCAGATGCATCACTACACGCTATACTACCTACCGGTTGCAATATCAACAATTGTTGATACGACAACACGGTAGGAGAGAGTCAGTGTTCCGAACACCAACGGGTTGACCTTGCGGTCTCAGGGTAAATCAAATATAAAGATAGACCGATAAAACAACATAACATGTAATACACATAGCACATACATACAACAAAACAGTTCAGCATATTCTAAACACATCCACACTCATCATCCTTCATAACTTTTCTCCATTCTCCTTCAATCATCATTCCACACTTATTTCTTATCCCAAGGATTCTTTCTTTAGATACTCACCATGTCATTCTTATTCAATGCTTAATAATTCGATGCGCTCTTATTTGAAACGCCTGTGTGCTTTTAATTTTTATTATTTCGATTAGCATCAATGATGAGGGGGACACATCATTGAGCTCACACACGTCTACATCTCCTCGGTCAACCACCCAACCTAGTCAGAAGCAAACAGGAGTACAGGACCTTTACCACGCGGGCACGACAACTGTCACACAAACAAATGGTCCCAGACCAGGAGGCCCAGCCTCAAATCATAATCATAATTCACAAAATATCAATGCACGCTCTCAGCGGCAATCACAAATGCCCCGTTCCAGTCCCTCTCACTGTTCCTGAAAAGCCATAGGGGTGACAACACTATTCTGGTCCCGGGTGCAGAACTTACCACGGTATTAGACCCAGTCCCCACCACGTTAGTGCACCACATGTGGAGTTCGTTCTGCCCAGAATAGTACTCAAGGCAACGTGATGTTTTACCGTCCGAGCCTACCCTATTGCATTCACAACCCGAATATCCTTGATATCCGGGGTACCTTCCTCTCCACTACTTCGATACGACACTCATGCCTCACCGCGTTTGTAAATGTCTGTTAAAGTCTTTTAATGTTTTACGATCTGTTTAACGGCTTAATCCTAACAGTCGGCTCGTCCTTGGTGCATCCCTTCAACGAAGCCTGACCACTAAACGTAATCCATTCCCCCTAAATCTCGATGGCCCTCGGCCTCAAATCACATTCTCATCTCATCATCATGCTTCTCATAAGCTCATTCTCAACATATTCCTCATCATATTTCTCACCATCACCATCAGTATCTTTTCCTCGTTTTCCTCAAAATAACTTTTCACAACACTTTTTCAAAAATAATGTTTCCAACAATTTCACAAAATTATCCTTTTTCAAAAGTCACGTTTTTGGGTGAGTGTTAATGGAGGAGCAAGCTCAACTCAACACTAAGCTTCTTCCCAAAAACATGAACGAGGAATCACATCTCTATTCAATCACACCTCATTTCCAATCTCAACTCCTTTCAATCTCAAATTTCAGCTTTCCATTTTCCATTCTTTATCTCTTTTGCATTCCATACATGTCACGCTTTATCTCTTCTTACTCATCCTCGCACTTTCTCTTTATTCTTAACTCATAACGTGTTTCTTTCTCAATTATTTCTTACATCTCTTATTCACATCTCTCTTTTCTCTTTACGATCTTATCTCATTACTTTCACGGTTCAGTATTGTTGTTTCACTTTCCAGACATCATCAAACAATTCTAAACAAAATAAAATATACATAACTAGTAAACATTCAACATGTGAATTAAACAAGTAAACATTTAGCACACATTGCCTAATTCGCAATTCGTCTATTCGAATTGCGAGCAACCGCGTCACGGGATCACAGGACTCTCACTCACCTGGATGACGACATATCCAGAAACTTTCCAAGATTTCCCAATCGCTAACCTCGTCACGTTTCCTTCGCGTCCGACACCCGAACTAGACATTTTTCCCGTGCGTTAGAGCATTTTCGATAAATTCTTAATCTTGTTTCAAAAACTCTTTTGAGATAATTCCTTTCTTAAGAACTCATTATTAATATCCAAAGACTCCAAAACCACATCAGATTTCAAATGAAAGACTTTTAAGAAACTTTGAAACCATAATCTTTTATTAGAACAAATCCATCTTTTCTTAATTCAAAAACACTTTGCTTATAAAAATCATTTTCTTGAACCATTAAACAAAAATTCAAAACTCTAGAAAAATACAGTTTGAAAACCAACTCAAGTTGATTCATTAAATCTCCAAACATTACTTAAAAATTCCAAATTAATTTAGGTTGTTAGAAATCACATGTTTAAATAAAATGTTTTTCTTTGAGATTCAAACATAGATTTTTACGAACAGACTTCACAAACAGATTCAGCACACAAACAGCACATACAATCACACACCACACAAATCACATTTTCAATCATTCAGACTTTTTACTTAAATTATAACCTTAATAGATTCATTTAATTATACTTAAGAAAATAATTTAAACTTAATCTTCTAATTAATTTACATAAACCGAATTACTATGGTCAATAGTTTTCCAATCACAAATTAATTTTAAAACTAAAATCATTAAATTAACAGGATAAAAATATAATCAGATCAAACCAAAGAATTAAAAGAAACACACATCACATAATATCATGCACCTAAGAATATAATTATCATCACAATCATCTTAAGAAAATAGTTTTCCTACCAATTAAATATGTGTTGGCCGAATATTACACATACAATTTGCAAAGATTTAATGCATAAATACAAACATACAATCATGAAATCATTTCTTTTATTTTAAGGCCAAAAACCGTGAGCATATAGTATAAAAATTAACAACTTAAATTTCATTCTCCAAAACAAAATCAACACACACTTTAAATCACAAATTATCCCACATATTTCTTTTAGAAACTTAATTATTTCATGCATGTACTTTTCAAACCTTAAAGTCAATTAACTTTCTCATGCATGCAACCTATGTAGAGAACAAGCATATAGATCTATTTCCTAGGTTGACCGAAACCTCATCATGACAAAGGGCATGGTTTTTCATTCATTTTCAACATGCAAGAATCATGATAAACACATCAAAACATATCACATTATTTATTCACATCAACCTTCACAAAATAAATTCAAGTTCATAATTCTTTTTTTTTATCTTCATAAAAATAACATGTATATGTTTACAATCATTAAGTCTAGTCCTAACACACCCATGCATCACTTTTTCACAAAACAACAACATAGATCCTATTTTTCACACATGGCCGAATGGCCTCCCAAAAATTTAACACACAAAATTTCACATAACTCACAACCAAGGCATGCAAATCTTTAAGGCACCTTTCACAGCAACAACTACATCATTCATTCACCTAATCATGCATCAACAAAATCCTTTCCAATCATAAATTCAAGTTCAGTATTTCCGCAAAACAAAATAGAGATTTATTTTCTTGACTTCATAAAAACAACATGCATGTGTTTAGAATCACTAGATCTAGCTTTGATCTACACATGCATTAACTTTTACAAAATAAAAAGCATGGATCTTAAATAAATCCATATGGCCGAATGGCCTTTCACAAAATAAGGCACACACAAAACCTAACACTTAAACCAAATAATATTCATACTAAAAGAAATCAATTTAAAACTTGTTACTTTAATTCTTTTCCCAAAAACCAAATCAAACACAAAATAAAAGCATGATTTTTCTCTTAAAAATTAACATGTAAACCAAAGATCTAAACATTTTTCACACATCAAATAGAGATAATTACATGCACACACTTAAATCAATAAAGAACATCACTAAACTAACATGCAAGACTAGGAACTTAAACTTTTTCACAAATAAAGTTTAGATCATGAATTTTCTTGTAAAATAATCATAAACAAACACATAAATCATGGTTTGAAGCAAGAAAATTAAACATGCAAGAAGGATTTATTTTATCTTTCACAAAACTTTGGCCATACTTTAGATCTTTAAGTTTTTAGTTAGAAAATTACTAGATCTATCAAGAAAATCCAAACCGAAACAAAAACATAAGGATCACATATTACAATTTATTTTTAAGTCCTTTAAGTCCTTGATCTAGCAAGATCAACTCATAATATCAACATGCAAGAAGAAATAAGAAGTAGATCTACAAACTAGAAAAGAAAGGTCTATACTATCACAAGTCTTCTTCCCCTTCAAATCCTACCATGAAAGGAATTGGTCTTCTAGCTCCTAAGGCTCTTGATTTACATGAAAACTTCTAGGTTTTGGCTTGGATCATCTTCTTCTTTCTCCTCCATACCCCACGACTTCTCTTCCTCTCTCTCTCTATTTCTTTTCTCTTTTTCTCTCTAAGAATAAAATGGATTCTTAGGAGTGGTGTTTGTGTTGGTGGAAGAAGTGAGAATGGGTGAAATGAAAAATGAGCCAAGGCATTTCTATTTATAAGCAAGTTCAATCTCCCCCTTATGTCCTTGGGTGTGGGTTTCGGCCATGAGAAATGAGGAAGGGTAATTTTGGCCTTCCAATTAGTTGCATGGGTGGATGTTATCATATGGAAGGGGACAAGGTAGCATGGCTAGGTTCTTAGAAGTCAATCTAGGCTTAAAGACTTGTTGGCCATAGTTAGGGTTTGGTTACTTTAGTTACTAGTTTAGTTTGATTACTAATTTTGGTTGGTTTCTAATTCCTTAGTCTACAAGCTTCTACTCCTAGCTTATAATCATATACATACGGCATACACACATACACACGTATATACCTTCATGCATACGCATATCGTATCACACATACGCATACATTTATTTTTTCATTTTATTTTTTTCTTAATCTTATTTGTTTAAATTCATCAATCCACACAAAAGGCAATTAATTCAAAAATCACAATTATTCAATTAATTTTCATGCATCACACAGCAAACACACACATCAAACCAAGCATTCATCACACAAAAATTCATGCCAAACCAATAAATTCATTTTCTTTAAAGCAAATTCTCAAAAATTCGTATTTTATAATTCTGAAAATAAATTTTCGTAAATCCACCCAGAAAAATCTGAAAATCAAATTTTCAAAATCTACATTCCAAGATGATCGTTTTGATATAAAATTCGTAAAAATCCGAGTTACGGTTAAAAAGTTACAAATTTTTCAAGTTAACAGACCCAAAAATTCAATTTCAAACAAAATCACTTTTCAATAAAAACACATTTTAACATAACCATTCACTTCTCTTTTATGAAAACATTTTGTTTATAGAAATTCATAAAAAAAATCAAACTTTATTTCTTATTTACGTAAAACACTTTTCCAAAAACCTTTTATAAAAACAGAACTTCGGGGTTTATTTTAACCAAATTCGTTCTCGCACGTACGGGAAAAATGTGGGGTGTTACAAACATCCCCATCATTTTTTCTGACCAGGACATGGAAGACGTCATCCCGGATCACAATGACCCAATGGTGATCACGGCGTTGATCGACAATTTCGAAGTCGCCCGAGTTTTCATTGATCAAGGAAGCTCGGCCGACATTCTTTTTCTTCATACATTTCAAGCACTGAAGCTGAGGTCAGTCGACCTCGTGCAATTTGAAGGCAATCTCATCAGCTTCACAGGTGAGGCAATTTTCCCCCTAGGAGCCATCCACCTCCCAGTGACCTTAGGCAAGCAGCCTTCGGCCCGAACGAAGATCATCAAGTTTTTAGTTGTTGATTCTGAATCCCCATACAATGTGATACTGGGACGAACCTGCCTGCAAGCTTTTGGGGCAGTGGTTTCAACGGTACACCTAGCAATGAAATTCGTCGATTCTGACGACAAGGTCGTCACAATCAAAGCCGACCAGATGAGAGCCCGACTCTGCTACAATGCGAGTCTACTGGAAGTAAAAAAGAAACAGAAAGAGCTTACTGACCCGACTTTGGCCAAAGGGAGAGTTCTATTGGCTGATGTTCAGGTCAAACAAGATGTTCTTAGGTTTTCTCCTCGAAGGGAAGGGTCGACGATTCCCATTGATCCTTCCGACCCCAGCAAAACTGTCAAAGTATGTACCAACCTCCCTCAAGAAATCCAAGGTGCAATTAAAGAAAATCTCTCTTCCCTTCCAGTTCTCTCCAGCCCTCCGCAGGGGGAGAATCTTTTCATTTATTTAACTGTTGGTGATCCCGCCCTCAGCTTGGTTCTGGTCCGAGGTGAGGGCCGAAGTAAGTTCCCCATTCACTCCTTAAGCCGAGGTCCCGAGCTCTGGTATTTCAGGATGAAAAACATTGCATTTCGTAAGGCTGCCAACAATTTCCAAGTATCGGCTGAGAACCGCGGCATCTCTCATCGGTCCTCCTCGGTCGAGCACTACGAGGCCAATGCTGTCATCCCCATCGAACGAAGGTTTCATACCTTTCGAAGGAGGGACAGACCCGAGGTTGAGAACAAGAATCTGATACTGGCCGAGGAGATCCGAGAATCCGCCTCTGTTCAGAAGAAGATAGCGAAGAAAAGGCTAGCCAACCAAGACAACAAAAGTGTGCTCGGAGACCTCGTGCTCCGAAGAGCAGATATTGGTCATGAGATTCGGAGGGACGTAAAATGTGCTCGGAATCAAGAAGGCCCCAACAGAGGCGTTTCAAAAACATACTCTAGGGCATACAAGCTAGAGACTCTGGAAGGAACCGAGCTCAAGAATTCCCAGAACATTGCAACACTGAGAACCTATTTCAGTTAGGTTTACCTCAGATATCATCAAACAGTCACCAGCATCCCCAGCTAAAGTTTAAGTTTAAGCTCATTTTAGTCTAGTCACATTTTGTTCCACTGTGATATACTCATCTTTTCAATTCCCTAAAAGGCAATGTACTCACACTTATGATTAATGAAAAAGTACAAACTTGCCCCTTACTCAAATGCCACAGTTTTATATACGTACGTACTAGCTTCTCATTTAGCACTAGCCACCTAAATGTTGCATGGCGCTATGAACAGTCAACATCTTGCAAATAAGATCGGCTCATATGCACGGTGTACAAGGGACACCCGATAAAGTACAGCTTGCTGTGAAATGTTTTCACATAGCTTCACTCAGCAATCTCTTTCACATCGGGGACGAGGGCACCCACCTCGGCTAAGGTGGGTAGATCCGAGATCCCTACCGTATGCACTTATATACAGTACCTTTTTTCAGAGGAAAACTTATAAGATTACTGCACTTACTGAGTTGACCGAGCTTAGCTTCATTATCTATATTCAGGTCGGATCAAGTATTCTTATCACGACCTCTTCAGGTCCGATCAAGTCCAAACACTTGCATCTTTCAGAACAGGTTTTTTCGATAACCTCCTAACTAATCGCAGTTCGGATCCGAGGTCCAATAAATAAACATGCAACGAGTTAAATAAACTCGCATTCGTGCAACAAGTTAGAGAAAAAACTTGCATAAAAATGACCTCGGACTCCATACGTATGCAACAAGTTGAAATAAAAACTTGCATCAAAATACCAACATGCAACAAGGTAAACTAGAATAAACATGCATAAAAATAAAATGTTGTACACAATCAGCAGAATGAAGTACAATACTGTCAAGCATGTTACAAAAACATAGACATATTGCATGCTGCCCAGCATAAGGGACTTATGCTGCTTCATCTTCAACGTCGGAAAGAACAACCGTGCTCGGATCGAAGTCCTCATCCGGTTTCTCCACCAAGGGATTGGGAAGGTTCTCTTCAGGTTGGTCGAGGTCAACCTCGGCCCCACCATTCTCATAATCCACCATCTTCCCATTTTCTACCCCATATCCAGCACAGGCGCTGACAACCCGAACTCGGAGCCCTTGGTTCAGGTGAAGAATCTGCTCAACGACACCAGCGAAAATTTTGCTCCCCCCTTCTCAAATTTGAAGTTTGCCTCGGCTGCTGCGATCTTATGTTTGAGTGCCTGAGCAGCCCTTTTCTTCAACAAAGATCGGACCCGTTCAACCTCGGCCAAGCCCTCCTGCCGACCAGCTTCTTTAGCATCTGCCTTCGCTTGGGCCAGTGCCTCTTCGTGATTTTTGAGAAGCTCCTCCACCTGCTGGCGATGCTTCTCTTCCAGCTCGGCCAGTTTCTGTTCGACAGAATTTTTGCTATTCTTTAGATCCGCCACCTCAGCCACCATATCGGATCGAGCCTTCTTCTTGGCAGGAGATACCCCCTCAGCCACATCTTCAGAAACCTCGGCCAACACATTAAAAATAGTTGTTGACCTCTTCAGGTGACAAGCCAGTTCCTCGGCCATCTTTTTCCACTCTGCTCCCGACATCTTTATGAGAGCATCTTTGACCGAAGGCTTGGCGATTGTGGTCGGCGGCCTCGGGAGAATATCAGTTCCCCTCCTCGGACCGTCCGATAAAGGTGGGGTATCTGCAGCAATGACCACCTCGGCACTCGGACTCGGAGACTGAGGGGGAGGTGGGGCGATAATCACTGCAGGGGGAGTAGGATGGAGTGGAGCCGAATCGGTGGAGGTCGTATCGGTGGAGACCTCGGCAGCCACGGCTTTGTTGGAAGAGTTTTCTGGCCTCTTCCTCTTGCGAGCCTCCAGCGCAGCTTTCAACGCCTTGGACGACATGTCCGACCAATGTTCCTCTGCAAACAAAAGGATAAAGAAAAATTAATAAGAAAGTTGAAAGAAAATGTATAAGTGTAAGAGTAAAGTTAACTACCAATTCTGGTCAAGACTTCACTGTCAGGACACTTCATGAAAACTCCAATATCGAGCTGAAATTTCCGAGCACGATATTCGGTTTGGAAATGGTGGGCCGTTACGGCCTCATCAACGTCAAGTGTTACGCCCGACCACCTCTGCGGTGTGCCGATGTGGCGACTGAAGAACTCTGCGGTCCACTCCAAAGGGAACTTCGGACCCGTCTCGGACCGAAACCAAGGTAGCCCCATTCCAACATACTTGTACTTAAAAAATTTTGGCTTGAAATGCTTCCAAGAGTCCGTGAACATGTCGAATAGCCAACAATGACTTCGGGCCTTGGCCGACACCCAAAGCCGACCAGTAACCCCGTCTTTATTACTGACGAACGGGTTGTACATCCACAGGAAGAGCCGAACTGTGCACACCAAACCTCTGGCTCCGCAATACTTTTGAAATGCTCGAAGGAATGACCAAGTGTTGGGATGGAGTTGCGAAAGGGCCAATCCGAGCTCGTTCAAGACCCTCATCTCTAAATCGGTAAATGGCAGGGTCACGCCGAGGTTGTGTATTAGATCGGCATAAAAGAAGAAGGAGTTATTATCTGTTCGAGAGCATATTCTGTCATTTTCCGAGCAGGGGAGAATTTGATAAGAGGTCCCAGTAACATCCCCCGAGCAGGGCAACACCGCTCTCTTCACTCCGGCAAGCTTGTCCTCGGAGTCTAAGCTGGACCGAACTCCTTTAGGCTCCATGTCGACCCACTCGTACTGATCGGCATCGGAAGGCGCAGGGTAAAGCTCAGGTCGGCTGATGCACTTTCTGGGCGGCATGTTACCTGTGGAAGAACAGGGGAGCTCGGCGTTAGTCCTACGGGTTACAAAAAATAACCCCCCAGAAAACCCCCTCGAAGTTGTTCCGAGGGGCGAGCATCTCCCCTCTACCACAGGTACCCCCCGTTCGTACATCCTCTCCCTCTCCATCCTTTCAAAGTCGCGACGCTCCCTATCATCGACGAACTCGACCCAGGCGTATTGACGTACCCATTCCCTTTGCTCTTCCCAGTCCCGAGGATAGACGACCTCAACGGGATCAACCTCCAGGATTTGTTTTTCATACCTATTCCTATACTCCCTCTGGCGACGGAGCGCCTCGTCTACCTCAGTGGAGGAGCAGGACGAGGAGGAAGAGTCGTCCTCCTCCTCTGAACTGCTGGTTGACAGGAAGACTACCCTTACCCAGTTCCTAAACCATTCCCTACTCATACTCCCTCAATCCACTTCTCTGGTTTTCTGAAAAATAAAAACAAAAACACGAATCAAAAACCCTCCATAATCCTAAAAACCCCCACTCCAAACCAGGGACTGCCAAAACCCCAAGAACAGTCCCCAGATTCAAAACCCCAAAACCCAGAAAGAACACCCCATTTCACAGAAATAAAAATGAAAAGTATCAACCCTTCCCATGCACACCATAAAGTAACACATAAAGAAAAAGACACCAGAAGCAAAGAAGAAGAAGAGAATAGAGCAGTACCTTGAGTGTGTAAAAGCGAACCCAGTAAAATCGCAGCAGAGAGGAGGAAAAGGAAGCGCAATAAAGAAAGAGAAGAGGACTTTTGCAGAGAAAAGAGCCAAGGGAATTCGTGTCTGAGAAGGAGGAATTCGATAAGGAGAGAAAGAAGAGGAGTTTGCAGAGAATGAGTATCTGGTAGAGAGAGAAAGAGAAACAGTTTTGGCAGTTCTGAGTCAAAGAGAGAGGAAGGGAACCGTCTTCCCCCTCCTTTTTTGAAAAATGGGCCTGGCCCAGGAGGCCCAACCCAGCATGAGGCCACACACAATGAGACACGTGGCGCATAGTAGATGGAATCACGAACCTCGAGCAACGTCGCAGTAATGGTGACGCTTCGTTAGGTGTAATCTCTGACACGTGTCAGATCTGGAGAAGGCAAGCGTCACTTCGGAGCAGGTGAAAGGACAACTTTCAGACCTGCTCCGTCATAATGAAAGGACGTCAGAAACAGCTGGATCCAGCTCGGACCAAGGCTCAAATGGCCTTGACCGAGCTGGGGGGCTTATGTGGTGGACTCGGCTGTTTATGTGGTGGACTCGGCCTATGTGGTGGACTTGGGAAAAGGACCTGAACCAAGACCTCGGAACAAGGCTCAAATAACCTTGACCGAGCTGGGGGGCTTATGTGGTGGACTCGGCCTAGCCGAAGTCCACGTAGTCCTCGCCCAGGACCTAAGGACCCCTCAGGAAGCCCTTTGTATGCTTGGCCGAGCTCGAAGCTCAACGGCCGAACATACATCAGACACGGGCCGACCTCATGCTCCTATCAAGGTCTGACCTCCTTGTCCGACACCTCCCAGAGTCCGACACCTCCCTGAGTCCGACACCTCCCCCAGAATCTGATACCAAGGACAGGATGACGTGTCTCACCTTATCCACAAGGACAGCTCATCCACTCATGGCTCAGTACGGGCTGGCCCTACTTGGGCCTCAAGCAAGCCCATTAGGGCAACCAGCTCCCCCCTATAAGTAGCTCCGTACTACATGGGGCTCAGGTACGTCCTCTAACCCTAATTATCACCCTCACACACCAGTGATTAGGGTTACTTATTGGCTCTCTCCTTAGCCACCTGAGGACTCCCACCAAACATCACAGATAAACCCCTAGACGGAGGCTTCCCCAAGGTCTTCTTCCCTAGCCTTAGGGGATCTCACAGTCTAGGACATCACAGAAGAGGAGGAAAATTTTCTCACTTTGGGAAAGCCATTTAGCTTAAGGAAGAGAGGTAACTCTAAGTTATATTTTTAATTTATTTCATCTCTTCTTCTACTGTTATTAGAATCTCTAATTCGATATTAAGAACTAAAAGTTTCTAATTCTTATTTTTATATTAGAATGAACTATGTTTTGTTGGTGATATTTTGATTTGTGGTCATATGAATTGAGGTTTAAGAAAAAGGGACAAAATGAATTGTTTAAAGAGATAATCTCCCCTTTTTCCTTAACCCATGATGACCGAATTTTATGTTAAATAGGAAAATAAAATTCTGGAAATTTTTGTGTAGGAATTTATATTTTGTATATGTTTGAATTATTTTATTTCTTTTTGTTTGGATTCAAGATGAATGTACAAGGAATGAAAACTAAATTAAATTGAATAAGTTTAATGTACTTTTGATTTTTTCTTTTCTGGACCGTGATATATAAATATGTATATATATTAGGTAGTAGTTGTTGTTAATATGTGTATAATTGTTATGTGACTTATTTCTTAAAAAGTATAAACTAATGGATATTATTTGATCTTTGATATTCTGATATGAAAATGAAATAATAATGGTTTTGTGGAAAGAAATAAAATTATGGATTTTTGTTGTTATTGGCCGGAAAGTATAAGTGATTTTTAAATAAAAGTTACAAATAATTTATAGTGTTTTTGTTTGATAATTCAAGGAGTAATCGGGTAATTTTAATAAAAAAAAATAGATTAATAAGAATGGTATTTTGTGTGATAATATGATTATGTGATTAAGTTAAGTTGTGAGTTTAGTTGCTGTAAAAAAATGATTTTTCATGAGAGATGTCTATTTTATATTTTATTGATGATTAAAACAATTCTTTTGAATGTATAATATTATGTAACTATGATGTATAGGTGTTTTTAAAAATTAAAAGTGTAACACCCCTAATTTTCGTCTCCCAAATAACCAAGAAATTAATTATAACAATTATTTTATAATTGATTTATATTAGTTCCGAAGGTTTTAGTTTTTGTAACATTATGTGTTTTTATATATAAAAATATGAGATATATTTTTATATGGTTATTTTGTACAAAAATATGAATATTGTAATTGAGTCCTTGGGTTGGGACCTAATTGCAATATTAGAAAGGTTCTTAAAGAAAGAGGAATTAAATTATTAATTTTTGAATTTTATCAGTATGTAACCGATTAGAAGGGCTCTGTAACCGGTTACACGATGAACTCAGAAAACTGGGTTTGTGCGTTTGATGAGTAATCACGCGTTTTAACCCAGAATTCGCCACGAAATCATCTTAATCGTAGTGGGAGCTACGTGTCTTGATGCATGTTAGCCTAATTGCTCTATAAATAGCCCAATTGATCAAGATATTTGGCTCATTTGTTGATCTGAAGTGTTGATGCTCTGTTTAGGGTTCGTGAATTCGTCTCTGAAATTCTCCATCGTTTCTGAGAGTTAGAACATGAGTGATACACGGTTACAAAGCTCACATCAAGGGCTTTGTATTGATATAAGGTTTGTGAGTTGAGAGTTCCTGAGCTAGGAGAAATCGATTCACGAAATTGAAGGTTCAAAACTGTCACAGTTCTGTATTGGGTTTCTGGAACTGACTTTGAGCTTCGATTTTGGTAAGCTCAAGCCTTCTCTTGTTTTAGACTTGACTTCCTTTCAAAGTTCATGTTGCATGGTTTTGATAATGACCATTTTCCCTAATTTCCATGTCCATTTCATGTCCCAAATTCCTTGATCAATCTACCCTGTCAAAACGGTTCTGGTTTGAGGAGGAGTTTTGGGTGGTTGATGGTCTGCCTCAAATATCTGCTCAAATCTTGTTCAAGCACGAACCTAAGGTAAGGGGGAAGCTTACTATTTTCTATAATGAGAATAAATTGTGGTAGAACATAGTATGAGTCACCAAGAGACTCAAAGGGCATAAGTTAAAATGGTTAAGTGGCTTGGAGGCCAAACTGAGCTCAATTGTTGTTATGAGCAATGTTATCTAGATGCATGCAAGCTATATTGTTGTTGGATTCATGACTTACTTGGATATTATGTGAATTGATGTATTAAGTTGTGAAATATGTGCAATTATGTGCAATTTGAGTATCTAAATTGAATGCATGCAAGATAGATATGTTTATGTGGTTGAACACACTAATATTAAGGTATGTGAACTCTATTTATGAATGAAATTGGTTAGATTTGAGTATGGTAGAAAATGGTATGCAAAACCTCACTTTTCAGTGTATTTTCTGCCTAATCTAACCGGTTAGTCGAAATTTGTAACCGGTTAGATATTATCAATTTTCAAAGAAAATGAATTTTTGAAATTGGCTAAGTGTCCATACCATTTGTACTCAAGTTTAAGCTAGAATTTCATACAAAGACCAATCTAAAACTATGTGATCGAGCACTGTTTGGTTTAGATTGGAGGTGATGAGTTAATACCTTAATATCAAATGATAATTTCAAGAGGAAATTATGCATAAATAAAATTGGATTATGACTTAGATCTTTTGAATGATATTATGTGTTGAACTTGAGGTATTCTGTTGTGCTAAGACCTTGTTATTGGATTGAGTAGAGAATTCAAGAAAAGATTATATTCTTTGAAAATCAATGGTTTTGTATTCAGGTATGTAATTCTAACCGGTTAGGTGATGATGTAACCGGTTAGTACCTGAAACTTAAAAATAAAAGTTAAGTTTTTGAGTAAGGATTGTTAATACCAATTATTACATTCTCTCAATCCAGGTCTATGAGCATATGCTAAATTTAAATTCAAAGGTGAATTTTATGAGTAAAGCCATACCTCAAGATATCATTCAGAAGTTGTGTTTTCTAAGTCATAATAATGGAAGTAATGGGAACATGACCTTGTACTCTAGGAGTACCAAATTGATGCAACCTACTTGATGACACATTCTGGGAATGTGGCCATTGTCTAGGACATGTTTGCGATACGTTCTGGGAACGTGATGCACACTCTGGGAGTGGTGCTTGATTATATTCCAAGTATGGTTTGCGATACGTTCTAGGAACGTATGTTAGTGTTCTGGGAACACATTGGTATAATAATAGAATTAAAAATAAAAACCAACCTTAATGATTGTGCATTCATGCATATAGAATGGAAGATGGGTTGGTAGGAACGTCTATCATATTCTGGGAATATGAGGAGGGTACTCCGGGAATACCAAATTTGTAACCTACTTGATGACACATTCTGGGAATGTGGCCAGTGTCTGGGACCTGGTTATATACGTTCTGGGAACGTATGTTAGTGTTCTGGGAACACATTGATATGAAACCTACTTAATGACACATTCCGGGAATGTGGCCAATGTCCGGGACCTGGTTTTTATGCGTTCTGGGAACGTATGCGTTATGGGAACGTGATGCACACTCTGGGAGTGATGCTTATTATTCCAAGTATGGTTTGCTACACGTTCTGGGAACGTGATGCACACTCTGGGAGTGATGCTTGTTTATCCAAGTATGGTTTGGCATTACGTTCTGGGAACGAATGTCAGTGTTCCGGGAACACAACGGTGTATTGGATGGACGTCCAAGATGGACTTTGTTAGAGGCCTCAGTTGTGGAAGGAAATCATGTGTCATGCCACCTGCATTGAAAGAATTATTATGATTATCCGGGTGTGCTCATATGAATATGCATCATGATTTGCTACATGTTGACTTGTGGATGTTAGTTTTATTCCCATTTGATTATGCGAATATGTATAGCTAACCCCCATGCCCTTATTAGGTATTGATCGTGCATCTAGCTTGCACAAGAATCGGTAAAGGGAGATGTCACTTAGGTGCATGCAGAGTGTAGAAAGTGTGGGTTGGGAACCCGTTGTGCAGATATCGAGGATCTGGCCAGATAAATGTTTGGACAGAGGACCAGTGACCAGCTCTATAACATCTCTATTTTTAATAGTATTTATATGATACACATTGTGGAAGAGGTATCATAAGATGAATTTGGTTTCATAATAATACTTATTTGGTATCCATGGACTTGTTACACTTGATATATTTTGAGAGTATAATATGATTAGTTTACTATGTTTCCGCAAACTCTGATTTTATTAGTCAACTTCATTATTAATCAAGTGTTTGTGAAAAGGAATTTTCAAGGGAAGGAAAAATTCTTATTTTCATATCTTTTTCCAACGATAACAAGTCAAAGTATTCATAAACTTATTACTTTTCTTATAAAGTAAGATGATATACAAGGAGTGTTACACTTTTATGGTATCAGAGCAATGGTCCTGACTCTTGGTCCTTGGGTGTGTGGTCCAATACGCTGGTCATCGATATCTGTAATGTTTCTTGGGAAGTATGCTTTCATATACTTCCAAACTAGAGCTAAGGTTATGGGTAATGGCTCTAGATAAGTAGCTCATTCTACTATTAAGAGGTGTTCTATGAAGTCTAAGTAGAAGTATGATAGTTGTATGCTTCTCTTTAGACATGTGGTAAACTTAAAACCATAGTGTTGGTTTATTAGTTTTCATAGAACCAGAGATAAGGAAATCTTAAGGAGTTGTAGTTAAGTCCTTGACTCTAGCGAAGAGTATTTACCCTCACCAGTGTTAAAGTTAATCAATTTCTCCGACCGAGTGCAGGGCAGTTATCTTCTTAAAGATCAACCTTGTTGAGTTTGTTAAACTCTAAAGCTATCCTTTCCTTTGTTCCTTATGGATATAGGTATTGATCAAAGTTTGTCAATGCCTTACCCAATCTGCTATCTCAAGTGGAGACTCCTACAAATCTTCTTGTAGTTGTTTCCAAGGTATGTCTGAATCGTTCTATTAAGGTATTAGACTTTGTCTATCTACCTGTGTCATGATTACATTTGATCTTAAGCACGGTTTGGGAGCCGAAGGAACAAATGATCATGATTAATGACGATAGAACAACCCTGTATCGGGATTCCCAAGTTTCGAATCTGAAATCCAATGGACCCATGTGTCTGCTTCTGGGTAGCAGTGAAGGAAATAGGGGGTCAAAGAAATCTGGGTTTCAAGAAATGATGTTAGGTTCACCCTTGAGCAAAGAGATAGAGTTTGAAATCAAGTTAATTCTTGAAGCTGATTCTCTCTCTACTACCCTTACAATATGGTATCATCGGGAATGGTCAAATGGGAGAAACACGTAGAGAAGTTGCTAAAAGGATTGGTTGGACCAGGTTAAAGGAGTCTAAGTGTTTTCTAAGATTGATTGGCGATTGGATTAACCCCAAATCAGGATTCGGGGCAGGGATACACTTAAGACTGCATTTTGATCTCGATACGGACATTATGAGTAGAAAATAATGCCGTTCGGATTGACTAATGCACCTGTTCTTTTATGGATTATAAGAACGGGACCTTTAGATTATATTTGGATTTGTTTGTGGTTTCTTCTAAGAATCCGGAGGGACATGAGGAACATCTCGGGATTGTGTTGAGAATCCTGTAAGAGGAGTAGTGGTGTGTTAAGCTCGCCAAAGATGAGTTTTGGTTGAGTGAAGTTACGTTCGCAAGGCATGTGATCTTTAAAGAAGAAATTGCGATGGATCCAGCAAAAGTAAGTTTAGTGTTGAAATGGGAACAGCCTAAGACTGTGACTGAGGTGAGAAGTTTCTCAGGACTGGCTGGATTCTACCGCCGGATTATGGAAGGATTTTCTAAGATCGCATGGCCTCTGACCAAGTTGATTTGGAAAGATCAACTAATTGTATGAAATGATAGGATGTTGTTTAATTATGGTGGGGTAGTGATGGATTATACCCCAATACAATATGATTAGTTCAAGAGGAGTTATGGAAAAAGGTGAGTCTATTATGATTTAAATCGTTTCAGTGATGAATTCAGTTGGAATCAAGGTATTAGATTATGATTAAGTCCTATTTTGAGTTGGATTGGACGATGTAAAGAAAATGGTTTTGAAAATTCTTTGGTTTTGTTTCTAAAACTGTACTTCATAAACCGGTTAGAGTTTCTTGTAACCGGTTAGAAGCTGAAAGTTTAAAATAAAAATTTAAGTCCTTTGTGAAGGAACTTTTGGTATCAGTAGACATCTTCCTCCAATCCAAACTCAATGTCAATCACCTAAGTAAAATTTAAGAAAGGATTTAATGTGGTAAAATAATTTAATCCCTTGATTCATCATTGAAATTGATTTAAGGGGATTGAATCATAATACTTATGGATTAATCGAGAGTTGAAATTAAGGAGCTACTCCAATCGGAGAAGGTAGAGAATTGAGTTGGATGATGTAAAAGAGACGATAAGTACTAAGGTAAGAAGGTTGTGATTCATGAACAAGTTTGGAGTTCGAAAATGTGAATGACAATAGGAAGAAGAAGAGTTGCATATGAAACAAAGGCGATGGATGGAGTTTCTAAAAGATTATGACTTTAAGCTCCATTATCATCCTGGCATAGCAAACGTAGTTGCAGACGATTAGAGCTGAAAGGCTATTCATGAGAGCTCAATGATGGTTAAGGAGGTTATTCTGATTGAGGAGTTCAGAGACCTAAGTCTGGTAACCCAAGAGGAACCCTCTAGTATTAGATTGGGAATGATTGCCAATAACCAACGAATTCCTGAATCGGATTCGTGAATTACAACCAGAAGATGAGGAGTTGAAAGAGACGAATGAGATTTAATCTTTGGAATTAAAGTCAGGATTGTGGATATTAGAAAATATATTATGAAGGCAAGAGATTTATGAAATATTGTTTAGAACAACCTAGATGAGAAATCCAAAGGCATGAACTTCAAGAATAGATTATGTTCGAACCCAAGTCAGCTATCAACTATCAAGGAATAAGGAATTTCTCATGTTGGTAAGCATGTATGAGGACTATGGGAAAGCACATGAATTTCATGCGAGAAGTGTCTGAGTTCAGAATAAGAGAAAGATTGATGAAATAAAGGCCCAACAGGAAAAAGGGGAAAAGTAAATAGGAGAATATCAACCACGGAAATATCAAGGTTAAGGAATCCTCGACTAAAGAAAAGTGTCTAAGGAGGAAATAGGTAAGGGAACATTTGTCCATCTCCAAGTGAAGATGTGAGGCACATCACTTTGAGTTTAGTTGTGATGTACCTAAGGGGAAAGTCAATTCCGACTGCAGGAAGCTGGAGTATCATTCACCGAATTGACTTGAAGGAAAAGGTGAGAAAAGAATGGACAACAAGCGAGTCAAGCACGAAAAGAATTCACCGGCTGAGATGAGAGTTGAGTGTAATCCTGACGTAGACAACCCAAGCCTATCTTTTCCTTTGATTTGAGTTAACGTAGTCAAATGTTTTTCGATTACGTTAATCTAATCGTTTGAAAATATCAATATCCTGTTGGAAGTTCAACTCCAATCTTTCTGTGATCAAAACCTTTATCACAGTTGGATGTGATAATATCTGTGGACACTACAGAAATAGAAAGATCAGTTATGGCTAGAGAGGTTAACAACCACCGGGATAGGACAAATCTTTGTCTCCCCAACGGAAATGTCTCTAGAACATGACTATCTAACTAAGTCTGATAGTGATAATTACCCTATCTTTAAGTTCATCTAACTTAAAGACCTGTCGTATGGTCTTTCTTGTGAAATATTATATCTGAAAGGGATGATTTTGTTATTAATGGTTTGAATATTAGGACTGATCACCCTAATGTCTCAAACTATTAAGGAATAAAGTCATACAAATGTTTCTTTGATCGTGCTCGAGGGATCAGAATGCGCAGCCCAAAAAGTTTTTCCAAAAAGTTTGATGAAAAGTGTTTTATTTGAAGAATATTTATGTGAAGTATATTATTCAAAAGAGTATTTCTTTTAAAAGAAATTCTTTCACATAAGAGTTTTTATGCAAAGAATTTTTGTTTAAAGTGAAAGGTTTTATTAGAAATGTTTCGAAATAAAAGAACTATATCGAAACTCTTTTAAGTGGGGGAGGACCCTAAAGAACGAATTTTTTTTTTGGAGCAAGATGAAGTTTTCTAGTATAAAAACACTTTGGAAAAGTGGAAAACTTCAGAAGATGAATTTCGGGGACGAAATTCCTTTTAAGTGGGGGAGTAGTGTAACACCCCTAATTTTCGTCTCCCAAATAACCAAGAAATTAATTATAACAATTATTTTATAATTGATTTATATTAGTTCTGAAGGTTTTAGTTTTTGTACATTATGTGTTTTTATATATAAAAATATGAGATATATTTTTATATGGTTATTTTGTACAAAAATATGAATATTGTAATTGAGTCCTTGGGTTGGGACCTAATTGCAATATTAGAAAGGTTCTTAAATAAAGAGGAATTAAATTATTAATTTTTGAATTTTATCAGTATGTAACCGGTTAGAAGGGCTCTGTAACCGGTTACACGATGAACTCAGAAAACTGGGTTAGTGCGTTTGATGAGTAATCACGCGTTTTAACCCAGAATTCGCCACGAAATCATCTTAATCGTAGTGGGAGCTACGTGTCTTGATGCATGTTAGCCTAATTGCTCTATAAATAGCCCAATTGATCGAGATATTTGGCTCATTTGTTGATCTGAAGTGTTGGTGCTCTGTTTAGGGTTCGTGAATTCGTCTCTGAAATTCTCCTTCGTTTCTGAGAGTTAGAACATGAGTGATACACGGTTACAAAGCTCACATCAAGGGCTTTGTATTGATATAAGGTTTGTGAGTTGAGAGTTCCTGAGCTAGGAGAAATCGATTCACGAAATTGAAGGTTCAAAACTGTCACAGTTCTGTATTGGGTTTCTGGAACTGACTTTGAGCTTCGATTTTGGTAAGCTCAAGCCTTCTCTTGTTTTAGACTTGACTTCCTTTCAAAGTTCATGTTGCATGGTTTTGATAATGACCATTTTCCCTAATTTCCATGTCCATTTCATGTTCCAAATTCCTTGATCAATCTACCCTGTCAAAACGGTTCTGGTTTGAGGAGGAGTTTTGGGTGGTTGATGGTCTACCTCAAATCTCTGCTCAAATCTTGTTCAAGCACGAACCTAAGGTAAGGGGGAGGCTTACTATTTGCTAGAATGAGAATAAATTGTGGTATAACATAGTATGAGTCACCAAGAGACTCAAAGGGCATAAGTTAAAATGGTTAATGTAAGATCCATGAAGAATGTTTTGATAATGACAAAGTGTTTTGAACAAGCTATCATGTGTTGATCAAGTTTCAAGTTCAACAAGCAACAACAAACATCAAATGAAGAAGAGAGAAAGAAAGCTCATGAAGACTTAGTTTGAGTGTAATTGTAATTGTTTTATCTTTTGCCTCTCAAGCTTCTTAGGTCTTTTATTTGGGTAGATTATTTAGAGGGTAGTGAATCTCTATCATAAGTCATGATTAAATCATAATTTGAGTTTTCACTTAACCTAGAATCAATAGGTGGCTTAAAGGTTTGAAAGGAAAGGTTTAGTTTTGAGAAAACAAGTTTCTAACAAGTGCAGTGTGGATTTAATCGATTAAGTCATAATTTAATCGAGTAATACTCGATTAAGCTGAAATTTAATCGATTAAATACTGCTGAACTGGTTTTTAAAATACGATTTTCACTTCTCAAAATCAGTTTTCAAGTGCTACAACTTTTGGGTATTCTATATAAACCTATTCCTAACCTTTGTGAAAAATATACATCATTTTCATAATCAATTTTACAAGAATCAAGTCACTCTATTCTCTCTCAATTTCAAAGATCAAAGCTTTCATATTTTCATATTCTTTGATCAAGAACCTTTGAATCTCTTATTGTGAATTGTCATAGCTATTGATTGAGATTCATAGGATTGTTATTTTGTTTTCATTTTGGTTGTAATCTTTGCAAGAAGGCAAGCTATCTACAACAAAGGAAGTCTTGGTTGTTCATCAAGCAAATCAAGCAAATTGGAAGTCTTGTTGAAGAACAAGCATTTGGAAGTCTTGATTGGTTTCAAGCAATTGGAAGTCTTGTAGTGAAGCAAGCATTGGAAGTCTTGTTGTGGGTATCGGCAAGCAAGAGAAGAGGTTAGATTAGATATCAATAGGATTACAAGGCAAGGGTGTGGTATCTCTTGTAGGCTAGCAAGAAGGGAGTCTTGTGAGGCATTTGCTTGTAATTTGAGAAACTCTAATTCCTCATAGTGAAGAATCTCTCTTGGTTGAAGAGGGGACTGGATGTAGCTTTCAAGTGGATGAAAGTGAACCAGGATAAATCACTGTGTCGTATCTCTAAACCCTTATCTCTTTACATTCAAGTCTTTAATTGTGTTCTTGGTTGAAAACCTAGAGAAAGATTGATTTTCATAATTGATTGAATTGAATCTTTATTGTTCAAATTAAGTTGGGAAAATCATTTTCATAACCTAGGTAATCAATAAGAATATAGGTGTTAATTGTTTTCGCTGAATCTCTGATCTTAAGTGTTAATTGATTGATTTTCGTATTCGAATGAAAAATTGATTTTTCTGTTTTCTGTCAGATTTAATCGATTAAGCATATATTTAATCGATTACTACTCGAGTAAATTGCAGGTTAATCGATTAAATGCTGTAGATTTTGCAAAAATCATTTGTTTTGATTGTTTCGATTTATTTCTTTCGAAAATCTTTCAAGGTTTCTTTTACACCTATTCAACCCCCCCTTCTAGGTGTTTTCCTAGTGTATCCTAGTTGTTTCACCCACCGATTGTAGGTTCTCACAGTTAAGTGGCTTGGAGGCCAAACTGAGCTCAATTGTTGTTATGAGCAATGTTATCTAGATGCATGCAAGCTATATTGATGTTGGATTCATGACTTACTTGGATATTATGTGAATTGATGTATTAAGTTGTGAAATATGTGCAATTATGTGCAATTTGAGTATCTAAATTGAATGCATGCAAGATAGATATGTTTATGTGGTTGAACACACTAATATTAAGGTATGTGAACTCTATTTATGAATGAAATTGGTTAGATTTGAGTATGGTAGAAAATGGTATGCAAAACCTCACTTTTCAGTGTATTTTCTGCCTAATCTAACCGGTTAGTCGAAATTTGTAACCGGTTAGATATTGTCAATTTTCAAAGAAAATGAATTTTTGAAATTGGCTAAGTGTCCATACCATTTGTACTCAAGTTTAAGCTAGAATTTCATACAAAGACCAATCTAAAACTATGTGATCGAGCACTGTTTGGTTTAGATTGGAGGTGATGAGTTAATACCTTAATATCAAATGATAATTTCAAGAGGAAATTATGCATAAATAAAATTGGATTATGACTTAGATCTTTTGAATGATATTATGTGTTGAACTTGAGGTATTCTGTTGTGCTAAGACCTTGTTATTGGATTGAGTAGAGAATTCAAGAAAAGATTCTTTGAAAATCAATGGTTTTGTATTCAGGTATGTAATTCTAACCGGTTAGGTGATGATGTAACCGGTTAGTACCTGAAACTTAAAAATAAAAGTTAAGTTTTTGAGTAAGGATTGTTAATACCAATGATTACATTCTCTCAATCCAGGTCTATGAGCCTATGCTAAATTTAAATTCAAAGGTGAATTTTATGAGTAAAGTCATACCTCAAGATATCATTCAGAAGTTGTGTTTTCTAAGTCATAATAATGGAATTAATGGGAACATGACCTTGTACTCTAGGAGTACCAAATTGATGCAACATACTTGATGACACATCTTGGGAATGTGGCCATTGTCTGGGACATGGTTTCTTGGACACGTTCTGGGAACGTGATGCACACTCTGGGAGTGGTGCTTGATTATATTCCAAGTATGGTTTGCGATACGTTCTAGGAACGTATGTTAGTGTTCTGGGAACACATTGGTATAATAATAGAATTAAAAATGAAAACCAACCTTAATGATTGTGCATTCATGCATATAGAATGGAAGATGGGTTGGTAGGAACGTCTATCATATTCTGGGAATATGAGGAGGGTACTCCGGGAATACCAAATTTGTAACCTACTTGATGACACATTCTGGGAATGTGGCCAGTGTCTGGGACCTGGTTATATACGTTCTGGGAACGTATGTTAGTGTTCTGGGAACACATTGATATGCAACCTACTTGATGACACATTCCTGGAATGTGGCCAGTGTCCGGGACCTGGTTTTTATGCGTTCTGGGAACGTGATGCACACTCTGGGAGTGATGCTTATTATTCCAAATATAGTTTTCTATACGTTCTGGGAACATGATGCACACTCTGGGAGTGATGCTTGTTTATCCAAGTATGGTTTGGCATTACGTTCTGGGAACGAATGTCAGTGTTCCGGGAACACAACGGTGTATTGGATGGACGTCCAAGATGGACTTTGTTAGAGGCCTCAGTTGTGGAAGGAAATCATGCATCATGCCACCTGCATTGAAAGAATTATCATGATTATCCGGGTGTGCTCATATGAATATGCATCATGATTTGCTACATGTTGACTTGTGGATGTTAGTTTTATTCTCATTTGATTATGCAAATATGTATAGCTAACCCCCATGCCCTTATTAGGTATTGATCGTGCATCTAGCTTGCACAAGAATCGGTAAAGGGAGATGTCACTTAGGTGCATGCAGAGTGTAGAGTGTACTTTATGCTATGTTCTTTATTATAAGTATTTAAAAAAAATTAAAAGGAAGTGTAAAAGTGATTTTGTGAATGTACTGATGCTTAAAAGTGATTTTTTCTGTGTACTGTTTATAGTCTGTAATTTAATTTCATTATCGATAGAGAAAAAGTATTTTTAACTTGGAATACTTGAGTTTATTTTCTCATTGAGTTATATGTGTTTATAACATGATTATGTAAAAATTTGTTTACTGCTTAATTGATTGAAAATGTGCATCAAAGAAAAATACTTCAGATTCTTGCTGTATGAATAGTCTGGAAATGGTAGTTGTTATAAGGTGCTTAAGAGTGAGATCTGTAATGAATGAAAAATTGAGAGTTATTTTTAAGATGTTATGATTATGTTTTAAAAGTTATATTATAATTGGAAAAGATTTTCATGATTTAAAAGCTAAAAGAAAGAAAAAAGTGATTTCCCGATACAGTAGTCTGTGTTTGATTTTCAAAAAGGTTTTGATTTTTAAGGAAAATTTATTTTCTAAGAGATTATATATTTTCAAGACGTCAAGGTTTTTTAAGAAAATAGTGTTTGTCCAAAAGTTATAGTAATTTTAATTTTAAGTTGGTATAGATATTTATAGAGCTATTTTTGTAAATTTGGTTTGATTAAAGGTCTGCATTTGGAAACAAATAGCGCAACTGTGAATCAAGCGGACGCGAGTTCTTAGCTGCATCTCGAGGTGAGAGAGTAGCCATCTTAAGACACAATGGCACCATGGTAACATTAGGTCGATCATCTCAAACGTCGGAATCCTAAGTTATCTGTCAATATACGAGACGACAATTAGTTGTGGTGTGTTTAGTCGTCCTGCGTTGCGACAATAACTATTATTGATTGTCTGATTTTATTTGGTTATAATATGTTATTCTGTTTATATGGCTTTGGAAAATAATGATAAATTATGTGATGAAGTATCTATGAAAATTGTATAATTGAGAAATGGTGATTGATGGATATGATTGAGATTATTGGTTATGTTGAAATAACTATTCATATGAAAAGGACTTGGTATTATGGAATTATGTTATGAAATGAAAATATGATAAAGATTAATATGAAATGGTGGAATCGTTATTAGTGTACAGTGATGGTGCAAGCGGCACAATGACTACGTTTTATTTTCCCTTTAAGTGACTGGCCACGTGAATGACTTTGCCGTGGTTCATGTCTTGTGGATTCCACTGTACGATAGGGAGGTGTTTGCTGTGGTCCCTTAGAGGTCGAGACCCGTTAGAAGCACGACTTAGAATGGGTCGACCAAACTTAGGTTTAATAAAAGACTGAAAAGATTTAAAAGACTCTAAGCTTAAATCCGTTCTAACTACGCATTGAGAGTGAAGTAGGGGAGAGGAAAGACACCCTGTTTATCTCGGATACTCAGGAGTTAATTGTGATAGGGGAGGGCAAGGACGGTGACTCGTCAAGAAGCCTAAGAGCGCTTCCCTAGGCAGGACGAAGTTACAATGGTCAAGGTCACTTGCCGGGCGTTGATCGTAGCAAGGACTGCAACCGGAACTAGGGATAGAGCTGTCGCCCCCTTGAGCAAATACTAGATGGTGTAGAGGGAATCTGAACAAGGCTAAAAGTCACTAATTTTATTACGACGATCATGGCGGTTAGCCATATTGATGGTTCCAACATGGCGGATCTCGAGTTGTTTACTATGTTTTCCTTGTTGGTACGTATCCTTTGACTTCGATGCCTGTGTGGTTAGGATTCCTGTGTGCCGAACTAGTTTGCGATTGGATATTGGAGGAGGAGATGTATCGTGTGTGCTAACATACCCTTACCTCAATGATTTCCCTCCCTAGATCATTGATGGTTGTGAAAATACTTAGTGGAAAGATTATGAGTATGGAATATTTAAAGGAATAATATTAAGTTATGTGATAAAGTCGTATGGATAAAAGTTGTAAAGAGGATAAAATTGTAATAATATGATATGATGTTATTTGGAAGAGAAGAGGTTATAATGTTATGTTGTATGTGTTTGGTTCTAGTGCGATCCATGGTATAAGTCCATGTCGTCGACGAACTTATTCGTTCTGATCGCTAACTCTCTCTCTTCTTTCCTTTTTCCGTGGACATCGGGGAACAATGTTCATAGATGTCAGACCAAGTAGTTTTCAAGTCGTAGTTGCTTGAGTTGGAAGATGATCGCAAGATGGAGCATGCAAAAGCGGCAACCGAGGAATCTTTCAAGACACTGATGGTGAAGGATAGAAATGAAGACTAGTAGTCTACGATTGAATAGTTCTTGTTTTGTATTTCATCCTTAGATGAGTAGGACATGATTATTTTAAATAAAATGAAAGAAGTTATTTGGTTACGTATTATGTTGCTAAAGTGATTAAACTGTTTTCCGCAAAAATATGACATTGAGAAAATGAGTTTTTGGAAATGTGTTGGAGGATAACATCTCTTTTTGGAAATAGAATTTTTATGACGCGAGTTTGAGTATCAAAACATTTTTGTAAGCAAATGAATCAAATTGTTGTATGAAAACCTTTTTGTAAAAGAAATTAAATGAACTGGTTTTGGTAATGTTTATAAAAAAAATGGCGCAAATTTTTAGTGAAAATTCTAAGTTCCAAAATGGGGTGTTACACACGCACCCCATGCATAATCTCCTACAGCATGTAGATCCTCCAATGCATGAAGCCACTGAACTTCGGTGCTATTGACAGTCTTGTCAATAAACAGAGTCGATCCAACAAGGTACAGTAGATAGCACCTTGCCGCGTGCTCGTACCGTCCTTGATGGATGAACTCTGCCAGCCACCTATCCAATGTAGTGAAGGCAACCACACCACCATTTGTGCGATTGACCTCTTGAGTGGCCTCTGCTGCAGACACTCCCAGAACTTCTTGTAACACAACCACAGCCTCAGGAATATGCAGCATGGACGAAACGTCCTCCAAGGTCACCGTAATCTCCCCACAGGGCAGATGGAAGGTGCATGTATCCTCGTAAAAGCGCTCCACAAATGAGTTGAGTAGGCGCCTATCCGTCATGTGAAATGGCGAATTGATCAGAGGAGCAAGTCCAGAACCCAGAACAAGTGTACGAACTTGTTCCGGTAACTCAGACAAGGGCCTCAACCGAATATCCGGTTAAGAAACCGGTTCAAAGGACCAGAATCCTGCAAGTAGGAGATAATAATTAGTTAATGCAATTTAATTAAAAAAATATCAAAGGCTATGACATTTAAATTAAATATGCTTACATTGCCTTTCCATATCTGCTTGGCCTTGTGGCCTTTGTAAGTAGTCAATAAGGTCTCATTTTGAGGGTCGTTGTTGTCGTCGTCTGATTCCCCTAAATTGACCTCTGGTTCATTGTCCTGAACGTTCAAGTACCCTGCTGCCTCTGCCTCTGCTGCCTTTGCCTGTGCTGCAGCACGTCTACGTTAAGACGCTTACGATACGATGCACTAGGACGTTGTCTCAGAGGAGGAGGAACGTCATCGTGGGATGCCATCTGAAAAGAAAAAAAAGCTACATTAATATTAATTATTATTAGAGGAAAAAAACATTTATTTTTATTAAAGGATTTTTAAAAAAATTATAATTATTAAAGGAAAAAAAACTATTATTATTAAAGGATTTAAAACAAAAACGAACTTATTATAATTAAAGGCAAAAAAACATTGGTTATTATTAAAGGAATTTTAAAAATTGAATTTATTATTATTAAAGTAAAAAAATTATTATTATTAAAGGAAAAAAAACATTTATCATTATTAAAAGATTTAAAAAAAATAACGAATTCATTATTATTATAGGCAATAAAAACATTGGTTATTATTAAAGGAATTTAAAAAAACGAATTTATTTTTATTAAAGGAAAAAAATATTTATTATTATTAAAGGAATAAAAATAAAAAAAAACCAAAAAAGGGCCAGGTCGTAAGCCTGGACCACGACCAGAGGTCGTAAGACTGGGCTACGACCTCGATCGTAAAATTGGGCTACGACTAGTCCCTTTTTTACGTCAACAACATAGCAACACAGTAAATCATCAAAGACAGAAAAAAAAAACATATTTTTTTTAAAAAAAATCTAAGCAGTAAACACAATTTTGAAATCTAAGGAGTAAATCTAAGCAGCAAATCCTAAGCATTTTTTTTTTTTGAAATCTTAGTGGAAAACCTAGGGTTCGAATTTCTCTCTATTTTGAAATCCAAGCAGTAAACTAAAAGAAGATGCAACCCAACACAATCAGTTATTGCAGAACAAAAAAAAAAGTATAGAGCAAGAGACAAACCGTGGCAAGGCGGAATGTATGCTTGAGGGAGAATCGCGAAAACCGAGGAAAACACCAAGAGGGAGAATCGCGATTTCACAGTGAAGAGAAGAGAATAAAAATGAAGTAATAGGTTTGCGATCACGATTTGGGAGAATTGCAATTCTTGTTTTGGGATTAGGGTTTATTGTTTGGGAGAAAACTCAATTTGCTTCAGTTTTGTAGAACAGTGTAAGAAGAGTGTGAGAGAGAAAGTGAGAAACCGGGGGGTTAGGATTTAACACGGATCATAAGGGTTCAAAAACTCAAATTCTGATTGGGTCGTAGGAGGGTGCTACGACCGTTAAGGTAGTAATACCCCCTTACGACCCGTTCAAAAAGTTAGTTTTTTAAAGGGTTGTAAGGGGGTATTACGACCTTCCCTCTTACGACCCGTGTTAAATCTTGTTTTTTTAAAAGGGCATGATGAGTATAATTTAAACAATTGGGGTGGCATCCATAGACCTTGGGGTGGCAAAATAAAAACCCTGAGTCGAATAATCAACTCTAAAGGTAAATTTTTTGCGAATTTCTGACTTGGTTTGGCTTTACATGGACTCAGTAGATGATATTGTATTAGATAAGTCCCTGATGGTGAGATTTAGGCCTTATCATCACCCAAAACCAACCAAAATCTCCCAAATTCCATCCTAATGTCCCTTGTTATGTCTATTTATTAAGGAGGGAGAACTCAAAAGTAGTTCTTCAACTTCCAAGCTCGAAATTTTTCTGAAAAATACACTCTTAACCTGTGTGCTAAGCTCCCTTCTAATTTAGTAACAGAAAAGTAACACATGCAAGCTTAAAGCCATTGTAATTCTCTCTTGAAGCGCACTAATTTGCTATTTTTCTGGTGTGATGTTGGTGGTTGTTTTTAGGTAAGATCAACCAGTTATAATTGTTTTCTTCAAATTATATTATCAACATAAGATAGTATAGGCTGATTCTAATATAGTCTGATTCTAATCATTGATATGGTTGTTCTTTGAAAAAGTATTGGCGTAAAAGTGGGGTGAAAAGAAAGGAAAAGGGTAAGGATTTTGCCAAAGAACTTGATTACTATTTTATTGAAATAGTAACTTTCAATCTTCAATTCTTAACTTTGCTGCCTATAACTTCAATCTAAGGTATGTGATAAGTTATTCATATCAATATAATATCAATTTATAGCTCAAAATGTAGTCTAACCTTCTATAAAGCTCAGTGTATGTGCACTATGGTGTGATTAATTGTCTTGGAGGTCAAAAGCTAAGAATGACAATGGGTAGGTCTGGGTAGGGTATTAAAGTACCCATCCCCATACCTGCATTTTTAAAAATTACCCATACTCGTCCCCACACCCGCGTGGGTAGCAATCTTGACATCATCCCCATATCCGATGGGTACCTATATACCGGTATTCGTACCCGTTATCCGCAAATCCAACATAACCAATCCAAAATATTTCAACTAAACAAATTTAACGTTAAAATTTTCTTATAACAGATAAGTGTATCTCTTGTACTGTTCATAGTTATTTTTTGAAACTTCCAACGTAGGATGAATAAATTGACGATCGTAAAGTCAAACAAATTTTCAATGGATTGTACATTGGATAGATGGAGATGTTGTTATCTCTACGTTAAAAATGGATATGTATATGATTTTAAGCATTGTATTGTATATGTATGTATAGTATATTATCGATTAAAGATGTATTAAGAATTAGATATTTTTTTGAAATTACCATATCAAGCTATTAGTTCCTAGCACCTTTTATGAAAAAAATTAATGATTATATATATGCGGGTAATGGGCTAGTTGGGTAGTATAGTACCCATCCCCGCACCTATCCTTGGAGATTTTTACGGGTAATTACCCATCCTCATCCTCTTCCCCATTTACTGGGTAAATCCCTTCCCCGTTGTGGGTAATTTTTATAGGTACCCACCGGATCTGGGTCCAATTGCCATCCCTTGTCAATGCATGTCATAATAAGTATTTGAGCAAGTTTTAATTGAGTTATGTTTCAGTTATAATCCTTGATTTCAGTGAAATTAAAGTCATAAAAAATTTAAGTGTTGTGTTGTTAGTTATGTATTTTTTGCATAATTGGAAATTGATGGATTCTGGTATGATTATGTGGAATTATGTGTAATTATCCGCTCAAACATATTTAATTATAGGTATATAATATGTTACTATAAGTTGCATATTGATCATTGGAATAAGTTTTGAAAAGAATTAGGATTGAAATCCCAAAGAAAATGCAATTCTGAAACTGCAATTAGATATGAAATCCCAAAGAATTAGGATTGAGCGAGTGTTAATATTTATTAATTGAGTATAAATATTATTAGAATTAGAATATATTTTAATAAATGAATATATTATTAAGAAAATAAATATATTTATTAGGGCAATATTGTATTTTCATGCATAAGAATATTTATTTGATAATGGGATTTATAGTTTTTTAAATATATTAAAGTTTTGGAATAAAATAAAATATTATTTTAAATATTTTACTGAAGTAATCGAAAAATCAGTTTGGTAATCGATTACTTCAACATTCTATTGCTCAGACTTGTGCTTGAGATGACCCGATAACCGATTACAAGCATGTAACAGGTTATTTCTGCATAACAAACCCAGAATAAGGCGGTTTCAATGGAGAAAAATGTGTAAAACTCTCAAATCTCTCATCTAAAGCCACGTTTCCCATTCTCAAGCTGTGGGGGACGAGTTAGCAGCTCCATCAACTGTTGTGTTGGCAAATCTCGATGATTCCCACCTCTTGGCATCTTCCTCTATAAATAGCCCATAGGATGAGTTGTGTTCATTCTCTTTTGATGACTTACACCTAAGAGGAAATACATAAGATTCGTGTATACCTTGCCTTGAGGTCTAGCACATAAGTCCCTTTGATTTAGAAGTAAATTTTGTTGTAACACAAACCCAGAAACTATGAGCAGTCTCATACTGTTACAACTTCGCCCTTTTTGTGTATCTAGCTTAAGAAGAGGTAAACCTTGATTCTTGGCTATGATTATAGTCCTCACAACAGAGAACAAAGCATAGTTGGTCCTATGAATTTTCATTGCAAGACCATCAAGTTCTTAGGTGTCGAACTGTTCAAAAACTAGTCCTGTTAATCACTCAGCAATAAAATAGATTTTCCATCACCCTCACTTTATCCCCTTCCTTTACCTAGCTTAGGGAGATATAAGCCTTGAGTCTTGGCTTCAATTCAAGTCCTCATGGAAAAGAACAAAACCAAGTCTATTCCATAGATTTTCTTTGCAAGATTGACAAGTTATTGTGCGTCAAAGTAACCAAAAAGTAAGACTGAATGTTGATTCTGTGGCTGCACAGTTTTGCTGTTTGCCTGTGTTTGCAGCTAAAATTTGGTAAGCAAACCTTGTCTAAATTTTCGTATTTTAGTTCCTTTAGCAAGCACTCATGGCATACAATAAATTCTGATTGATCCCTTTTGATTTCTTTTCCAAATGATGATGAATTCTCATGCCAAAGTTACCCAAAAACCATTCTAGTTATGCTAGGATAACTGTTATCTCAACTTAATCACAGTGTTAGTTTTGGAAGCCTAATCTTTCCAAGTCTCTAACAGGTATAGGAGAAGCTAATCATATCAAAAGGGTTGTAGTTGATGGCTACAAAGTGTAGTGCAAGCTACCATGAGCTTGTGATGGGAATTATTTTGCAAAATCATCACAAGATAACTCGACTTGGAGATCAAGATAATCAATTATTATATTGTGCTTGATGTTGAATGTGTATATGTTGAGATGTTAATGCTGAGGATGAATAAATATACTTCCAATTCTGTTGTTGTATATTGTATGCTTATTTGGAATGTGCATGATGACATGAACTTTAATGAATATGAAATTAATTATGAGCATTAATGGGCATGAGAAATTAGTACTTGAAAATGTATATGGAGGCTTGTGAAAGCTAGGGATTAAGTTAGAAATGAAATCCCAAAGGAAAAGAAGTAATTTTCCAAATCTGGTATCAGCATAACTAGTTATACCTCAAGCGTAACCGGTTGTTGAGTTTAACATTGGGAAATATTAAATCATTTCTTGGATAACATCAAAAGATTAATGCAAATAATTGCTTATCAATAATGAGCAATCAACTATTAGCCCTTTTAGTATCAAATAGATTAATTGGAAGCAAGAGATGATTCCCAAGGACTGGTAAAATAAAATAATAAAGTTTAACAATGTTAGAAAAGATAACACGAATATTGGGATTTTAAGTCTAACTAAAGTGCCTATAGCGTACTCATGATATAACTATATTATGAAAATAATATAAAGAAAAATTAATTAGACAATAAAGTTAATGATAGGATAGAAGAGCATGCTTGACTTTGTATGAGTACCAAGCACGAAAGAATTCATATGGTACCAATATTTTATTGTGGAATATTGCAAGGGATATGATGTACATGAGAATGATTAAAATCTCGGTATATCTTGTCCTGTGGGAAAGGACTTGGTGTGGATATGACGCTATTCGTAAGTGATATATCTAGAGTCCCGATCTGATAGTGTCTTATGGTAAGAAACCTGGTACGGATAGGACGCTATTCGTAGACGGTAGATCAAGAGATCGGGTATATCGTGTCCCTTAGGAAAGGGTCTGGTGCGGGTAGGACGCTATTCATAGGCGGTATAGCCAGAGATCCTGATATACTGTGTTTTGTGGGAAGAGGCCTGTTGAAGGTGAGGCGCTATCTATAGGCAGTATATCAATGTGTATATCCCGGTTGCATGTGTCTCGTGAGATGAGACCCAGTGCAGATAGAATGATTGTATCTGTAGGTGTCATGGCCAATAGTACGTGAAGCCCTTGTGCAATCAAGATATTTGTGAAAAGTAAAAATCGTACAGATGAATCCTTTTCTAAAAGAAAGAGAGATTTTGACATTGTATATTGAATGATAAGATAATAATGAGTGATAAGACACGTCTCTGCATGCATCATGAGCATTATAATGTGATACTTGTTATTGTCGACTTTTCAGTCATTCGATTACTAATCTAATTATGTGATATGACAATGACTTACTCCCTATCCCATACAGTTTGTTAAGTTTCTGAAGTATGTACATTGAAAAGAATTTGTTTCACGTAGAAGCACTGGCGCTCAAGCTGAAAAGGAAAATATCTACCATAGATATTTTATTATTGTTTGATTCCATTGTAACCCTGAGATGAAATGTATTTTAAATGAAAAATTTTATCAACCATTTTCTTATAAAGGGAATTATTATTTTTCGCTGCAATAATTTTTAAATAAAATCTTTTATTCCATTTATAAAAATCTGGGTGTTACAAATATTTCTTGCTTCAACAAGACAATGAACTTTTGCCTAAGCAAAGAAAATTTTGCTTGCGCGAAAACTGAATTATGATACTCCCTCCATCCCATAAGTTATGTTCATTTAGGTTTTTCATTTTGTCTCATAAATTATGTTCTTTTAGAAACCCAATACTCATTTATACTTCTTTTTTCAACCATACCCTTATTCATTGCATTATCTTTATCACCACTTATTTCTCTATCTCTCTTCAATATAATCTTCATATATTTATTATTACTATTTCTCTTATTATTAATTGCGGGTAATTTAGTCAAAATATATCAAATTCTTATATCATTTATTCATTTCTTAATCAATATGCAAAAACCTAAAAGAACTTAACTTATGGGATGGAGGGAGTAATTAACTTGTCTTTTGGGATTTTAATGCCTATTCAAATATTAAGGTAATGATATACTTATTTCAATGACATGAATATAATATATGTCTGATTAAATGGTGAAATCGAACATTGATTGATTAAATTGAATGAATTTATGTATACAAGAGGTAAGTAATGTTGGAAAGAAAAGAAAACCTGTTTAATTTCGGTCATATATAGCATTGCATGAAGTGGCAAAAAGAAAAAAGTAATCATATCAAATAACGGATCCTTGTGTTTCAAGTATAAAGTTTCCAAGGGGCATAAACATTGATTCTGGATATAACCTTATCTCCGTGGAACGAGTTTTGTTGCAAGGGTTACTTGTAAAAGGCATATCCATTTGTGCAAGTATATCTTATTCCTCGGCACGTGAGTCTACTAAAGATATGAAATACTTGTAAGGAATATACTTATCGGTGCATGTATGCCCTATCCTATGCATAGGGGTCTGGTGCAGACAGGATATATTCTATCCAATTAGAACAGGGGTTCTACTTAAGGATTTTTAGTCTGACAAGAGTGAGCTATTAGTCCTACTTACTTATTTAAATTAGGTTATGAGGATCAAGACTATGTAGTTCTATCAGACACGTTGAAATAGTGCATAAAGAGTGAATAAGACGACTTGGAGCTGTTCTTAAGAGTAGTTAACGATATGCCCCCTGTTGGTTTTGGCCTCAAAATCTCGAGAGGGGGGTGAATCGAGTTTTATTAATGTATTGTAAAAACCGTTACAAATTAAAAAATTGATTTGAGATGGAGAGATTAAGCGTTTTAAACGGATCGCGAAAACGATAGATAATAATAAACGAGTAGCGCGGAAACGTAAAAATGAAATATGCGGAAATTAAAAGAGATAGGGATAGAAAAGCTTGCACCGGTGAATTTTATATTGGTTCAGCCTTCCCGTCAAAAGGCCTAGTCCAGTCCCCAAGCAACCCGCCTGAGAGTTCTTATACCAAGCAATAGAGCCGCACCCTATTACAACCAAGAGCACCCCGCACACTACTAGGAACCTTCGTTCGCTAGGGGCCTCAATCACACAGCAGGGTTCCTCGCCCTACGACGTATCAAACGTCCACTAAGGGATTCTCTCCCTAACCACTAAGGTTTAGAACAAATCAATGAGAGTGATTACAACAAGTATAATGTGTTCTCAAAACACGGATTCTACAATAAGCTCTATGATAATGAAGTAGTTGTTTCTCTAGAAGTCACTCAGCCAATAAGGATTTTTGTTCTTCAAAAATATGAACGTGAAAAGCAGAAGATTTGAGAAGAAGAAGAAGAGAGAAACGTGAAGCTTAGAAAAAGATGAATGAATGAACTGATCAACTCTAAATGTTGGAGTGATTTTGATTTTAAAATAGAAAACCTTTTAGAATCAAAAAGGATTTTTAATAAGTAAAACAAAATCAAAATAAAGTAAAATAAGATTTGAAATAAGTTTTAAAATCAAAACTAAATCAAAATGATTTACGAAATAAAATAAAGATTTGATTCTTAAAACCAAAAAGGAAATAATTCAAATTTAAAATCATTTTCAAATTTTATAAAATAAATCAGAATCTTTTATATAAAAACAAATCAGGAAATAATCAAAATGATTCTGACACGTTTTTCAATAAAACTGAAGTAATCGATTACTTTCTGAAGATAATCGATTATTCCTTCAAAAATAGAAATTCTTAAATTCATTTGAAAACCATGTAATCGATTAGACCAAGAATAGTTAATCGATTACACCACTCATGTTCAATGTATGATGCAACTCATTATAATCGATTACACTAGTAAGTTAATCGATTACTGAGCCTCTGATATGCATATGATGCAACATCATGTAATCGATTACTACAGAGCTTGTAATCGATTACTAAGCCTCTGAAAAACATATGATGCAACAATTATAATCGATTACTTGACCCATGTAATCGATTACTTCCATAAGAAAGTATCTGATTAACAAAATTCAATTAATCAATTACAACCTCTCTGATTTTTCTATGATGCAACAAAGTTAATCGATTACTTGAGAAGATAATCGATTACTCTCTCTTGAAAACATACAAATATACAGAGTTTTGTAACATCAATTATTTTCACTAAGGTTAAATGCAGAAAACACTTTTTCATGCAAAAACACGTTTTTCTTCTTCTCTTTTAAAATGAAAAACTTATTGGCTTTTGTAACTCTTAAAGAAATAAAAACTCCATTACCTTACAATTGATCTAAGGAGAAGGTTTCTAATCTATGCCTTGCTTGAGTCTTCAATCTTGAATGACACTTGCACTTGTGAGCTTGAACTTGAGTTGGCTTGTTATCATCAAAACACTATCTTGAATTAAACTTGAAGTCCATAGAGAGTTTAAAGCATGTCTTCCAACTAGCTTGACTTCCAACACTCCCCTTTTTGATGATGACAAAAAACCATTCTGATATGTTCTTTATTATCTGCATCACAAGTGTTATACAAGCAAAAAAACATATATATAATAACAGTAACCTTCCTTAGAACAATAATGACAGGAAATATAATAATTCATATCATCTCCCCCGTATAGAGGCATAAAATATGATATTTCGAAAAAGATTTGCATCTTTCAGAGTATCTCTTCCCCTGTATGAGTATCTCTCCCTGTATGAATCAATCACAATATCATAATATCTCTTCCCCTTTTGTAATCATCAAAAAGCTGTGCTATCTCCCCCTGAAACACTAAGAAGATGCATCAATAATAACAAGAGAGATAAACATAGTCACATACTCAAAAGAGGTGAGAGGCAGAAGTTAAACCAATTTCTCTACAAATGAAAAAGAAATTTTCTTTTGGAAGCGGTTTCGTAAAGATATCAGCCAACTGCCGCGAAGTATCAACATACTCAATAATACAATCACCCTTTTGAATATTGTAACACCCTCACTTTTATTAGTTAAATTTGAGTTTTATTAAAATTGGTGATTGGAAAATTCTTTTAAAAATTCGATTACTTATAAAAGTTTCTTTCGAAAATCCGACAGAGTTTCCTCTGTTTTTCGGACTTCCCAAAAATTTTCTTCTTTAACCTGTCAGTCCAGAATTATCTAACAACTTAAATCATAATAATATTATAGCCAAATTAAATCCTAACGCCCTGTTAGTACAAGATTCAGGGCATATAACTATAGCATGTTCTAAATTACAAAACAACAGTCCACTCATACAAAATGTACACTCCACGTAGTGGAATGTAATCCTGCTTGGCCATAACTCATTTAAGCTCCACTTCTGTACCTGTAAAATATAGCAAGAAGGGTAACATTACACAGAACTTAAAAAGATAAATCCTAAAATAAGACATAATAACAACTAAGCCTACATTATTATTAACATACGCTATTCACAAATTCTCATATATGTAATTTCCCTTAATTCTTCTCTTATTCTCACATTTCTTTAATTTGTAATTCTCTAACAGTTCTCGCATTTCACTACACTTTTTGGCCCGCGATTCATTTCTTTCAATTCATACTTCGGTATTCAATTTACCTCATTCACTCATTTATTTCCATTCTTAGTCCTCTGATTATTTCTACATTCTCTTTTCATTTTCCCACATATCAATCCTCTCTTAATCCGTTATACATTTATATATCATTTCTCTTTTCATTTTCCTTTTCTTTTCTTTTCACTTATTTCCCTTTTCTTGCGTTACATTCAAATCTCTCTTACATTTTGATAATTTACTACCATCATGGTGCACCTGCATCATAAAACTGCGCACATGCGTCTTACGTTGTATAAATATAATTAGCTGCGCACCTGCGTCTTACGCTGTATAAATATAAATATAAATAGCTGCGCACCTGCGTCTTACGCTGTATAAATATAAATATAAATAGCTGCGCACCTGCGTCTTACGCTGTATAAATATAAATATAAATAGCTGCGCACCTGCGTCTTACGCTGTATAAATAAAAATACCTGCGCACCTGCGTCTTACGCTGTATAAATATAAATATAAATAGCTGCGCACCTGCGTCTTACGCTGTTTAAACATAAATAGTTGCGCACCTGCGTCTTACGCTGTATGTTTCTCTTCCTTTTTTTTCTTTTACTTTGTCTCTTACTTTTCTTTTTCTTTATCTTTTTCTTTTCTTTTACTTTATCTTTTGACCACAGGGTCAGTACAACTAACCTGCGCCGTTTACCATTTATCTATATTAGGTCACAGGGTCAATACAACCAACCTGCGCCGTTTACCATTTATGATTATTAGGCCATAGGGTCAATACAACCAACCTGCGCCGTTTACCATTTATTATAATTCGGCCACAGGGTCAATACAACCAACCTGCGCCGTTTACCATTTATTATTATTGGGCCACAGGGTCAATACAACCAACCTGTGCCGTTTACCATTTATTATTATAGGGCCACAGGGTCAATACAACCAACCTGCGCCGTTTACCATTTATTATTATAGGGCCACAAGGTCAATACAACCAACCTGCGCCGTTGACCATTTATCTTTATTAGGCCACAGGGTCAATACGACCAACCTGTGCCGTTTATCTTTTATTCTCATTCTCTTTATTAATTCGTCTTAATCTTTTCTCTTTACTTTTAGTTCCTTAATTCTCTTTAATTCTATTAATTTCTTAACTCTTCCTTAATCTCTATTATTTATTCATTGCACTCAATCCTTTCCTTAGCGACTTATTATCATTTCCTTGCCATCATATAGTTAAGTACTTTTCGTTATTAATTATTCCCATACCGGGCTAACTCTACCCGGCCTGGCCACGTACCTTATATTCTAACTCTAATTACTAGTTCTTGGTTATTTTCCTCATTTCCTCGGTCTTACACAGTTACTTAACTTATTATCACTATTTTATTTTACCATTCTAAATTGACGACCATATTACCTTAACTTAGTTTCCATAACTTATTACAACCTTTTATTTAACTTCCCTATTAACGTACTCTCTCCTTGTTTTATTACCTTTTTTACTAATTTCTTTTACCAGTTATCTATTTTCTTTTCCATCCAATTCATTATTTTATTCTCATTTCCTATTTGGCTCCGCACGTTTTTATTATTCCACATTATAACCTCTCTTCTATCCCACTTAAATCTTCACTTACTATTTCACTTATTATCTTTTAGCTTATTAATTCTACTCTTTATGCTTAATACGTTTACCCTTTTATTCTTTTACTCCCAAATTTCGTTGGTTTTTCCTTAACTTATTTCCATTGGTTTTATGTTATGTTTTCCTACACTTTCATTTTATAATAACTCTTTTAATATCCTAAATACACTCATTCACTCCGGACCTTATTCTATGCACCTCCAATTTATTCCATTATCAATTTTAAATAGATTATTTATATTAGTGGGGACTACCCTAAGGTTCATTAACTTATTTCCTAATTATCCTATTCTCAGCCATCACTATAACATCCTAGAATTTACTTCTCAAGTAAAGGTAATACGAACCCTTCTTACCTCGCGACTTTAACAGAACCTGGTTTGCGGCTCGGCAGAAAGGTCCTGCTTCGGTTCTCAGCGTTCCGGTTTTCGGTCCAATGCGCGGTTGCACCGTCCTAACCCGGTTCAGATCCTAGACTCCACTAACCTTCAGTTTGAGCACAATGGGGAAGACCGACCACGACAACGGTGACGGTGTCGGTTCACGAATTGCAAGGCCCCCAAGGTGGCGGTTTTGATTGCAATCATCATCTCCACTGTTGACACAAGGAAGAGATGGGCGGCTAGGAGGAGACGGCGGTGGCGGCTCAACCCGCTAATAGCTTCGGTCATGGGTAAGACGGCCCTCATGGCTGCACCGGTCTGAGGAGGTAACGGGAAGAAAGAGAGGGCATGAACCGATGGAGAGGAGAGGGGAGCAGCTTGTGGGTGAGAGGGAAAGGAATGAGGGAGGAGCTGTGGTTGTTGGTGGCTCGTGGTGGTCGATCGAAGGAGGAGGAGGGAGACAGCACCAGTGGCTATGGCGGCGGCTGGAGAGGAAGGGGAGGGCGGTGGAGGAGGTGGAGAGAGAGAGAGAGAGCCGATTGGGAGGGAAGGAGAGAGAGAAACGGATCGTGGGTGGAGGGAGGATGGACTACAGCGGCGGCTTGGGGCGGTTCCGGTGTAGGTCGACGGTGGAGGGAAGGAAGAGGTCGGATTTTATGGAGGAGGGAGAAAGGAAATGGGGTTGGATCTGCCCCCAGCGCGCGTCTTAAACAGATCGGCGCTTGAGCGCCGCCCTCCCGCGCTTGAGCGCGAGGGACAATTTGCTACAGGTCTGAGCTTCTCGCGCTTGAGCGCAAGTTCCATGGACTTCGGGTTGACCGCGCTATAACTTCTTCGTTCACCGTCGGATCTTGCTCAAATTTGACGAGCAACTTCCTAAAAATCATACCTTCATATCCAACGGTGGGAATTATGTTTTGTGTCTTAAATCTTTTATTTTTATTTTCTATCCTATGTTATGTTTTAGTACCGAATTATCTATTTTTCTGGCTTGTTCCTAACTTCAATTTACTACTTCGTCCTTTCCTAAACCAATATTATTATTATTAATCTTTTCTAATGCTTGAACACTTCTTTTAATATCTATTTATGGTTTTATTATTATTATCTCAATTATTCCAAACTATTATTAATTTATTTGCACTTAGGTTTAAAATTTGGGATGTTACATTTCTCCCCCACTTACTAGAATTTCGTCCCCGAAATTCCGTTCAATTCCATGAATAGAGAACCATCCCATTGGTAAGCTTCTTACTACGGTTTTCACTTCCCTTCGGTTTTTACTTTCCACTCCACATGTGGTTAGGGTCGTGCCTATTTCAACGTTTGTCTTCTAATACTACATATTATCTCTATCTGCATAGGATCGTCAGTTTTCTTATTATTAATGTTCCATCTCCCATTCCTTGGATTGAAATCCTCCCCCACATGGCATCGACATACTTGATTGTATCCATGCTAGGGGGTACGCTCATTCGTTGCTCAGAATCGAGCACATAGGTTCCCGACCGGCATCTAAGGCTGGGAAGGGCACGTGGGTGACTATCTATCGGTAGGCATAAAATTATGCCGGGTTCCTACGACTTGGTGAATTCTCACATATTCATCTGAGATGCTTGAACCTTGAAGAGAGTGAAGATGAAAAGAAGAACATGAAACACTCGAGAATGAGTCCCATGGTCTTTGCAAGACGACCCATGATGTACTGGGTACATGTCAAGCAAGAAGACAATGGAGATTATCCCAAAGAATGCACTTTCATTAAGGAATCATCGATAGATGTACTTTCTACAGAGCGATGATTGATTTGATCGATCTCGGTGAGGGTACCTGGTACAGTGATCCAGCTTTATTCGTACGAGGTAACCGAATCAAGTAGACAAAACAGAACTCCATGAACGTCTGATATTTACCAAAGACAAACAAAGGGAAAATCAAGAGTTCACCAACCTTAGTTGGTTGAAACACGAATGCACTTGGTTAGGATAGAAATTGTTGCATCAAATTTGGTTCAGAACTACGAAGATCAAAATAAGAAGATGGAGGTTTACTCGCACGAATTGAATCATTACTCACGGTTTCACGGAACACAAATAAAGCCTTGAATGACACTCAGTGGCCACGAATCGAGGTAGGTCAACACTCTTAGGGGTTTACATCATTTCCAAGGCTAAGGGTCAGGTTAAGCTTACTACCTGTTGGTGCTCAATTGCTAAAATCGTTTAGTCTCAGCGTGGAGACTTTATGGAATCGTCAAGACTTGTTTTGTTTTGTTTTTTTTTCGTGGGTGGCCGTCCAAGAATTGTGGAAAGATCTCCGGTGAGATTATGGCTAGCAACATCTGATTTGGTTCCTCTTGCAAGTTAGAAGGGGTTCCTAAGGCCAGCTTGATTCTCTCCAGGATGCTGCATGAAGGGTTCGGAAGGTACTGTCTGGTTGGCTTCCTTCCTCCTAAAGGTGGTATTTCTTGGGTAAATTCTATTTCGGATCGGTTTTTGTTTTAGTTAGGAGCTTCCAATGGCATCGACCATGAATAGGTGCAAAGATCGAGGTGATCAGACCCAATCTCACATCTATTAATAGCAACATCATTGGAGCGATTATTAATGATATTATCACTTAACAGATGCATGAATCAGAGTGATCAGTTCTGACCTTACATTCCATCAAACGACAACACCATCGCCGAATCCAATTAAAGGTAAACTTGTGTTCCATGGCTTATCGCTATCACTACGCTTCCACATCTTATCACTTAGTCCCTATAATTATATGTGTTTCCCTATGAATATAAGTATATATATGTATCCTATTCATCTGACTTAGACACTTAACTATCTATCGATTACTTGCTTGGTGAGTAACCCAAAGGAGTTGTGAGTCCACACTCCAAGGCCGAGGGAAACTGCTCTGATACCATAAATGTAACACCCTCACTTTTATTAGTTAAATTTGAGTTTTATTAAAATTGGTGATTGGAAAATTCTTTTAAAAATTTGATTACTTATAAAAGTTTCTTTCGAAAATCCGACAGAGTTTCCTCGGTTTTTCGGACTTCCCAAAAATTTTCTTCTTTAACCTGTCAGTCCAGAGTTATCTAACAACTTAAATCATAATAATATTATAGCCGAATTAAATCCTAACGCCCTGTTAGTACAAGATTCAGGGCATATAACTATTGCATCTTCTAAATTACAAAACAACAGTCCACTCATACAAAATGTACACTCCACGTAGTGGAATGTAATCCTGCTCGGCCATGACTCATTTAAGCTCCACTTCTGTACCTGTAAAATATAGCAAGAAGGGCAGCATTACACAGAACTTAAAAAGATAAATCCTAAAAGAAGACATAGTAACAACTAAGCCTACATTATTATTAACATACGCTATTCACAAATTCCCGTATATGTAATTTCCCTTAATTCTTCTCTTATTCTCACATTCCTTTAATTTGTAATTCTCTAAGAGTTCTCGCATTTCACTACAATTTTTGGCCCGTGATTCATTTCTTTCAATTCATACTTCGCTATTCAATTTACCTCATTCACTCATTAATTTCCATTCTTAGTTCTCTGATTATTTCTACATTCTCTTTTCATTTTCCCACATATCAATCCTCTCTTAATCCGCTATTCATTTATATATCATTTCTCTTTTCATTTTCCTTTTCTTTTCTTTTCACTTATTTCCCTTTTCTTGCGTTACATTCAAATCCCTCTTACATTTTGATAATTTACTACCATCATGGTGCACCTGCATCATAAAACTGCGCACCTGCATCTTACGTTGTATAAATATAATTAGCTGCGCACCTACGTCTTACGCTGTATAAATATAAATATAAATAGCTGCGCACCTGCGTCTTACGCTGTATAAATATAAATAGCTGCGCACCTGCGTCTTACGCTGTATAAACATAAATAGCTGCGCACCTGCGTCTTACGCTGTATGTTTCTCTTCCTTTTCTTTTTCTTTTTCTTTGTCTTTTACTTTTCTTTTTCTTTATCTTTTTCTTTTCTTTTACTTTATCTTTTGGCCACAGGGTCAATACAACCAACATGCGCCGTTTACCATTTATCTTTATTAGGTCACAGGGTCAATACAACCAACCTGCGCCGTTTACCATTTATTATTATTAGGCCACAGGGTCAATACAACCAACCTGCGCTGTTTACCATTTATTATTATTAGGCCACAGGGTCAATACAACCAACCTGCGCCGTTTACCATTTATTATTATTGGGCCACAGGGTCAATACAACCAACCTGTGCCGTTTACCATTTATTATTATAGGGCCACAGGGTCAATACAACCAACCTGCGCCGTTGACCATTTATCTTTATTAGGCCACAGGGTCAATACGACCAACCTGTGCCGTTTATCTTTTATTCTCATTCTCTTTATTAATTCGTCTTAATCTTTTCTCTTTACTTTTAGTTCCTTAATTCTCTTTAATTCTATTAATTTCTTAACTCTTCCTTAATCTCTATTATTTATTCATTGCACTCAATCCTTTCCTTAGCGACTTATTATCATTTCCTTGCCATCATATAGTTAAGTACTTTTCGTTATTAATTATTCCCATACCGGGCTAACTCTACCCGGCCTGGCCACGTACCTTATATTCTAACTCTAATTACTAGTTCTTGGTTATTTTCCTCATTTCCTCGGTCTTACACAGTTACTTAACTTATTATCACTATTTTATTTTACCATTCTAAATTGACGACCGTATTACCTTAACTTAGTTTCCATAACTTATTACAACCTTTTATTTAACTTCCCTATTAACGTACTCTCTCCTTGTTTTATTACCTTTTTACTAATTTCTTTTACCAATTATCTATTTTCTTTTCCATCCAATTCATTATTTTATTCTCATTTCCTATTTGGCTCCGCACGTTTTTATTATTCCACATTATAACCTCTCTTCTATCCCACTTAAATCTTCACATACTATTTCACTTATTATCTTTTAGCTTATTAATTCTACTCTTAAGTTTATTAATTCTACTCTTTATGCTTAATACGTTTACCCATTTATTCTTTTACTCCCAAATTTAGTTGGTTTTTCCTTAACTTATTTCTATCGGTTTTATGTTATGTTTTCCTACACTTTCATTTTATAATAACTCTTTTAATATCCTAAATACACTCATTCACTCCGGACCTTATTCTATGCACCTCCAATTTATTCCATTATCAATTTTAAATAGATTATTTATATTAGTGGGGTCTACCCTAAGGTTCATTAACTTATTTCCTAATTATCCTATTCTCAGCCATCACTATAACATCCTAGAATTTAATTCTCAAGTAAAGGTAATACGAACCCTTCTTACCTCGCGGCTTTAACAGAACCTGGTTTGCGGCTCGGCAGAGAGGTCCTGCTTCGATTCTCAGCGTTCCGGTTTTCGGTCCAATGCACGGTTGCACCGTCCTAACCCGGTTCAGATCCTAGACTCCACTAACCTTCGGTTTGAGCACAACGGGGAAGACCGACCATGACAACGGTGACGGTGTCGGTTCACGAATTGCAAGGCCCCCAAGGTGGCGGTTTTGATTGCAATCATCATCTCCACTGTTGACACAAGGAAGAGATGGGCGGCTAGGATGAGACGGCGGTGGTGGTTCAACCAGCTAATAGCTTCGGTCACGGGTAAGACGGCCCTCATGGCTGCACCGGTCTGAGGAGGTAACGGGAAGAAAGAGAGGGCATGAACCGGTGGAGAGGAGAGGGGAGCAGCTTGTGGGTGAGAGGGAAAGGAATGAGAGAGGAGCTGTGGCTGTTGGTGGCTCGTGGTGGTCGATCGAAGGAGGAGGAGGGAGGCAGCACCAGTGGCTATGGCGGCGGCTGGAGAGGAAGGGGAGGGCGGTGGAGGAGGTGGAGAAAGAGAGAGAGAGAGAGAGAGAGAGAGAGCCGATTGGGAGGGAAGGAGAGAGAGAAACGGATCGTGGGTGGAGGGAGGATGGACTACAAAGGCGGCTTGGGGCGGTTCCGGTGTAGGTCGACGGTGGAGGGAAGGAAGAGGTCGGATTTGATGGAGGAGGGAGAAAGGAAATGGGGTTCGATCTGCCCCCAGCGCGCGTCTTAAACAGATCGGCGCTTGAGCTCCTCCCTCCGCGCTTGAGCGCGAGGGACAATTTGCTACAGGTCTGATGCACGCCGCGCTTGGGCGCGGCTTCTCGCGCTTGAGCGCGAGTTCCATGGACTTCGGGTTGACCGCGCTATAACTTCTTCGTTCACCGTCAGATCTTGCTCAAATTTGACGAGCAACTTCCTAAAAATCATACCTTCATATCCAACGGTGGGAATTGTGTTTTGAGTCTTAAATCTTTTATTTTTATTTTCTATCCTATGTTATGTTTTAGTACCGAATTATCTATTTTTCTGGCTTGTTCCTAACTTCAATTTACTACTTCTTCCTTTCCTAAACCAATATTATTATTATTAATCTTTTCTAATGCTTGAACACTTCTTTTAATATCTATTTATGGTTTTATTATTATTATCTCAATTATTCCAAACTATTACTAATTTATTTGCACTTAGGTTTAAAATTTGGGATGTTACATTTCTCCCCCACTTACTAGAATTTCGTCCCCGAAATTCCGTTCAATTCCATGAATAGAGAACCATCCCATTGGTAAGCTTCTTACTATGGTTTTCACTTCCCTTCGGTTTTTACTTTCCACTCCACATGTGGTTAGGGTCGTGCCTATTTCAACGTTTGTCTTCTAATACCACGTATTATCTCTATCTGCATAGGATCGTCAGTTTTCTTATTATTAAAGTTCCATCTCCCATTCCTTGGATTGAAATCCTCCCCCACTTGGCATCGACATACTTGATTGTATCCATGTTAGGGGGTACGCGCATTCGTTGCTCAGAATCGAGCACATAGGTTCCCGACCGGCATCTAAGGCTGGGAGGGGGACGTGGGTGACTATCTATCGGTAGGCATAAAATTATGCCGGGTTCCTACTGTTGGAAACCAACAAGAGGCCTAACAATCGGGTAGAGGGGGGGTGAATAGGAGATTTAAGCTAATATGGCAATTTTTCGATTTATTGAAAATTAAACTGATGTTGTTCTGTTTTAAAAGAAAACCCGAGCTTCTTTCCAAGCAGACAAGGTTAAATGATTAACCAATCAGATAAACAAAATGGTTAATCAGTTAACCGAGCTGCTTCAAGGTAGAGTTGGTTAAGTTCGAAGAACAACACTCAAAGGGTCGAGCTAAGAAAAATAACAGTTCGAACATAGATAAATGAAGATTAGCGGAATTAACGATACGCTTAGCAGCAACAGATAAGCAGTAAAGAAAGAACACCAGAGATTTATCCTGGTTCACTCTCACCCTGAGAGCTAGTCCAGTCCCCTCTGAAAACCTTTCAGAGAGCTTTCACTAAAAATCGATTTTCTGGGTTACAAAGGATTTACAAGAGCCTGCCCCTCTAGACCTATCCAGTCAAACGAGTGTACCAAACTCGTGACAAACTACCCACAACAAATCGACGACCAAAGAACCTCTTTGGAACCTTTACAAATCGAAGCTTTCTCGATCAGAGACCAACTTCTCACAACAGCAAATACAACGAAGAAGATGATGAAAGTGTATGGCTCCAATTCGAAACACTCTTCGAAAATGATGAAAGATTGAATAACAAGAGTGAGTCAATTCTAGAAGGATTTCACAGAGAAGAACTGATTCGAACTTAGAGTTAAGATTTGAAAGTTTTAACTCTCTAAGTTCGTATGAAAATCGAATGTTCTTCTTCTCTGTGAGTTTGTGATTTCTGCTCTGTTTTTTTTTAAAGTAAAAATGAAAGTTTTAAGTTCTGAGAAAAATGGTTGTAAAAGAATTAATCTATGTTAACGTTGAAAACCCCCTCTTTTATGGTCTCCTCTTTGATTATGCATTGTGAGTCTACAATCTCTCCCTTTTTGATGATGACAAATATTCTTTAACAGTTTGTTGCTTTTTGTGTTCTCCCCCTGACTGTATGCTCGTAAGCTAATTGGACTTGGCACTGATTGGAATTTGCTCGAAAATACACCACATGTTGCACATGAAAATGCACTTATCAGACCTTTCTCCCCCTTCCACTTGTTGAAAGGATGTAAAAAATGTGGAGCAGGAGCAGCTCGTCAAACACTCCCCCTGAATTTATGCTCGCAAAATCTGAAACATCAAAAACAAACAACAAACACACCTTTCTCCCCCTTTTGGCATGACCAAAAAGGAGCCAAAGATTAAGCACATTCGCCAAAAGAGAGAAATAAAAACTAAAGAAAAGAGTAACACCTTTCTCCCCCTTTTTGGAAAAAAAGAGATTAACATTTTTCTGTACCACTTGTTAGTAATGTACCACTTGTTGATTTAAAAAAAACTGTTCTCCCCCTTAAGACTTTAAAATGATAACCAAGGAAGAAAATTTTCATGATCATCGTTCTCCCCCTTTAACAGTGAAAGCATGCTTCTCATCCGAGAAGTTAAAAGGTAAAGGTGAGAATGACGAATAACATAATATGAAAGTTCAAATATTAAAAAAAACACCACTCTTCTCCCCTTAGATAAAAAATTTAGAGGAAGGGAAGAAGTTTTGAAGAATGTGAAATTTCAGGAAATTTAAACAAATACACAATTGAATGTAAAGATCGAGACTATGAAGGTGATCAAAATTTATGATATACTGAAAACCAAGCTCATGCCGAGCACATGATAAACTTATCCAGGATTCCGAGCTTGCGCTGAGCATACACTGGATTCGTCTAGAATGCCGAGCTCACGCCGAATTTTATAAAGAGTTTCCCTCGGCAAAGGTTTAGTAAACACATCGGCTAATTGATTTTCAGTACTTACAAATTCTATGACACAGTCACCTTTTTGAACATGATCTCGAAGAAAATGATGCCTAATTTCAATGTGTTTTGTTCGAGAGTGATACACTGGATTCTTAGTTAGATTGATTGCACTTTTATTGTCACATTTGATAGGAATGTGATCTAAAATTAAGCCAAAATCTGATAACTGTTGTTTCATCCAAAGAATTTGAGCACAACAATTACTAGCAACAATGTATTCGGCCTCAGCTGTTGACAAAGCAACGCAAGCTTGCTTTTTAGAAAACCACGACACAAGGGACCTGCCGAGCAAATGACAAGTTCCACTTGTGCTTTTTCGATCAAGCTTGCACCCAGAAAAATCTGAGTCCGAATACCCAATCAAACTAAGATTGGCATCCCTAGGATACCACAGACCAGTGTTCACAGTTCGTTTTAAATATTTAAAAATTCGCTTAACCGCCGAAAGATGAGATTCTTTGGGATTAGCTTGAAAACGAGCACATAAACAAACACTGAACATAATATCTGGCCGAGACGCAGTCAAATATAGAAGGCTTCCTATCATGCCTCTATATTTGCTCACATCCACGGCTTTACCTGACTCATCCTTGCCGAGATAGCTGGATGTGCTCATGGGAGTGGCAGCTTCTTTGCAATTTTCTAAGCCAAATTTCTTGAGGAGTGCCTTGCAGTATTTTCCTTGATGCACAAAGGTTCCTTCATCAACTTGCTTTATTTGCAGCCCAAGGAAGAATATGAGTTCTCCCATCATTGACATCTCGAATTCACCTTGCATTGATTCAGAGAACTTCTTGCAAAGAGACATGTTAGTAGCACCAAAAATTATATCATCCACATAAACTTGTACTAACAATATGTCCTTTTTGGATTTATAAATGAATAGAGTTGTGTCAACCTTCCCTCTCTCAAACCCTTGTTCGAGTAAAAATGAGCTCAAACGATCATACCAAGCTCTCGGAGCTTGTTTCAAACCGTAAAGAGCCTTTTTGAGTTTAAATACATGGTTTGGATATTCAAAATTTTCAAAGCCAGGAGGTTGTTTCACATATACTTCTTCATTTATAAATCCATTTAAGAAAGCACTCTTTACATCCATTTGATAAAGGGTGAAATTCATAATAGATGCAAAAGCAAGTAAAATTCGGATTGCTTCAAGCCTAGCAATTGGAGCGAAGGTTTCATCATAATCGATACCTTCCTCTTGGTTGTAGCCTTGAGCAAATAATCTTGCTTTGTTTCTTATAATTAAGCCTAATTCATCTATTTTATTTCTGAAAATCCATTTCAAGCCAATTATCGTATGATCATTGGGCCGAGGAACCAATTCCCAGACATCATTTCTGATTAATTGATTTAGTTCCTCTTTCATGGCAATCGCCCAATGTTCATCATCAATTGCTTGATCAATCGAATTAGGTTCAATTTGAGAAACAAAGGAAGCGAAATTGCTAAAGTTCTGAATAGAGCGACGAGTTAAAACTCCCTTATTCAAGTCACCGAGCACATTCTCTATCGGATGGTCCTTGACTCTCTTCCAGGCTGGACTGAGCTCAAACTGCTCTGCTCGGCTTGGAATGAGTTCGGACTGACTATTTTGAATTTGGCTCGGATTAAGTTCGGTTTGTTCCTTGTTTGTTTGGCTCGGAACAAGCTCGTCCCTCCGATCTTTGTCTTCAGCAGTTTCATCCTTTTGAGCTCTTTCAGTTGTTGTGCTCGGATCGAGTTCAGCCATATGATGATCCTCTCTATCTGCACAACTAACATTGTCTCTCCGAGGAGACTCATCAAATACCACATGCACGGACTCTTCCACTGTGGAGGTCCTTTTGTTAAAAACTCTAAATGCTTTACTATGAGTAGAATAACCCAAAAATATTCCTTCATCGGCTTTAGAATCAAATTTGCCGAGATGCTCTTTTCCATTGTTTAAAATGAAGACTTTGCAGCCAAATGTATGGAAATGAGAAATTTTTGGTTTTCTACCCTTATAAAGTTCATATGGAGTTTTCTTTAAAATTGGTCTGATGAGGATGCGATTCATTATATAGCAAGCTGTGTTCACCGCATCAGCCCAGAAATAATGTGGTAAATTGTATTCATTTAGCATGGTTCGGGCTAGTTCTTCTAGAACTCGGTTTTTCCGTTCCACAACTCCGTTTTGTTCGGGAGTCCGAGGAGCAGAAAACTGATGTTCTATTCCTAACTTAGAACAAAACTTGTCAAATTTGTAGTTCTCGAACTCACCGCCATGGTCCGTTCGGATTACAACTACTTTTTGGTTAGCTCGGTTTTGGAGTTGCTTGACAAGCTCTTTAAAAGTTTCAAAAGTTTCACTTTTTGATTTTAAAAATAAAGTCCATGTAAACCTGGAAAAGTCATCTACAATTACTAAGGCATAGAGATTGCCACCAAAGCTTTTGACTTGTGATGGTCCGAACAAATCCATGTGTAACATTTCCAACGGATGCATTGTCGAGACCATCAACTTAGATGGAAAATCGTTTTTCTTTTTGATCGGTTTGCACTTCTTGCATGAAGAGCAAACTCCCTCAATGTTAAAATTTAGCTTTGGTAAACCAATCACTAATTCTTTTGATTGTAGTTTCTTTAACTGGTTTACATTTATATGAGCTGTCCTTCTATGCCATAACCATGTGTCACTTTCTTGGCTAACCATGCAAGTGGTTACCAAAGAGGTGATTTCATTCAAATCAACCAAATAAGTATTGTTAAATCGTTTTCCAACAAATTTGACAGAGTTGTCCTCGTCACTTTTAATAATGCAATGGGTAGAGGTGAAAACAACATGGTTACCAATATCACAAAGTTGGCTAATACTTAAAAGATGGTGTTCTAGCCCTTTTACAAGTAAAACATTATTGATAACCAAGTTGGCAGAGTTACTGACTTTGCCTTCACCCAATATTTTACCTCGGTTGTTATCACCATAAGTGACGTAGCCCTTATCTGAATGTGAAAGTTCAATGAATAGATTTTTGTCCCCCGTCATGTACTTCGAGCATCCACTGTCAAGGTACCATCTGCTCTCTTTTGCTCGGAAGCACACCTGCATCACAAAAATATTACTTCTTTGATTCGGGTACCCAAATTGTTTTGGGTCCCTGGGGGTTAGCAGTTGAATCTTTCTTTTTGACTACCCAAACAAAGTTGCCCTTGGTTACACCGTGACGTTGGATTTTACATTCATTGGGTGTATGACCATGAAGACCACAGTAGGAGCAGCTCGGCCGTTTTGAGTTATTAAAGTTTGAGACATAGCCGAGTTTCCTTACTGTTTTCTTCTTGGTCTGAGTGTAGCCAAGGCCAGTTTTGTTCGATAGTTCCTATGTTCGGCTAAAAGCCGATCAAACAAGCCATCACTCTTGATGACAGTTGCACTTTTAAATTTTAGGTCAGAAATTTCCTTTTCATATTTAGTGCAGCAGTCAAGATTTTCATTTTTCAACTAAGTGATAGTGTTTTCTAATGACTCGTTTCTGCTTTTCAGAATTTCAATTGAATTTTCCAAATCAAGAACTTGCTCTTTGTATTTTGAAAGACTGAGTTTCAACTTAATGAAATTTTTAGCAAGCTTCTTGAATTCGGTTTGCATTTCAAGATAAGCAGAATACAATTCATCAGAGTCATTGAATTCAGATTCAGAGTCAGAATCAGATGAAGAGGTTACCTCAGTGTTTTTATGTTCGGACATTGTTTGGTTGGCTGAGGTTTCCTCGTTGTGTTTGCCCATTAAGCATTTGAAATTTGATCTTTGATTAATTGTGCCAAAAGTCGAGCTCGATGACTCTTCTTGATCGGTATATCTGAGTCTCGGGGCTCGTTTGGCTCGGGCTTCTGAACACAGTTTCCTTTCCAATTAAGCACAGAATTGCTTTTTCTTCTTCATCGCCTGAACTGGAGCTTGAGCTGGTATTGTTGTTGGGTGCATCCCATACTATGTAAGCTGTCTTCTTCTTGTGGTCTTTGTTCTTCTTTATTTCTTCACCACTTTGCTTTTGTAATCTTGGACAGTAAGTTCTAATGTGACCTGCTTCACCACATTCGTGGCATCTAACTCGGTCTTTTGAACTTGAGCCTTTGTGGTGAGTGCTTCTGGTATCTCTTGCTTTGTTTGTGAAGTTCTTTTTGCCTTTAAAAAATTTGCTGAACTTCCTGACCATGAGACCAAAGTCTTCCTCATCCATGTCTGAGCTGGACTCATCTTCAGAGGATTCTTTGGTTGCCTTTATAGCAGCTTTGAGGGAAATTCCCTTCTTCTTTTTATCAGATTCTTCATGCATGGTCAGTCTGTCGAGCTCCATCTCATGCTCTTGTAGCTTGCCGAACAAAGGGGCTATACTCATTGTGTCCAAGTCTTTAGCTTCCATGATGGCAGTGACCTTCGGCTGCCATTCTCTGCTAAGACATCTAAGCACTTTGTTAGTTATCTCGGCATTTTGAAAAGTTTTGCCGAGAGCATTAAGATGGTTTATGATATGAGTAAACCGTTTCTGCAAATCATTTATATTTTCATTTGGCAGCATTCGGAATAACTCATATTCATGCATCAGAGTATTTAATCTTGCTCGTCTGACCTCACTTGTCCCTTCATGAGTAAGTTGTAGAATGTCCCACATTTCTTTAGCAGATTTGCAACTTGACACTCGAAAGAATTCATCGTAGGACAAAGCTGAGGTGATGATGTTTTTGGCTTTTAAATCGAAAGATACTTTTGTTTTGTCATCATCATCCCAACTTTCCCACGGGATTTCTACAACTTCATCATTAATTTTTCTTTTAGGGACAAATGGCCCATTTTCAATAGATTTCCAAATTTCCATATCTATGGCTTCAATGAAAATTTTCATTCGAGCTTTCCAATAAGCATAACCCTCACCATTGAATAGTGGTGGTCTGTTTATGGAAGAGCCTTCACCTCCGAAGGGATTGTTAGTAGCCATTCGGTTTCCTCAAGGATCTTTTCGAAAAAGTTTTTACACTCGATCTTTCGACCGAGCTCTGATAACACTTGTTGGAAACCAACAAGAGGCCTAACAATCGAGTAGAGGGGGGGTGAATAGGAGATTTAAGCTAATATGGCAATTTTTCAATTTATTGAAAATTAAACTGATGTTGTTCTGTTTTAAAAGAAAACCCGAGCTTCTTTCCGAGCAGACAAGGTTAAATGATTAACCAATCAGATAAACAAAATGGTTAATCAGTTAACCGAGCAGCTTCAAGGTAGAGCTGGTTTTTGACTTAAGTTCGAAGAACAACACTCAAAGGGCCGAGCTAAGAAAAATAACAGTTCGAACTTAGATAAATGAAGATTAGCGGAATTAACGATACGCTTGGCAGCAACAGATAAGCAGTAAAGAAAGAACACTAGAGATTTATCCTGGTTCACTCTCACCCTGAGAGCTAGTCCAGTCCCCTCTGAAAACCTTTCAGAGAGCTTTCACTAAAAATCGATTTTCTGGGTTACAAAGGATTTACAAGAGCCTACCCCTCTAGACCTATCCAATCAAACGAGTGTACCAAACTCGTGACAAACTACCCACAACAAATCGACGACCAAAGAACTTCTTTGGAACCTTTACAAATCGAAGCTTTCTCGATCAGAGACCAGCTTCTCACAACAACAAATACAACGAAGAAGATGATGAAAGTGTATGGCTCCAATTCGAAACACTCTTCGAATATGATGAAAAATTGAATAACAAGAGTGAGTCAATTCTAGAAGGATTTCACAGAGAAGAACTTATTCGAACTTAGAGTTAAGATTTGAAAGTTTTAACTCTCTAAGTTCGTATGAAAATCGAATGTTCTTCTTCTCTGTGGGTTTGTGATTTCTGCTCTGTTTTTTTTTAAGTAAAAATGAAAGTTTTAAGTTCTGAGAAAAATGGTTGTAAAAGAATTAATCTATGTTAACGTTGAAAACCCCCTCTTTTATAGTCTCCTCTTTTCTGCAGAGAAAGAGAGAAAGAGAGCTGTACGGAGATGGGGTTTCCAACGGTAACATTTAGACAGCAGAGCAGTGATGGTGACAGTTCACCAACCTTTGATTTAACTCATTTTGAATTTCAAACTTGTCAGAGCATAGGAACTAAACCTAGGACTTCTACCCAGACTCAACGGTAATAAAAAGTACGGAACAGTTGAGCAGAGTCCGAAGGTTGAAGACGATGCATTGTTGAAGACGATGAACAGAGATTGCCGAGATTTTGGCTTTGTTCGAGCTTGGTGTTTCTGAGCTTGATCTGAGCGTTGGCAAATAGTCAAGTTTAGAACGATCAACCCGAGCTTATTTACTCTATCAGATGCTGTGGCTGTTTCGAGCTTAATCCGAGCGAGTACCGAGCAAATCATCATCCGAGCTTACTGCCTTGAAATGAAGAACCGAGCTTGCAAACTTGGATGAACTTTGGCCTTGATCACGGGCCGAGTCAAAGCCGAGCTTGAGCTACAAAAGCTGACTTGATGCAGGTAGCGAAGAACCCTAGTTTTCCGAGCTTCTGCCGAGCCTCTGCCTTTGGCGGAACGCATACGAAAAATAAAGATTCCGAGCCTCTGCAGAGCTTGTACCTTTAGCTGAACGCTTGCGCTGATAAGTCTGACTTGTCTAACGCTAAGCACAAGCCGAGTCTGTTTATTTGACATCATCAAAAGCTCTTTGATTCTGCATTGTGAGTCTACACCTACGACTTGGCGAATTCTCACATATTCATCTGAGATGCTTGAACCTTGAAGAGGGTGAAGATGAAAAGAAGAACATGAAACACTCGAGAATGATTTTCTATTTTGATTTTCTATCCTATGTTATGTTTTAGTACCGAATTATCTATTTTTCTGGCCTGTTCCTAACTTCAATTTACTACTTCTTCCTTTCCTAAACCAATATTATTATTATTAATCTTTTATAATTCTTGAACACTTCTTTTAATATCTATTTATGGTTTTATTATTATTATCTCAATTATTCCAAACTATTATTAATTTATTTGCACTTAGATTTAAAATTTGGGATGTTACAAATATGATCACGAATAAAATCGTGTCGAATCTCTATATGCTTAGTGCGAGAATGTTGCACTGGGTTTTTGGTAATACTAATAGCACTGGTATTATCACATTTTATGGGAATGTGATCTAGACTTACACCGAAGTCTAGGAGTTGTTGTTTTAACCATAAGATTTGCGCACAACAACTACCCGCGGCGACATATTCAACCTCAGCTGTAGATAGGGCCACACTAGACTGTTTCTTGCTAGCCCATGATACCAACGAATTTCGAAGAAGATGACTAGTGCCGCTAGTGCTTTTTCTATCTACTTTGCAGCCAGCAAAGTCAGAATCAGAATACCCAACAAGATTACACGAAGAACCTTTGGGGTACCATAAACCCATATCAGTTGTGCCAGACAAATATTTCATTATACGCTTGGCAGCAACCATGTGCGTTTCTTTTGGATTCGACTGAAAACGGGCACAAAGACACACACTAAACATTATATCCGGCCTACTTGCCGTTAAATAGAAAAGGGATCCGATTATACCTCGATATTTTGTAATTTCTACGGATTTACCTCCTTCATCTTTGTCCAAATAGCAAGAAGTTCTTACAGGAGTTGCTACTGCCTTGGCCTTATCCATGCCAAATCGCTTCAATAGCTCCTTGCAGTACTTTGTTTGGCTAATGAAAATCCCATCCTTTGCTTGCCTTATTTGCAATCCCAGGAAAAAGTTCAGCTCGCCCATCATAGACATCTCGAACTCTTCATGCATCATACTCGAAAACTCCTTGCAAAGGATTTCATTAGTAGCACCGAAAATAATATCATCAACATAAATTTGAACTAAAAGAATGTCCTTTCCTTTCTTTTTAATAAAAAGTGTGTTATCAACCTTCCCTCTTTCAAAATTATTTTCTAATAAAAATTTGCTAAGACGATCATACCAGGCTCTAGGAGCTTGTTTGAGACCGTACAAAGCCTTTTTCAATTTAAAAACATAATCCGAGTGTTCATAATTTTCAAAGCTGGGAGGTTGACACACATAAACTTCTTCATTTATAAAACCATTAAGAAAGGCACTCTTTACGTCCATCTGATATAATTTAAAAACTAAAATGCATGCAAAAGCTAAAAGCAGTCTAATGGCTTCCAACCTAGCAACAGGGGCAAAAGTTTCCTCATAATCTATCCCATCTTCCTGGTTGTAACCTTGTGCAACTAACCTAGCTTTGTTTCGAACAATTAAACCAGCCTCATCAAGTTTATTTTTATAAATCCACTTAGTTCCAATAACCGGATGAGACTCAGGCCTAGGAACAAGTTCCCACACCTGATTTCTTTCGAACTGGTTTAATTCCTCTTGCATTGCCAAAAGCCAATGCTTATCAAGCGTAGCCTCAGAAATATTCTTTGGCTCCACTTGAGAAACAAACGCAAAGTAGTTACATAGATTGCTAATAGAATTGCGAGTACTTACACCTTTTGTGATGTCACCTATGATTTGATCAATGGGATGGTGCCTTGAAGTTCTCCATTCCTTAGGCAAATCAGCGTTGAGCTCCATGGATTGTTCTTGATTTTTCTCCTCAACTGATTCAACTGATTTTTCCTTGCTTTCGGAATGCTCCTTTCTTTTAGCATTTGGCTCCTCATCCTCATCAATGAATAAATCTCCAAGAATACCTGAAATGTCATTAACAGATACCTTTCCCAACTTTCTGGGATCGGATTCGTCAAATGATACATGAATAGATTCTTCAATAGTAATACGAGATTTATTGTAAATCCTATATGCTTTGCTCGAAACAGAATATCCAAGGAATATTCCCTCATCAGCTCTAGCCTCAAAACTTCCTAGATTTTCTCTACCATTATTATGCACATAACATTTACATCCAAAAACACGAAAATGGGAAATATTCGGTTTTCTCCCCTTGTACAGCTCATAGGGGGTTTTCTTTAAAATAGGCCTTATTAAAACACGGTTCATAACATAACAAGCTGTACTCACTGCATCGGCCCAAAAGTATGCAGGCAAATTCATGTCATTAAGCATTGTTATTGAAAGCTCTTTTAATGAACGATTTTTCCTCTCCACAACTCCGTTTTGCTCAGGAGTTCTTGGAGCTGAAAAATAATGCTTAATTCCATGTTTTTCGCAAAATTTTTCAAAAAGATGATTTTCAAATTCTCCACCATGATCAGTTTTAATGGATGCAATGCTCAAATGCAATTGGTTTTGAATAATCTTGGCTAGCTTTTTAAATTCATGAAATGCGTCATTTTTATGAGTAATAAAAAGCGTCCATGTATACCTAGAATAGTCATCCACCACAACTAAACAATAATAGTTGCCACCAAAGCTTTTTGTTGGACACGGTCCAAAAAGATCCATATGTAAAAGTTCCAAGGGCCTTTGAGATGAAACAATGTTTTTAGAAGGAAAAGATGCCCTTGTGAGTTTTGATTTTGAACAAGGATCACATTGTTCAGAAATAGAAAAATTTTGCTTTGGCAGACCAACTACTAGGTTTTTAGAAGAAATTTTATTTAAATGAGCCATGTGGATGTGACCTATTCTACGATGTCATAGCCACGATTCATCCTCTTTAGATAATAAACATTTCGCATCATTTGAGGGTATTGAATTAAAATCAATAACATAAACATTGTTTATCCTGCGAGCAATTAGCTTAATAAGATTATCAATTTTACCCTCGATAATACATCTATCAGAATAAAAAATAACCCCATTGCCCTTATCACACAACTGATTAATACTTAGCAGATTGTGTTTTAGGCCCTCAACATGTAAGACATTTTCAATACAAGGGTTAGGAGGTGTACCAATTTTACCGACTCCGAGAATCTTTCCTTGATTGTTATCTCCGAAAGTCACATGTCCTTGGTCCTTTGGCACGAGATGCGAAAATTTAGATTTATCTCTAGTCATATGTTTTGAGCATCCGCTGTCCCAGTACCACCACGACTTCCTTTCTTCCGGAGTAACCTACAAGCAAAGAGTTCAAGGTTTCTTTTTAGGTACCCATATCTTTTTGGGTCCTTGAGCGTTAGTATAGCCATAGTTTAAATCATGCCACCTTCTAGTTTCATTGTTCGGTTTAACGAACTTCACTTTTCAGTGTATGCATTCATGTGCACCATGACCCTTCTTACCACAAATATGACAAATAATTAAAGGTTTCTTATGATTACTAGCAGGGACAAAAATGGTACTTAATTTCTTTTGATGCCTATTGGGTTGATATCCTAAACCCGCTCTATTGAAGAAACATTTTTGTCTCCCTAGCATCAAATTTAAAGTATTTCTACCTTTTGTAAATTTAGCAAGGGTTTCTTTTAAATCCTCAACTTCTTTAACCAAGTCCTTGCAGAATTTACAAGAAGAAGAACTAGCTTTAAATTTAATGTCATTACTCGAGGTGTTTGAAGAATTTTTCAAAGTCAAATTCAGCTCCTTATTTTGATTTTTCAAAAATTCATTTTCTTTAATAAGGTTTTTATTCTTTTCTAAAAGAGAAGCTGAATTTTTCTTTTCTAGAGAAACCAATAAGGATAACCTCATCGATTCCTCATGCAATTCTTCAAAGGCCTCTTGTAATTCATCATAAGAAAAATTTAGTTCAGTGGTTACCTCATCTCCGTGAGCCATTAAGCAAATGTTGGTTGTCTCCTCTTGTTCGTCTGAGTCTTCATCCGAACTTCCTTCATTGTCCAGCCATGCCAAGTATGCTTGCTTCCCCTTCTTTGAATTCGAGGTGCCTTTTTCTGAATTCTCTTTCTTTTTCAGTTGGTAGCAATCTGCTCTGATGTGACCAGGCTTGCCACACTCATGACATGTAATAGTTGAGCCTCCACTCTTGTTGTTGTCTCTTCTGTTGAAATTCTTCTTCCTCAGAAATTTCCCGAACTTTTTCACCAATAGACCCATGTGTTCATCATTCAATAATTCTTTGTCCGAGTCACTTTCTGTTACAGGTGCATCAGCCTTGAACGCCAAACTTTTAACCTTCTTGTTCTCTTCTTCATGTTGAGCCAACCTTTTTAATTCACTTTCATGCTCTTGTAACTTCCCAAAGAGAGTTGCCAGCGTCATAGTTGAAAGATTTCTTGATTCAGCAATCGCCGTCACTTTGGGTTGCCATTCTCTTCCCAAACACCTTAGGACTTTGTTGATGAGATCCTCATTGGTGAATTTCTTCCCCAATGTCGTCAGTTGATTTACAATCATTGTGAAGCGTTTTTGGATATCTTGAATCAATTCTCCATCTTTCATTCTGAATAACTCATATTCACCAGTCAGCGTGTTGATTCTCGATCTCTTTACTTCAGTCATACCCTCATGCGTGACTTCCAGCGTATCCCACATCTGTTGTGCTGTCTCGCATGTTGATATCCTGAAAAACTCATCATAGATCAAAGCAGATGTTATAATATTTTTCGCTTTCAGATCGTACTGGACTCTACGTTCCTCCTCCTCTGTCCACTCAGCCATAGGCTTTTCGACGGTGTTACCATTAACCACATAGGTAGGAACATAGGGACCATTTACGACTGCATCCCAAACTTTTAATCCTACTCCTTGAATAAAAAATTTCATACGGGCTTTCCAATACGCGTACCCTACCCCATCAAACATGGGAGGTCGGTTAATAGAACTCCCTTCACCACCAAACAGAGAGTTTGAAGCCATACTCTTGAGACGGTTAAGTCTTAACACAAGAGACTAGCTCGGATGCCAATTGTTGGTTTTGGCCTCAAAATCTCGAGAGGGGGGGTGAATCGAGTTTTATTAATGTATTGTAAAAACCGTTACAAATTAAAAAATTGATTTGAGATGGAGAGATTAAGCGTTTGAAACGGATCGCGAAAACGATAGATAATAATAAACGAGTAGCGCGGAAACGTAAAAATGAAATATGCGGAAATTAAAAGAGATAAGGATAGAAAAGCTTGCATCGGTGAATTTTATATTGGTTCAGCCTTCCCGTCAAAAGGCCTAGTCCAGTCCCCAAGCGACCCGCCTGAGAGTTCTTATACCAAGCAATAGAGCCGCACCCTATTACAACCAAGAGCACCCCGCACACTACTAGGAACCTTCGTTCGCTAGGGGCCTCAATCACACAGCAGGGTTCCTCGCCCTACGACGTATCAAACGTCCACTAAGGGATTCTCTCCCTAACCACTAAGGTTTAGAACAAATCAATGAGAGTGATTACAACAAGTATAATGTGTTCTCAAAACACGGATTCTACAATAAGCTCTATGATAATGAAGTAGTTGTTTCTCTAGAAGTCACTCAGCCAATAAGGATTTTTGTTCTTCAAAAATATGAACGTGAAAAGCAGAAGATTTGAGAAGAAGAAGAAGAGAGAAACGTGAAGCTTAGAAAAAGATGAATGAATGAAATGATCAACTCTAAATGTTGGAGTGATTTTGATTTTAAAATAGAAAACCTTTTAGAATCAAAAAGGATTTTTAATAAGTAAAACAAAATTAAAATAAAGTAAAATAAGATTTGAAATAAGTTTTAAAATCAAAACTAAATCAAAATGATTTACGAAATAAAATAAAGATTTGATTCTTAAAACCAAAAAGGAAATAATTCAAATTTAAAATCATTTTCGAATTTTATAAAATAAATCAGAATCTTTTATATAAAAACAAATCAGGAAATAATCAAAATGATTCTGACACGTTTTTCAATAAAACATGAAATAATCGATTACTTTCTGAAGGTAATCGATTATTCCTTCAAAAATAGAAATTCTTAAATTCATTTGAAAACCATGTAATCGATTAGACCAAGAATAGTTAATCGATTACACCACTCCTGTTCAATGTATGATGCAACTCATTATAATCGATTACACTAGTAAGTTAATCGATTACTGAGCCTCTGATATGCATATGATGCAACATCATGTAATCGATTACTACAGAGCTTGTAATCGATTACTAAGCCTCTGAAAAATATATGATGCAACAATTATAATCGATTACTTGACCCATGTAATCGATTACTTCCATAAGAAAGTAACTGATTAACAAAATTCAATTAATCGATTACAACCTCTCTGATTTTTCTATGATGCAACAAAGTTAATCGATTACTTGAGAAGATAATCGATTACTCTCTCTTGCAAACATACAAATATACAGAGTTTTGTAACATCAATTATTTTCACTAAGGTTAAATGCAGAAAACACTTTTTCATGCAAAAACACGTTTTTCTTCTTCTCTCTTAAAATGAAAAACTTATTGGCTATTGTAACTCTTAAAGAAATAAAAACTCCATTACCTTACAATTGATCTAAGGAGAAGGTTTCTAATCTATGCCTTGCTTGAGTCTTCAATCTTGAATGACACTTGCACTTGTGAGCTTGAATTTGAGTTGGCTTGTTATCATCAAAACACTATCTTGAATTAAACTTGAAGTCCATACAGAGTTTGAAGCATGTCTTCCAACTAGCTTGACTTCCAACACCCCCTACTCTAAGGATGGTCGTTTGTGATCTAGTATCTCTTGTATGAATGAACTGGGCACACCGTTTCGGATCCTGAGGTTAAGACTCAGTACTGTTTGGCAGCGGCCTTCGTGAAGTTTTTGAATCTTCATGGTGGGGTTGAATGCAACGACCACCATGGGACATCAAGAGTTTGATTCTCTCGCTGTTGAATATCTCTCTCTACGTGTATTTTAGTATTCTCTTTGTGTAGTGTGTCAGATGTAAATTGATGTTGTGTTACGATGATGTTCAACCCTCTGCTTGAGACTGGTATTTATAGAATTAGAGTAGATAGCTTGACCTGCTGTATTTCCTCAATAAATCTTCTACCTTTGAGAATAATCTTCATATAATCTTATCTTTAAGCAGATAATCAGTGATCTTCTATAATTGCTGATAATCCACTGATTCTCGATAATTGAGTTGTTTATCTTCTTGAAGATTCTCTTCTGAAATATGTCTCGTAACTTATCTATAGATCAAATCCATATCTAAACTCCTTTGAGCTAGTCCGAACTTTAAATCATTCATTTTAAGTCATTCGAGCTCGGTTCATGTCTTTATGTCCTTACTGTAAGTCACAATAGGTCTTTTGGAGGTCATCATGTAAGATAGGTGTTATTAGCTTGTGACAGGTCCGAAAAGGATACTCGTGGATGGTGCGATGCATATGTATATGAAATTGGATCCAATAAAAAGATTGAGAGCTATGCATTCATAACATATATATAAAAGAGTTAAGAAAAATGATTTAGAGACCTACAAGCCTACAAACCTACACATAAAATTATGACACTTGTTATTTTCAAGTTTAAAAAAAAATTAAATAAAAGAACTTAAATGACAAATGTCAAGATCCTAATGTGTAGGCTTATGAGTAGGTCTCTTTATGTAGGTCTCTCAATCATTGCTCAAGAGTTAATTATGATAATTGTTAAGACACTTAATTATCATACATCATATATGAATAACCTTTATTGTTGGTTGTGATTATTTACTTTTTGCTATTTAAATTGTTATTCATTATTATTAATCATATGATAATGACCGACTACCTATCCCTTATTGTTTGGTAGGTACGGAAGATAGCTATCATATCCCGGATATGTTAGGGAAAGATAATACTCTATCCCAACTGAGGAAGTTTGGTGTTGAAATTATAACCATGACTTTGGGGGTGTGTTTGCGGGTTTTTCGTCCGACGCCTACCGAACTGACGGTTAGGTGTGGGGAGTGGGTAACGACAGGTTAAATGGTAATCTTGTAAGGGCACTTGATCGTATTTTCGGTATTTTGAGTTCGTAAGTGAAAGCAGGAATTGTGAAACCGGCACCAAGGGCACGGTGCGGTCAAAAAAAAGAAAGAAAATCGCAGGAAAGAAAAGCGCAGGGAATCGTAAAGTAAAGCAATTAAATTACGAGGGAAATTAAATTGCAGGTAAGTAAAAGGTGTAGGAAAACGTAAAGTTGCATTGAATTTAAAAGGGATGGAAGGTTGAGGTCCTTTACAATGGCGTTTCTCCGTTTGTCTGCTCTGTGTGAGACGTCTAGGATTTTTAGCCTGACTGCGTTTACCTAGCAACCAACCAACCCCGATTACACACTAAGGACTTCCTATTTATAGGAATCCGAAACTATTTACAAGGTTATTCGCACGTTCTGCACAACCGCAGAACCCACGTTTTTGATAACTACCCACTACGCTATCCCCCACGATGTAACTGCCCACGTCGTGGTTTGGGCTTAGATGATGCTTCTGTCGACTTGTGGTGACATCTTTGCTAAAAACCGCTTCACCTGGCCTCTTCCTTCGACCGCAACCTTTGACCCTTGTCTAAGTCTCTTTGTTGTTCGAAGCATTGGCGTTGTTGTGCTCCAGTCTCTTGGTTTTGTGGTATCGTCCGACATCAAGCTCTTTTCGACAGACGGGGCTATCGCTGAAATAAGCATTCGACCCGCTGTCGGCCTAAGACGCATTCGACCAATATTGGTGACATGTAATCCAACCAAACGCTGTTTCACCAGCACTCAATCAAAAACATGCCCCCGACACTTCTAATGGAATGTCGTCAAAGGACTTCTTCCTTTAACTCTTTAATAGGAAAAGGTGGTCAAAGCCGATCCAAGCAGGACACAAACCTTGACCTGTGGAATTACAAAGACTTTTTTCCAACGATTGTTTATCAAGTTAATACCTCTTCCACTTTGGAATTCTCAGTATTAACCCACAATGTCGGAAATGGAGTCTGTGTAATCCCACATATTTATCCTTTGCCTATTCAAGAGGATAAAGGTGGTATTCGGTTAGACAATTCTTCATTTCCTTGTATTCATCCGAATACCTTAATCCCACACATTTATCCTCTAATGGACTCTCATTTGTGTGGAGTATGAATCTTTTTTCCTCTTTCCAGAAATCATGAAGGCATTGCTTAAGTTTTTCCATTGTAACTCGTGGCTTTTCTTGGTAACAATTGAGGATTTTATAGCCACAAGTAGCATTTAATGCCTCCATAATTACTTTGCCGTTCCCAATGCTGATTGGACACTTCTGACTCCTCTTTTCTCGTGCCACCATTCCCTCGACATAAACCTTCCGTTTCCGCCTCTTCCTTTTATCGACACACGTTCACGTCCGTCGAAGTCACTTTTAAGTCATGCCACTTAAGTACACCTCCCTCGACATCACTTATGTTGTCGACACAGTCCTTTGATCGAAATCTACCCTTTTGTCCGATTACACATACACCTCCTTCGAAGTCACTTTTGAACAGAACTTTCAAGTACACTTACGTCGACATCACTTATGTATCCGACAATCGTAACCTTTTGTCGATTTTAATTTTCCCGTAAACAAAGGCCCCCCAAGTTTTGGTGTGCGACGCATCTTTTAGGAGGATACCAAAAGTTGTATCTTTTCGAAATGTCCTTTCATCATTAGGATTCTGAAGCGGCAAGTTTATCTTTTTGAACTGACGTCTTCTATTGGACCATCGTGTTGGTCTAAAACGTCTTTTCACTTCCTATTTAAACTCCATCGATAATCCTTATCCCTCTTTTATCTCTTCTTGCTAACTACTGCATCTCTTTTTCCTGATTTGGAAACCTTTTTCGCCTTCCTTAAACCCTATTTTCATCATGGCAATCCAAGGCGTTCTTGACCCAGCAATTGATACAGAAGTAGCATACCATGAACGTAGCCTTATTATACCTGAGACTTCGTTCATTCCCGTAGACGGTACTCCTGTCAATCCTTCTCCTGCCTTCTTGGGTCCTTTGATGACTGTTGAAGAGTCTCTCAGTCCTGTTATGAGTGCTAACTTTCCACTCTCTAACCCTGAAGCAATTCGTCCAGTGGCCACACTTAATCCTGTTTACACTAGCCACTTCGACAAAGATCCTTCTCGTAGGGTTTTACGCAGTGTGAAACCTTTTACTGCCTTCATCAAATGGTACGACAGGCTTCGGCCTCTCAAGAATAAATCTTGGAAAAAGGCCGGTTTCGAAGACCTTTTAATTCTGACTACCTGCAACCTTCACCTTGATGACGGACTCTTTGGTGCTGCATGTTATTTTTGGTGCCGTCGGACTAACTGCTTCCACTTCCGATACGGCATGATGACTCCTACTCTTTTCGATGTGGCGGCTTTGACTAGTCTTCATCCTGATGGAGAAGTTTTGACTGTTGAAAGCAAACCCACTGATGTGGTGCAGATTAGTGAAGGGCCTTTTGCTTTTAGCTCTTATGTCGAAGCGCGCCTTGAGGAATACCAAGATAGTCCGACAGTTAGCATTGAAGAACACGTCGAGTTTTTGACAGTGTGGCTTAGTGCCTTTGTTTTCTGCACCAAATCTCGACAAGTAAACAAGTCTTTGGTGCCTTTAGCCACAATCCTGCATGAAGAAAGGCAAGTGGCCCTTAGCCAACTTCTCTTGGCAAAACTGTATTCGACTTTGGGCCACATCTCCGACATCGTCAGACTCCACAGACAACACGTGACCAATGTAGGAGGTCCTGTTTGGCTTCTACATTTATGGCTTAATGCAGTTTTGAAACGTCACATGGTGTCTGCGCATAAGAGCGTTTGTCCCTTCAAATTCAACTATGGCTGTTTGGCAGCAAACTATGAAGTTCCTGTGCTGTCGCATCGCACCAACACTTTTCTTCACTTCATGCAGATTTTTGCCAGCATCACCATGGCTTCTGAGGATGTTGAGTTTTCGCCTTTCGTGGAAAGGTCTGTCGGTCCTGATTGGTTCCGTCTACCTTTCCCTGGTCCCAACGCTGCAGCAAGAAGGTTGAATGATGCCCTTTGGGGGCATTATTTGAGTCAAAGGGTCTTGTTTAGTGGTCTACCCGACTCTGCTGCCCATGAAGAAAAAGAGATCTTCTTGTATTACCCCAACTGTGTAGCAAGACAATTTGGCATTTGCCAAGGGTTACCTGCTCCCATGTTTGCATCAGTGTCGCATGAATTCCACCATGGCCATTTGACGGATTTTAAATCTCCTTGGACCACAATGTTAAACAAGTTTGTGTCGAAAAGCATTGCTTCTCTTAGCCGTTTCAATCCTGTCGGTGTTACTCCCTGTTTTTTGGCAAGTCCGAACTTTGTCAGTTGGTGGGAGTTGTATTTCAACACGTATCATGTGGCCTATGATGTGATCCGTGAAAGGATGAGTGCAAGAACTCCGTCGGATGTAGCAGCCGATAAAAATGGTAAGAACACTTAACATGTTTTATTTCCTTCCTTCAGTTCTCTTTCCATTCGGCTTTCTTATACTTTTCTTTTGTAGTGGCCCGACCAGATTTCATCGATTACACCGCAGAGATTAGAGCTCTTGCATCTAAGAAGAAAGGTGGCAACCCCACATCGCCCAAAAAGCATAAGAAAAGGCGTCATACCACTCCTGTTGATGATTTCGTTGAAGCCAGAAAGCAACAAAAGGGACGAACTGGACAACCGTCGGAAAAACCTTGTGTCGACCCTGAGAAAACTGACAGTTCCTTGGTTCGACCTCTTTCCACAAAGTTGCAAGTATCTACTGCTTCATCTGCTCCGCCAATCCGTCCTTCAAAACCTTCATCTCAAGTTCAACCACAAACCCGTCCGAAAGCCAAAGGAATCGTCATTCAAGAGCCGTCTCCTCGCATAACTACTCAAAGAGCGCCTGAGGATGCTGCTAACTTGTTTGTCGATGTTACACGCCATGAGCCTCATGTTGGCGAATTTATCCCGACTCCCACACTTAATCCTTTTATGGAAGAGGACTTGGTCGAAGACACCAGCATTCAACTCCAACGGCGACCTGTTCATCGACGTGTAATTCTTGATGAGTTGTCCTCTGATGAACAGCATGTTGACGTTGCATTGGACCAAACCGACAGGCTACGTTTCATCGAAGCCTCTATGCAACAGTGTCTTGACGACACCTCTTCTTCCTCCGTAGTTGCGCAAGGCTCTCATCCAATTGCGGTCGACACTGAACCTGCGGATATTGATACTCACGTGGTGGAATCTCCCGTGGCTGTCGCGAATCTTGAGGCCATGAATACATGTGGCCCTTCCTTTGAGGTACTTGTGAATTTACTCATTCGCCCTTTATTTAACATTAAAGAACTCTTACCAACCTTTTTCTCTCTTCTTTAGATCTCCAACGAATCCAATCAAGTTGAAAGTTTTGACGGCAGCATACCAGTTCCTTGCGTTTCCACTTCCGCCGTACCTTCTGCTGAGCTTCCTCCCAATCTTCCATCGTCTGTCGCCATGGCACCCTCAATTCAAGCTCCAAACTCTACTTTCTTCGTTGCACTCCGAGAATTGATGGCCAAAGCACGTTCTGTTGAGGCGGTCGTATGTTCCCCTTTGAGGGATGCGAAACTAGTAATAGATCAATCAATGGACACCTTGAAGAACATTTGCTGTCGGCCTTTTGAACAGTTGACAGATTCATCAACTCTTGAACTTTTGACTTCCACTGTTGCCTCACTTCTGCAACATCCAGTTCCAGCAGAAGTCGAGTCCAAACTGGCTAGCCTTCAACGCTTTGTGCATAATTGGACTACTGAAAGTCCAAAAATCTTGAATGGCATCCAGACGTATGAAGATGTCAAAGCAAACCAAAGCAAAATGGAGGCTGAGTATGGGAATTCTGAAAGAGAGGATGCGGATTGTGCTTCCAAAGTTGATGACACACTTCGGCGAATGGAAGAAAATGGGGCCAAAATCCAAGAGTTGAAAGATGAATTGGCCCGTCGGGAGAAGAATCAAACGGAGATGGCTGAGTACATGGAATCTCTCAAAACCACCCGTCAGGAATTGGCTGCCAAGGTTGAAGCTATGGTGGTCCCGTATCAACAGATCACTGAAGTTTTGGGCACTCATCTGCAGGAATACAGGGCTGGTGTTCGACGTCGAGAGTCCTTCGCTAGGGAATGGCGTTCTTTCAGCAATCTCTTCGGATGAACTCTTTTATTTGTTGTATTTTGTTTTTGCTTCTGCTGTACGGATTTTTCAATCTCAATTAATGCATTTTTATTTCTGTCATTGTCGGCTTATACTTTTTCAAATACTTGTCGTTGATTGCTTTGATCTTCTTTCCCGTTTCGACTTCAACTAACTCGTATGTGTTACCCGAATAAGCTCTTAATACTTTAAATGGTCCTTCCCATTTTGGTGACCATTTGCCATATTCATTCGAACGCTTGTCGATAGGTAAGATCACTTTCCATACTAATTCATCCGGTAAGAACGACTTGAACTTAACTTTGGCATCATAATATCTAGCAATCTTTTCTTTTTGTCGCATGATATTTTCCAACGCCATCAGTCTTTCGTCGTGTACGTCGTTCAATTCGTCGAACATGGCGTTCCAATAGTCATTCGTAGGCATTTCATGTTGCCTTTGAAATCGTATTAACTCCAAATTAATTTCGACTGGTAACATGGCCTCATGTCCATATGTCAACATGTAGGGAGTCGTGCCCGTTGCTTCATTTGGAGAATTTCGAATTGCCCATAATGCTGGAATAAGTGCTTCGTGCCAATTTCGTGGTTTGCCTTTAATCTGCTTTTTGATGATGTTAATAGTCCACTTGTTGGCTGCCTCAGCTTGTCCATTGGCTTGTGCATAGTAGGGCGTTGAGTTTAGTAACTTGATTCTTCTTGATGCCAAATATCCCTTCAATTTGCTTCCCAAGAAAATTGATGCTTGATCCGTTGTAATGGTCTCGGGAATTCCAAATCGACACACGATATGGTCTTCAATAAAATCAATTACTTGCTCTTGTTCGACTTTCACCAAAGGTATAGCTTCTACCCACTTAGTGAAATAGTCGACACCTACTAGGATCCTTGAGTGGCCTTTAGAAGAATGAGGGACAATTTCCCCAATTACGTCGAGTGCCCATCCCCTAAAAGGCCAAGGCTTGATAATAGAATGCAATTCTCCTGCCGGAACGTTCTGAATATAGCCATGTTTTTGGCATTCTTCGCACGACTTGGCATAATTCATGCAATCAGTTATCAGTGTAGGCCAAAAGACTCTCTGTCTTCTCAATATCGACTTCATCTTTTCCCCTGCTTGATGAGCTCCACATATCCCTTCATGGACTTCTGCTAAAGCAATGAAAGCGTCTTCTTTGTTGAGGCATACCTCCAAATTTCCGTTGATAGATTTGTGATATAAATCACCTCCTAGTAACGTAAACTTGGTTGCCTTTAGCTTCAACTTTCGTTCGACAACGAGAGATGGATTTGTCAAGTAGTCTGCTATGGGTTTCCTCCAATCATTTTCAGATGCCAATGAGTTTACCATTACTTCTCTTTCATGAGGGGGATATAACAATTCTTCGATCTGAGTTACCTTATCCAAAGTTTTCTTCGACACGTGGTATCTTGATGCGATCTGGGCCAAGTGATTGGCCTTTTGATTATGATACCGGTATACATGTTCGACTGAAACATCATCAAATTGGCGCATCATTTTCCTTGCCATATTACGATATTTAGCCAACTTTGGACTGAGGCATTTATATTCGTCAACCAACTGTTTTATAACTAACTGAGAATCTCCTTTAATGGCCACGTTTTTGGCCTTTAAGAAGATTAATATTTCAAGGCCAATTAAAATAGCCTCGTACTTAGCTTCATTATTTGAACATTGATATTTCACGTTGAACATGAATTCCGTGGGAATGCCTTCAGGGGATATGAGTAAGATTCCAACTCCTGCCCCTTTTTTATGTGATGACCCATCAAAATACATCATCCAAGGCCTTAGGCCAACAAAATTAACAAATAGGCCCGTGTCAAGACAGGGGTGATCTGCTAAAAAGTCGGCCACCACTTGGCCTTTGACGGCTTTTAATGGCACATACTGAAGTGAAAATTCGGTTAACGCTAATGTCCATTTACCAACCCTACCATGAATAATTGGCTTGGATAGCATGTACTTAATAACGTCAGACCTCGACAAAACTAAAACATGAAAACTTTTCATATAATGTTTAAGCTTTGTACATGAGAAATAGAGTGCTAAACATAATTTTTTTATTGCACTATACCGTATTTCGGCATCATTCAACACTCTACTTAAATAAAACACAGCCCTTTCTACACCACTTTCATTTTCCTGAGCTAACATACTTCCTATGGTGTTATCAGAGGCTGATATATACAATTTTAAAGGAAAACCTGGCTGAGGCGGCATCATGACTGGTGGTGTTGATAGATACTTCTTCAAATCGTCAAACGCCGCTTCTTGTTCCGGTCCCCATTTAAAATCCTCTTCTCGTTTCATCTTCACGAGAGGTGCAAAGGCTCTGGTTCTTCCCGAAAGATTTGATATAAAACTTCTCAAATAATTCACCTTGCCAAGGAATGACTGAACCTCTTTCTTGTTTGTCGGAGGAGATGCTTCTATAATTGTTTTGGCCTTGTTCTTGTCGACTTCAATACCATTTCTGTGGACAAGAAATCCCAAAAACTAGCCAGCAGTAACTCCAAAGGTGCATTTAATAGGATTCATTTTCAACTTGTGCTTCCTCATCCTAACGAATGCCTTTTCCAGGCTCTCCAAATGCTCCTCGTGAGTATCTGACTTGATTACAACATCATCGATGTATACTTCCAAGAACTTGCCAATCATGTCATGAAAGATCAGGTTCATTGCTCTTTGGTATGTTGCTCCTGCATTCTTGAGTCCAAACGGCATCATCACCCATTCGAAAGTTCCTATTGCTCCTGGACACCTGAACGCCGTCTTCGACACATCCCCTTCAGCAATGAAAATCTGATTGTAACCTGAAAAAGCATCCAACAAACTCATCACCTTATGGCAAGATGACGAATCCACCAGCATGTCAGCTATCGGCATCGGATATTCGTCTTTTGGTGTGGCACTATTTAGATCCCTGAAGTCAACACATAGTCGCATTTTTCCGTTTTTCTTTATCACGGGAACTATGTTTGCCATCCATTCGACGTATCTTGTCGTCCTGATAAACTTAGCTTTCAACAATCTTTCGATCTCATCTTTGATTTTAAGAACCACATCCGGTGCGAACCGTCGAACTGCTTGTTTAATTGGCTTGTGATCAGACCGTAAAGTCAGCCTATGTTCAACCAACTCCCTATCGAGTCCCGGCATGTCTTCGTACTCCCAAGCAAAGCAATCTTGATTCTGTCTGATGAGATTGATGAGTTTTTGTCGGAATTCCCCCTCCAACAACGAGCTTACGTAGATTGGTTTCGGCTTTTCCGCCGTTCCCAAATTAACTTCATCTCTGGGATCCTCACTGATGAACCGAGCTTCCTCTTCTGTCCACCCTCTTTCGAATCCCAAAAGACTATCATCTACAATGCAATCCTGGAATGCACCTGTTTGAATAGTGCATTGCATTCTGTCGGCCACGTAGGCCGACAGCCTTTCCAATTGTCGATCAACCATTATTATTGGTCGAAGGCCGCTGCTCAACGGCCTCGTCCATTTCGACAATAGAAACCCCGTAGTTTTCCATCAAGCATTTGTCTACCACGGGTTTTTGGAAATGTCCAGCATCAAGTCGTATTGGCTTGATACTTGGGTTATACACTTTGAAATCTACATGCATCTGTTGCATGTAGCATGGACTATCATCTGCAGGAATCACCTCCACCTTGTTCTCTTGATTCCACAGAACTAGTTTCTGATGGGCCGTTGACGGCACGGCCCCCACAGCATGTATCCAATCTCTTCCTAACAGCATATTGTAACTGGCTTTGGATGGAACCACCACAAATAAAGTGTCTCTCACGACTGAGCCCACTTCGACTTTCAGTATCGTTACTCCTTGGGACTGAGCAATCTTTCCAGTGAAACCAACCACAACCACATTTGTCGGGATTAAATCCGACTCTGCCTTTCCCATTCGTTTGAATACATTCCATGGTAACACATTGACGGCAGCCCCTCCGTCCACGAGTACTCGATTCAAAGGCTTCCCGTCAACTATGGCCTTAATGTGTAAAGGCCTTAGATGCTCTCTCTTGCTCTCCTCCAAGGGTTCGAACTGAGCAATGTGACCAATATCAACCTCCAAATGAAGCTGATCCAAAAGGAAAAGACATTCTGGCAAACCTGGCACTTCATCACTGAGGTAAGAATCATCGGAACCATCACTTGGATACCCCTCTTCTTGTGCATGATCCCCTGGCATGTCGAAAGGTAGACCCACGTTGTTAATTGAAAGACTTCCGATCTTCTTACTCTGTGCGTCTATCATGTCTTGATCATTGACAATGAATCCAATGTGTCGTCGGAATCTCCTTCATATTCTTCACTCATGTGGTTCGATCCTTCAGACTTCCTTACCCATTCTTGTTTCCGTCTGCCATTCTGTCGACCCCTAGCCGTTTTTGGCTTCATGCTTGCGACAAGACACCCTTGATCATTTGAAGGTAACTCATTGATGCTAACACCTTCTGCTTCAGCCTTTCTGATCCTTTGAAGCCTCCTCTTCTGAGTTCGTGTCAACCCTTCATAGATCGACCCAGATGTCGATTCTGACATCGCCTTCTTTTGTAAGACACGATCATGTACATCTAGCTTCAAGGGGCGTCCTCCATAAATTCTTCGGCTAGACAAAGGTCTTCGAGTTTCTCGGGCTAATTCACGTCGAATATGTTCCCTTTCTTGGACTCTAGCCCGTATCTTCTTCTTCAAATCTTCTCTCCTAGACCCTTTCTCCTTCTGAATGGCAGTCTTTTGGTCATAAACAACTTGGCATCTTGGGCAAATTTGCACATCACCGTTTCGTTTCCTCCTACAAAAATGTCGGAGTGACTCTCCGTCTTCAGGAAACACTTCGGCGTCATAAGCCAACGAAAGAGTGCTAACAGCAAATACTCCTGGCTCTTCGACCTCCACTTCATTAACTTCCTTTTGAAAAGGATCAGTGTCAATCTTCATGTCTTTTGTCACGAATTTCAGTCTCCCCTTGTTGATTCCTTGTTGAATTAAGTCCCTGAAAGCATAGCAATCATTGGTATTATGAGTAAAATTGTTATGGTATTTGCAATACTTTCTTCCTCTTAACTCTTCTTTTTTCAACAACTTATGACCTTCTGGTAGTTTAATTTGTTTATCCTTTAAAAACGAGTCGAAAACTTGTTTAGTTTTGGAGACGTCGAAAGTGTACGTTTTCATATACAAATTTTCACTAGGGGACTTAGACGGTCGTAAGGCAGAACATGAATAAGATTTTTCATTTCCTAATTCTATGACATTGACCTCCGAACTATCGTCAAATGTCTCCCCGTCACAAGTTTGAGAATCGACACAATGAATACGTTCCTTCCTCAGGACTCGAGCATCTCTTCCTCTAGTTTTCTCATCTCTCAGATTCTCAATTTGCCGAACGCATGCGGCTAATTGTGCTAAATCGAGAAGATGTTGAGTAACCAGTTTTTTACGGATATGATACTCTAATCCCGACACAGCCATCTTGACCACTTCCGGTTCAGGAATTAGAGTAAAACATCTACTCCTCATCTGCCTGAAACGTGCTAAGTAGTCGTCGATAGGCTCTCCGGTGAACCTTTTCACACTTAGCAGATCCGTCAAGGCAACTTTCAACTCGCCTCTATAGAACTGTTCGTGGAAAGCTCTTTCTAATTGGGTCCATGCATGAATGGAATTAGACCGCAACGTAGAGAACCAGGAAAAAGCATTCCTCGTTAAAGAACTAGGGAACAGCCGCATTCTGATAGCTTCGTCAGTAGCTAAGTCTCCCAACTCGATAATGTAACGTGTGATATGTTCGACAGTAGACTCTCCCGTTTCACCAGCAAACTTCGAAAGTTTTGGAATCTTCGTGCCTCTTGGGATTTCCGCTAACTGTATCCATTCCGGAAAGGGTGAACTAAAACTTGGCTGATTAGCCATGCCGACGTTGAACCCGATCCGACTTAGTGCTTGTTCGACTATTCTGTTAACATCATCTGGCTCGACTCGTGTCTCTCTTCCCTGTCGAAGTAAATGTCGTGCCAAATTCTGTCTTGCTATCGCCGCTTGAAGATCTTCGCCTCTCTGCATGAATGCGACTTGTGTCGGATTCTGTACAGGTCGAGGTGCTTCGACTCCTTGGTGAAACATCACTTGCTGATTTTCCGGCAACGCATTACCTGCACTAAAAGTTGGGTTAGTGTAAACCTGATCCCGTATTGTGGGAACTCTACTATCTTTTTGCGGTGACGACACTTGAGCAGTGTGTCGTATTTCCTGGCCATCAGGGTACCCTTGTACCAAAATTGGCCTTGGTAGATTTCTATCTACTGGTGGAGTATTGACGGACTCGCTATGCTCACTTTCATCGACACCTAAAACTTGGTTCAATCTTTTCATGTATTGAGCAATTTTCCCACAAGTTTCATTTGTCACCATCATTGCTGGGTTGATAACTGAACCCAACTGAGCCGTCAATTGATCAACTAGTTGCACATTGGCCTCATCGATTTGTTGACGGATATGTGTAACGGGGTTGATAGGCATGTATCTCAAACCATTACTCGTATCAGCCATGTCCGTAGCAGAACGCATGATAGCCATGTTAGTGGCCCCCGTCGTCGTATTTGTGCTGCCAACCGAACTACTAAAAGGCCATGTCAACGTTGATCCAGGGACAAAACCTGGTGGCAAACCGTAGGGAGGGACTTGTCCCCCGCTATTGGAACTTTTACCAAAAGTAAATCCGCTGGTGAGGTTTCCCCCATTTGGGCCATTATTTGGCCGTTGAATCGTAGTTAAGACAGTTGATTCCACGGCGGAACCGCTTCCTCCGGTCATTTGAGGAGCACCTGTCGAAACACTTGGTGTAACGATTTCTGAAATAACGGTGGTCTGTTGACCACCTTGAGTTGTCATAACCATGGACGAAGAAGTTGGAAAAGTTATGCCACTTCTCAAACGCATGCAAACACGTACAAGTTACTCTGAACCTGTCCCACTGGGCGTGCCAATTTTCTTTGCGGGTTTTTCGTCCGACGCCTGCCGAACTGACGGTTAGGTGTGGGGAGTGGGTAACGACAGTTTAAATGGTAATCTTGTAAGGGCACTTGACCGTATTTTCGGTATTTTGAGTTCGTAAGTGAAAGCAGGAATTGTGAAACCGGCTCCAAGGGCACGGTGCGGTCGAAAAAAAAAAGAAAGAAAATCGCAGGAAAGAAAAGCGCAGGGAATCGTAAAGTAAAGCAATTAAATTACGAGGGAAATTAAATTGCAGGTAAGTAAAAGGTGCAGGAAAACGTAAAGTTGCATTGAATTTAAAAGGGATGGAAGGTTGAGGTCCTTTACAATGGCGTTTCTCCGTTTGTCTGCTCTGTGTGAGACGTCTAGGATTTTTAGCCTGACTGCGTTTACCTAGCAACCAACCAACCCCGATTACACACTAAGGACTTCCTATTTATAGGAATCCGAAACTATTTACAAGGTTATTCGCACGTTCTGCACAACCGCAGAACCCACGTTTTTGATAACTACCCACTACACTATCCCCCACGATGTAACTGCCCACGTCGTGGTTTGGGCTTAGATGATGCTTCTGTCGACTTGTGGTGACATCTTTGCTGAAAACCGCTTCGACTGGCCTCTTCCTTCGACCGCAACCTTTGACCCTTGTCTAAGTCTCTTTGTTGTTTGAAGCATTGGCGTTGTTGTGCTCCAGTCTCTTGGTTTTGTGGTGTCGTCCGACATCAAGCTCTTTTCGACAGACGGGGCTATCGCTGAAATAAGCGTTCGACCCGCTGTCGGCCTAAGACGCATTCGACCAATATTGGTGACATGTAATCCAACCAAACGCTGTTTCACCAGCATTCAATCAAAAACATGCCCCCGACACTTCTAATGGAATGTCGTCAAAGGACTTCTTCCTTTAACTCTTTAATAGGAAAAGGTGGTCAAAGCCGATCCTAGCAGGACACAAACCTTGACCTGTGGAATTACAAAGACTTTTTTCCAACGATTGTTTATCAAGTTAATACCTCTTCCACTTTGGAATTCTCAGTATTAACCCACAATGTCGGAAATGGAGTCTGTGTAATCCCACATATTTATCCTTTGCCTATTCAAGAGGATAAAGGTGGTATTCGGGTTAGACAATTCTTCATTTCCTTGTCTTCATCCGAATACCTTAATCCCACACATTTATCCTCTAATGGACTCTCATTTGTGTGGAGTATGAATCTTTTTTCCTCTTTCCAGAAATCATGAAGGCATTGCTTAAGTTTTTCCATTGTAACTCGTGGCTTTTCTTGGTAACAATTGAGGATTTTATAGCCACAAGTAGCATTTAATGCCTCCATAATTACTTTGCCGTTCCCAATACTGATTGGACACTTCTGACTCCTCTTTTCTCGTGCCACCATTCCCTCGACATAAACCTTCCGTTTCCGCCTCTTCCTTTTATCGACACACGTTCACGTTCGTCGAAGACACTTTTAAGTCATGCCACTTAAGTACACCTCCCTCGACATCACTTATGTTGTCGACACAGTCCTTTGATCGAAATCTACCCTTTTGTCGGATTACACGTACACCTCCTTCGAAATCACTTTTGAACAGAACTTTCAAGTACACTTCCGTCGACATCACTTATGTATCCGACAATCGTAACCTTTTGTCGATTTTAATTTTCCCGTAAACAGGGTGTAATGTAGTTGTAAAATAATAATATACATTCTAAAGTCTAATATTTAATTAATGGTGTTGTAGTATTTTTTGGTGTGCACAAAGGGTATTTTTCAGCTGACAGTCGAAGACTAATCCCTCCAAGGTGTAGAGATCATCGAAGTGGACAAAGATAAAACCCCCGACATCATGCTTAAGAAACTCAGTCATCTACCCACTATACTGGGCCTTGTTGATTGGTGTTGTAATATTTGTGGACTCAATATTCATGGACATTAATGTATGGATTTGTATCATAACTTATGATTTTAATTTATTATAAAAAATATTTTCTGTAAATTAATTAACTAATTTATTAAGGGGTTGATATTGGGGCATTACAAACTAATTGACGAACAATCAGTCATTTTTTCGAGGGGTAAATTAATTGACATAGTAAAAAGTAAACAACAAAATGGGAAGCAAGCTCTTGGTATCAAACAATAGTATTGAGAAAGTGATGACAAACATATTACTCCCTTCGTCTCATTATCTTGGTAAAAGTCAAACAAGTCAATGAAAATAAGAGAGTATCTACTTATTATAATGCATGATTCATTCATTAATTACAAATTGATATTATACAAATTTTCATATCATTACAATAAATAGATATTGCAATGTTACCTCCAAAAAAAAATCTTTAATTATGTTTTCCTTACTTAAATTAAATAAGATAATAATTTTCTATGAATGTTTTAGGAAAGTTGCATTAGAAATGAAATAAAATTTAAGAAAGTTGGTTAGTTTTGCTTATATTTTAAACCAAAAGAAGTATGTTATTTTTTTTCTTATATTTCAAGCCGGGTGAAGTAATTATTATTGGAACTCTAAAAAGTGTTGACTTAGTGAAAAAATAATTAAATTATATTGAAAATTGAAATGGGTCTCATAAATAGAACCAAACTAAAAAACCAAAAAAAAATTATAACTAGGACTAGAGGGAGTATAAAGATGTAAAAAATAAAATAAAAAAAAATAAAAATGAAGAGTTATTTTGATAAATGACCGAAAAACTAATTAAAAGACGTTAAAAACAAAAATCGGAGATGACAGGTGGTTCTCAACTAAGTTGCCAACCAAGAAGGAAGCTGAAAACCTTCAGCGACTACGTTTAACGTTATATTGAACCGAAAGGCCGTGTTTTGCTCCAGAAACTTGATCTCAGTCTCATCCATCTCCCATTAGCATGACCACTATCTAGAACAAAACTAGTGACATTGAAATGACTATAGCTTCTAAATTTCAATGCTGAGATATAATATGTAACCCCAATATTTTAAAATGACTGTGAATTTGGATAAGACTAAAGTTTTACTCAATTAAGATAGCTTATTAATCTCCGATCCTTAGACATTTTTTATGTTTAATTAGCTTTCTGATCTTAGTAGGTTTATAAGTCTGTTAAGTTGTGTCAAATATAGCTTTTAAACTTTTTTATATATCGTTATATCCATATTGTGCTGCATTTGTATGCATCGTTTTCGTATATATCCTGTTAAATATGTGATGCATTTTTTTAGAATTCTCTATAATATTGTAGTAAATATGAGAAAAGTAAAAACTATAACTTTCTACATAAGTATAAGTATGTCTCCACAAACCTTGTTTTGCTAGGAGGTTCTAGCACAATAGCAAATTCTAGAATATTATAAGTACTAGAATATTCTAATAGTAAAAAAAAGCCTTTTGCTGGCTCTTGTGAGAAGTGAGTGTGGCTGTATAAATAGCCTTCAGGGCACTACCACACATACAGGTAATTAACAAAATCAAAAGCCTTGTACCTTGTGTCCAGTGTTCAAGCAACTTCAATAAATCAAAGTTATAATTATCGATATTATCTCTTCAAATACTAACAGTGGTATCAGAGCTACATTCGGTCATATACTGGGCATAGAGATAATATCCAAACTATTTTCTAACTATCCCAAAAAATTAACTATTCACTTTAATCCCATTATTATTCCTTTAAGCTATGGTCACCACTATTCAACCGCAATCTATCCCTATTCCAATATTCTATGGAGAAAATTATGATTTTTGGAGCACTAAAATGACAACCTTCTTTCGATCCCAAGATTTATGGGATATTGTTTAAGAAGGCTATACTATTCCAGAGGATACTTCAGCTCTTACTACAGCTCAAGACAAAGAGTTGAAGGAAAATGAGAAAAAAAGATGCAAAATCATTATTTATTTTGCAACAAGCCTTGGCGGAGCCTATTTTTCCAAGGATAATGGGAGCTATAAGTACCAAAGAAGCGTGGACTACACTAAAGGAGGAGTTCCATGGCAGCGACAAGGTACGCACCATTAAACTTCAAACTCTAAGGTGCGAGTTTGAAGTAATTAAAATGAAAGAGTCTGAGACCATCAAAGACTATTACTCTAAAATAAAAGAAATAGTAAATCAAATGAAAGCCTATGGGGAAAATATTATTGACAAGAGAATTGTCGAGAAAATTTTAATTGTTATTCCCCAAAGGTATGATTCAATCGTCACTACGATTGAACAAACCAAAGATCTGTCTACCCTATCGGTGACAGAACTAATGGGCTCTCTAGAAGCTTATGAGCAAAGATTGAGTAGGCATGATGAAGAATCATTAGAAAATGCCTTTCACTCAAAGCTCAAATTACAGTCTCAGAATAAAGGATATGAACGAAAAAATAATAATGGTGAGGAAAATTCTAGAAACAAGGAGATTTCTAGAGACTCCTCTAGAAACAATCAAAACAAATATCCTCCTCGTGGCATCTGCAAGAAGCCAGGCCATTCAGAAAAATATTGTTGGTATCGAAAAAAGCAACATTGCCAACATTGCAAAAAATATGGGCACTCGGAGCAAATCTGTCACAATAAAAATAACCATCAGGCCAATTTCACCGAAGAGTGTGAACGAGAACAACAACTATTTTATGCCAACCAAGTCCCAAGCCGTGAGAAAGAAGAAAATTGGTACTTGGATAGTGGTTGCAGTAACCACATGGCAAAGGATGAGAGCATTTTCAAAGATATCGATAAGTCTGTCAGAGTACAAGTTCGATTAGGCAATGGCACTGTGGTGGAGTCCAAAGGCAAGGGCACTGTCATGGTGGAGACACAGTCAGGTACACGACTTATCAAAGATGTCTTACTAGTACCTAACCTTAAAGAAAATCTCTTAAGTATTGGCCAAATGATGAAGAAGGGCTACTCTCTCCACTTTGAGGGAGATACATGTAAAATATATGACAACAATAGAAAGCTTGACATAGCCCAAGTAAAAATGGAGAAAAGAAATAGAAGTTTTCCAATAACTTGGAAATATGCTACTAATATTGCCATGAAGGTGCAAGTTGATGATTCATGGCTTTGGCATCGAAGATTTGGTCATCTCAATTTTCATGCTTTGAAGCTTTTATATAAGAAGCACATGATGAGAGACCTTCCATCCATATGAGATCGAAGGAGCATGTGAAGGGTGTCTACTCGGGAAACAACACAAACTACCTTTTCCACCAAGCAAAGCATGGAGAGCAAAACGCTTGTTGGAGCTTATACACACCGATGCCTGTGGACCAATGAGGACGCCATCATTAACCAACAATAGGTACTTCATCCTTTTCATTGATGATTTCTCTAGAATGACATGGGTCTACTTTATTAAAGAAAAGTCAGAAGTATTTGGAGTATTCAAGAAGTTCAAGGCCCTTGTCGAGAAGCAAACCGAGAAGCATATAAAAGTACTCATAAGTGATTGTGGCAAAGAGTACAACTCCTGTGAGTTTGATAAATTCTGCGAGGATGAAGGTATCGACCGTCAACTAACAGTAGCATATACTCCAGAGCAAAATGGAGTATCTGAAAGGAAGAACCGAACAGTAATGAAAATGGCTTGATCGATGCTTAAGGAGAAAGGATTGCCAAACACTTTTTGGGTTGAAGTAGTCTACACTGCAGTTTACATAATGAATAGATGCCCAACAAAGGCTGTTCAAGATAAAACTCCAATAGAAGCTTGGAGCGGCAGAAAACCATCTGCAAACATCTAAAGATTTTTGGATCTGTCTACTACGTCCATGTCCCAGAACAAAAAAGACACAAGCTTGAAGATAAGACGATAAGAGACATATTTTTGGGATATAGCACACAGTCCAAAGGCTATTGCAATTACAACATGGAAACAAAGAAACTCATCATCAGCCGAGATGTGGAAGTTGATGAAGGTACTTCTTGGAACTGGGATGAACAAAAAGTTGAGAGACGCAGTATCACTATGCCAACACAACAACAACAAGTAAGCGAAGAAATAGAATATGCTGAAGAAGATCCAGGTACGCCCACTGCACTCCCACAAAAACAAAGTTCGCCAGAATCTACTCCAAGACGAGTAAGATCCTTGGTGGATATCTATGAGACATGCAACTTGGCCCTAGTAGAACCTAGAAGCTTTGAAGAAGCCTCAAAACAACAAGTATGGGTCAAGGCAATGGAAGAAGAAATAAAAATGATAGAAAAAAACAACACGTGGGAGCTAGTAGATTGCCCTAAAGACAAAGACATCATCGGAGTTAAATGGGTCTACAAAATAAAGCTCAACCCCGATGGCACTATACAAAAACATAAGGCAAGGCTAGTCGCTAAGGGTTACTCACAGCAACCCGGAATCGACTACAATGAGACATTTGCCCCAATTGCTCGCTTGGATACGATAAGAGCACTGATAGCTCTTGCAGCACAAAAAGGATGGAGCATTTACCAACTGGATGTCAAATCTGCCTTCCTCAACGGAGTCCTACAAGAAGAGATCTATGTGGAGCAACCGCAAGGGTTCGTCAGCAAAGGCAATGAAGATAAAGTGCTACGGTTGAAAAAGGCTCTATATGGCTTAAAGCAAGCTCCTTGAGCTTGGTATAGTAGAATTGATCAATACTTTACCGACAAAGGATTCAGGAGGAGCAAGAGTGAGCCTACATTGTACATCAAGACCCAAGGTCAGTATGACACTCTCATTGTCTCCTTATACGTCGATGATCTTATTTGCACAGTAAACAACATGAATATGATAGACGAGTTCAAGCGAGACATGATGAAGACATTCGAGATGACCGACCTTGGCTTAATGCACTACTTCCTCAGTATTGAAGTAAGTCAAAGAAAAGAAGGCATATTTATCTATCAAAGGAAATATATAGAAGAACTACTCAAGAAGTTCAAGATGCAAGAATGCAAACCAGTTGCTACTCCGCTCGTGACGAACGGTAAGTTACAAAAAGATGACGGATCTCCAAAGGCAGATGCACCACTCTATAGAAGTCTGATTGGAAGCCTTCTATACCTCACTGCTACACGACCGGACATCATGTACGCAACTAGTCTTTTATCAAGGTTCATGCAGAGTCCAAGACAACTTCACTTTGGAGTTGGTAAAAGAATTCTAAGATACCTACAAGGAACGAAGGAATTTGGCATATGGTACACAACCAACACCAACTCAAAGTTGATTGGCTACATCGACAGTGATTGGGCAGGTTCGATAGATGATATGAAAAGCACATCAGGCTATGCCTTCTCACTCGGTTCGGGAGTAATCTTTTGGGCTTCTAAGAAACAAGCAATCGTCGCACAGTCAACTGCTGAAGCAGAGTATGTAGCAGCTGCAGAGACTACAAATCAAGCAATATGGCTTCGACAAATACTTGGTGATATGGGAGATCAACAGAAGGAGCCGACTACTACCTACTGCGATAACAAATCAGCAATAACAATATCGAAGAATCCAGTGCACCACAACAGGACAAAGCATATAGCAATTAAATATCACGTCATCAGAGAAGCAAGAGCGAGAGCAAAGAAATAAAGCTCGAGTACTGCACAACTGAAGAGCAAGTTGCTGACATATTTACTAAGGCATTACCAAGATTGAAGTTCGAGCAGCTAAGATCGATGCTTGGAGTTGCAAAAATATGCATCAAGGAGGAGTGTTAAATATGTGATGCATTTTTCTAGAATTCTCTATAATATTGTAGTAAATATGAGAAAAGTAAAAACTAGAACTTTCTACTTAAGTATGTCTCCGCAAACCTTGTTTTGCTAGAAGGTTCTAGCACAATAGCAAACTCTAGAATATTATAAGTACTAGAATATTTTAATAGTAAAAAAAAAGCCTTTTGCCGGCTCTAGTGAGGCGGTGAGTGTGGCTGTATAAATTAAATAGCCTTGAGGGCACTACCACACATACATGTAACTGACAAAAGTGTTGTTCGGCAAAACTAGCTTTTGAAGTAGCTAAAAGTTATTAAATGATCAAAAAAGACATGCAACATTTTATTACTTTATATTTTTCAAATTGTTTTCTTTATTTATTAAATAGATAGTTAATTAATTAATTAATTAATAAAATATAAAATTATTAAATTATACTTAATTAAATTCATTTTTTCTTAATTTATTTATTATGTAGTTAATTAATTAATTAATTATAACAAAATTATTAAATTAATAATTAATTAAAGGATAGTAAAATAATTTTAAATTTTGTTTGAGGGTATAATTGGTATATGAATTATTGAAAGCTAATTTAGTTTCTAGAAAGCTACTTCAAATAGCTTTCTAAAAGCTAGCTTTCAAAAGCTACAAGCTCCTTTTTTAAAAGCTATAAGCTCCTTCAAATTTGCATTCACCGAACGGGGCTACTCGCTAGTAGCTTATTAACTGAATCTAAAAGCTCCTAATTAGCTAAAAAGCTCCTAGCTCATGTTGCCGAACAGAGCCAAAATCAAAAGCCTTGTACCTTGTGTCCAGTGTTCAAGCAACTTCAATAAATCAAAGTTATAATTATCGATACTATCTCTTCAAATACTAACATATTCGTGAGATGATGTAATTTGCTAATTTTTCTTTGAGAGTCAAAAGATTTCTTGATTTCATCATTGTTAAAATATAATTGATATTTTCGTAGTTTGTATAAATGCAGATTATTGTTCTTTGTTTATGAATTAAATTCAAGGATTCTACAATTAATAGAACACTAAATCCAAACCAATCTAGTAAATTATTACATCTATATATCATGAATCAGATGATGAGTTCTTAACTTTGGCATATCATTATCAACATTTCCCGGTAGGTCAGTTGATCTTAAATTTGGTTAACTTTTTGGTATCACAAGAAATCTGTTGCTTTTGTTTTCTGTTATCTTAAATTGAGTCACGTATTATATGCGTTAACATCATAAGATTCATCAAACTTTTGAGGTCAAGTTCTCTGCGGAAACATATCTTGCCCTTCCTTTCTCTTTTATGTTGGCTGTTGCTCAAATTTCTATACCCAGTGATAGAATAAGTCACCATTCCAGTTAAGAAAGGTGGCCTGAAACTAATGATTTTATGTTGGCTGTTGAGCGAATGATTTTAGTGAAGATGCATTTTCGTCCTCCAAAATTTTATTGTATACAAATTTTGTTCCTGAAAAATAAAAAACATCTTCAGTGATTCAATTGTTTAATAACAAAATAGTCTTTTTTTAATCTCTTTCGGAACAAATTCTTGAGACAATTTGGTTCTTATGAAGAAATATTGACCGAATTTTTCCCAATTTTGTACAAGAAATTTGTTTGAGGTTGGTTGGTTTCTTTGTTGTTGTTCTTTTTTTTTAATTTATATTTTTTTAAGTCCACGATATTCTTTGAAATCCATCACTATTAACATGGATCCTTACAACTATTCCACTTTGAGGTCATAAGGGAAATGTTCAGTACAGTTAAATATGAAAGTAAATTTCTTAGTTCTTATGTTTGGAATTAATTGAATAAATTAATTTTTTTTATTTATTTGAATTGGAAAATGTTAACCAGCCGTGTCTTGAAGGCACTTGTTAAGGAACCAAAATAGGTTATTTTGTCTTGGAAATAAAACCTTTAATATTTTGAGAAGTGTTTAAGTTGTTTTTCCAATGCATATTTACTTATTTTCTCATCCTTAACCAGTACGCTAAAGACATTTGTTAGCAAGACTTATTTGAATCATATGTTCATGTTAATGTTGATAATTGGGAGTAGGGCAGACAACAAATCGAACTAAACTGAACTTGGTTTAACTCGGTTCAATTCATTAAAAAATAGCTTGAAATGAAATCGAACCGAGCTTTGAATCGATTTATTTTTTAGGTTTGAGTTCAGTTCAATTGAGTTCGTGAATGATTTACAAACTATTTTGAACTGTTCGGTTCGTCGAACGTTGAAATAGTTTAGTTCGTTAACTCGAATAATGATTACTTTATTTTGATAAAACAATACACTAAATAAAATTTCTCAAATACAAATTATATGCTATTATCATATTATATTTTATCTTTTTCTTTCTTCCTTTCTTTTTATTTTAAATTCTTTAACTCTTTTTTTTTAGATTTTACTTGTTTTTACATAAAAAAATTCTTTATCTTTATAAGCTATGACTTTAATATCTTATATTTTGTTACGTTGAATATATATAAAATATTATTTTAATTACTACACCCATTTTCAAATGTTTAAAAAAAATTCAAGTATTTGTAAAATCTTAAAAATTGATTTTAACTTAATATATATATACATATATATATATATATGTTATATTATGTTATCAAACATGTTCACGAGCAAACGAGCCAAACTATACATGATTCAAGTTCAGTTTCGTTTATTTAACAATGTATACAAAACCGCTTGAGTTAGTGTGTAACACCCCGCATTTTTCCCGTACGTGCGTAAACGATTTTCGTCAAAAGAAATCCTGAGATTATATTTTCAGAAAAGTATTTTACGTGAGAGAGAAATAAAGCAATGACTTTCAAAGATTTTTATAAACCAAAAATGTTTTTATAAATGAGAAGTGAATGATTTTGTTGATTTGATTTTTAAGAAGTGAATTGTGGTTTTTTTTTTCTAAAAAGTGATTCTTATTTGAATTGAAGTTTTTGAGTTGTTAACTTGGAAAATTTGTAACTTTTTAACCGTAACTCGGATTTTTATGATCTTTATATCAAAACAATCGTCTTGAAACATAGATTTTAAAAATGTAATTTTCAGATTTTCTGGGTGGTTTTACAAAATTTAATTTTCAGAATTAAGAAATACGAATTTTGGAAATGGTATTTTTAAGAAAAAGAATTTATTGATTTGACATGAACTTTTATGTGATATGTGCTTGATTTAATGTGTGTACTGTGTGATATATGAAATGATTGTATGAATGTGATTTTTTGAATTAATTGCTTGGTTATGTGAATTGATGAATTTGAATAAATAAGATTAAGAAAATAAAAATGTAAATTAAATATGTGTGTGCTACGGTATGTACGTGTATATGTGTGTATGTATATTAGGAGTACAATTTCTAGAAACTTATAGGTTAAGAAATTAGTAACCAAACTAAACTAGTAACCAAACCAATTAGCAAAACCCTAACTATTTCCTAACTAGTCTTTAGCCCTAAAATGACCCCTAAGCTCTAGCTCATCTCACCTTGTCTCCTTGCATTTGATAAAATGCACCCATGCAAAATTTTGTAAGCCCAAAACTACCCCTCCCAATTATGTGTGACCGAAATTAAATCCAAGGGCATAAGAGGGAGAACGAATTTGCCTATATATATGTGGTTGGCTTAGTTCATTTCCTTTCCACCCAATTCATTTCCTTCCAACACAAACACAACTCCTAAGAGCCCTTTTAAACTCTTAGAGATAAAAAGAGAAAAGAGAGAGAGAAGAAAGAGAGGTGGCTGTGAGGTTGAAGGAGGAAGAGGAAGGAGGTTCCAAGCTTGATCAAGCCTTGTTCTTGAAGATCCAAACACTAGGAAAGCTAGAAGACCAACCCTTTTCATGGTAGGATTTGAAGACCAAGAGGAAGACTTGTAATAGTTTAGTTTTTCCCTTTTTAGTTTATAGATCTTTACCCTTTTCTTCTTGCATGTCTTATTTTATGGCTTCAAAGATGATTTTATGTGTTGATCTTCTTTGATCTTGGACTTTAAGGACTCAAAATAATTTTTAATATGTTAGACTTGATGCTTGATGTTTTCGGTTGAAATTTCTTTTGATAGATCTAATGTTTTTCTAACAAAATCTTTAAAGATCTAAAGCAAAACTAAGATTTTTGTGAAACCTAAAATGAATCTTCCTTGCATGTTATTTTTGTGATGGTCCTAGTTGATCTAAGTATGTGTATGTGATTATCCTTATTTGATGAATGAAAAATGTTTAGATCTTTAGTTTGCATGTTAATTTTTAAGAGAAAGATTGTGTTTTCTTTTTATGTATGATTCGGTTTTAAAAGAAATTAAAGAAGTAAGTTCTAAAATGATTTTCTTGTTCAAGCATGATTTGATTAAGTGTTTAACTATGTGCATGTCTTATTTTTTTAGAAGGCCATTCGGCCATGCTTGATTTAAAATGGAACCCATGTTTTTATTTTGTGATAAGTTGATGCATGTTTGTTTTAAGACAAGATCTAATGATTTCAAGTATATACATGTCATTTTTAAAGGTTTAAAGTGTCATCTTGATTTTTATCAAAAACTAAATGATGAACTTGAGTTTATTTTGTATGATAAAAATGTTTGAAAAAGATTTTGTTTTAAATATATTGATGCATGTTGACTTAGTATGTTGTTTTGAAAAGTTGCCTTGAAATCCTATATGCCTTGATGTGAATGTATGACTTTTGTATGTTTAAAAAGTGAACTAAAAACCATGTCTTTTCTATGTTGACATTCGGCCACCCTAGGTAGAAATAGGAAGCTAGGCTTGTTCCTCATATAGGTTGCATGCATGAGTAGGTTAATTGAATTTGAGAGATTCTAAAAGTGCATGCATGAAGTAAATAAATTTAAAAGAAAATATGTGTGAATATTTGAAATAGTTTGTGACTCTAATTGTTGCTTTGATTTTGTCTTAAAAATGAAATTAAATTTGTTGGTTTTCTTTTCTGTATGCTCACGGTTTTAATCATAAGAGAAATAAAATAATTTCATGATTTTAAGTTTTTAATTGTGCACTAAATCCTTGCAAATTTTATGTGTATAATTCGGTCAATACATGTTTAAAATGGTTGGACAATTGTTTTCATGAAGTGATGTGTGTTTGCTTTCATCTTTTTGATTTTAAATAAATAAGTTGATTTGATTGTGTGAAAAGATTTTTGTAATGTTGGTTTAATGATTTTTTAGTTTTAAAATTAATTTGTGATTAGGAAATAATGACCATGTGAATGATTCGGTTTTGTAAATTAATTAAAAGATTAAGTTTAAATTATTTTCTTAAGAATAATTGGATTAATTTACTAAGGTTATAATTTAATTAATGATTGTAAATAATTAAAAATGTGACTTCCTGTGTACATGTTTGTGAATGATTTGAATGGTTTGAAACTTGTATGTGTTGATTTCATGCTAAGTGAATATATTGAACTGAAATTGTTTGGAATGCTGTTTGTGTGTCTTGTTTGTGAAAAATCTATGTGTGGATTTTAAAGTAATTGAAAATGTTTTATTTAAAAAGTGCGATCTAAATAACTTAAATTGATTGGAAAATTTTAAAGAACCTTCTTTGATCAGTGTTTGTTGATGTGTGAAGTTTAGAAATTTAATAAATTAATCTGATTGATTTTGAAGTTTTACCTTCTTGAATTTTTGTACTTGATTTAAGAAAGATTTTCAAAGAGTTGTTTTCTTAAAGATTTCATTCAATGTTTAGAGAAAATAATCTTGTCAACCAAAGTGTTTTAAATTAAGATAAATGGATTTTACTTGATAGAAAGATTGTTTTCAAAGTTTTCTTGAGAACTTTTTTTAAGAACTGATTTGGAATTGAAACCCTTTTTGGATATTGGCAAGGTGCTTTTAAAAAGGGAACTGTTTCAAAGTGTTTTAAAACGAAATTAAGAATTCACGTAAATCGTTTCTAACGCACGGGGAAAAATGTCTAGTTCGGGTGTCGGAAGCAAAGGAAGCATGGCAAGGATAACGACTGGAAACCTTGGAAAGCTTTCGGATGTTTGTCATCCAGGTGAGTGAGAGTGCTGTGGTCCCGCAACGTGGTTGCTCACAATCCGAATAGATGGATTGTGAGAGTACTGCGGATTAGGCGATATAGATATTTGTGTTAGAGGTCTATCTGTTTTGTTTGCATACTAAATGTTTATCTGTTGTGCATATTAAATGTTTATCTGTTGTGCATACTTTATCCTGTTTAGAGAATGTTCGATTACGTATGAATAGTGAAACAATAATAATGGAGCTGTGAAAATAATACAGTAAGACTAAAGAGAAAAGGATACAAATAAGAAGTTAAAGGAATGGAAAAGAAAAGATGAGTCGTGATGTGAATAAAACTGTGAAAGCGATAAATAATAAATGAAAGAGAATTAATAGTGAATTAAGATGAAAAGATGGTGTTTGAGATGGTAACAAGAAATACCCGTCGAGGCGAGCGGAAGCGTGGTGATGATGATGCTGCTGATGATGCTACCGAGGATCAACTAAGGAGAGTGATGTTGATGATGCTGCGGAGCAACAATCGAGGAGAACGATGCTGATGATGCCACTAAGTGACAACTAAGGAGCAAACGTGTTGATGATGATGCTACTGATCCACGATGATGAGAAAGATGCTGAGCGTGAGCTGATGATGCTGAGATGCATGAGAACGTGATTTGAGGCATGATGCCATTGAGATTCTTAGGGGGAACGGATTGCGATTAGTGGTCGAGCTTCGTTGAAGGGATGCACCAAGGACGAGCCGACCGTTAGGATTCAGCCGCTAATTAAAACGTAAAACCTTAAAAGACTTTAAAAGACATTTACAAACGCGGTGAGGTATGAGTGTCGTATCGAAGTAGTGGAGAGGAAGATACTATGGGTATCTGCGAATACTCAGGTGGGGATTGCATGAGGGGAGTACGATGACAGTGAAACGTCAAGAAGTCTAGAGTACTTTCTAGGAAGAACGAACTCCACATGTGGCGTACTAACGTGGTAGGGACCGGGTCCAATGTCGTGGCAAGTTCTGCACCGGAACTAGAATTGTACTGTCGCCCCCTTGAATGCAAGTCTAGAACAGTGAGAGAGACTGGAACGGGGCATTTGAGATTGCCGCTGAGAGGGTGCCTTGATTATATGATATGAATGAAATGATATGAATTGATTTGAGGTTGTAGTCCTCCCGGTCTGGGACCAGTTGATTGTGAGACAGCTGTCGTGCCCGCGTGGTAAAGGTCATGTACTCCTGTTTGCTTCCGACTAGGTTGGGTGGATGACCGAGGAGATGTAGACGTGTGTGACTTCCTCAATGATGATGTTCCCCCCATCATTGAGCGAACCGGAACGATAAAACTTAAAAGACTAAGATGTATTAAAGAAAAGTACAATAAAAATATTAAGCGTTGAGTAAAATTATAAGACAAGCACGAGAGATGATTCGTGGCATAATAAATCTTGAGGTAACGATTGAAGAAGGAATGGCAAAGTATTTCGGAAAGTTTAAGAGAGATCGGGAAGTAAGCGTAACGATGATTTGGTTTTTAGTAATGATATTGATGTGTTTGGGATATTATGACATGCTTTGTTATATGTGACTCATACATGCTATGTGCATAACATGATATATATATATATATATATATATATATATATGTTGATTACAAAAATATCTATGTTATGTTGTTCTAGTTGCATTGTTCTGTTGTGTTATCTGTCTTGCTTTCTATTGAATCTATCCTGAGACCGCATGGTCAACCCGTTAGTGTTCGGAACACTGACTCTCTCCTACCTTGTTGTCGTATCGGCTACTGCTGATATTGCAACGGGTAGATGACGTAGCGTGTAGCGATTCACCTATGCACCTGCAAGGAGGAGCATAGACGTTTGATTCTGACGATGGTACCTGGAGGAGATCACTGAAGCAGCGGACGAGGGCAACTTTACTTGCGGTTGGAGAGCTTGGGCTGCCAAGATTTGTAGATAGACAGATAGTTGTGGCATGTTTGACTAGAAGCTAGGCTTTCCCCAGAGTAAGGTATACCATTGTAAGTTCTTAGATGTCATGGCTTTACCATACTGTACCCCAACAAAAGTTTTATTAAGCATGAATGTTTTGAAACGAATAAACGGGCTACATTTTAAAAGATGTTTTTGAAAACGAGTTTCAAGGTGCGGTGTCTTGTGACATCTCGGTTTGGAACTTGAAAGGTTTTACGCAATGTGAGAACATGAGTTTTAATTGTAATAATGCTTTGAAAAATCCAAATGTTCTCATCTTGTGTAACACTTGTTTTAAAAAAAATGGCCCTAATTTTCACTATATTTAATTTAAGTTACGGAAGTTTTCAAGTTGCCGAATCGGGGTGTTACATAGTGCACTCTGATTTATGTTATTTGAAAGTTCAATCTAATTGAGGCAATAAATATTTATCACTTTCATTTATGACTTTAGCAGAAAGAGGAGGGTATATTTTCTAAAAAAAATAAATATGATGTTTGTGATACGCTAAAAAATTTTATGACATATGTTGAGAGACGGAGTGGTTATACTCTGAAAACCTTGAGAACCGATAGGTGATTAGAGTATATTGATTTTGATGATTTCTTGAGGAATCATGGTGTTAAGCATAAGATGATTGCCAATTATACTCCTCAACAAAATGGAATGGCAGAAAGAAAGAACTGAACTATCGTGGATATAGTGAGAAGCATGCTGCATGTACCTTGTGCTGTCTACATCTTGAATAGACGTTCGATTAAAAGTGTTCGTGACAAAAACACCACAAGAAGCTTGGAGTGGGAAAAAGCTGGATCTTAGTCACTTGAAGGTCTTTGGCTGTATTGCTTATGCACATGTTCTCGATCAACCAAGGAAGAAGTTAGATGACAGAGCAGAAAAATTCATCTTTGTAGGATACAGTGAAGAAACAAAAACTTACAAGTTGTAAAATCCAGATACTCAAAAGATAATTATCAGTCGAGATGTTACTTTCGACGAAAATGGAGCATTGAATTGGTCATAAAACGAAAAGAAGTTGTTGCTTGTACCGATAATAATAAATGAAGACGTTGAACAAGATAATAAAGATGGTGAGCATCCAAGAGATGTTAGGAGCAGATGAAGCAACATTTGAAACAACACCTCGTAGATATCCACAAAGGGAATGACGTCCACATTCTAACATACAAGATAATGTAATTGGTAGAGATAATGACCCAGAGGATAGGGAGGAAGAGGTTACCTAGTATGCCTTATTCACAGAATGACATCTAATGACATATGAAGAAGCAGCCAATGATAATCATTGGATTAAAGCAATGAATGGGGAGATTCACGCAATTGAGAAGAACAACACATGAGAGTTAACAATGCTTCCATAAGGAAGCCTATTGGTGTTAAGTGGGTGTATAAGACAAAATACATTCCTAATGGTGAAGATCAATCGTTATAAAGCAAGATTAGTGGCAAAATGGTACAAACAGAAACCTGACATTTATTATTTTGAAGTGTTTGCTCCAGTTGCTTGATTAGATACGGTACATATGATTCTCTCTTTGCTGCATAGAATAAATGAAAAATATTCCAAATGGACATGAAGTCAGCTTTCTTAAATGGTGTACTTAAAGAAGAAGTCTAAATTTAGCAGCTACTAGGTTATCAAAAACAAGGAGACGAAAATAAGGTATACAGATTAAAGAAAACACTATATGGATTGAAGCAAGCACCTAGAGCCTGGTATACACGTATTGACACATACTTTATCGACAATGGATTTCAAAGAAGTCCATATGAGCATGTTTATATGTTAAAACAAATGAAGCTGGGGATTTCATTATTGTTTGTTTGTATGTAGATGATTTAATATTCATGATTTAATATTCACTAGCACTAATTCAAAATTGCAAGCTGAGTTCAAGGAAAGCATGTCCAAATGTCATATTGCTAGGAATTGAAGTAAAGCAGACAATGAAGAGATTTTTATCTCTCAAAAGAAATATGCAAAAGTTGTCTTGAAGAAATTCAAAATGTAGACTTCTAAACCTATGCTGACACCTGTTAATGAAAGACTAAAGCTTATAAAAGAATGTGGTGGCGGTCTTGTCAGGATGTTCGTGGGAAGTCTCAGTTACTTGACAGCAACAAGACATGACATAGTTTATGTGGGCTTGTAAGCAGATTCATGGGATCACCCAGACAATCCCATTGGCAAGCTAAAAAAAGAAAGAATATTGAGGTATGTCAAAGGTACAATTGATGAATGTATCTTTTATTCAAGTTCTAACAAGCCAGAGTTAATTGCATAAACAAACAGTAAGCATTTCGAGTTATGCTTTTCATATTGGTACAAGAGTATTTTCTTGATCTTCCAAGGAACAACAAGTAGTTGCTCTTTCTATAGCAGAGGTAGAGTATATTACAACAACAAATTATGTTACTCAAACAGTTTGGTTACGAAGAATATTGAGTGAGTTGCAATATCAACAAGGTGATCCGACAAAGATATTTTGTGATGATAAATCAACAATTGTTTTGTCAAAGAATGCAGTTTTTCATGGGCGTAGCAAGCATATTGACATCAAATAAACATCATTTCATTCGAGACTTGATCAAAGACATTGAAATTGTGTTGGACTGTTGGAGTATTGCACTTCTAAAAATCATCTGATAGATATTTTCACAAAGTCACTTAAAACTAATTTGTTCTTAAAATTGAAAAATATGAAGTGAATGATGAAACCAAGTTTAAGGGAAGGTGGTGGAAGTAAACTTAGCTTCCATTCCAAAACAACCAAGAAAACAAGCTGTTACAAAATGTTAAAGACTAGGCTCAAATTACAAGCAACTTTAACTAACTTTACGTTTATTAAGGATGTTAATTGATTGTATTTAATTTTCTAAAATTTATAAAAGAATAGAGGTATTTTAGGAAAGTTGCATTGGAAACGAAACAAAAATTAAATAACAATTTTCTAGGAATGTGTTAGGAAAGTTGCATTGACAATGAAATAAAATTTAAGAAAATTGGTTAGTTTGGTTTATATTTTAAACCAAAAAAAGTATGTTTTGTTTGCTTATATTACAAGTCGGAGGGGATATATCAAAACACATTTGCTAAACTTAATAACAAACAACAAATTGCTTTGGTTGTGAAACAAACTTGCTCCTTATTTTTAGATTTTAGTACAAATAGGAACATTCAGAAAGCATTGTAATATATTCAGAAAGAAATAAATCAAGAGGGCAAGAACGAAAAAGAAAGAAAAAGCTCCACCAAGTCTAAAAATTTGAGCTAAGAAAAATAGTTTATCTTTATATAATATAGGCAATTTATTTTTATATTGCCAACGTTATTCTATCACTGATATAGAAATTTGAGCGAGTAATATGTCAGATTGGTTTTTGTGGGCACCAGTCAAATTAGTCTTTGAGGTTATCGAAATTTCAAATTAGTTTCCGTGCATGTCAGTCATATTAGTCCTTGACGTTAATGATTCAAAAAGTCAGAGACTAATTTGACCTGTTTCGACAATCTCATGAACTAATTTGACTAATATTCAACTATCTCGTTTTGGCCATACCGTTAGTTCACGTTAAAGACCACTGACGGTCATTAACATCAAGAACTAATATGACTGATGTGTTTCTATTTGAGGAACCAATTTGCAATTTCGAAAATCTCAAAGATTAAATTGATCGATGCCTACAAAATCAAGATCCAATTTGACATTTTACTCAAATTTGAGCAACAGCAAACATCAAGAGCGAGATATATGTTTCCTCATAGAGCTTGACCTCAAAAGTTTGATGCATCTTATGATTCAAACGCATATAATACGTGACTCAATTTAAGATATCAGAAAACATAAGCAACATATTTCTTGTGATACCAAAGTTAACCAAATTTAAGATCAACTTACCTACCGGGAAATGTTGATAATGATATGCCAAAGTTAACAACTCATCATCTGATTCATGGTATATAGATGTAGTCATGTACTATATTGGCTTGGATGTAGTGCTCTTTTAATTGTAGAATCCTTGAATTTAATTCATAAACAAAGAACAATCTGCATTTATACAAACTACGAAAATATGAATTACTATATTTTAATTATGATGAAATGAAGAAATATTTTGATTCTCAAAGAAAAATTAGCAAATGACATCGTCTAACGGATATATATCAAAACAATGCATACAAATACAGCACAATATGGATATAACTATAAATAGAAAAGTTTAAAAGCTATGTTTGACACAATTTAGCAGACTTATAAGTCTACTAAGATCACAAAGCTAGTAAAACATAAGAAATGTCAAGGATCGGAGATTAATAAGCTATCTTAATTGAGTAAAACTTTTGTCCTATCCAAATTCACAGTCATTTTAAAATATTGAATTGGTGTTACATATATTATCTCAGCATTGAAATTTAAAAGCTATAGTCTTATCCAAGTCAATATAACTCAATGAGTAACACCACGGTTCACAACAATAGGAACCATCTCTGAGGATGTTTCGTTCATGTTGATCCTCATTCGAGCTTTCTCTTCCACCATTTTAGTGTGCATACCATAGACATAAGAACAGAACCCCCAAAGGCACAACACAGTGGACACTGCCTTGAAACCACCAAAACCCTCTCTATAAAACACCAACCCTCCTAACACATTCATGGATAACAAGGCTGTTGCACAAATCCCCCCAGTTAATGAAGTTGTCAGAAACACCATCCCTGCTGTGCCCATAAAACAAAGTTGCCATGTCACTACATTTGACACAATATATACCCAATAAATTGTGGGTCCTTTATCAAACACTTTTTGGCCTTCTTCCTTCATTTGAGAAAAACCACCATCCCATGTCATGCCTATAGTGGCCAATATTGTTGCTGCAATCTGCATTATGAGCTGCATTTCCATCACCATTTCATAGCAATACACCTTCTTGTAAATTATCTCCATCACTGGCAAATATGATGCAAATAACAAACCAGCTCCAATCGTGCAGAAGAACCCAATCAAGTATTTCTCGTGAGTCACTCCACTTTGTCTCTCATTACTAGAATTCAAGGCAAGAATGATGGAGCTTAAGGTAATAAGGATGACACAATTAAGATTCAAAAATGTTACTTTTTGTTTCACAATGATGGCAGAGAAAATGAGAGTGAAAGCAAGTTGGGAAGATAGCACAAGGTTAGAGGTTGAGACCGGGAGATATGAAATTCCCCATGAGATCAAAAGATTGTTAATTCCTAACATAATTCCAACAAAGATTGATAAAATCCAAATCTTTGGATTGAAATCAGTGAAGGGCTTCCTTTTAGTGAATTTAAGGAGATAAGGTGCACAAATTGGGATGATCAAGAGAGGAAAACCAGCAGATTGAACCCAAGTTGAAACCCATTTGCTCTCACCTTTGTGTTTGAAATAATACTTAGAGAGCATGCTTGAAGAGACAGTACCAACAAAGAGCATTATGTAATTAATCACCAAAAGGGGCTTGTACCTCTTGTTACTGCTTGATTTTTGGTCTGCATGCACCACCTCCTGCATTTTGTTGTCTTTTGGCAAAGGTTGATCTACTTCTTCTGCAGCAGCTTCTTGATAAATGGATTCAGTATCATCACTTGTGTTGTTCTTGGAAGGGGCCATGCTAATAAATTAGTGATTTGGTGATGGGGCTTGCGATGCTTCCCCCATGGTGAAGAATATATACACACACGCGTTTACAAATCCATGTACATATAGATTTACATTAAAAAAAGAAAAAAATGTTTCCTTTTTTTTTTAATTTAAGTTGATTTATAAATAAATTTTGCAAATTTATATATACTTTTGAAGTATTAATTTATATATATAGACATATATATATATATATACACACATATAGATACAGACACATACACGAGTTCTTTGTCTCATTAGAAACTCATCATTCAAATTTAATTTATATTCGAAATTTTACTAATGAGAATTTTTTAATAACTTTTAATCACACTCTTAAAAAAAACCAAAAATAATATTTTTGTATTGAAAAACTAAGGTATTAAAATTTTCAAAAAGTAATACTCCCTCCGTTTAGAAAAATGGTAAAAAGTGACATAAAATTTTGTCTGAAATCAAAGTTAAAATAATTAAAGAGAAACTTAGAAAAATTAAATTTTGAATTGTGATTGGTTGATCAATGTAAAATGAATTAAATTAGTTGTTTGATAATTGGTTAATGCGTTAGACAAATCATTAAATATATATTTCTTTAATTTTTGGATTTTTCTAATTTGTTGCTATCCTTGAGGAACCTAAGAGAAATTATATGATGTGTATTCCGTTTAAAAAAAAAAAACAAACAAAATGAATCGCCCCATTTAAGTAAAGGAATGAATGGGTTTTATATATTACTAGCTCTCACCCCGTGCAATGCACGGGTTATTGATATTTTAATTTTTTTATATTAAATATTTTAAAGTAAAGATTTTTTTTAAAATTTTAAAGTAAAGATTATTATTACACAACAAAAAAAATATACAAAAAGGTATAGACTCAAATCAAACCCTACACTTAAAAAAAATAATTTAAATGAGTTTGTTGAGAAATTTTGCACTTTCTTGTATAAATAAAAAGTAACACTTTTTATTTGATATCTTCCGTATTTATTTAATCAATAAATTAATATTTTTATATGATTATGAACTTTATTTTGAAGAATCAAAAGTAAATCATATTTAAATATTTTCATCTTTTTTGTTTGGTGGTATTATGAGTAAATTTAAGGATAAAGTAAAATGTTTAGTATTTCAGAGGACATAAAGACGACATTGAACTTGTTATTCTTGGCTGTCTTGATTAACACATTGCATTTTATAAGGAATATAACGACTTTTTTTTAAATATTTAATATTATATTTGTTTATGTATAGATGAGTATTAAATTAATGTATTTCTTATTTAGTTGATCGATGAAGTAACACGTTTTTATATAGCATTATTACGTTTATTATGATATCATGATTAATTGGAGTGGAATCAAAATTAAATTTTTTTTATATTTTTTGTTTGATGTTGTATTATGAGTATATTTAAGGCTAAATCAAAATATTTCCTATTTCATGGGACATGATAATTTAGTATTTTTTTAAATATAAATTATCATCTTTTTAATATGATTATCACATTTATTATTATTATTCATATTTTAATATTTTAATATTTTTCATCGTTTATCTTATCTCAAGTTAATCATAAGATTTAATCCTAAAAACTCTTTATCCTAATTGTTTTAATCATCATGAATTATTTTTTTTTTAAATTTTTTAAATATATGTACCTTTGTTTTTAATTTGTTCCATTTTTTTTATAGAGATTATAACAACTAAAGTATTTATCCATTGTAAACTTTTAACAAAATGATAATCATTATATTTAATCATATATCCATATTATTTGTAATGTTTGAAATAAATCTATACTTTATTAGTATTTAATTTGTTTTACTTTTAAAAACAATTTTGGAATAAAATAATATAAAATTATGTAAAAAAATTGTCATTTTTATAAGATATTCTACCTTTATTATATATTTTTTTTATTATAATTGTCATTTAAATTTGAATATTTTTTTTAAGTTTAGCTTTAGAGTTGACGTGGTATGCCAAATATTAAGGGAATTTTGTGAGCTATGATGTATACTCAAAACCCATCAACCTGAACAGATTTATGATCTCTCCATGGATTACGTGGAAATTTCTAGATGGGACATGCAAATTTTTTTTCTTATATGTTTTATAAGTATTGAATCTATCTCGTATTTGTAATTTGTGGATAGCATAAAAAAAAATTTATTAAAGAATATCCTAACCAAATAATCCCTAAGTTTTTTTAATAGATTAATCCCTCCATTTTTTAATCTAAAAATTTTTATATTAATTATTATTTTTTCATAATTATTGTGATAAAAAATAAATTTATCTCGATAATACATTCAGATAAAGTGGTTACAAAAAAATAGGAAGAGATTTAGATTGAATTTAGTTGTTTTTATCTTTGAATATGTAGTTTGTATCCTTTTTGTTTTTAATGTTGTTGTTATCTTTTAATATATTATGGGACTTATTTATAGGATTTTAATTTTAATTTATTTATTAAATATAATTAATGATGAGATTTTAATGTTGTTGGAATAATGGTTTGGAAAATTTGAATAATCTATTTAACTTAATTTTTCCCCGAATTTCTAACAGTGAGAGACATTTACTTATTTGTATCTATCATCACATTAATAATAGTACATGCTTTGGTTATTTTTGCAGTGTAACTCAGTTAGATACCAGAACTTTGTAATTATGCGATCATAATTTAAGATTTTATGAAAATTGAACAGTGATATACTGAGATGACCTTTAAAAATAATGAATTATTTTTTAAGAACGATAATATTTAACAATGTAATAATACTTACCTTTTTCTTATATATTCATTGCTATAGATGAAACTTCTGTCAATGCAAAATGACAATGGTGATGAATGCGTGCAATGAAATTGCAACTTATATGGTGACACATTGGAAGAGGCGATGGTTCATGAACAATAATAAAGAGAGGAGAATGGTGAAGAATGTGACTTTCATGACTCGAGAAATGATCATATTTATAGTTTGAAATATGTGAAACTAAAAAGATATTTGGTTTATCATGAACTCAAGCATCATCTCTTTGGGTTTATCGATCTTTTTGAGGATAATGATTTTTTTTAACAAATGAGGATAATGATTCAACATATTCCACGTATAGATAATTTATTTAATTTTAAATATTAATTTTGGACAGATAATTTATTTAATTTTAAATTATAATTTTGATTAAAGACGATGTTATCTACCTACAAATGCTCTAGTGCTAGTATTCCTTAAGCCAACAAACATGATGTCTCGAAAATTTCTCCAACAAACGTGGTGCCTCGAAAATGGATGTTTTTATAGAATTATAGTAGATTATCATTTTACTAAAGAAACATTTTTATTTATAAAAAATAAAGCTCGTCTGTTATGATATCTTTGTAGAAAGTTTTACTAATAATATTTTTTTTATTAAATACTTTCTTATTGAATATAAGATATTTTTGACACTTTTATTTTGTTCCTATTTATAAGATTTTATACCAATTTTTAATGACAAGTAATTACTTTTTTTATATATAAACATCCCTATTTATTTAACATTTTTTAAATTCTCAATATTATTAATAAGGATAATTTTAAAAATATATATTAAATATTGGCATTTTTAATACCATTAACTAAATTAACCAATTTTCTTATTAACATTTTTTTTTTGGTGAAACATTTTCTTATTAACATTAAATATACCAAAATAATCTTACATGTAAGGATAGATATTATAGTATTATTTAGAGTCGGACTCTAACTCATTATTTGAGTCATGATTCCTTAGTACCATACGTAACTTTTGGACACTTAAAATTTTAAATTGTTTTTTTATATAAATTATGAAATTAATTAATTTAATTATTGTGTTTAATGTTCTAATCAAATAGATCAAATTTATAAATTTTCATCAAAAATATATGTGCATTGATGATATAAAGTTTTTTACATTATCGTTCATCACTCATCATTCGTGTGTTTTACTTTTAGTTAAAAGGCAATGCTTAATGGTACATCAATGATGATGATGCACTGAGAATGTAAAATATCTTTATACTATCGTTGCACCATCCATTTTCTCTATAAATATTAGTTGATGTTTCATCGCACCACTTTATTTCAACTAATATTATATTATGTTATTCGAAATATAAGTAAATATTTATTATTAAATTACGTACCTATCAATATTCAAATGATCTAAAATTTGGTATTTATGATTATCATGATAATAGCACGTAATTAAATGGTCAAATTGATTAATTTAATACTAGAGAAAGTTGTTTAAATGTGTTAGTGTGAAAGACTTACGTCTCAGGCCAATGGATCCTAACTCATTTATTTATAGATGCTAATTTTGAGGGATATTAATATTATTAAACACATAAAAAAAACTAACCTCACATTTATTTACAAAGTTAGTTGAGTTTATTAAATTTTCTTAAATTTATAAAAAAAATAGAGATAATTTAGGAGAGTAGCATTGAAAATGAAATAAACTTTAAATGAAACTACCATTTTATAAGGATATTTTAAGAAATTAGCATTCAGAAAGAAAAAATTAAGTAACTTAATTTTTTATTATATTTGAGACTACTAATATAAATGATTTTTTTTCTTATAATTGTGACATATATAAATTATTTTGTTTTTGTTAAATTTGGTAATATTCCATGTGTTCGATAAGTTATGTTGTTTTGTTAACCAAAAAAAAAAGATAAGTAATGTTGTTTTAGTATTTTTGCATTGTTTCATTTGTTATGTTGTTTTAAAAAGTTAAGATTAAATTGTTCATTTGATATCTTACCTATTCATTATCAAATTGGTTACTTACATTTTTCTGACATCACATTGATCCTTCATATTTATTTTCGTTTGTACCGCTCGTCCAAGATTTATTATTTATCCAACGTGGACCAATATGATATACACAATATCATTTATCTCTCCAACATGAACCAATATCATACAGACACGTATGATGAATAATGACTTTAGATTGAACATTGCAAACTAAAAGAACCTTGAGGTACCAATATGATATTAAGCAAACGTGAGGGATCAATTACACCCTTATTTATCACATTTTCTTTCTCGCTACTAATTTCTTTATCTCTTTTCATTATTATCTCTGCACATTTATTATTACTCTCTCTTCAATTATTAAAGGAATTTCTAAATGCACCCATGTTTTACTATCAACACCCTTTGTTTTATAATCTTTGTCATGAACTTTCTAAAATACCCTTTTTCACATACCCAATTTTACCTTCTTTTCTCTTATTTTTACTTCGCACACCCAACTTTTACCTTTTTTCTCTTTTCACTTTTGCTTCACACATCCAATATTTTTTATTTTTCATATTCTTATATTTTCTTCTTCATTCATCTTCTCATGAAGATCTCATAAACCCTTTGTACTCTCAATTTAAGAAACCCTAAAAACATAATAAAAAGTCATAAAAATGATCGACTGGGGAATACTAGTAAAACTGATCGATTTTAATAGTAAAAAACAAAAGAAAAAGCATAATCCAAGGTTTTAAAAAACGGTCTGCAACACCTGTTTCGGCCGAAACAAAACGGTTTCGGATCGAGCCGAAACCGAAACGGTCCGATTTAACGGTGTGAAGTGAAATCACACAATAACGGCCGCGACGGGACCACATCACGCCGTAACGGGGAGGTTTTGCGTCCGTAACTGACGAGACAACCGCTTCGGTGCTCAAAATCGCGATTCATGGCCTCCTCAGTCCTCACGAGTGGCCCCTCACCCATTGCAGTTCACTGGTTTGCTGTCGTCGCCGATTTTGGTGCGTTAGCTCTCTGTAGTTGTCGGTCCTGCTGGTTGCCTCGCTGGTTTGCTGTAGTTGGCTCGCCGCCTCGCTGTAGTTGGCTCGCCGCCTCGCTGGTTTGCTGCGTTAGTTCGCTGCAGTCGCCGGTCTTGCTGGTGCGTTAGTGATGGGTGATGAATGATGATTTATGAGTGAAGTATGGAGACTGGAATGGAACCGTGTAAAAAAGAAGGAGATTAATTAAGTGGGGTGCTTTGTGCAAACGTGAGAACACATCACGCCGCAACCACCGCAATTCACATCGCCGCATCCCTGACATTCGTGATCGCAAAAATCGCAACGTAATCGAAACCGTGATCGCAATTTAAAACCTTGACATAATCTTGCTTGGTTATTCATATTTGTTCTCGATTTGTTTTGCTGAAGTGGAAGCCTCAACTTCTTCCTCTTTGTCGCTCTGAATTATGGGTTCAGAACAATTGGCTGAGAGAAGTAGCAGGAAGCCTTTTGGAATTCAGATCATATAGCAATTAAAAGGAAGCCGGGTCTTCTTCAAAACCCACCAAGCCATTGATCAGATTTTAAAAATTTTTCTTATGCTAGTTACCATGCCACAATAAAAACTATTAGTATTCCATAATTGATTTTTTTTATAATTTTTTGAAAGGTTTCCAAAATTGAGAGTATAAAGGATTTTTGGGGGTTCATGAGAAGATGGAGAAAAGATGGAGGAAGAAGAAGATATGAGACAATATAAAAAGTAAAAAATATTGGGTGTGTGAAGTAAAAGTGAAAGAGAAAAGAAAATAAAAGTTGGGTGTGTGAAGAAGGGTATTTTAGAAAGTTCATAACAAAAATCATAAAACAATGTGTGTTGATAGTAAAATATGAGTGCATTTAGAAATTCTCATCATTAAACAAGTACTTAGTCAAAATATATCAAATTTTTATATTATTTAATCATTTATTAATTCATGTGCATTGTTCTGTCGTAGGATTACAGTTCTTGGACAATCCGACCAAGAGTTCGGCAATCCCACTTTTGATGTCAGACGTGAAGTGAGCACCTTGAATACCAAGATACACACTCTCTTGTCGTTCTAATTTGGGGGGTGGTGTGTGTTTGTGTGAGTTTAGTCCGGACATACCTGCTTGCCTTACCAGGTATTATATAGGCATACCAGCATAAATGACGTTGATTGCCGCTTTCATGTGGCGGGTGAGGTTGTCTCCAAACAGCTCTGGCATAATGCGGGTATTAAGACGAACGAAATCCTATGCTGGTGAGGATAACGAAATTCTTCGGATTCCTTAAGGCACGTGTCCGAATTCATACCGGCATAACGGTAATGAGGTCAAATGTCCAAGACTCATCCCCATATCCGTATCTGAATCCGGTCTCTAAGATTGCTTAGGATACTATTCCGTATGCAAATACGGTTTGATTGGGTCTCTGATGGCCTCAATCTGGTATCTGAATCCGGCTTGGTTGGGCCTCTCAAGGTCCCAATCCGGTATCTGAATCCGGCCTTAGTGGACCTCTCGGGCCTCATTCCGGTATCTGAATCCGGCCTCGTTGGGCCTCTCAAGGACTCAATCCCGTATATGAATCCAGACCTAGTGGACCTCTCATGGCCTTAATCCGGTATCTGAATCCGGCCTCGTTGGGCCTCTCAAGGACTCAATCTGGTATCCGAATCCAGACCTAGTGGACCTCTCATGGCCTCAATCCGGTATCTGAATCTGGCATACCGGTTCCGTTTACGTGGTCCATAACAGTAACCCCCCAAGTCATGGTTCATGAATGTGAGCCATGAGTTCTAAGTGGATTCATCAAGTCTTCCACTCTTCAATCCCTAAGTTATTTCCTAGGTACATTGGACATACCGTTATCATGGCTTCGAGATACTGATTTTGTCTTTGTGTATCCATACAATTGTTGATCCATGGAAATCCTATTTTAGCCAGCGAATGGTTTTCCATTTAACTTATTAGTCTTTTACATTCAAGACTAACAGGGACCATACTAGATACATGGGTGGTGTTCATTTTTATACAAGAACATCTTCTACCCATTTCTCTCCTTATCTGATGGCTAGTCAAATAAGTGGTGTATTTAGCTTTGGATACTGAATTCTTATATCCAGATTTGGATTTTTTGACCGTTTTGCTAAATTCATGGTATTAACGACTCATGTTTTAGACCGAGGTGTCGAATTCCTGATGCAGATATGAGACACTCTTTGGTTCTGAAAAAGATTAGACTCACTCATGGGGTCTTTGATTGAAGGAAACCGGTTTGGGATGACCAACTCATGAGGGTATAACACTTAATTCGGTTTTTCTATTAACCTTGCTACTCATGGAATTTTCACGATTCTTATTAATAAAATGGAAACTACCTTAACTTGGACGAGACAATGGTCTACATGACCTTTTTTCAAAACAGAAGCAAACTAAAAATACGACAATGGTCTATAAGACTTTCTTGGCAAAAGTATCCTGAGCTTTCTGGTACTCCTCTAAATTGATGTATTTTTCAGCCATTTCCATCACCTCGTCCATCGTTTTGATCTTGTGCATCACCAAATAGTCTGTAAAATTTCCTGGTCTCAGAGCGCGCATCAAGAGATGAAGGGCCACCGAAGCCTCTATGTCACTGATAGACAAATACTCTGTATTAAAGCGAATGAGGAAGTCTCTCAATGACTCTCCCTTTTCCTGCTTGATTTGGGATAAATGATGCTCGGACTTTGGTTGTGCTTTGCTTGTCGTGAAATGCCCCAGGAATTTAGCCGCCAAATCCTTCCATCCTGTGACTGAATCAGGTTCCAATTTTGAATACCAATGCAAAGCTGCTTTTTTCAGAGTCAAGGGGAAAGTGCGGCACTTATACGCATCCTTTGCCCCTTGGCATGACATTGCAACGAGAAAACCGTCTATGTGTTCTTGCGGGTCTGAATTCCCAAAATAAGGATCTACATTGGCTGGAGCTTCGAGATTTTCAGGCATGGGGAAAGCCATTATGCTTTCAGAAAACGGGTGGTCTTTTTCTTCAGGCTCCTCAACCAATCCGACCTCATTCACTTTCCCTATACCAGATTGAGATGTTCCTTTCCTCAATTCTTTCAGCAGTTTATCTTGCTCATCCAATCGTCTACGAAGACGAGCCAATTCTATCTCAAGGCTTGCTTTCTTCTGTGAACCTCCACCAGATGACCCTTTACTCTCATGACGGGAATGCGAAGGGCCTCCTCCTCTAGTGGGGGGCCTCTGTCGCGATTTCTCCTGTTCATGACGGGAAGGCCCCTCTTGTCTCGAATGCTCGTATTCTGCCTGTCTTCTCCCTTCACTCAACCGTTCCCTCAGGTCCTTCTGACGGGAAGGTGCTCGCTCTCCACTTGGATTGTTTCTCAGTTCCACCACGCTGTGGTGACTGGGTTCAGCGCGTTCTCCTTGTGACTGGTTTGCCATGGACTTCTTCAAAAGGTGGTGGGAATAAGTTTCTCGCTCCCACTGTGGAGCCAATGTTATGTCGTAGGATTACAGTTCTTGGACAATCCGGCCAAGAGTTCGGCAATCCCACTTTTGATGTCAGACATGAAGTGAGCACCTTGAATACCAAGATACACACTCTCTTGTCGTTCTAATTTGGGGGGTGATGTGTGTGTTTGTGTGAGTTTAGTCCGGACATACCTGCTTGCCTTACCAGATATTATATAGGCATACCAGCATAAATGACGTTGATTGCCGCTTTCATGTGGCGGGTGAGGTTGTCTCCAAACAGCTCTGGCATAATGCGGGTATTAAGACGAACGGAATCCTATGCTGGTGAGGATAACAGAATTCTTCGGATTCCTTAAGGCACGTGTCCGAATTCATACCGGCATAACGGTAATGAGGTCAAATGTCCAAGACTCATCCCCATATCCGTATCTGAATCCGGTCTCTAAGATTGCTTAGGATACTATTCCGTATGCGAATACGGTTTGATTGGGTCTCTGATGGCCTCAATCCGGTATCTGAATCCGGCTTGGTTGGGCCTCTCAAGGTCCCAATCCGGTATCTGAATCCGGCCTTGTTGGGCCTCTCAAGGTCCCAATCCGGTATCTGAATCCGGCCTTAGTGGACCTCTCGGGCCTCATTCCTGTATCTGAATCCGGCCTCGTTGGGCCTCTCAAGGACTCAATCCCGTATATGAATCCAGACCTAGTGGACCTCTCATGGCCTTAATCCGGTATCTGAATCCGGCCTCGTTGGGCCTCTCAAGGACTCAATCTGGTATCCGAATCCAGACCTAGTGGACCTCTCATGGCCTCAATCCGGTATCTGAATCTGGCATACCGGTTCCGTTTACGTGGTCCATAACATGCATAATCTCAAAAGGGTCTGTATGCAATACTTACCAAAAGTGGATGAGTATGTATACTAACAGCATAATCCATGGTTTTGGTGCTTTGTGGAGAATGGAGGGTGATGATTAAAACCGGTTACCTGGAATTGGATTACTTCCAAGTAGCATAGGAGTACCAAAGATGTGTCCCTCCACTCTCCTTAAATTTTTTTCTTCCCATTTTCAGTGGTTTTTAAAATATTTTTTTTAAATAATTTTTTTTAAACTAACATTGCACGTCTTTGTGTTAATTTTTTTTGTTAAAATAATTTTTTTTAAACTAGCATAGTTTTTGTGTTAATTTTATTTCTGTTAAAAATAAATTAAAAATTAGGAAAAATAAATGAATCCGTCGCATAATTCAAGTCTTTTTAGCTTTTTTTATTTGTCCCATAATATATGTTCTTTTAGAAACTCAATACTTATTTATAATTCTTTTTTCAAGCATACCCTTATTTATTATATCATCATTTTCATCACTCATCTCTCCACCTCTCTCTCTCTTTTTTTTTTATATATTATCTCCACCTCTCTTTAATATAATCTCCATACATTTATTACTCCCTCCGTTTCACAATATTTGGTCTTTTATCCTTTTTTTATATTGTTTCACAATGTTTGACCTTTTACATTTTCAATATACAAACAAGTTTTTTTTCCAATATTAACCTTTCATTCAATCATTTCTCTTACTCCTCATTAATTAATTCTACTTTTATCATCTATCTCATCTCTGAACCACTATACATTAATTAATGAACACACTTACTAATAAAAATTAAATACTATTACAATTTTCAATAAGAATTAAATAGGGGGCATTTTAGACAAACTATACATAATACTTACAATAATTAACACTTTCTTAATCTGTGTGCTCAGACCTAAAAGGCCAAATATTGTGAAACGGAGGGAGTATTACATATTTCAACGCATAATCTTTCAAGGCTTATTAAACATTTTAATCCCTCAACTTAGATGCTCTTTTAGAATTGGTCCTTAAACTTTTTTTTCGATGATTTGGATTCGTGAACTTTGTTTAATTTTTTGAAATGGTCTTTTCGTTACTTAAGTGATGAAATAGCCGACGACATCTCACGTCACTTTCACAATATCTACAAGTGATGTGTTATGTATACCCATAGGACAATACATGATTTTTTTTATAAAAATAATTTCTTTTCAAATTTAATAAAAGATTCGACTTTTTTTTAAATACAATTTTAATTATTTTTAATAAATTACAATTTTTTTAATTTAAAAAATTCACGTGACATCATCTGACACGTTACCTATCGATGTGGCGAAGGTGACGTGACATATCCTCAATCATATCACCACTTAAGTGATGAAATAACCATTTCCAAAATTTGAGCAAAATTCAGGAACTCAAAGCATAAAAAAAATTTAGGACAAATTCAAAAAAAAACACCTAATATATAAGCCCTCTGTGCCTCTCTTATAGATTTGCTCCGATTGAGATCCTTTCTGTAATTTTTGTTATTTATTAATTTTTATTATTTCATTAATTTTTACTCCCTCCGGTCCTATATATAAGCCCCTTTTGAAGACTTTTTTTTGTCCTTAATATAAGCCTCATTTCCAGTTTCCAATAACATTAATTACTTTTTTTCACAAACACCACTATTTACTCAACACTTTTTAGATTTCCAATAATAATTATAGGGGTACTTTTGAAAAAGTATACCAAATATTTACATTTTCAATACCACTAACAATATTAACTAACTTTCTTAAAGGGAATGAAAGTTGGTCAAATGGTGCTTATATTAGGGACCAGAGAAAGAATTATTTATTATTGATTTGTGTGAAAAAAAATCAAATTAATGCCATCGATAACACTAATGAAAACGTATGGTGGAGGATGCTTGAGTTTGAAAAAGCTATCGGTAAATGGTGAGCAAAAACGTATGGGCCATTTTGTTAAAGCATAAACAACAAAAAAAGAAAAAGAAAAAAATCGGTAAATGATGAGCAAACCGGGAATACTAGGTTACACAATAATAATTAGTATCTGTACTAACCACTTTTTAGTTAGTACAGAATAACGACCCAAAAATGCCTAATTTAAGGAATTGAGGGAGTACATGTTTTTATATTTTTATATGCATTATTAACTAATTATTTTAGAAATAGTAATTATGTTAAATGCATATCAACTAAAAATGCTCATAAAAATCATTAGAAATTTAACATTCAACTATCTTGCTTTTTTTTTTTTTTTTTTTTACTTTCACTTCTTCTATCACCCTTCCAGGGCTTATTTTGCCATCTAACTTAGCTTTGATAATATTGAAGCCTTAGTCTTTTGATGGTTGTTCCTTAGAAGTCCTTTATGCCTCTTTGAAATAGCATTTGGCTTACTAAAACGCTCATGTGTACATCAACGAGGATTCGAGGCATTTTGAGGCTAATTGTTTCAACATTCTTTCTTCCAGTTTCCCCTTGGATTGCCTTGAGCATGCCCGTGCTTCTAGACCACGTTTTGGGTGTTATGACACATCTGATTTTTATTCTAAGTACGATTTGGCTATAAAAATGTCACGTCCCTGACCAAAACTACCATGACTAACAGTCTAACACGACCTCCTTTTGCAACTTTTGGAGTGGCTAATTTATGGTCAATTCCTTATTGTGTACCCAATTGTTAGGAGCAATATCAGAAGGTGGCTTCCATGTCTTGTTTGTTGCAACTCCCGTTCGACGCAGAGTTTCCCTTCGACACAAGATTCGAGCTTGAGATTTGTCCTCATTCTTTTGTTAGCCACCCTCCAGATCCTTAGGGACAACTCTTAGGCATTGGCCTAAGGTTTTGGAATCCTTCTAACATGCATTTTCTTTGGTTTAGGGGCCTTATTGACCCTTTGAGAGCTCTTTCTTTCAATGCGTCTTTCAACCCTCTTTGTTGCCTCCTTGTCATAGATGGTTCGACACTTAGGACATAGTTGCACTTTCCCCTTTTGTTTTTTTCCCTTTAATGAACTCTTCTATTGACTCACCACGTCTTGGAAAAATGTTATCAGCATCATGCATCTAGCTGAATGTCTTCTACGACAGTGCCATAACTTATCATCCTAATAGAGTTTGACATGTCTATATCAACACTGTTAACCTCTTCCTGAAAAGGATTTGTGTCTATTGTCATCGGTTTAGGTGCAAACTTCAGTTTCCCCTCGTTAATTGCTTTCTGGATTATGACCCTGATATGAACACAATCATTAGAAGTACGACCAGAATAATTGTGAAACTTGTTATATTTCGTTCCTATAATATCACTTTCTTTTGGTATCTTATGGACTTCAAATAATTAAATTATCTTGTCTTTTAACAAGAAATCAAATAATTATTCAATTTTGTAACATCAAAAGTGTATGTTTTCTTGTTCACGTAATTCAACTTTTTTCTAGCCTTTAAGGACTCATTTGGTGGACAAGATAAGAAAGACAATATGGAATAGTTTGTCATATCTCGTCACTATCCTGGGTTTGATGAGTCAACAAGATAAGATAATGTTATCTTGTTGGCCTATCATATCATGTATGACTAGTGTATTTTCTATCTTATGCCAAAAGTTGGGTTAGAAATGAACAAGATAGGATAGTGCAGTTTTCAACCTCATACCCTCACACATTAACAATATTGTCGTCACCATCATCACACTATCACTACCATCACCATCTCATCATCAATGCCATCGTTATTTGGTGTGCACAAAAAATAAACAGGATAACAGTTATCTTGCTCATATCTTATCCTGCTTTTTATCTTATCATGTCCTTATCCTATCTTGACTACAAAAAGAACCTTAAATGTTTCAAGGCCTGACACATGTAAGGTGGGGCTCTTTGTGATTCAGCCATGTTAACTTTGTATTCTTCTAAGTTCAATTGTCTTCTTCATTGTCATACTCACATGTTTCCAACTCATTCCGTATCAGTTTATCCCTTGCAAGAAATTTGCATTGTCATATATTTTTCTCTTCTCTATGATGTTTCATTTGCCTGACTATTTCTACTAGTTGTGTTAGATCGACTAAGGGTAAATTAGGCAACGTCTCACAAATCAAATAATCTAGGCCATTAGTAGCTATATTCATGACCTCAAATTTATGAATAGGCAATAATTCATGCTCCACATTTGCCAAAACCTCGACAAATAATTATTGATGTTCTCATTGAGTTGTCTTTTAACATTAAATAACTCCAACAAACTAATCTTCAATGCTCTTCTAAAAAATAAATCATGAAAACTCCTTTCTATTGATCCCAAGAGTGAATTGACTTTTGTCTCAGAGCGGAGAACCATTAAAAGGCATCCTTAGCGACTGAATTGGGAAAATTTTCATTTTCAAGCCATCATTCAAGGTTAATTACCTAATCTTAATTCTATATCTAGGAATATGTTCAATGTAGATTCTTCTGCTTCGCTAGAGAACATCGACAACTTAGGCACTTGTAAGCATCGTGGAACTTCAACACATTACACTCATTTTAGCAAGGGTGATGCAAAATATGGCTAGTTAGCAAAGCCTATATTTAGCCCAAAATGGTTCAATGCTTATTCGATAGCATGATTTATTTCTACTGCCTCAAAATAAACTCTATGGTTTTCTTGTGACCTATTTATGGTGTCGTTATTTTGTTGTCATATACCCCTAAAGGCATATTCATCCTAAAATTTTCATTTTCTATGGGTTATGTTACAGCTCCTAGTGGGTGCTGATAATAATGATGTTGTATAGGTTCGACATTTTGACTAGGTAGTTAGTGCAAAGTTGCATCAAAACCTTGGTTTTGCCCAACATGACATGAAGGAGTGTTTACCTAAGGATTTCCTAGGGGATTAGCCCTAGCAACAAACCCCAGGATACTGAAGCCCCGAAAGATCAAAGAAGGATAGAGCAGGAAAAGGGAGGTAATAGAAGAGATCGGAACCGAGAAGACTTCACGGTCATAAGCGGGGGGTTTCGATGCAGGTGGTGCTTCCAAATCAACAAAACTGTGTTGGAAGTCAAGCTTTTCCAAGGACTTCAAGTGCAATCATTATATGGTTTTGATGATAACAAACTCAAGATTCTCAAGCTCATATCAAGTGCAATCACAAGCACTTCAAGCTTCAAGTTGAAGACTCAAGCAAATGAAGTTGAAGGCTCAAGCAAATATCAAGCAAATAGAAGACCTTTTAGCCCTTTCCCTAAGGACATCATGTAAGGTAATGAAGTCAAGGTTTATATTATGTTAAAAGGCCAATATAAGTTTTTCTAAATATGTTTTTTCAAAATTAAGGAGAAGAATAAGAGTTCAATGAAAATCAGTTTTTCTAACTTAGTCTTTTGTGGAAATGCATGATGAAACAAACTCTGGATGTTTTTAAGTTATGAAAATCCATTTTTTACAAGTGCAAGAAGGAGTAATCGATTACCTGCTTTAAGTAATCGATTAACTTTGTTGCATCATAGAAAAACCAGAGAGTTTGTAATCGATTATGTGAACTTGGCTAATCCATTACATTCTGAATGAGAGTAATCGATTACCTGGATCAAGTAATCGATTAACATTGTTGCATCATACATTTTCCTGAGGCAGAGTAATCGATTATTGTCTTGATGTAATCGATTACATGATGCTGCATCATACAAAATTCAGAGGCTCAGTAATCGATTATTAGATTAGTGGTAATCGATTATATGAGTTGCATCATACATTAAACAGAAGTAAAGTAATCGATTACTGGTTTTCAAAAAGAATTTCAAAGTTTCTATTTTCTAAAGGGATAATCGATTACCTCCCTTCAGTTTATAGTTGAAAAATTCAAGGTGATGTCATTTAGTGAATGTTAAAAAAAATAGGAAAAACAAACATTTATCTTCTGAGTTTATTATTTGCAGTATACCTGACCTTTCACTTAGGAGACAAAATTTATTTGTTCTGTTCCAATTTTCAGTGAAAATTGGAATCATATACCTGTTGTCTGGATTTGGTGGGAGTGTGCTCTCTTCTTTGTTCATTAGAAACAGCATCTCCATTGGTGCTTCTAGTGCTCTCGTTGGACTTCTTGGAGCAATGCTGTCAGAACTTATCACAAACTGGACTTTATATTCCGATAAGGTGAGTTTCGCTAATTAATTGGTTTGATCCTCTTTCTAATCAAAGAAACAATTCAAATTTTGAAAATATTTTCTATTTGCCATCAATTAGCTTCAAATATTTAAACTTAGGTTATACACCACTACTATACATATGAGTTAATTTTTGTTTCTCTCTATTTTTGATTCAGATTTGATTAAATAAGTTATTAGTAGTTATTGATTCGAGTCAGGTTAAGGTTTTAGTAGATCTTGGTTTCGAATTAAGGTTAAGTAAATACTATGAACATACATTGTTAATACTTTTATTTTCTGGTTGTTATTATCATTAAGAAATGATTAACTTATACTGATCTTGTTATTGATTTTGCATTAATTAACTTATACTGATCTTGTTATTGACTTTGAAAAAAGGAATGGATTGGCTAGTTAAGCTGGTTAGATAGTTATTGAGTCATGTTTTGGTCTGATCATATCCTATTATATTGTTTCCTGGTTGCTCTAGTTGGTTTGATCTCTAGTTTGATTTGTAAACCTATACTTGTTTATTTCCCTAAAATGCCTAGTACTATTGACACATACTGAAAAGTGTTGCTTCTTGTTTCTACTCTGTTGTTATGCTTCTACTTGATTGCTATTGTTACTTTGGTTTGATTCTGTCATGGCATTGTTGAAGCTAATTTTGAGTTACGTCTACCATATTTGTGGCATTTGATATGTTCTATCTTATTTTTGGTACTATAATGCTTGACTTGGGTCCTTATTAATCACTGCTAGTTAATTGATAATGAGTTTATCCCTGACATTGTGTTAATGCTTGATCCTGTATTCTAACTTTTTCTTGAGGCTTAATTGGAAATCTAAAGGAAGTGTCTCAACCTAAAATTTCCTGTATATTTGGCCTTACGATTTATAACAAATTCAACTATCCATTAATCTACAGTATTTCTTATTGTCATACATATATATTCTTTTGCAGAATCATCCTCCGATCCTACTCTAGTTCTTACTATATTCCCTTGAACCGTAAATGTTTTAGTAAAATAGGGAAAGTTGAGTACATTCAGTAGACTAGGTAGGTAGTAAGTTGGAATAAACTCACTGCTGTGTATAACCAGATAATGAGAATGGCATGCCACCTCCATTGTCCAGGTTTTCTCTTGCCCAAATTTAGCATATCTTGTGTTCTAAAATAAAAGTTTAGTTTATTGGATGCACTACAGACAATTTTTTGAATAGGATTTGAAGTAGTAAATGACGTTTCAAAATTACCAATGTTTTTCAGGAGAACATTAGACGCTGTGTTCGCATTATATATGATCCATCAAGGTCTGATCAAGGTGTCCTGGCTCTGAAGGCCTTGAAGCTTTCTGATTCTTTCATGGAACTGTATCGCAGCAAAAATTTTACTATAGATAAGTATGAATCTTCTTCTTGAGGTCATGCTTTCTTTAGGTTGAAGTTCAACCATTTGGTCACTTATTTTATTTCTTCTTCTTGAGGTCATTATGTTCTTATCAGTACTTGTCAATAGAACAACTAAAGGTTATTTTAGGTTGTCAATTAATGGTAGACTCTTATGAGTTGTACAATATATTTGACTGAAGTTTCTTTAATTTCAGTTCCAATTCTACTATTGTAGCTTGTCTTATCAGCAGGCCCAGTAGCAAGCATGGCTTCAGAAGAGGTATGATTTATTTTTTTTTTTCATTTGAACTAGTGCTTGTTATAGCTAATAGATGGTTTGAAAATATGATTTTGCATTTGGGTGAATACTTTTTGGTCATTAGGATTTTTGTACAATAACTTATGAGGCATACACATAAACTTACTATCCCAGCCCTTAAGATTATGTAATGTTTATGATCAAAGGAAGTCATTGACTTTTTCAAACAATAATACGTTACACCTAACAATATGGTATTTCAGAACTTAGGCTTTCATATTTTGGATCGGGATATTTTATGTTTTATTTATAACTAAAATTCAATTTACTTAAAAAAATTCAAAAATGTTTGAAATAATAGAAATAGTTCCAAATTGGCACAAGTGAAATAATGGCAAGCTCCTCTACATGGTGAAGTACTCTTACATATGGTGAAGAGATGCTTCTTGTACCTTAGTAGAATTACAGAAGTCCCTACAATACAGGTCATTTCTTTTATTGAAGAATACCATTAAAGAAGAATGGTTTTGTTATGTAGCTTTCACCAGAATCGCAATACTTTTCTGACTATAATTTTTTGACATATTCTTTTGATAAACTTGATGAAATTAAAGAAAGAATGGTCTCATTATATAGCTTTGAATTATATGCCTAAATGACTAGGTTTGGTGAGTATCTTTGTTTTTATTAGTTTTTCATTGTTGTCTGGTTTTCTTCATGGGTTAATACCCCTCATTTATATGCATGTTTTGATGAGTATCTGTTATTGGTTTCATATGCAGAGCTGTAGAAGAAATGCATGTGTGATGGTGTTCAAATTTAAGAGTTTTGGAAGCTCAATTGAAGCGGGCGTGTATATGGGATTAGTAGAAGTTGCTACAATATTATAATGATATATATCTTGTCATTTAGATTTTGTTCAAATAGTAATTGATAACACTTTTTTTTCATTTGGATTCGATATTATTGTAATAGTTTATTACTCATAGATTTAATAATATTATTTTTTTCCTAAATAGTATGTTCTTCCAGCAAATATTATTCAATGATTTATCAAAATAGTATTATTGATATTTTAAAAAAAAAACATCCAAAACTTTTAGTAGCACTTACGAGGAAAAAAATGCTATTGAAATTGCTAAACATTCAGTAGCATTGTGTGTATATATATATATATACTACTCATTATAATTTTATTAAAAGTGTTGCATATAGAGTAAACTTAAAATAAGTGTTGCCTATGTGAAGTTGACAATAGTTGTATAATTGTTGCTAAACCATAATGCAACGGTTTTATCAGTGTTGCATATACTATAAATGAAAAAAACCGTTGCTGTTTAAAAGACAAAGGCAACGGTTTTCTTAAAAAAATCGTTGCATATTCTGAACAAAGAAACCGTTGCTGTTTATAGTAAAACCGTTGCCTATTATGTACCAAGAAACCGTTGCTGTTTGTAACTCAAAGGGAAACGGTTTTCATGTTACTGTTGCCAAATACAAAAAACCGTTGCCTTTGACAATAGACAACGCTCACCTAGAGAATAGTTCGAAAACCGTTGCCTATACTTTTAGCAACGGTTTTTGTGCTTTAAGCAACGGTTTTGTGTCGTTGCAGAAAATAAAAAATGTTGTAGTGATCCCTTGTTATTATTAATGCTTCTACTCAGTGTTTCAGGGGGAGTTTAGCATTTGTTTTAATTGACCAAAAGGGGAGAGGTATTTGTCAAAAGACATTGACTGCATGAGAAGATGGGAAGTCCAAGGTCTCCCATTTATTCCTTTGATGAAGACAAAAGGGAAGAGAACCAAATGTCGTTGTCAAATCAAAAGGGATCCTGTTATAACTCCCATGGAAAGAAAAGTGAGAAGTCAAGCTTACTCATGGGGAGAAGAATTCTGAAGCCACTTTTTGCTGTTGACAAAAGGGGGAGAAGAATTCCTGAATGATGCAAGAATGCGAAGCGTTTAACTGTTATATCAAATGCATCTATACAGGGGGAGAGTATCCTTTTTGTATTCTTTTTGTATTCCTTGTGTTCTAGGGATAAGGACGTGTTTATTATATATACATTTGCTTGTATGACACTTGTGATGCAGATCATTCAGAATACAGGTATGTCATCATCAAAAAGGGGGAGTGTTGGAAGTCAAGCTTTCCCAAAGACTTCAAGTGCAATCATTATATGGTTTTGATGATAACAAACTCAACATTCTCAAGCTCATATCAAGTGCAATCACAAGCGCTTCAAGCTTCAAGTCCAAGCTTCCAGTTGAAGACTCAAGCAAATGAAGTTGAAGGCTCAAGCAAATATCAAGCAAATAGAAGACCTTTTAGCCCTTTCCCTTAGGACATCATGTAAGGTAATGAAGTCAAGGTTTATATTAAGTTAAAAGGCCAGCATAAGTTTTTCTAAATATGTTTTTTCAAAATTAAGGAGAAGAATAAGAGTTCAATGAAAATCAGTTTTTCTAACTTAGTCTTTTGTGGAAATGCATGATGAAACAAACTCTGGATGTTTTTAAGTTATGAAAATCCATTTTTTACAAGTGCAGGAAGGAGTAATCGATTACCTGCTTTAAGTAATCGATTAACTTTGTTGCATCATAGAAAAACCAGAGAGTTTGTAATCGATTATGTGAACTTGGCTAATCCATTACTTTCTGAATGAGAGTAATCGATTACCTGGATCAAGTAATCGATTAAAATTGTTGCATCATACATTTTCCTGAGGCAGAGTAATCGATTATTGCCTTGATGTAATCGATTACATGATGCTGCACAAAATTCAGAGGCTCAGTAATCGATTATTAGATTAGTGGTAATCGATTATATGAGTTGCATCATACATTAAACAGAAGTAAAGTAATCGATTACATGCATGTGATAATCGATTACTAGTTTTTAAAATGAATTTCAAAGTTTCTATTTTTTAAAGGGATAATCGATTACCTCCCTGAAGCAATCGATTACCTCAAATTTTATTGAAAAACGTGTCAGAATCATTTTGATTTATTTCCAGATTTGTTTTTATATATTTGATTCTGATTTATTTTCAAAAATTCGAATTTTATTTTATTTTTGAAATATTTCCTTATTTGTTTTAAGAATCAAATCCTTGATTTATTTTCTAAATCTTGTTTATTTGGTTTTGATTTTAAAACTTATTTCTTAAATCTTTTTGATTTGCTTTTGATTTTAAAAGTTATTACAAAATCTTATTTTATCTTATTTTGATTTTCAAATTGATTTTTATTTGCTGTTTTAAATCTTTTATTTTATTTTTTGATTTGATTTTGATTTCTAAAATATTTCTTTTACTTATTATTTTCAAAACCAGATTTTAGTTTTAAATAGCAACACACTCTTACAATTCAAAGAGAACTGATAATCTGATATTCTGAACGCTCTTCTCTTCTTCTTCTCCATCATCTTCTGGTTTTCACGCTCAAACTTTTCTAATAAAACAAAACCTTGTGTTGGCCTTGTAACTACCTTATCAAGACTTCATTGCTATAGTGCTTCATTGTTGTATCTGTGTTATCTAGAACACATAATTGTTAGAGTGACCTTATATTGTTGTATCCGCACTATTGAGAGTGCACGATAGTTGTTGTACCCAATCACCTTAACCAGTGTTGTAAAGGGGTGTGTGACCCTTAGAGACTAGGGAGTGAATCTCCTAGTTTGAACGTGCGGCTTTCATGTTTGTAGGGTGAGGAACCCTTGTGTTGGGTAGTGCTAAACGAACGGTGGAGCACCTAATAGTTAGGCTATCCTTGAAATCTAGGAAGGGTCTTCCTAGTTGTTTATTGAGGTCCCTAGCGAAAGGAGGTTCCTAGTAGCTTGCGGGGCGCTCTGGTTGTATTTTGGGACGCGGAGGCGTCTTCGGTTTATTGAGAGAAAAGCTCAAGCGGGTCGCTTGGGGGCTGGATGTAGGCTGCTTTGCCGAACCACTATAAAATTCTCTGGTGCAATCTCTCTATCCCTATCTCTTTTATTTTTCGTTATTATTGTTGCACGAGCATTGCTGTTGTTATTTATCCGCTGTGCATCATAACAACTATTTTATCAATATATTAATTTAATTGTTTTAAATTAATTAGCGCAGTTTCGTTTTCGTTTTTATTCTATCGTTTGTCTCCGCACATATTTGTTTTTCATTTTAGTATTATTATTATCCGCTTCCACACAAAGGTTTTTCATCATTATATAGTTTTCCGCTGCAAATCTCTTTAAGTTTGTTGAAAATGATTTGAAACCAATATTTTCAATGATTTCGTAAACACACAATTCACCCTCGTAAACATCCAATTCACCTCCCCTCTTGGGTGACGGCTGTCAATCCTAACAAACTGAGGTACATGGAAACCGTGATGTAACTAAGTACTAAGCTAGTTAGCCCTAAGAATAAGGATCTCATCATTACCTTTTTGGAATAAGACAATGATGGAATTATAACAGTTCAGACCTCCTCCTGATTATAGTGGTCATCGCTAATGCAAACGTCCACAAAGTACTTGTGGATTAAGGAAGCTCCACCAACATCATGTTCTTTCGGACCATCAATGGGCTCCACTTGCATAAAGGCAGACTGTACCCCGGACAATTTTCTGGAATCACCGGAGAAGCCGTGAAGCCGTTTGGCGCCTTCAAGTTGTTGGTGACTTTCGAAGACCAACATAGGAGTACAATGTTAGGATCGTCCTCAAACATCGAGAAGGGGAGGGGGGGGGGGGGGTAAATCGAGTTTTATTAATTTTATTGAAAATTACTCGAATGTTACAAAAACCGTTTTTGTGGAGAGATTAAATATTTGAGCAAAGGCGAAGCAATGTATATTAAATGACATAGAGTAGTGCGGAAAGGAAATAAATGAAAAATAATGTGGAAAAATAAAGAGATAAGGGAAGAGGAGCACGCAAACCAATTTTTATACTGGTTCAGTCTTTCCAGCGAAATACCTACGTCCAGTCCCCAAGCGACCCGCTTGAGTTTTTTATAATCGTGAAATTGAGCCGCACCCAATTACAACCAAGAGCGCCCCACACACTACTAGGAACCTCCATTCGCCAGGGACCTCAAAAATTCACACAAGGGTTCCTCACCCTAAGAACGTGCCACACGTTCCACTAAGGGATCCCCTCCCTACAACTATGGTTTGAATATGATGAATATGAGAGTGATATAATTTGTTGTGTTCTAAATAACACGGATACAACAAGTAAGCACTATAGCAATGAAGTTTAATTCACAAGTGTTAAGGCCAAAAAGGTTTTCTCTTCAAGAAATAATATGAACGATGAAGAAAGTATTCAAGGAGAAGAGAAGAAGAGAAGAACGTGAATGAATGATCAGGAAATAAAAAATAGGAGTCTTGAATTGATTTTGAAAAAAAAAATAAAGTTAATTTAGAAATCAAAATTGAAACGCCCCAAAAAAAACTAGTTCATTGAAAATACGGGTTAACAAAAACTTTTTCCAATAAGTGTGTGAAAACCAAAAGTACTCTTCATTAGAGTAATATTTCTTTTACAAAATATTCTGAGTGTAAAGCATATATAATACAAAACCCCAAAAAAAAAAACCTTTTTACACCCAGAGCATTGGTTTTCACAACTCGATCCTTCTGCAAAAGGATTCGGATGACGAGACATCATCCTGGCTGTTCCTTCTAGACAACTTTCACTCTTACAGGAAAGGCTTCAATCCTGTCCTTTGCAAGAACGTACCACCACAAACATGGTAGATGGGAATAAGTCACTTGACATATCGCCTAAGTAGATTATATGATTGGTCAGACACAAGCATCACATATATCAATTCAATATAGTAAATGCATGCTCAAGTGTCTTATTAAATAATGATAGGTATAACCATTAATCTTTCATGCCATGCATGCACATCTCTCAAATCATTTCTCCATAATCAACTCTTCCAGAAAAACAACACTCTGGGATAGGCAATCGTGCGCTCGATGTTTCCACGACCTGTATAGCGGCCACACCGTTCTATACTGGAACCTCATCGACCACGATCCTAAAATGATACAAGGGGATGATCCCTGAACCATTGTTCACCAATAGTTCTAGGTCCTTGTCATTTCTACGGTGGCGGCCACACCGTTCCAACCGTCTCATGTAGCGGCCACACCGTACTACATGGTTTCCAATCCCGCATGCACCTTACTCATTTTACGATTCCCTGAACACCATGCATGAGAAGCATAACAAATATATTAATCATCACATTATAACATGGCGGCCACACCGTTCCATGCCTTCATATAGCGGCCACACCGTACTAAATGAATCCTTTAAGTATATCATACATATGGCGACCACACCGTTCCACATGTCTTCGTATAGCGGCCACACCGTACTATACAGAATCCTTTAAGTATAATGACTTCTTGTAGGATCTAACCTCAACATATGAGAATCGGAGTGATTCCACTTATCCAACTTTAACGTATCCAAATCGGAGCAACAAGCCCTAACGCATTTGGATTGGATCCTCATAATCAGCAGCATCACCATTCTTGCATTATCCTTATTACTCCTTAAGTCATTATCCTTTTATATTCCAAAACATTAATTATCAAGTAGACTCAATCATTTATTATCCATTACACAATCCTTAGATTAAGACATTAGACTTGCTCCACTTGTCATCAAGAGGTAATAACTTCTACCTAATGTCCTTTAAGTCATTATCTTCTTATGTTCTAAGACATTAATTACCAAGTAGACGCAATCAAGCTTTATCAAGCCCTTGCTCAACATCATACTCAGATCATGAATTATTAATCACATTCTAAATCCTCAGTGTAGTCATGATCATTTTTAATCCAAAGAAGACATGATGATTACCCCACAACTCATACCTCATTAGTCAACTTATCCAGATATTAAACTCAAGGTATTGTTCATTAATCATATACAAATGTCATACTCCAGACATGATTCACTAGGTATACGCTAACATCATAAACCACTCATAATTTATTTATCATCTTCAAGAAGACACTATCAAACCAATTAGAACAAAACCAAAGTTCCAATTAAAAAGATAATTCTTAATAAATTAGATGAATAATGATTAACCCTTTCTAACTTATTAATATCATGCTTAACTCATTTAGAAACTAAAATAATAGTTAAGTAAAACCTTTAAGAATTGGAAATAAATTAAATTAATCATCTCTATCATTCCTTGCAATCCTTCTTTAGTTCAATTAAACTTGACTTTAGTTTAAAATGGCATGCTTTAGCAATTTGGTCAAAAAGACTCGAGTAGAGTTTAAAAGACTCGAGTAGAATTTTACTCTGTACAAAATACTCGAGTGGTTCTTAGTAAGACTCGAGTGGATCTTGATTTTCTGAAAAGTTCAAGTCTCAGGTTTTTCTAAAAGTACTCGATTCGTTCATGAAATACTCGAGTCTTCTTCAACCCAGAAGACTCGAGTGGTTCATCAGAAAAGTTCACTCTTAGCATCAGTCAGTACTTGAGTCCTGAGTCAGAGACTCGAGTGTTGGTGCCACCAGACGCACTGGTGCGTCCGAAAGACTCGAGTCTCGAGTCAAAGACTCGAGTGTTCACAGACAGATAGCACTAAAAACTTGAGTTTTAACATACCATTTTCAATTCCAATCAAGTTCAATCAAAACCAATGCTCAACAGAGTTAACATAATGGATAACAAACATGTTCCAATACAGAATTAACATCATATTACACTGAATTGAATTTGAGCACCAATTATGCATAAAATCACATTTTCAACAACCTAACATACCAAATTCAATTCTCAACATTTTTAGCATGAAAACGACCTTGATACTGTAGGATTCTCATGTTTTGATGCTAACAATCTCTCTCCAAGCAACAACATTGGCAACAAGCAAGCTACACCACATGAAGATTAGAATTAGGATTTTTATTAATTCTATTTCAATGTAATCTTTATTTTATGCAATGCATCTCATTGGTGTGGGTAGCTTAGGTGATTTTAAGAATATTTAAATAATGTCTGATTAAGAGTGAAGATACTTTAAATCTTGATTAAATAGCTTGTGAAAATCATTTTAGAAAAACTTTGTTTTTATTCAGATTCTGATCAGTTTACTCGAGTAATGAGTATTGGTTCACTCGAGTAATTTATGTTCTGACAGGTTAATCGAGTAATGGTTTACACATCACTCGAGTAACTTAATCTGACATGTTTCACTCGAGTGACGTTGTTTGGTTTACTCGAGTAATTCAATCAGTGTTGGGAAAATTTTAAAAGGACTTAATTTTCTCTTTCAAAGTAAAGAGACTTTCATTCTTACAATTTTCTAATACACTTTGAAAAGTAATTCAAGAGCTATTTTACATCTTTCAAGAGCTATCAAGATTCAACAAAGAACTTTTCATTCTTCACTCTATTTTCTATCATTGTTCAAATATTCTTGAGATCATATTTTTGTTCTTAGTGGTTGTTGAAGATTTGCAATTTGTGATTGCATCATTGAAGTTTCAACACAAGTGAAGAATCTCACAAGGAAGACTTTGAGGATCAAATCAAAGCAAGAAAAGAGGATTGGTTGGAAGCATCTTCAATCAATTAGCAAGGAAATCTAGAATACTCAAAAGGGGTAGATTAGATCAAAGTGTTTGGTACACACTTTGAGTTGGGTTTTAAGATAGGAGAACTAAGAATCTAGTTGCATCTTAAAACATTGTAAAATCTACATTTGAAGATTTCTAGTGAAGAATCTCTCTTGATTTAAGAGGGGACTGGAGTAGCTTTCAAGTGGGTGAAAGTGAACCAGGATAAATCCTTGTGTCTCTTTTATTTTCATTCCTTGTATTTCATTAATTCATTAACATTTGCATTTTTAGGTTAGAATTGGGGTTTTCTTAATTCTACTCAATTGATCTAAAATTGCATGTTAATATTACTTGAAATTGTTCATATTAATCATTCATAATTTGTTGAATCATCATAGCATTGTTATTCTTGAAGAACTCCATTGAAAACAAAGTTTTAAATTGAATTTTACCCAGTTTACTCGAGTAAAGTTCTTGTCACTCGAGTAATCTGCTTTCAGTTTATAAACATTACTCGAGTAGGTTTTCTGTTACTCGAGTGATTTAAAATTTGCTTTCGTAATACTCGAGTGATTTGCTGAATACTCGAGTGAAATTATTTTTGGTTCGTATTACTCGAGTGAAGGCTTGAGTTACTCGAGTAATCTGAACTGAATTCTTAAGAAAATTTATTTTCATAAAACCATTCTCTTAGGCGGACGAAAAATCTGTAATAAGGCTTCAATATTCTATTCACCCCCCCCTCTAGACTATATTGAGCCGCTTGTTGGTTTCCAACAAGTGGTATCAGAGCTCGGACGAAAAATCCGAGCCTTAAAAAGCTTTTTCGAAAAGATCCTTTTTACTTGGAAACAATGGGCTCAATTTCAAATCCTTTCGGTGGTGAAGGAACTTCCATTAATCGTCCTCCACTATTTAGTGGTGAGGGTTACGCTTATTGGAAGGTCCGCATGAAAATTTTTATTCAAGCCATAGATATGGAAATTTGGAACGCCATAGAGAATGGACCTTTTGTTCCTCAAACGAAAGTAAATGATGTTGTTTCAATTAAACCTCAATCGAGTTGGGACAATGATGATAAGAAGAAAGTTGCATTTGATTTAAAAGCTAAAAATATCATCACGTCCGCTCTTTCTTATGATGAGTTCTTTCGAGTATCTCAATGTGTTGATGCTAAACAAATGTGGGACACATTACAAGTCACACATGAGGGCACTTCGGAGGTTAGAAGGGCTAGGCTAAATACACTCATGCATGAATATGAACTCTTTCGTATGTTACCTAATGAAAACATAGGTGACATGCAAAAGCGGTTCACTCATATCATTAATCATCTTTCTGCACTTGGAAAAGTTATATCTAATGGTGAAGTTGTTAATAAGATTTTGAGATGTCTTAGCAGGGAATGGCAACCTAAGGTGACGGCCATTATGGAAGCTAGAGACGTGGATCAAATTGATTTAGCAACTCTATTCGGAAAGCTTCAAGAGCATGAAATGGAGCTTGGACGGTTATCCATGAATGAAGATGCCGATAGGAAGAAAAAGGGGATAGCTCTTAAATCAACTTCAAAATCCCTTAAGGCACAAGAGGAAAACTTTCAAGTGGATGACTCGGACTCCGATATAGATGATGAGACCCTTGGCTTGCTAGTTAAAAAGCTTGGTAGGTTCCTTAAGAAAAAGGGGAACTTTAATAGAAATAGACAAAGAGATTCTAAGGACTCACAACCAAGAAATAAGACTAACAAGGATCACATCAAGTGTCATGGATGTGGAAAGCTTGGTCACTATCGATCGAATTGTCCAACTCATTCTAAGAAGTCGGAAGGTGACAACTCAAAATTCAATTCTTCTAAAGGAAAAAGGGCTTACATAGTATGGGATGAAGTGGAGAGTCAATCAACATCTAGCTCATCGGATGATGAAGAACTTGCAAATCTATGTTTAATGACAAAGCTTGATGAAGAGGAATCTTCGAGCATTAAATCAAGTGAGAACGTCAATGAGGTAGATTATCTTTCCGATGCTAGCTCAAGTTCTAATTCTCCTTCATTCAATGAATTGTACAATGTGTATGTAGAGATGCATAAAGAGTTGAAGAAACTTGCTAAAATAAATGTTGAAAGAAAGAATTTCATAATGAAGCAACATGAAAAGATAATTGAACTTCAAAAAGATTTAGAAGAACTTAAGCTTCAAAATGAAACTCTAGAACTCATTTATGCAAACTCTACATGCAATTGTGAATTGAAATCAAATAAGACTCCATCTTGTGAAAATTGCAAGTCTTTGGAAAAAGAAGTTTTTAATTTGAATGATCGACTTGCAAGGCTCATGAAAGGAGATACTTCTTTAGATCATTTGCTTTCAACTCAAAGGAACAATAGCAATAGATCCGGTCTTGGCTATACCAAACCTAAGAAACGCAATTATCGCAAAGTTGGTGGATTTTCAAAGAATAAGATTTCTAAAAACCCAACTTGTCATTATTGTGGAATCTTTGGGCATACCACGAATAAATGTAATATAAAGAAATTTGGTATACCAAGCGGTGAATATATTTGGATTGTTAAGGGGACTTCTCCTCATGCTAACAACAAAGGACCCAAGACCACTTGGGTACCTAAGTCAACCAAATGATATCTTTCTTGTAGGTGTGTCTTCGAACCAAAGAGCGAAAATGGTACTTGGATAGTGGTTGTTCGAGACACATGACGGGAGACAAAACGCACTTCATGGAACTTACTCCAAAAAATGATGGATTTGTGACATACGGCGACAACAACAAGGGCAAAATTCTAGGAGTCGGGAAAATCGGTAACGTATCTAATCTTGTCATAGAAAATGTCCTATACGTAGAAGGCTTAGAACACAACTTGCTTAGTATAAGCCAACTATGTGATATGGGCAATTATGTGACATTTACTCCGGAATTATGTTTCATTAAGTCTTCTATAGATGATAGTGTTAAGTTTGTTGGTCGTCGCTCTAATAACACTTACTTAATTGATTTGGATGAGATAAATTCACTATTTTCAAAATGTTTCAAATCTTTTGATGATGAAATTCGTCTTTGGCATAGACGAATTGCTCATGTGAATGTGAATCAATTGAACAAACTTTTGCGAAAAGATTTAGTGATTGGTTTGCCTAAACTAAACTTTAAGCTTGATGGCATTTGTGACTCTTGTCAAAAGTGCAAGCAAGTTAAAAGTTCTTTTAAACCTAAAAATGTGATAAGCACAACAAAGCCTTTGGAGCTAATCCATATGGATTTGTTTGGCCCTTCACAAATTAAAAGTTTAGGTGGCAATTACTATGGATTTGTTTTAGTAGACGATTTTACTAGATTCACATGGACTTTATTTTTATCCGCAAAAAGTGAAGTTTATGAATGTTTTAAAAAATTTGCCAAACTCATCCAAAATCAACTAAGTTTGAAAATTGTGTCTATTAGAAGTGATCACGGAGGTGAGTTTGAAAACACTAGGATTGATGCGTTTTGTGATAAGTTTGGTATTGATCATCAATTTTCGGCCCCTAGGACTCCGGAGCAAAACGGAGTTGTAGAAAGGAAAAATAGAATATTAGTGGAACTTGCTCGTACTATGTTGATAGAATCAAATGTTCCTAAATATTTTTGGGCTGATGCGGTAAACACCGCTTGCTATGTGCTTAATAGGGTTCTTATTCATCCGCATTTAAATAAAACACCTTATGAACTTTTAAAAGGGCGAAAGCCAAATATCTCACATTTTCATGTTTTTGGGTGTAAGGTGTTTGTTTTAAATAACGGAAAGGAACCGGTCGGCAAGTTTGACTCTAAAGCCGACGAAGGCATATTCATAGGTTATTCAACTCATAGCAAAGCATATAGAGTCTACAATAAAAGAACATTAACCGTTGAGGAATCCGTGCATGTTGTATTTGATGAATCTTCGAAAGGAGATTGTGTTGTTTCTTGTGATGATTATATAGGTACATTTTTGGATCATGAGAATTCAACACCACAACAAATGGAAGAGAATCAAAATGAAGATCGAGAGGTGCAAGCACAAGATAAAGACTTAGCACAAGAGATACAACCTCAATTACCAATAGCTTGGAAGTCCAACAAAAATCATCCGATTTCTAATATCTTAGGTGACATTGCGAAGGGAGTGGTAACCCGACGCACTTTAAATAATTTTTGTTATTATGTTGCCTTTGTATCTCAAATAGAACCTAAGAATATCAAAGAGGCTCTTCAAGATGATCATTGGATTATGGCCATGCAAGAAGAATTAAATCAATTTGAAAGAAACCAAGTTTGGGAGCTTGTGCCAAAACCCGATGATCGTCCTGAAATTGGTACTCGGTGGGTCTATAGGAATAAGTTAGATGAATCGGGTATTATTGTTAGGAATAAAGCTAGGTTGGTAGCACAAGGTTATAGTCAAGAAGAAGGAATCGATTACGATGAGACATATGCTCCCGTTGCTAGATTAGAAGCTATTCCTATTCTTCTCGCTTTTGCTTCAATTATGAATTTTAAATTGTTTCAAATGGATGTTAAGAGCGCCTTTCTTAACGGATACATTCAAGAGGAAGTTTATGTGTCACAACCTCCCGGATTCGAGAGTTTTGAGCATCCGGACTACGTTTTCAAACTGAAAAAGGCTTTGTACGGTTTGAAACAAGCTCCTAGAGCTTGGTACGACCGACTAAGCAATTTTTTATTACAAAAAGGTTTTAAACGAGGTACTGTTGACACTACACTTTTTATTGAATGTTCCGGTAAGGATATTTTATTGGTTCAAATATATGTTGACGATATTATATTTGGTGCTACTAACGATAACTTGTGTAAGAAGTTTTCAGAATTGATGCAAAGTGAATTCGAGATGTCGATGATGGGAGAGCTTACATTCTTTCTTGGCCTTCAAATAAAGCAGCTTAATGATGGCATTTATATTCATCAGAGTAAATATTGTAGAGAGCTTCTCAAACGTTTTGGAATGGATTCGTGCAAATCCGCTTCTACACCAATGAGCGTTGCATGCTACCTAGATCAAGATGAGGCTGGAAAAGCGGTAGAGGTAACGAAGTATCGTGGTATTATTGGTAGTTTGTTATACTTAACTGCATCTAGGCCTGATATCATGTTTAGTGTATGTATGTGTGCACGTTTTCAAGCAAAACCGAAAGAGTCGCATCTAACTGCTGTCAAAAGAATAATGAAATACTTAAAGGGTACAACGAATACTGGACTTTATTATCCTAGGGATGCTTTTCTAAAACTTATAGGATATTCGGACTCTGACTTTGCCGGTTGTAAAGTTGAGCGAAAAAGTACAAGCGGAACATGCCATTTAATTGGTAATTCACTTGTATCGTGGTTTTCTAAAAAGCAAAATTGTGTAGCTTTATCAACCGCGGAGGCCGAATACATAGCTGCAGGTAGTTGTTGTGCTCAAATTTTATGGATGAAGCAACAATTATCTGACTTTGGTTTAAATTTAACAAATATCCCTATAAAGTGTGATAACACTTCGGCAATTAATTTGACTAAAAATCCAGTATTACACTCAAGGACAAAGCATATTGAAATTAGGCATCACTTTTTGAGAGATCATGTTCAAAAAGGTGATTGTGTTATTGAGTTTGTTCAAACTTCGGATCAATTAGCTGATATCTTTACAAAACCATTACCAAGGGACACATTTTATAAGATTCGAAGAGAACTTGGTATTTTTGATGAATTAACTATTAGCTAATTGTATTTGATGCTTTTTATACTCACCTTCAAGCCTATTTCAATGTGACTTGTATTTTGAGTTGTTGTATCTTATTAAAGTGTTTATTATTTTTTTTATGCAGTTATGTGTGTATGTTTTCTATAATATGCTAATTGCTTTATTTGTATGTGTGTTACTTGCTACATGCTAAGTGTTTCTCTGTGTTTGTGCATGAAAAATGATTTTGCATGATAAATTGAAATTTTTGAAATTCTGGACAGTTCACTCGAGTAACAGAAATTTCACTCGAGTAATTTTAAAAACTCTTTCGTATTACTCGAGTAATTCTGTCTGTCACTCGATTAATTTTAAAATGACTTGCGTATCACTCGATTAAGTTCATCCATCACTCGAGTAAAATCTTTTTATCTTTCGGCATACTCGAGTAACATACTCTTTCACTCGAGTACTGCTCGAATCACTCGAGTAACGTATGAACATTACTCGAGTAACTTACGTGATTTTAAAAGCTGAACTGTTGAAATCTGCATCATTTTCCCGATTTTTTCTGCTATGATTTTAAAAGCTGAACTGTTGAAATCTGCACTAAGTTTTCGTTTTGATTATCTGCTATGATTTGCTGCATAGTGTGATGCTCTGATACTCTGATTTATGGTGCTATATTCGTTGTTCGTTTATATTCGTTGTTTATATACGTTGAGGCACTATTGTGGTTTATTTTGGTATTGTCTTTATTGTTATATATTTTCTATACCATTGTGAACTACTTACCTTCAACTTTTGGCAAAGGACTTTTCTCAAAAATATTATCTTTTTAATGATGCCAAAAGGGGGAGAATATTTTGTTGATGTTGTTCTTGTAGGTTAAGTTTTATTATATTTTTTCCTAGATGTTTTACATTTAGGGGGAGTATGTTAAAACTTAGTGCTTAATTTGAAAGGAGGTTTGTCATCATCAAAAAGGGGGAGTTTGTAGGATTCTCATGTTTTGATGCTAACAATCTCTCTCCAAGCAACAACATTGGCAACAAGCAAGCTACACCACATGAAGATTAGAATTAGGATTTTTATTAATTCTATTTCAATGTAATCTTTATTTTATGCAATGCATCTCATTGGTGTGGGTAGCTTAGGTGATTTTAAGAATATTTAAATAATGTCTGATTAAGAGTGAAGATACTTTAAATCTTGATTAAATAGCTTGTGAAAATCATTTTAGAAAAACTTTGTTTTTATTCAGATTCTGATCAGTTTACTCGAGTAATGAGTATTGGTTCACTCGAGTAATTTATGTTCTGACAGGTTAATCGAGTAATGGTTTACACATCACTCGAGTAACTTAATCTGACATGTTTCACTCGAGTGACGTTGTTTGGTTTACTCGAGTAATTCAATCAGTGTTGGGAAAATTTTAAAAGGACTTAATTTTCTCTTTCAAAGTAAAGAGACTTTCATTCTTACAATTTTCTAATACACTTTGAAAAGTAATTCAAGAGCTATTTTACATCTTTCAAGAGCTATCAAGATTCAACAAAGAACTTTTCATTCTTCACTCTATTTTCTATCATTGTTCAAATATTCTTGAGATCATATTTTTGTTCTTAGTGGTTGTTGAAGATTTGCAATTTGTGATTGCATCATTGAAGTTTCAACACAAGTGAAGAATCTCACAAGGAAGACTTTGAGGATCAAATCAAAGCAAGAAAAGAGGATTGGTTGGAAGCATCTTCAATCAATTAGCAAGGAAATCTAGAATACTCAAAAGGGGTAGATTAGATCAAAGTGTTTGGTACACACTTTGAGTTGGGTTTTAAGATAGGAGAACTAAGAATCTAGTTGCATCTTAAAACATTGTAAAATCTACATTTGAAGATTTCTAGTGAAGAATCTCTCTTGATTTAAGAGGGGACTGGAGTAGCTTTCAAGTGGGTGAAAGTGAACCAGGATAAATCCTTGTGTCTCTTTTATTTTCATTCCTTGTATTTCATTAATTCATTAACATTTGCATTTTTAGGTTAGAATTGGGGTTTTCTTAATTCTACTCAATTGATCTAAAATTGCATGTTAATATTACTTGAAATTGTTCATATTAATCATTCATAATTTGTTGAATCATCATAGCATTGTTATTCTTGAAGAACTCCATTGAAAACAAAGTTTTAAATTGAATTTTACCCAGTTTACTCGAGTAAAGTTCTTGTCACTCGAGTAATCTGCTTTCAGTTTATAAACATTACTCGAGTAGGTTTTCTGTTACTCGAGTGATTTAAAATTTGCTTTCGTAATACTCGAGTGATTTGCTGAATACTCGAGTGAAATTATTTTTGGTTCGTATTACTCGAGTGAAGGCTTGAGTTACTCGAGTAATCTGAACTGAATTCTTAAGAAAATTTATTTTCATAAAACCATTCTCTTAGGCGGACGAAAAATCTGTAATAAGGCTTCAATATTCTATTCACCCCCCCCTCTAGACTATATTGAGCCGCTTGTTGGTTTCCAACAGATACAGCTTGCATGTAACATATGGAACTTTCTCCAAACTTGTTCGGTGTTCATTATTAGCTTATCAAAAACATACCACATCAAGGACATGTTTTATCACATTTACCAATTCCATTTCTCTTGATATATATAGCCTTATACTCATAATCAATTGTTCATAAACTTGATCATCACATTAGAATTTCAGCATCATAAAAATGAATCCACCAACAGGTTCAATTCCAAATTTAGAAGTCTCAAACCAGTTCAAATCAAACATACATATAACCAAGAACGATTTTAGCTTCAAACCAAAGCAAATCCTTCCTTTTACCTATTATAATTCAGCCAAGCTCATGAGTTTCCTTTACTTAATTTCATCAAATCATTTCAGCCATTAATCATATTATTAATCAAGTGACCAAGTGATTGGTAGGACCTCCAAGTCTAGCAAACATGTCTTGGTCCAATTAAAATTGCATACACAAATCAAATTCACAATCTATAATCCTAGCAATATGAATGACTTCTCCCATACCTTGGACAATAGGATAACACTTAGACAAACTCCAAAACACCCTAGAACAGTAGTAGCCACACAACAGCCACCAAACCAGCACAAACCACTTCAACCACCAAAGAGCAGAACAATGTGAGCAGAGTCCAAAAACCACATTGGTTGAGTGAGTAATCGTGCACAAAAATTGGGGAAAAAGGTTAGAATCTACTCTTTGAAACATGCATGAGAGATTAAAACCAATTTGGAATCAAGAGAGTTCACGAGCTTACCACAATTGAAGATCAAGGTAAGCTCCAAGAACCAGTTGACAGCAAACAAACCCCACTTTCGAGCTTCGATTCTTCTAACACTCAAACTCTCAGCTCACAATTTTGGTGTCTATACAAAGCTCGAGATGCGAGCTTCGTATTGGTGTATGATTTGTGTATCAATTCTCAAGAACAAGAGAGAATCGAACCATAGAACTTAGGAACCCTAACCTCCCGAAATTTCAGAACTTGGCAAAATGGTTTGATTCATCAACACCATGGGTTTATATAGCCAGATTAATCACTCATGCAAGTCGACAAGAGGCCATGGTCGTGTCCCTGAGTTGATTTCGTGTCAACTCGAGAGGTATTCCTAGTGATGACTCACCAAACGCACTAACTCGTGCAACACTGTGCGAAATACTCGAGTCTTTTCAGAAAGACTCGAGTCTTTCAGCTAAAATAATAAAAATAAATATTTTTATTTCGTTTCCTTCCAAAATCTTTCTATTATTATTTTTAAGTCCTAAAATAGGGACTGCTATGCAAAAACATTATTTTCACATATTAAAAACTATCTAATATTTTCATGCATAATAAATCACTTTGTAATCAAGGATATTAATAATAGAAATAATTAATTATAAATAAACTTTAATAATCAATTTTCATTAACCAGGGATTAAAAATTTGGGGTGTTACAAAAATCAAATCAAAAAGATTTAAGAAATAAAATAAAAGATTTGAATCTTAAACTAAAATGGAATTAATTCAAAAAATATTTAAATTTGAATTTTGAAAATAAATCAGAATCAATTATGTAAAAATAAATCTGGAAACATTTAAGATTGATTCTGACACGGATTTCAATAAAACTTAAAGGTAATCGATTACTTTACAGAGGTAATCGATTATCTTCTTCCTGTGAAAAACAGTGAAATTCATTTTTAAGAAAGTAATCGACAATTAAACCAAAGTAATCGATTATAAACTTCCTGTGAGGAAGGTAATCGATTATGAAAACAGGTAATCGATTATTTTCAATTAAAATTCTCAGGTCACAACTCAGGAGCATGGTAATCGATTATCCAAGAGAGGTAATCAATTACTTCTGCTTATTTTCATAAAAATGATTTTTCTAAAGCAAAGTATGTAACCATAGGTTTTCAAAAACATTTTAAACTGAAAATCAAACTTAAAAACATTTTTCACAAAAGTTCTTTTCTTCTCCTTAAAGTGAAAAATAATTTTGGCCTTATGAACTTGGAAAAATAACTTCATTACCTTACAAAGATTCCTATGGGAAAAGCTATACTAATCTATTTGCTTGAGAGCTTGAGCCTTGAGCTTGAATGCACTTTGATGCTTGAATCTTGTTTGTTATCATCAAAACCTTCTAACTTCTAGCAATCATCTAGCATACAACTTTACGTCCTTGGGAAAGCTTGACTTTCAACACTCCCCCTTTTTGATGATGACAAACTCATTTCGACTATCTGCATCACAAGCATTAAGCAAGCAAATATATAGCAATATAATCCAAAACTTATACCCGACTAGGAAAATTTAAAAGAAATAACAGGGAATAAAATCTTCAAATGGTAAACTCCCCCTGCAGAGATGGTTATGATAATAAAATATTCAAAATAGTCTCAAAATCTTTCTCCCCGTCATCTCAGAATCTTCTCCCCCTTTGTCAACATTAAAAATGGAGGGAAGACATAAGCAACATTTGGGATATTATAAATAGCACACTATTCCCCCTGAAACACTGAATGGACACATTAATAATAACAAGGGAATAAATATGCATGTCATGCAATCATTCGATAAGTGATGTGCAAGTTAAGCCAAGTTCTCCACAACATGCATACATGCATACACTAAACATGATATCGTGAACACATGCATACACTAAACATGATATCGTGAACACATGCATACACTAAACATGATATCTGGCCTACTTTCCGTTAAATAACGAAGGGAACCGATCATACCTCTATATTTTGTAAGTTCAACAAGTTTACCTCCTTCATATTTGTCTAGGTAGCATGAAGTGCTCATAGGAGTTGCAACTGCCATGGCCTTATCCATGCCAAATCTTTTCAATAGCTCCTTGCAGTATTTAGTTTGACTAATGAAAAATCCATCTTTTGTTTGTTTGATTTGAAGTCCAAGGAAGAAATTGAGTTCGCCTATCATAGACATCTCGAACTCTTCCTACATTATACTCGAAAATTCCTTGCAAAGGATTTCATTAGTAGCACCGAAAATAATGTCATCAACATAAATTTGAACTAAAAGAATGTCCTTTCCTTTCTTTTTAATAAAAAGCGTGTTGTCAACCTTCCCCCTTTCAAAATCCTTTTCTAATAAAAATTTGCTCAATCGCTCATATCATGCTCTAGGAGCTTGTTTGAGACCATAAAGAGCCTTTTTCAATTTAAAAACATAATCAGGATGTTCAAAATTTTCAAAACCGAGGGGTTGGCTAACATACACTTCTTCGTTTATAAAACCATTCAGAACGACACTCTTTACGTCCATTTGATATAATTTAAAATTTAAAGCGCATGCAAAAGCTAATAGCAACCTAATGGCTTCCAACCTAGCAACAGGGGCAAATGTTTCATCATAATCTATCCCCTCTTGTTGGTTGTAGCCTTGTGCAACCAATCTAGCTTTGTTTCGAACAATTATACCAACCTCATCAAGTTTGTTTTTAAAAATCTATTTAGTTCTAAAAATTTGACGAGAATTAGGCCTAGGAACAAGTTCCCAAACCTGGTTTCTTTCGAACTGGTGTAATTCTTCTTGCATAGCTAGCAGCCGATGTTCATCAATCAAAGCTCAGAAATATTATTAGGATCTACATGAGAAACGAAGGCCATATGATTACACAGGTTACTAAGAGAGTTACGAGTACTTACACCTTTTGAGATATCACATATTACTTGATCGATCGAATGGTGTCATGATGTTTTCCATTCCTTGGGTACGTCCGAATTAAGTTCTATGGAATCTCCTTGAGGTTGTGTTTGTTCCTCATTGTTTTCATTTTTCCTTTCATTGCTTTGGGATTCCTTCTTTTATTCCAAGAATGGTTCATGATCCTCATCAAGATATATATTTCCAAGAATATCTGAAATGTCATTAACAGATACCTTTCCCAGCTTTCTGGGATCGGATTCATCAAATGATACATGAATAGATTCTTCAATTGTATTACGAGATTTATTGTAAATCCTATAAGCTTTGCTCGATGCAGAATAACCAAGAAAAATACCCTCATCAGCTCTAGCATCAAAACTCCCTAGATTGTCTTTACCATTATTATGCACAAAACATTTACATCCAAAGACTTTCAAATGGGATATATTCGGCTTTCTCCCCTTAAACAGCTCATAGGGGGTTTTCTTTAAAATGGGCCATATCAAAACACGGTTCATAACATAACAAGCATAATTCACAGCATCAGCCCAAAAATATGCCGGTAAATCCATCTCATTAAGCATGGTTCGAAAAAAGCTCTTTTAAAGATCTATTTTTCCTCTCCACAACCCCATTCTGATTTGGAGTTCTTGGAGCTGAAAAATAATGCTTAATGCCATGTTTTTCCCAAAACTTTTCGAAAAATCGATTTTCAAATTCACCGCCATGTTCAGTCTTAATGGATGCAATGCTCAAATGCATTTGGTTTTGAACAACCTTTTCTAGCTTTTTAAATTCATTGAATGCATCATTTTTTTGAGAAATAAATAATGTCCATGTATACCTAGAATAGTCATCCACAATTACCAAACAATAATAGTTGCCTCCAAAACTTTTTGTTTGACACGGTCCAAAAAGATCCATATGTAAAAGTTCCAAGGGTCTTTGAGTTGAAACAAGATTTTTAGGTAGAAAAGGTACCCTTGTGAGTGTTGATTTTGAACAAGGATCACATTTTTCAGAAAGAGAAAATTTTTGCTTTGGCAAACCAACTACTAAGTTTTTAGAAGATAATTTATTTAAATGGTTCATGTGGATGTGACCTATTCTACGATGCCATAGCCAAGATTCATTCTCTTTACTTAATAAACATTTAGCATCATTTGAGGGAATTGAATTAAGATCAATTAAATAAATGTTGTTTACCCTGCTAGCAACAAGCTTAATAAAGTTATCAACTTTTCGCTCAACAATACAATTTTCAGAATCAAATATAACTCTATTGCCCTTATCATATAACTGACTGATACTCATCAAGTTATGCTTTAGGCCTTCAACATGTAATATATTTTCAATGCAAGGGTTAGGGGGTGTACCTACTTTACCAATGCCAAGTATCATTCCTTTGTTGTTGTCACTGAAGGTCACATGTCCTTGGTCCTTGGGAGTGAGATATGAAAACTTGGATTTATCTCCAGTCATGTGTTTAGAGCATCCACTGTCCAAGTACAACCAAGACTTCCTATCCTTCGGAGTGACCTTTTTTCCATGTGCCATGAGACATAGATTGGCTGTTTCGTTTTGCTCGTCTGAATCTTCATCCGAGCTCTCCTCATTGTCCAGCCATGCAATGTAAGCTTGCCTCCCTTTCCTTGAGCTTGATGCATTTCTTTCGGAATTCTCCTTCTTTTTTCAGATATTGAATGCAATCCGCTATGATGTGACAGGCCTTGACACATTCATGACATATGATGGAAGAACCTCCACTTTTGTTTGCATCTTTTCTCATTGGAGTTGTGAAGTTTCTCTTCTTCTTCAAAAATCTCCCAACCGTTTTCACCAATAGCCCGATGTGCTCATCACTGATGGATTCCTTATCAGAGTCTCCTTCAGATGTTGGTGCTTCAACTTTGAGCGCAAGACCTTTCACCTTTTTGTTCTCCTCTTTGTGTTGTGATAAACTTTTAAGTTCCCTTTCATGCTCCTGAAGCTTTCCGAAGAGAGTGTCAAGTGTCATTATTGAAAGGTTCCTTAACTCCATAATGGTCGTCACCTTGGGTTGCCATTCTCTTCCTAAGCACCTCAGCATTTTGTTGATCAGCTCCTCATTAGTGAATTTCTTCCCCAATGTCACAAGTTGATTAACGATCATTATGAACCTCTTTTGAATTTCTTGCACTGATTCTCCTTCCTTCATTCTGAACAATTCGTACTCTCCAGTCAAGGTGTTGATTCTCGACCTCTTGACTTCATTCGCACCTTCATGTGTAACTTCCAATGTGTCCCACATTTCCTGTGCTGTCTCACATATAGATATCCTGAAAAACTAATCATAACTCAAAGCAAATGTTATTATGTTTTTCGCTTTCAAGTCGTATTGGAATTTTCGTTCCTCCTCTTCTGTCCACTCACCAATAGGTTTGTTGACAGTGATTCCATTTACCACATAGGTAGGAACGTAAGGTCCATTAATGACAGCATCCCAAACCTTTAATCCTACTCCTTGAATAAAAATTTTCATTCTAGCTTTCCAATAAGCGTACCCCACACCATCAAACATGGGGGCCTATTAATAGAACTCCTGTTGGAAATCAAGCTTGCCCTAAAGGACGTAAAGAGTCAATGCTAGAAGATTTCTAGAAGAAGATAGAGTTTTGATGATAACAAACAAGTTTCAAGTTTCAAGCATCAAGTTGCATCAAGTTCAAGCATCAAGTCTCAAGCAGTTCAAGGCTCAAGCTTCAAGCATCATGTTTTGTATAAGCCTTGCCCATATTTGTAAGGTAATGAAGTTTTATTACAAGTGTGTATTGGCCAAATGAGTTTTTCAAATAAAGGAGAAGAAAAAGAGTTTTAGTGAAAATCAGTTTTTTAATTATAGTTTCTGTGGAAGTGCATGATGAAACAACTCTGGATGATTTTACCTAAGTCATGAAAATCTATTTTTACAAGTTCAAGAGAGGATAATCGATTACCTTCTCAAAGTAATCGATTACTTTTGTTGCATCATAGAAAATCTAGAGTGTGTGTAATCGATTATGTGAACTTGACTAATCCATTACTTTTTGAATGAGAGTAATCGATTACCTAGATCAAGTAATCGATTATCATTGTTGCATCATACATTTTCCAGAAGCAAAGTAATCAATTATTGTCTTGAGTAATCGATTACATGATGTTGAATTTCACAAATTTTAGAGACTCGGTAATCGATTATTAGATTAGTGGTAATCGATTATATGAGTTGCATCATATATCAAACAGGAGTGAAGTAATTGATTACTTGGTATGATGTAATTGATTATTGGTTTTTCAAAAGAATTTCAAAGTTTCCATTTTAAAAGGGATAATCGATTACCTTCCTTGAAGTAATCGATTACCTTAAGTTTTATTGAAAAACGTGTCAGAATCATTTTGATTTATTTCCAGATTTGTTTTTACTTGATTGATTCTGATTTATTTTCAAAATTCAAAATTGATTTTATTTTTGAAAATATTCCTTTTTGATTTAAGATTCAAATCTTCTATTTTATTTCTTAAATCAATTTGATTTGTTTTTTATTTTAAAAATATTTTGTTGCTTCTTATTTTGAAAATCTGATTTTACTTTTTAATAAGAAGAATACACTCCTACATTTGCTTCTGAACTGATCACACGCATATTCTCTTATTCTTCATCTTCTTCAAGCTTTTCAACGTTTATTCTATTTGAGAATAAAACCTTGTTTTTGGCCTGCACTCTTGTGATTTAATTTCATTATCATAGAACCTAAATTGTTGTATCTGTGTTGTTGAGAACACACTATACTATTGTAATCACTCACATCATCTTGTACTCAAACCATAGTGTTTAGGGAGTGAATCTCTTAATTGAATGTGTGGTACGTTCTTAGGGTGAGGAACCCTGGTGTGATATTGAGGCCCCTAGCGAACGGAGGTTCCTAGTAGTGTGCGGGGTGCTCTGGTTGTAATTGGGTGCAGCTCAATTCAAGTTTATATAAGGCTAAAGTGGGTCGCTTGGGGACTGGACGTAGGTCTCTCGCTGGATTGACAGAACCAGTATAAAAGTGGTTCGCGTGTTCTTCTTCCTTATCTCTTTTAATTTCCGCAATTTCAATTATTTACGTTTCCGCGCTGCTCTTATTTTTGTTATCTAACGCCATTGCTCTCCATCTCAACTCTTAGTCTCTCCAACACGAAAATAAGTTTTTAAATTATGTGCTTTCTCAATAAATTTCGAGATTTTGAGGCCCGATCCTAACAACGGAGAGTTTGAAGCCATTCACTCTTGAGACGGTTAAGTCCTTTAACACAAGAGACTAGCTCTGATGTCAATTGGTAGGATCGGCCTCAAACCTCGAGAGGGGGGGTGAATCCAGTTTTATTAAATTTATTGAAAATTACTCGAATGTTACAAAAATCGTTTTTGTGGATAGATTAAATATTTGAGGGAAGGCGAAGCAATATTTATTAAATGAAATAGAGTAGCGCGGAAACGAAATAAATGAAAATAATGCGGAAAAATAAAGAGATAAGGGAAGAGGAACATGCAAACCAATTTTTATACTGGTTTAGTCTTTCCAGCGAAAGACCTACGTTCAGTTCCCAAGCGATCCGCTTGAGCTTTTATAATCGTGAAATTGAGCAGCACCCAATTACAACCAAGAGCGTCTCACACACTACTAGGAACCTCCGTTCGCTAGGGACCTCAAAAATTCATACAAGGGTTCCTCACCCTAAGAACGTGCCACACGTTCCACTAAGGGATCCACTCCCTACAACTATGGTTTGAATATGATGAATATGAGAGTGATACAATTTGTTCTGATCTAAATAACACGAATACAACAAGTAAGCACTATAGCAATGAAGTTTAATTCACAAGTGTCAAGGCCAAAAAGGTTTTCTCTTCAATAAATAATATGAACGATGAAGAATGTGTTCAAGGAGAAGAGAAGAAGAGAAGAATGTGAATGAATGATCAGGAAAGAAAAAAATAGGAGTCTTGAATTGATTTTGAAAAACAAATAAATAAAGTTAATTTAGAAATCAAAATCAAATCAAAAAGATTTAAGAAATAAAATAAAAGATTTGAATCTTAAACCGAAAAGGAATTAATTCAAAAATATATTTAAATTCGAATTTTGAAAATAAATTAGAATCAATTATGTAAAAACAAATCTGGAAACATTTAAGATTGATTCTGACACGGATTTCAATAAAACTTAAAGGTAATCGATTACTTTACAGAGGTAATCGATTATCTTCTTCCTGTGAATAACAGTGAAATTCATTTTTAAGAAAGTAATCGATTATTAAACCAAAGTAATCGATTATAAACTTCCTGTGAGGAAGGTAATCGATTATGAAAACAGGTAATCGATTATTTTCAATTAAAATTCCCAGGTCACAACTCAGGAGCATGATAATCGATTATCCAGGAGAGGTAATCGATTACTTCTGCTTATTTTCATAAAAATGATTTTTCTAAAGCAGAGTGCAACCATAGGTTTTCAAAAACATTTTAAACTGAAAATCAAACTTAAAAACATTTTTCACAAAAGTTATTTTCTTCTTCTTAAAGTGAAAAATAATTTTGGCGTTATGAACTTGGAAAAATAACTTCATTACCTTACAAAGATTCCTATGGGCAAAGCTATACTAATCTATTTGCTTGAGAGCTTGAGCCTTGAGCTTGAATGCACTTTGATGCTTGAATCTTGTTTGTTATCATCAAAACCTTCTAACTTCTAGCAACCATCTAGTATACAACTTTACGTCCTTGGGAAAGCTTGACTTCCAACATACAACACACCAAACTAGGTTCTTACTCATTGACGCCCCTTTGTCTTATAATGTGATTATAGGTAGACCCACTTTGAAAGCCTTTAAAGTGGTGGTCTCCAATCCGCACCTTGCCATGAAATTACCATCAAATGGACACATCATAACCGTGAAGGAAAATAAAAAATTGGCAAGAGAAGTCTATTATCAAAGCTTTCATATTCATAAAGGCAAACAAGTGAATGAGGTCATAAACTCGGGATAAAGTCAAATAAACTAAAATAAAAAATCTCTTAATTCCCCCTTTGACTTGTTTGCTCCGTTTGAATAAGTCAAAACTTGGACATAGCTGATTTCATTCGTTGATGGGGTACTCACTCCCTTTGTAAGACCCGGGCTGATGAGGGCGGGGAGTGATCGCCGGTGCAAGAGGCACGGACAAGGAGCGGCTCCTGGCAGACTTCTAAGGGAGGGGTACATGAATGAACCGACACATCGGAATGAGAGGGTAATCCTGAGACTGTGCAGGTATGGGACTACATAGTACAAGAAGGTTTAAATGAATTGATTGGTACTACCCATATCAACAAGATGCATCTTCTTTTCGGTAGCCCATCACTTAAGAACTCCATAGTTAAGCGTGCTTGACTTAGAATAATTCTGGGATGGGTGACCTCTTGGGAAGTTTTCCCGGGAAGTGCGCGAGTGAGGACAAAGCACGCTGAAAAGACCCGTGTTGGTACATGAGGACAATTGCAATCCATTTGCCTGCCAGGGACGTTACAAATGGTATTAGAGCGGATCCTCTCCCAGTATGGTGTGGTTTGTGGACGAACCAGGCGGAAGTTGGTGGGCATGTAAGACCCGGGCTGATGAGAGCGGGGAGTGATCGCCGGTGCAAGAGGCACGGACAAGGAGCGGCTCCTGGCAGGCTTCTAAAGGAGGGGTACATGAATGAATCGACACATCGGAATGAGAGGGTGATCCTGAGACTGTGTAGGTATGGGACTACATAGTACAGGAAGGTTTAAATGAATTGATTGGTACTACCCATATCAATAAGATGCATCTTTTTTTCGGTAGCCCATCACTTAAGAACTCCATAGTTAAGCGTGCTTGACTTAGAGTAATTCTGGGATGGGTGACCTCCTGGGAAGTTTTCCCGAGAAGTGTGCAAGTGAGGACAAAACACATTGGGACTGTCGCAATCCATTTGCCTGCCAGGGACATTACACCCTTTGTTAGGAATCATTTTCTTTGCCATTAATAAACATGTTCCTTTTGACTAATTAATGAAATTATTTTAGCTCAAATTCATTTAAATCCCAACTGGCAACTTGACAAACAGTACTGTGTAAAACACTAAATGGACTCTCGACTTGCCAACGGGATCCAGGGAGAGAAGGGTATGGGAATGCCCCCTAGCTTCCCAACTAAGGAGTTAGGCCAGCAGTACCGTCTTAACCTGTGTACAACGAAAGTAGTTGATCTACTGATGAAAGACAATGTGTTATTTGGAAACATCCACCCAAGGTTAAGGGCACGCATAAACGGCTTGTAACCAATGCTAGGCAGTAAAGGATTCGAAAGAACAGATAAATGAAAGTAGCAATATAACTGGATATTTTCATTACATTGATAACTTCTTAAATAGGAAGTTCGAAAGTTGCTCTTAAGAACTATTACATTAATAACTCCTAAACAGGATGTTCGAAAGTTGATGTTAAGCACTATTACGTTGATAACTCCTTAAACAGGATGTTCGAAAATCGGTCTTATGTGCTTTTAGATTGAAAAATTCCTATTTGGAAATACAAAAGGCCTTTTATGAAGTACATATAACAAAAGAAAAGGAGAATTACATTAAAATCCTGAACTTCTAAAAAAAGGAGAAAGAAAGAGAAAAAGGAAAAAGCCCTTGATATAGCTGAAGTACATACTCAGTGACGAATCTACCCTGGATGACAAGAAAACAACCAAATAAAGCACAAGCCAAGGCGGACCAAAGATCACCAATCGTTACCTCAACTTCTTCGAAGATTCAAGGGCTAAAAGTAAAGAGATCTTCATAATACGCCACTGCAATCCCATCTCCAACACTATTGATGGAATTTCCCCCCATGAGCTACAATAACAGGAGCCTCCTACTCCTCCTCCTCGACATCACGAACTGGAGAGCTCACAAGATAAGCAAAGGCGTTGTTGTCAAAATTCAACTCAGCAAGTTCTCCAGTAATGGCAGAAGAACGATAGATCCTGCCTCCCACCACATGGAACTCAGGGTGAATCCCCTTGGTGCAGATTTGGAGGTCATGATTGGCAAGCCTCACTATCCTGAGACAAGCTTGGAAGTTGTCTACCCTTGATGTGGAGAGATCCAGCGACGCGAACTCGGAGGTCTTTGTTTGTCTTCTCAAGGATGACCTTTTTCCCTTGAGTCAAGGTCAGCCTAGCCTTTAATGATATCATACATGTCAACTTTTTATCTAAAGTCAACCATGTACTACTCAAGACCTACATATTTAGATTCAAGGAAGGAATAGGCAATCCTCGATTGGGCCAACGCCTATTTGACAACTCTCTATCGAGCCCTAGCAGACATCACCTCGATTCTCAAAGCTAAAATATCGGGCACTAAAGAGAGACTCTCTTTCATTGAAAGAAGGAGGTCATTAACCCTGAACAAGACTCCAGAAGCCTCAACCAAAGTTTGCTGATGGGCATCGAAAGTAGATTCGGATTGTAACGACGGTGAAAATTGAGAAAGTGGACTGGCCACCCTTGGAATATTTAACGACTCCCCCCACAACATCCCGCAGGGAGTCCGATAAGGTAGTGGTTGGACTGAGTCAAGAAGGAGTTGCAACAAACACTGCACCCTCAGGAAAATTGATGGCAAAGGCAGCACCGGTGTTGAGCTTCTTCATCATAGCTTCTGCAGTTCCCCTCCTTAGTTTGGGGCTCCTTCACCACAGCTTGTGCAGTAGTTGATGCAAGGATGTTTTCATAAGGGCCTCCACCCGAGGAAAGAACTGTTGAAGGAGCCTTCAGAGTTGACAAAGATAGTGAAGAGCTTGAAGGATCGGCTTTGTTCTTGGCAGGAGAGGGTCATTGTCTCTTCGGAGAGTTAGTCCGATCATCAGACCGAGCTCAATTATCATATTGGCGAGTTTCCGACATACTCTCGCTAGCTCCTCTTGAGTCAGAAAAAGAATGAGTGTTCCTCCTCATTTAAGCTTGAGTGCGTTCAAGGGCGACATACATCTCACTTAAAAAAGGAACACAAAGATTGAAATATCGGAACTAGGAATCATGGGAAAAGTAGGATCTGAACATTTATCTACCCAACTGAAGAATGAAAGGGTAACCTCGCTAAAAGACTTCTGGGTCAAAACCTTGAGGAGTTCATGTTTAAAGCCCCTATCAAAATCCTCAAGCCAGAGAAGGGGCAGTTCACTAGACGGATGAAAGATCGTCCACCTAGTTTTCATTCGAAAATCCTTTTGAGTACAGTGGAAGGCCTCGAAGATATGCAGAAACAGATAAGAGGAAAGAGACTTTGCAATAGAAGGAGGCTTGCGACCGAGGAAACAAGCCTCCCAAAATTTCCGAAAATCCACTAACAGTTCCAAAGAATTAGGATGAAGTAAGTTAGGAGATATCCAAAGCCTGTTCAAGACATTTATGTAGAAAGGATCTAATGGAAAGGAGACTACAAGGTACGAAAACACAAATTTATACATCATCATGAATGGGGCCTCAAGAGACTCAGAATCACGTGTAGATCAAATTCGTGCATGAGGAGAGGGAAGAGAAACACGAAATTGCCTCAAAATCAAAGAATCTTGGTAGACAAGCAAATCATGCAAATTAGAAAAAAAATGGAATACCGATTAGGCATACAAAGAACTCCTTCATACCCAGTCTTTAGGCTTTTTTGAAAAATCACGGTTTAACCTAATTTTCCTATGACTTGGCACAAAGTGTGGGTAGGTTCTAGAACACCTACGCCCGAAAGAACATCCATGGCAAGATTGTTTTTGACTTCGCTAAGACCCCTAATAGTCAAAATTTGGGGTTGGAAGAGTTGCATTCAACTAGTTCAACTTTGGAAAGACCGGGCTCATTATGAACAGAGTCAGAAGAATCGCTATCAATGGAAATGTAAAAACCAAACTCATAGTTAAACATTATGAACGAGAAGGTAAGGACGTACCTCAAAGAGAAACTGAAGGGGTTACAAAGAAAATATGTTGGTAAGAAAATATTGCTAAAGAAACCTTGAAGGACTTTGCAAAACCTTTGAAGAATATGGAAGTGGAAACGAAAAATTTCCTGAAATTGAATGAAGCAGTATTTAAAGTCCGGGGAAATAGACAAAAAATATAGATGTCACAATCCTATTCATCCTGGAAAACACCATGATTAAGAGAAATTAATGCACGCGACTTCCCCAAACAGAGTAAGCCGCCACAACCAAAGAGTCATAGCTTTATGACTAGACGGCATGCGAACATCGATGACGAAAGCAGGAACTAGCTCGGTACTTGATTTAGGGGCTGGGTAAACTACAGATTAACTCGCAGCTCGAAGTTCCCTTAAGAGCAACGAACTAGGGGCTTATGTTTCGGACCTATCACTACCTAAGGACGCTTACCCTATGAAAAGATCCTAGCAGACCTTTTAAGTCCTTGAAAAGGGCCTTGACGAGATGGCTCAATCTCAAATTATCTCTAATTGAAGACCTCAAGCTCGGAAGATATTTGAAGAGCTCAGATGAAGTCCTGACGACGAATAAGGTCACGAGACTTATTCGCAGAATTCAATCTCCAGAAAGATTAGATCACTTTATAAGGGATTGATAGCTTATTATCCCCATATTATCCAGAATTATAGAAGATCATCGTTTATCTCCGTAAAGATAAGATCATGAGAAGATCCCTCACTAATATAAAAGGATTCACTAAGAGAATACATTAGACGAGGAAACCTCCGTGGTCCTATAAATACCAGTCCCATGCAAGGGGCTTAAAACACAATACAACCAACTCTGGCATCAAGAACAAAAAATACCTAAATATCCCCTCAATACACAGAGAGATACTATACACACAATGCAAATGCTCTACCTTATACATGCCATTTAGGGACAGAGAGATTACGTTCCGCCCTTGATAGAGAACGTCTCATCACACTTCCTGAGAACAATTCTAGACGCAATAAGACTCTTCTCTTGTTGCCTAGATAGAAGGTGGCAGTTGCATCCAACTCCACCCGTAGGCTCATCAACCCTTGAAACTTGTTGCCCTTCGTAGTAGGCTTAACACATGAAGGAAAGCTTTGACCACACAGACCTCCCCTATAGTAACAGACATAACTAGCAATTACTCCTAAGGGCAGCCTTTATCATTCTCGCTCTCCCCCTTGATGCACTACTCACACGTCCTTGACAGAACTATGCAGTCTTGATCCCTAGAACCATAGTTCAAATGGGTACACAGGACCAAGAGCCCATTCTTGTCAGACTAAACATCATTCACAAAGGACTTTTGTCTTAGATAAAGGATCATTTCCCTATCTAGGGGACCTTTGTCCGATTTGGGGAGAACAGCTACAATCCGAGCTTGGGTAAAATCAAAGTCAAGGAAAGCACCAAGAAGATGGAAAAGCTAAACCTCAGAAAAGGAAACGTCTTACTCCTCAACCTTGATGTTAAAGGGGAATCATAAGAGTCCAGACCCAAACCTGAGGGGGAATGGGAGTACATTCCGTTGGGAGACGATCCTCTTCATAGAACCAAGGTCAGAACATGCCTCCTAAATCTTGTCAAGTTCGATCTGATAAAACGCCTACAAGCCAACCACAGTCTTTTTGCTTGGACATCGGTCGACATGTCGTGTATCGATCCAAATTTCATCTATCATAAACTAAGTGTTTTTCTTGAAGCAAAATCGGTAGCTCAAAGGAGAAGAAGGATCGGTGTAGAAAACACGGTTGCAATCGAAGAAAAGGTGGCATACTCGGTATCAGAGTAAGAAAAAAGAAAAGTTTAAAGTTCTACCAACATCCTTAAACCCCTTGCCGAGTGGGGGACGCCTCAGTTGGTAATCCTTAGTGGATGCCCTCCCCTTTTCAATCGACTCATCGATTCGGTAAGTAAGTTTCCCCTATCTTCACTCATCATAATTTTGTGGTATATGGACGGCTAGTGGCTTCTCTACAAGAACCTCTTCGTATCGAGGCTCGTGACGAGTACGATTGTGAAATGGGGTAGGGGGACTCGACAAAACCTCGATCTAACTACGACTATGGTTCACCGAATCGTCACTCCCTCCTAAGGACACAAAAACCTAAACCTAGAAGCAGAGAACAAAAAATGAGATAAACAAATCAAGACACAGGAAAACACAAAGAAAAACAAAGGGATAACAGAAAATCCAAGTAAGAAGAAGAGCCACCCAATCACACAACCCAAAAAGTTCAGAAAAATGAAACCCACAAGAGTCATAAAGAACACAATTCAACCCAAAAAGCGGAAATAAGCAAAATTTAAAGAGGAAGAAACGGAGTTAATACATGTAGAGTGAAACTCGAAGAAGACTAGACAGAGCTGCAAGATAACAGGTGCAGACCAATGTTCGTAGGGAAACAAGGATTCTGGAAGCTTGAAGGATGGAAAAACGTGAAAAAGAAGCCAAAGGGGGTGAGAGAAGTTTAAATAGGTTCAGACTTTTTCGTTTTCCCCTGTTTAATGGGGCCTAACAACCCATTACTTAAACCCAATTCAAAAAATTCCAAACTGCAAGGGTATATTTGTATATCGCACTAGAACCGAAATGATGTGGGAGACGTGATAGTCTTAGCGGATTTTTTTAATTTAAAATTGACGGCAAAACTATTTTTTCACACTAGTACAGATCGGTCATTTCAGACCGGTTCCACACCCCATTTCAGACCGGTTCCAAACCAGTCTTAAAAGTGGCGGTCTTATTGCTATGCCTTTAAATGAGACTGGTTCTGAACCGGTCTCATTCTCGACTAAAGAGACTGGTTCCGAACCAGTCTGAAAATCAAAAAATAACCAGTCTCTATTAAAAGATGAACCAGTCTCATTGAGTATTTTGAACCAGTCTCATTTAAACTAAGAACCAGTTTGATTGAGTGATTTGAACCCGTCTGAAAACAAAAAAATAACCAGTCTCATTGAGTATTTTGAACCGGTCTCATTGAGTTTTTTTTTTTTTGCTTTTTGAACCGGTCTCATTGAGCGTTTTGAACCGGTGTCATTAAAATCTGAATCAGGTCTCAATTAAATTTTTAACCAGTCTCGTTTGATGTTTTGAACCGGTCTCAATTAAAAAACACATAAATATATAATAAATAATAATTATCTAGACATAACTAGATTCTAAAATTATATTATTAAAACCACGTCATATGCATATCTAGTACAAGTTTGATCAACACAAGTATATAACACTATGCCTAGTGAAACTAACATAAACAACACAAAAGTCTTATATCTAGAGCGATAAGCTGCAAACTATCCATTCCTAAATCAAAAATGCATCCTTCTATCTTCTCCAGCCATCACATCCCGTCTTCCCCGATCCAACAATCTATCAAGATAGAATATAAAAACAAATCTGCAAGTGAAATATATAGCTTTCCATGGTAAGAAGAAACATAAAATTTCTAAATATAGATCCAAAGTATGTAAAGAATAAAGAATTGAGAAGAATTGAGAAGAAAGTAATTATCATTAGTGAACAACATTAATTTTTTTTATGACAGTAGCTTTCTTAAAAAATTCTTTTAAACATAAAGATACTTGATTTATCATATGCAACTCCAAACAAATATCTATCAGACTGTAATAGGCAAAATAAAAGGTTAAGTTATGTCACATGCAATGAAGCCATCAGATCTTGTCCTATCCAGCCATCATCTTGCCCTTCTTATTCATGTTTTGTGAAAATAAATAAGAGTAGCAAATCAGCTGCTATTTTCACATCCAATAACAATTCGCTCATTAGAACACTCTATTAAGGAAATACAATAACAATATCTAACATTAATCACATGGGAAAAAAAGATGTTCCATACCTCGATTTCATGATATCAAGGACTCCATGGCTTTTTAACAGGCAAAGCAAGAGTACTTAAAATGTACCTTGTAGATAACAGTGGTACTCTACCATCCTTTAGCTACACATAAGTATATTATGTCAAAATATAGATTGAGAAAGTCAAATAGTTGCTTATCAAATTAGATTGACTGTAACAAAATATGCTTATCGAATAGTTGTGAGAGAAAAAGTGGTTTAATAAATCAGGTTCTTAACAATGTAGTTTAACAAATCATTAGTTTAACAACCGAACCTTCTTTATCCTTACTCATCTAGGAATACAACACAAACACTTAGCAGACCTCCATTTGCAAATTGCATATCACCTCTGCAACCTGCACAAAAGAGTAATCAAGGGTGATAGAGAAATGCAGAAAAAAGCTATTGGCTCATTGTTTATAGAATGCCTAATTAGAAAACTACTTAATGTCATAACAAAATCTATCATGTTAGGATAATTATTACAAAGATGTGGGGGCATAATTTTGGGCAAGCACTCTTCTCCAAAAGATTAAGGACAGGTATATACCTCATGGAAAGTGAATAGCAATTTAGTTCATATAAGCAACATTATCCTTATCTCGGTTTCTGAATTCAAGTTAGTTTCAATAAGAAAGATGTCCGTGTGTAAGGTAACTTGTGATTCATATATACAATACATTAGTTAAAGACTACATAACATGCATGTAATTTGGCAACAATAATCATAAGCGCACTTGGTACTATATGCATGAGACTGCCTAAAGCCTGAGCATTGAGCCGCAATTGATGAGAAGATTAACAGTTAAGAGGTACCTTTATTTGAAGCTGCAAATATTTGACATAGTCAATGATGTCATCCAGCACTTAGGCTTGACTACCCTGCAAAAAATAAAAGTAAGAAGCCTCACTAGGCAAATTTCATAGCTTAACAACAATAACAATAAGAAGCCTCAATGAAAAAAATTTAAACAAATAAGGATTTACATTAATACATTTATCAAAATCATTTATGAGATTTTTCCCAAGAATGATTCCACATCATTGATTTCGGTCTGAAGAGATATTCATTTTAAAACAGTTTAGAAGAAGTGTGATACCAAGTATTCTGCCTTGTCTTGTTTACACCTATTGATTTAGTAAGAGCATGTTTGAAAAAGTGTGCCGTAGTAATAATAAAACAGCCAGTTTTCAGAAACACGTGCAATGGACTTTACATAGCTAGCAATAAGATAAACTATGAAATAACTCCAAAATATTAGCAAGGTCTCACTCGTTCCACTTTCCACTAGCACCAGAAGAATATCCTAGTATGTTTCCAACAGCCATCCAAGAGCAAAATACAGCATTTGCTACATTGCGTTGATCAAGACCTAAGTATAAGCAACATTATTATTACATCATACTGTTTGCGCATAAAATGGAAGTATTTAATATAGGCTTAAAATCAACAATCCCCATTGTGGTTGTTGAGAACAGAACCTGAACAAGCTCTACCTGAGAGATCATCCAAAAGTGCCCGAGCTGGCCCCTACAAATGAAAATTGAAGAAATCAAGGTAAAGTTAGCTTACTGGTGTTTACTTTAAGCACATAATATGACAGAAGCAGAAATAGATAACTTTACAAACCACACCTGCACTATGTTGTTGGCAAGGTCCAGCATCCAGAACCCAAGAATAAATACAAGCGCGGCCTTCATTCAGGTCCCTTTGAATGTTCTAAAATTTTAGAGAGTTGGATTTCATTAAAACCTAGTTTTATTTGAAAAGTAGCTAGAAGAAATAAAAAGAGTAAGAAAAGATGGGAAGTGAAACCTGCAATGTTCATTTGTGTCACCTAACACATATCCAATGTCTGCAGAAAAAGCGATTAATGTGACCTAAATAACCATTTGGATTCTTATGTGTGATGCTTTTTCTCTAATTGACTCATCTAAGGAGTTAGGTTTTAGTTAGAGATTAAAGGCTTGATCAACTATGGAATAGGGAACTGAGTATTTGTAAGTGAAATTTTGTTCGCAAAATACAATCTAAGGCCTGTATTGATCCCAGTTTACATTCTGGAGGTTGAAATCAAATGAAACTAACCCTAACTCAAATAGTTTTCATCCTTTTAGCATTTTAGTAGTTGATACTAGTAACCCAAAAATATTTTCTTATTATCTTTAAGTAAATTCTTCAACAATAATTGAGCTCCCTTCTATTCAAATCATTGTTATAACAGTAGTTCAATTTGCTAAGGGATATTCCATTTCAACACTGTTAATGAACCTCCATTTACTGTCCCTTTCATTATAATAAGGGTATGTTTGGGAGTTTTGGATGAGATGGAATGGAAAGGGAATGATTTCCTTTCCTTTCCTTTCCATTGGTTCCCTCCCAATTTGGGAGGTAAAGATTTTAAGTGTTTTAAGCCATAAATTTCCATTCCATTCCATTACTTTGCAACTCTCAAACAATGTGAATCTCATTTTAACCAATTCCATTCCATTCCATTCCTCTCATTACCTTCAATCCAAACAAAGCCTAAACAACCCTTATACTTGCTGATTAGTGCCAAACACAGAGGAACGAAATTAAACTAAAACCCAAGGGACTGTTAGACACGAGAAATACGTTTTACATTTTCCTTTATTTAATTAGTAAAACTATGTCACCTACTTTTCATTCTATTTCCCATTTCGAAAATTTGAAAGGAAACAGCGAAAACCAATATTGCCGAAAACAGAATTTTTTATTAAACCAAACAAATCCAAAATAATTCTTACATCTCATAAGTGTTTGGTATCTCACCCTTACAAGCCTGAATCGCGTATGACAACAACTGAAGCGGGTGCACCGCCTTTCAACAGATTGACAACCACCATCGCCCCTCAAAGTCTTTTGCAAACGCCATTGGTTGATTTGTGCTCCAAATATCGAATCTGAGATGAAAGCCCCAATTTGGAAGGCAAAACCCTAAACGTTGGATTGCAGGAATGAGTTGATGGCATGGCTAGGGTTGGCGATAATGGAGTAGTAACAAGATTGAGTGGAAGGAGACTGGGGTGAAGGTGGCTTCGGCACCATCGCTGGAAGAGGAAGAGGAAGATGGTGATGTGATGGAGATCGATAGGAAAGCTGTGGTGGTGAGAGAAAGAGGAAGAGGGAAGCTGCGAGAGAGAAAGAGATAGAGCAGAGAGAGCTAGGGAAAAAGAGGGATGAGAGAGAGAGAGCTGCGAGGGAAAGAAGAAGAAGAAACGCGAAGAAGAAGAAGACCAGGTGAGGGGAAGAGATTGCGTCGTTTTGTTGTTTTCTTTTTTTTTTAATTCCTTAAACCAGACCGGTTCAGCACGGAACCGGTCTTCATGAAGCGGTCTGGTTCCGTAGTGTATGAGACTGGTTCCGCACAGAACCAGACTGATTTGAACAAAAGACCAAAAAAGAGACTGGTTCCGTGTGGAACCAGTCTTATTTAATATATTTTCAGACTGGTTATACAAAGTAACCAGTCTAGTTTTAACAAATGTCCATTAAGAGACTGGTTCCGCACGGAACCGGCTTTAATCAACTAGTCTAAAATGTATTTTTTGTACTAGTGTCACTGCGATAAAAATTATTACTGTACTACTTCCAAGGCGTAGGTGGGACACGTGTTCACCTTGAGAACTACAGACGTCACCTCAAACAGCTGAAAAGATAGCTTGAGCTGACCTACAAACCTCAGAACCCTACCAGCTGGATACCATCAGTCATATAAAACAACAAAACAGTCAGCCAAAAACTATCACCCACACCAGAACACTTATAACTCGGCACGGGCCCTTCATGCCTTCTCGAGTTGGGGGCTTGTGTGAAGGACTCAACCTAGAGACCAATCATCCCCAACCGCAAGCCAAACCGAGTGTTGGCCAACGGAGGCCATGGCTCACATAGTCCCTAAAATCCGACTAATCATAACTCGGTTTCCATAGCTGAGCTCCAAACACTTGTACGTTATCGCGACATATCGCAGAATGCTAGACCTATCTTCGAAACACCGAACAACCGAGGGATCCAACAACATTAAAGTGCCTCTGCGATTCTCTCCAACGATCACGCCCACCTAATACGCAGGGGCTGAGAACAGGCTGATTTGCTCATAATTGTAAATATTCCCCCTTATTCCGCTCATCACTCATTAACGCCCTAGGCCCACCATTCAGGCCCAACTCGAACGTTGAAGTCCCCCATATAAATAGCACACTAGACAGGGAGCTCAGGTACGTTCTCTAATCCCTAAGTTGACACATTGCACATACCGTTGATTAGGGAGATCCAAGATACTCCAACTGGATATTCTGAAACCTAAGGGTCCTATATCAAGGACACAACAATATTAATGTAATTATAATTCAAAGTAATATTTTTTACAGCCATAAACTTTTATTGAAATCTTTAGATTATACGTAGAGCATTGTACCTTTTGCTGTCATAAGCTACTTACCGACCACACAACAATTATTCTAATTTGGAACTTACACGGATAATAGAATTTGAGTTGTTTGTCTATTTTTTATAGTACATCATATTCATCAATATCTCAATAAAACATCAACATTTTACAACTTCCTTATCTCTCTTATATATTTTTTAAAAACAGAAGTTGTATGATGCTAATATAGGATTGAGATATTTATATTAAATATAATATTGCTCGTCTCAAATTCAAATTTGATGCATCAATGTAAGTAGTTTTATGTATTATTCATTATTTTTCATTTTAAGGATTTTTTAATTTCAACCTTAATATCATCTTTGTAGTGGAAAATTAAAGATTTAAGATGTTGAAAAGTAGTGATTTATCTGCTCAATACCATTTAGCTTTTTTTTTTTTTTTTTTTTTTTTATGGTTGAGGTTAAGAGAAATTTATTTTTAATCAAATATGACATTTCTACTTAGGAAGTTCTTTATCCTGCAGGGCTATGGAGTTATACTTCCCTGTTAAATGTGTTACAGGCTTCAGTTGTTCTGATTTTGTTTTACAATTTCTAGTTTGCTACAGTAGTAGGAACCGCATTTCATTCAGATCCAGTGTATAATATTTGCACCCTATGAACATGAGTTAGTACATAACACTGTTCAATTGATTTCTTTAGTTACATAAAATGCACTACAAAGTTTATCATTTTGCAAAAGATGCTCATGAAAGAAAAGCTTGAGCAGCATGTTTGTCATAGTGTATTTTATATCCTGTAAATGTATGTTGGAATAAATTATAAGTTATACTAGGAGCAAGATTATTTTGTATGCTTTCATGTATGACTTCTCTTTTAATTTTTGGTTGATACCAGCACGTTTGAAGTTCAACTTGTGACTTACATAATTAAATGATCATGTCATGCATTAGCCACATATTTTAGAATAAAGGGGAGAACTGACAGATTATTACTGCCAATGTTGTCAAGTTCCAACTTATGCTATTATACAAAGTCAGCAGATACTTATGGGAAAAAAACAAAAATATACAATTAAAATATAGCAGACATAGAACATGGCCATCACAACTAATATTTTGATGGACATGCTAGCATGCTATACATTCTGTACACTCCATAGTCCATATACCTCATCTTTATAAGTAATCATCTACCTTTTGGCATTCCACAAGTCCTATATGAGTTTTTGATACAGATATTTATCCTTATTAAGAAAAAAACAGGCCTTCAATGAAAGATTTGAACCAAACCAACAAAGAAGGTGATTTCTCTGAGAAGATGTTGAGTGGAGCCAGAATTTCAATCACTGAGAGCTTGCAAAAAGAAAAGCAAATTGTGGTTGATCCAGTGTCATTAAAAGAATCTTTTACTAATAAACAAGGGTTGTTTCACACTGCAAAGCTTCCTACTATTATCACAACTTCTGCGGCCACCGATTTGCACCCTCCAACATTGCAACCTCCAAAGCACAAATTCTTAACCTTAAGTCTCCCAAATTCATTCAACTTGTCGCCTAGGCTCAGTAATTCAAATCTTTCCAAGAAGAAACAAGAAGGTGAGAGCCTTGAATCACAATGCCAAGGTAGTAACTTGACCCTCAAGGATCAGCATCTGCTTCAAGATGTAGTCAACTTAAGAAAGAGCAAGTCATGTGGTGAAAGAAGATCATGTGCACCCTCAAATGATTTTGATCACTGGTTGACTATGCTGAATGAATTAGTGGAGCATGATAACAAGTATCCTCATGTTAGCATCTCAAAAACAGAAGGTGTGAAAGAAAGTCCCAAGAGTGTGAAGCACAAGAGAGCAACAACACCAGATGATTTATTTAGATGCAGTGCTCTTTGCTTGTATCTACCAGGCTTTGGTAATAAGATAAAGCCATATAAAGCAAGAAAGGAAGAATCAGTGGAAGCTGTGATGTCTAGAACAGTTTCCTTGGAGAATTTTGAATGTGGTTCTTGGGCTTCTGCAGCTCTGCACTATGAGAGTGAAGGAGAGTCCACTAATTCATACTTTGATCTGCCATTGGAATTGATGAAATGTAATAGTATGAATGAAGTATATTCTCCCCGTACCGCGAATTTTGCTTCTGAAAAAGACCTTAAAGGGATTCTGAAGAGTGGTTCTTCAAAAGCCAACAATGCTAGAAAATCAGAATCATCACCTCGCCATGTTCGGTTTTCTCCATCATCATCATCTTCTTCTCCTTCAACCCCTTCTTCTCCCGCTTTCTGCATCAGTCCACGCTTGAGAAAAGCCAGAGAAGATTTTAATGCCTTCTTAGCAGCAGCACAAAGTGCATGACTTGAGTAAAAATTTTATATTAGTACTCATAAAACTTCATCTATAGCTGGTTCTGTTTCTCCCTATACGGCCATTCTAATGTTTGCATAATTGTCTTGCAATAACGACATGTTTATTAATTAGTTTTCAAGGGAAAATGGAGGGTGTTTTTTTGCTTGTGGTACAAATTAGGCTAAAATACTTATTTGCTCCCATTTTGTTATCAAATTCGTCTTTCACTTTTTTTTTACTCACTCCGTCCATAAGATGGTTAAAAATGACTAATTTTTTATCAGACGAAGGGAGTATCATATTAGTCTTTTACTCGTTTTATATAGTTTGCACCATTTATCCCAGAAACATTGTTCACCTTAGAGAGAGAAATCACATATGTGCTAATCACATTGGTCCAAACCGGATGAATAGTAATGTTAGAAGGAACTATTCAAAGGAAAATAAATGTGAAGAAGTAATGTGATATAAAGAAGTAAGAGGTAAATTTTATAATGAAAAAAAAAAAAAAACAGGTAAGTAATCGAATGGACAGTTTAGTGTAAAATTATTGCCCCAAGCATACTCACCATGCTTAAACTGGGTTAAAGTTTGTAATCTCAAACGGTGTTTTAAATTGCGGTCGTGTTTCGGTTACTAATTACCACTATCATTGCATTGCTATCGCATTATATTGTGGTTTTTAGTTACTACGATCATTGTGGCCGTTGCGAGGCAGAGTGTTGTTGCTGTGACTTGAACTTATTTGGCTTATTTAATATTTTAGTCTATGAACTTAGGTGTTTTTTTTCGAATAGGTCCTTAAATATTTTTTTTCGATGTTTTAGGTCCTTAAACTTTGTTTAATTTTTGGAAATGGTCCTTTCGTCGCTTAAGTAGTGATATGATTGATAATATGTCACGTCACCTTTGGCAAATCGATAGGTAACGTCCTATATGATGATACATGAATCTTTTAAATTAAAAAAATTCAAATTTAATAAAAATAATTAAAATTTAATTTTTTTTAAAGAAAATCGAATCTTTTAATAAATTTTAAAATAAATTATTTTTTCAATAAAAAAATAATGATGTGTCTCGTGACTCTACATAACACGTCACTCGTCGATACTTTGAGAGTCAAGTGGCATATCATCGGCTATATCATCACTTAAGTAACGAAAAGACCATTTCCAAAAATTAAACAAAATTCAGAGACCTAAAACAATGAAAAAAAGTTTAAGGACCAATTTCAAAAGAGCACCTAAGTTCAGGAACTAAAATGTTAAATAAGCCAAATTATTTTATATTAGTTTTGAGCCCGCGCAATGAGCGGATTGTTAATAACTACTTTTTCAATATTTCCTTTTTCATATAAAACCGTTGCAATATTGATAGTCCATATAGCAAAAGGAAGAAAATAGTGCTGTCAAAGTGGGTCGGGCCAGCCGGGCTGGGCCAAAAAGCCCGAAAAATCATAGGGCTCGGGCTTCTTAAAATATGCTATTTATTCAACCCGGGCTATTTAGCCCGGCCCGTTTGGGTTCGGGTTCGGGCCGGGCCGGAGGCCCGAAAAAAAAAAGAAAAAATTCACATTTTTTTAAACTTTACATGTTGTCTAAGAAATGAAAATACCCATTAATAGGAGCTTCCAAATACAACATTGGTGCATGCAAGACAACGTGTATGTACCGTCCTAGCTCTGCGATCAACTTCACAGGTTACTACGGCCTTGTAGATGTTTCCTATCTCATTAAGTCTGTGCACATTATGTAAAAGGTAGTATTACAAAACCGTTTGCTAGATATTTGGGGTTGACTAGATGAAAAAAACACTTCTTATTTGTTAAAAAAATATGTGTAAAAAATAAAGGAAGTTTATTTATTAATTTTTTTAAAATATATATACATATATATATATATATATAAATTTTTTTAAAGTGGTTGAATTGTAAAAAAAAAATTGATGATGCGGGCCGGCCCGCACCCGGCCCGAAGCCCGCTTAGGGCGGATTTGGGTTTCATAATAGGATACTCAAATTACAGCCGAACTTTTTGACCCGAGCCCGATTTGGCCCGAACCCGGTCCGCAGGCCCGTTTTGACAGCACTAGAAGAAAACAATAAGCATCATTGTTATGAGCCATATAAGAATTTTTTTTTCGAAATTTAATCCACGTAAGAATTAGTATAACATAAATTAGGATAACTTTCTTTTATCATTTTAGAAATAACATATATGAAGACAATAATAACGAAGTTTAAAAATTCAAATAATGAACTCTTCCAACTCATAGTCAATATCTCACGTTAGGATAAGGTTTAAATACCAAAATGATCCTTAAAAAGGTTGATCTTTTTAAAATTAGTCTCTACAAATTTTTATTTTATTTTATTTTTTTTACGTTCTGATTTGGTTTTAATCCTTATTTAAACCTTTTATGTTAGGCCATATCAATATTTTCCAATTAAAAAAAAATCAACATTTTTAATAATCATTTTGTTATTTAAACCTTAAGATAATATGATAGTGGTTAGTTGGGTTAAAAGCAGGAAATACTATGGTTTGCTACTTACACATTAAGGAACAATCCAACATCACTTAGACATTTCTCATTCATAATCCTTGACAATTATCTGAATGAGTCTTCCCATAAAAGAAAAAAAAAATATATTTCCTAAGAATTACGTAATGCTCATACAAAAAAGGGGATTTGCCTAAGACATATAAGTTTCCTATTAGTATCTTGGTAGCTTCAGTAAAGTTTAGAGCCATACAAAATCACTCCCGGGAATAGCCTCATAGGCTCCATTTTCCTACAACCATTTACAATAAGTTATTTATAACTCTTTTGCAGACAATTAAAGGGAAAGAATATGTTTCAATATAGGTAGAGGAAGCAAAGTGGTCAAGCTTCAAAGGGTAATTCAGTGATTGAAATTAACCTGTTAGAGCTCTTGTATGCAGCGAAAATTTGGCTTCTATTAATTTGTATGAACCAATATCTCACAAATGATAAGACACTATATATTGGATTAAAAAGAAATAACCACTTTGAAGGAAATGATAACACGTTAACGAATAACTTTCTGATGTGAAAATTGAATATTTTACAACATGGAGTTGCTACATATTTATAGTTTCTTACAAGCTAATAAAACAATGGTAATCCTTGTTTTCCTAACAACCAGGAACTAATACAAGGTTTGGTTTTCTATAATTAATATTAACCAACAGCAATGATAGGAAATCCATGTCATTCTCTCCTTGGACTTCTCTTCTCCGTCCACTTCTCTCACAATTCTCCACCTCGTTCAAAATTTGAGAAGAAAAAAAAATTTCTCAAATTTTGGACGAACAAATTGCGTAATTGATATCCGGTTGCGTCATTTTTTATTTTTTATTTTTTTAAAAATGACTGCCTACATACCCTTTGACTGGGATCAAACCAATCGTAGTTCCATTTATTTTTCCATGTAATGTAAGTATGGGACAATGTTTAACAATTTCAAGCAATGTTTGAACTTGATTCCTGACACAACTTTAGTCAACATGTCTGCGGGGTTTTCATTTGTGTGCACCTTTTACAAAGAAACATTACCTTCCTCAATAATATCACGCACAAAATGATATCTCACATCTATATGCTTGATACGAGCATGATGAACCTGATTCTTAGCCAAATCAATCGCACTTTGACTATCACAACTTATATCCACAATATCTTGCTTCAACCCCAAGTCATGTAAAAGACCCTGCAACCACAGTGCTTCCTTTACACCTTCAGCTACAGCCATGTACTCGGCCTCTGTAGTAGATAGTGCCACTGTAGTTTGTAACATTGATGGCCAACTGATTGGAGCACCATGTATCTTAAACACATAACCAGTAGTAGATCGTCGTTTATCTAGATCACCAGCATAATCTGAATCAACGAAACTGCTAACATGACATGATTCTCCACCAAAGCATAAACCTGTGTTTATGGTGCCTTTCAAGTACCTTAGAATCCATTTCACTGCTTCCCAATGTGTCTTACCTGGGTTCGCCATGAACCTACTGACAACACTAATCGCTTGTGAAATATCTGGACGTGTACACACCATGGCGTATATTAAACTTCCAATGGCACTAGCATAAGGTACATTATCCATGTATGCCTTATCTTCTGCTATAGTGGGAGATTGTTTACCAGAAAGTCTAAAATGCGGAGCCAATGTAGTCACTACTGACTTAGCACCTTTCATCCCGAACCTTTCAATAACCCGCTCGATGTAGCCTTTCTGGCTCAAGAACAATTTTCGGTTTGATCTCTCTCTTCTAATCTCCATACCCAGTATTTTCTTTGCAGTGCCCAAATCTTTTGTCTCAAACTCTTCCCTTAGTCGAGTTTTTAACCTATTTATCTCCACCTTGCTCCTAGAAGCAATGAGCATGTTGTCCACATACAACAGAAGATAAATATAATCTCCTCCTCGAAGTTTACAAATGTATACACAACAATCATAATTACTTCTGGAAAAACCTTTATTTAACATAAAGGAGTCAAATCGCTTGTATCACTGTCGAGGAGATTGCTTCAATCCATAAAGTGATTTCCTCAAGCGACACACCTGACTCTCTTTACCCTCAACCTTGAATCCCTCAGGTTGATTCATATAGATTTCCTCGTCCAATTCACCATGTAAGAAGGTTGTCTTTACATTGAGTTGTTCCAGCTCAAGGTCTCCATGAGCAACAAGACTCAATAGCACTCGTATAGAAGTATGTTTTACCACCAGAGAAAGAAATCTCATTGTAATCAACGCCTTCTTTCTGTGCAAAACCCTTGGCCACTAGCCTAGCTTTATATCTTATTTTATCAGAATTGGTAGGATCTTTTTTTCTTTTATACACCCACTTACAACCAATAGCAGTCTTTCCGATGGGTAATGGGACTACCTCCCATGTCTTGTTCTTATGGAGAGATTGCATCTCTTCCTTCATAGCAACCAACTAATTTTCTTTATTCTTGTCTTTGATAGCTTGTTTAAAGGTAACTGGCTCATCATCCTCCACCCTTAGTGCATATTCAACCAAGTTTACATGCCCGTAATGCCTCAGAGGTTTGTCTGATCCAAACTTCTGAACTGGTTTATAACTCCTCTTTGGCCTAGTGGTTGCCAAAGATTCTTGCTGTTGTTGTTGTAATACATGTGAATTTTCCTGCTGAACCTCCTCATGCTCAAGCTCATCATCCTCTTCATAATGGGTGACGGTTGGATGCTCCACTTGAACATGACTAGAATCTGGTTGGTCTCTAGATTCTATCTCCACTACTTGAGTATTTGAAATCGTCCCAACATCACCACCATTTTACACCATAGCTTTAGACAAAGCAGCCATGGATCTTTCATCAGAAGTCACATCCCGACTAATTACAAATTTAGAATCTTCTATAATCCAAAGACGATATCCATTAACACCTTTTGGGTACCCCAAGAATATTGCTTTCTTGGCTCTTTCATCAAGCTTGTTATTCTTGACATGATAATAAGCTATGCACCCGAAGACTCTAAGTCTCTTGTAATCTTCATGTTCCCCTGACCACACCCTATATGGTGTGTCACCATCTAAATACGAATGTGGGGATCAATTCACTATATAACAAGTTGTAGCAACCGATTCTACCCACCATTCCTTGCCTAACCCAGAATTAGAGCGCATACACCTTGCTTTTTCAAGTAGTGTACGGTTCAGTCTTTCCGCGACTCCATTCTGTTGTGGTGTGTCTTTGACGGTCCAGTGTTGTACAATGCCTTCCTGATCACGAAACTCCTTGAAAGCTCCTTCTGTCTACTCTGTACCATTATCGGACCGCACAGTTTTCAACTTTCTACCTATTATGTTCTCAACCATTGCTCTCCACCACTTGAATATGTCGAATACCTCATTCTTGTTCTTGTGGAAATAAATCCAAGCATATCTAGAATAATCATCGACAAATGTAACAAAGTATCTAGAACCACTCTTGGAAGAAACTTTAGCTGGACCCCAAACATCAGTATGCACATAGTCTAACAATCCTCTGCTTTTGTGCTTGCTTGTAGAGAACTTCACCCTGTGTGCTTTTCCGTACACATAATGCTCACAAAACTCCATTTGTGGCTTCTTCATGTTCTTTAACAAACTTTGTCCACTAAGCAATGATAGGCCTTTCTCCGACATATGCCCAAGGCGCATATGCCATATTCTCGTACATTCTGTTTGGTATTTACTTTCACCGATTCCAACTGCTAAATCACCTGTAACAGTTATCCCCAGAAGAGGATAAAGATTACCGTGACGAATCCCCTTTCATCACTACTAAGGAACCACAAAAAACTTTTAATACTCCATTCTCTATGACTATTTTGCAACCATTTTTCTCTAATAATCCAAGAGAAATAAGGTTTTTTCGTAAATCTGGTATATGTCTCACGTCCTTCAAGGTTATTATTGTTCCATCATGCATCTTGATTCAGATAGTCCCTAACCCAATAGTCTTGCAGGCATGATCATTTTCCATCAAAACTGTGCCATCATCCAAACTTTGATAAGTTTTAAACCACTTTCTGTTTGGACACATATGGTGTGATGCTCCCGAATCAAGCATCCATTTAGCATTAATCTCATTGCATTGTTCTGGTACTGAGTAAAAATAATCATCCTCATCATTTGAGACATAACTCACCTCTTGTTTTTCTTGTTGTTTTCCTTTAGAGTTGTCGTTGTTGTTCTTCTTGAATTACCCTCTTATTTGGGCAATAAGCCTTAAAATGTCCATGCTCGCCACATTTAAAACATAGTCTTTCGGTAAGAGGTCTAGATTTTGATCTAGACTTTCCTTTCTTGCCTCTTCCTCTTTCATTGGTCATTCATCTGTTTGCAAATAATCCTTGAGCTTGTTCATTATATTCTCATCCATTGATAGACAACATCCCACTTGTAGCAACCTTTCGAAGGTCATCCTCTAAAAGTGACGTTCTAGTCTCATCCATGGTTAGAGTATCACCCACAAGCGTCAATGTTTGAACCAGATTTTCATAGGACTTCAGTAATGAAAGTAATAACATGAGTGCTTGGTCTTCCTCATCTATTTTCACATCGATATCCTTCAAGTCTGATATTATCCTATCAAACTTATTGATATACTCTCGGATTGAGGTGCCTTCTTCCATCTTGCATGTATACAATTTGGATTTTAGATAGATCCTGTTTGTTAGAGTTTTCGTCATGAAGTTTGTCTCTAACTTTGACCACACACCAGCAGTCGTTGCTTCGTCATTGACCAAGAATGCAACATCCCTCTCAAGGCACAAGATTATGGCTGCTCGTGCTTCAAGATCTAACTCTTCCCAATCGCCGTCCTTCATATCTACAGGTTTTTGTTCTTTTCCTGCTAGAGCTTTGTGCAACTTTTGGGAAATTAGCAAATTTTTCATTTGCATCCTCCAATAGAAAAAAATCATTTTTTCCATTGAACTTTTCAATTTCATATTTCCCAAGTTTCACCGTTCCACTTGTAGAAGCCATTATAAATATTTTTCAAAATAACAAATTTAACACTTGATATTTTGACGTTGAATTTTGATACCAATTGTTAGAGCTCTTGCATGCAGCGAAAATTTGGCTTCTATTAGTTTGTATGAACCAATATCTCACAAATGATAAGACACTATATATTGGATTAAAAAGAAATAACCACTTTGTGTTGGAAGTCAAGCTTTCCCAAGGACTTCAAGTGCAATCATTATATGGTTTTGATGATAACAAACTCAAGATTATCAAGTTCATATCAAGTGCAATCACGAGATCTTCATCCTTCAAGTCCAAGCTTCAAGTTGAAGAATCAAGCAAATGAAGGTGAAGGCTCAAGCAAATAGAAGACCTTTTAGCCCTTTTCCCTTAGGACATCATATGTAAGGTAATGAAGTCAAGGTTTATATTATGTTAAAAGGCCAATATAGGTTTTTCTAAACATATTTTTCAATTATTAAAAAAAAGGAGAAGAAAAAGAAGTTTTGTGAAAATCGGTTTTTCTATCTTCGTTTCTGTGAAAATACTTGATGATACAAAACTCTGAATATTTTTATGTATGCAAGAAGGAGTAATCGATTACTTGCTTGAGTTAATCGATTAACTTTGTTGCATCATAGAAAAATCAGAGAGCTTGTAATCGATTAAGTGAACTTTGTTAATCCATTACTTTCTTATGAGAGTAATTGATTACCTGGCTCAAGTAATCGATTAAAATTGTTGCATCATATATTTTCCTGAGACAAAGTAATCAATTACATGCTTTGTAGTAATCGATTACATGATGTTGCATCATATGCAAACCAGAGGCTCAGTAATCGATTATTAGATAAGTGGTAATCGATTATATGAGTTGCATCATACATTAAACAGAAGTGAAGTAATCGATTACATGCATGTGATAATCGATTACTGGTTTTTAAAATGAATTTCAAAGTTTATATTTTTTAAGGGATAATCGATTACCTCCCTCAAGTAATCGATTACCTCAAGTTTTATTGAAAAACGTGTCAGAATCATTTTGATTTATTTCCTGATTTGTTTTTACTTAATTGATTCTGATTTATTTTCAAAATTCGAATTTGATTTTGTTTTTGAAAACATTCCTTATTTGTTTTAAGAATCAAATCTTTGTTTTATTTCTTAAATCTTTTTGATTTAGTTTTGATTTTAAAACTTATTTCAAAAACTTATTTTATTTTATTTTGATTTTAAATTGATTTTGATTTGTTGTTTTAAATCCTTTTAATTGATTTTGTTTTTAAAATCTTATCTTTTTCAAGATCATTTTTTCCTTTTAAATAAAGAAGTAATCACTCCTACAAAAAGCTAGAAAATCTGATTCACGTTGCTTCTTCTTCTTCTCTATTCTTCTCTGGTTTTCACGTTCATACTTTTTTTTGAAGAAAATCATAAACCTTGTATTGGCCTGATAACACTTTCTTTTGACTTCATTGCCATAGAGCTTTATTGTTGTATCTGTGTTGCTTAGAACACACCTTTGTTAGAGTGGCCTTTACATTGTTGTATCCGCACTATCAAGAGTGCATCATAGTGGTTGTACCCTTTCAATCATACCTTAACCAGTGTTGTAAGGGGTGTGTAACCCTTAGTACTAGGGAGTGAATCTCCTAGTGCGGACGTGCTACGTTCGTGGTTGTAGGGTGAGGAACCCTGTTGTGTTGGGTAGTGCTAGACGAACGGTGGGTCACCTAGTAGTTAGGCTATCTGAAAATCTAGGAAAGGTTTTCCTAGTTGTGTATCGAGGTCCCTAGCGAAAGGAGGTTCCTAGTAGCTTGCGGGGCGCTCTGGTTGTACTTGGGGACGCGAGGCGTCTTTGGTTTAGTGAAAAGCTCAAGCGGGTCGCCGAACCAGGATAAAATCTTCGGTGCAATCTCTTCTATCCCCATCTCTTTATTTTCCGCTGTTATATTTATTTGTTGCCCATCATAACATCTATTTTCATAATAATCTATTTTAAGAGAATTTAAAGTAATAAGCGCGGTAACGGTTTTCATTGTTCTTATTTTATGTGTATCCGCGCATATTAGTTTTTCTATTATTATTAATATTATTCGCTTCTGCGCAATCGTTTTCATCGTTATAATTGTTTTCCGCTGCAAATCTCTTTAAATTTGTTGAAAACGTTTTAAAGCGAATATTTTCCAATGTTTTCATAAACACCCAATTCACCCCCCTCTTAGGTGACGGCTGCCAATCCTATCAATAATTCTAACACTTTTAAGGAAATGATAACACGTTAAAGAATAACTTTCTGATGTGAAAATTGAATATTTTACAACATGGAGTTGCTACATATTTATAGTTTCTTACAAGCTAATAAAACAATGGTAATCCTTGTTTTCCTAACAACCAGGAACTAATACAAGGTTTGGTTTTCTATAATTAATATTAACCAACAGCAATGATAGAAAATCCATGTCATTCTCTCCTTGAACTTCTCTTCTCCATTCACTTTTCTCACACAACCTTTACCTATGTAAAAGCAAAAAAAAAAAAAAATGCTCAAAATAAAATAAATCTATAAAAAAAAGGGTTGACACACATAATTACATCAATTTCTTGCTCTTTGTGACTTAGTGTTCAACATACAATTATTGGATCTTTCCATATTGATTTCTTGTTGGAAAGCTTATGTTTTATGTCATCTTGTTCTTTTATGTGACTATCAACAATTTGAAGTTAAATTGAATCAGTTATTACTAATAACTTAGATTTTTCAGTAATGTAATTCAGTATGTTTAAACAAAGCTTGGTTCATAGAAAATAAGGATGGATCAAAAAATGACAATTGCATGGTAGATTACTAACAAAAATAATACTCTGATGAGAATGCAGCACATCGGATAAAGGATAGGCTATGTTTTATGCTATGATGATTATTATTATCTTTATACCTCATGGGTGTAGTTCATAATTGGAACAGTAAAAGCTCGAGCGAGTCCAAAATCAGCAATTTTGAGCATCATTGTTGTTTGGTCCATCAACAGATTGTGTGGCTTTAAAAGTCGCTACAGAAACAAAGAAACAATTCAACAATCTTCACTATGAGTCATAGAGGAATCTCAAATTAGGAATGTCAAATTAAGTTTGCCTGAGCAAGATTCCACATCCATGACAGAAGGCAACACCCTTGCAAAGCTGGTACGTCATGCTCTATAGCAAACCAATTCCAAATTCCAAAATTAATCAAATAAAAAACCACATCACAATCCAAAACATATTAAATTAAATCAACCGAATAATTAATTAAAGAATGAAGACCCACTTTAGTCCCTCATGTTTTTCGCGTGGGACAGTTTAGTCCCTCAAAAAGTGGAAAAACATTTTAAGTCCCAGAAGATGTTGAAAAGGGGACACTTTGACGAAAGGACCAAAATGTCCCATTTTCAACATCTTCAAGGACTTAAAATGTTTTTCCACTTTTTGAGGGACTAAACTGTCCCACGCGAAAAACATGAGGGACTAAAGTGGGTCTCCACTCTTAATTAAATGGAAAAAAAACCAATTTTATTACTTTGACAGTTGCAGGCAGAATGTTCTGTCTAGTAGATCGGAAACTCGGAATGAATTTCTTGAGATTAATATTCATGTACTCTAAAACCAAGTACAGAACCGTCTAGGTGTCTTCCCTTCCTTATTCTGACCTTGTTTCACATCCATCAACCTTTAAAAATAACATTAAAAAAACAAAAAGACAGACACAAGATTATTATTATGAACACTCTCAAATATCAAACTTATCAGTACTCTCGATTGCGAATTGCGGAACATTAGGCAGTAAAAAGTTGAAACCCTAAATCACTTTGTTTTATTTTTTTAATGATTTAATAAAATTAATAAACCCAAAAATAAAAAGGAAGAAGTAGAGTAGTACTTGACGACATGGGATAGCGAGAGAGCATGCGAGGATGATGACCTCGCGGAGGGTGGTGGGAGGGACGCCATTGTCATCCATGTTAATAAAGAAATAAAAAAATTTACATTTGAATAATTCGTATTTCAATGGTCAGAGTATACCAAACAGAAGGATTTCTTCATCCCTTACGGTTACAAAGTGTAACTTGCATAACATGTGGCACCATAGAATTTCGTTTCCTAACTTTTAATGTGGAGACTCCATTTTGAAATGAAAGATTCTGGAGTCTATATTGGGACAGATTTTTATACTAAAAAGAAAGATTCTCACAAAATGAGGAATAAATATATAATAATCAGATAAGTATTACAATTATTTTTTGTCTATAATTAGGTATAATTTTGTATTCATGTTAAGACTTTTTTTAAAGTATTAATTTTTAAAGGTTTGTATCAAATCAACTAACATTTGAATTTAAGATTGTTGATACCCAAAAATTGGTGACCCATTAGCAAGGCCCAATTTCATGACAAGGCCCAAATTTACCAAACAAGTAAAATTTTGGACAAGGCATGTGTCAGACACCCCCTGTACGCTCTCCCAGCAAGAAGAAGAGACGCCCTGGTAATGTGACCAGAAAGAACGTGTTGTCAAAAGCGCCTCTGTAGCCATGGAACTCAAGGAAACAACGACGATGATGGGAGACGCGCCCAGAGCATTAAGCCGCAAGCAGAGCGCACCAACCCCTAGTACCAAAGCGCCACCTCTAGGCACTCACCTATCAAGAAGAGGGGACGCTAAGGTAACATGCCCAAAAGGACATGACCTCAAATGCACTACTGTAGCCACGAGATGTCAGAAAAATAGCAGCAGTAAAGGAAGGCGCGCTCGGGGCATAAAGCCATATGCAGAGCGCACCCACCCCAGAGCTCACACGAATAAACAAAGGCAGTCCAGCTTCCTAAGACTTCAACGGCTTCTGCAGGAAGCCAAGAGGGAATCTTTGCTTACCTCATTGGTCCTTCCCAAGTAAGAGACAAGAATGGCATGCCTTGCACACCCTCCTTCTTCAACCATTAATGCCAAAGCCAAGAATGGTAAAGAAGACAAAGCTACTCTTGATAAAGAGAAGATACCCTAAGCACATGATGCAAAGTGTTATTACCCAGCGGAAAAAAGGCGAGCAACAAATGACCACTGGTCCAAAGCACCATTATAAATAGGAGGTACTTCTCCTTCAAGTCAATCATCTAAACAGCAGTACACACCATACACAAAATACAAGTTCTTCCCTCTGCAACTTGGAGGAAGAACACGAGTGAAAGAGAAGAGTATTTAAGGAGAAGGAGGCCCCCAAGGCGAGCAGCAGAGCGCACGCCTCCTACTCCCTTCAAACTCATCAGAACCAACTCAATGAAGAGCTCCAACAACAAAAACACATTACACACTGGTTCTCTTCTCTAAGTCTCAGAGAAAGAACATTGAAGAGAAGTAATAGTGAGAAACGGGAGAAAGTAAGAGGTGAGCTGCAGAGCGCACGCCTCAGCAACCATACAACAACTGTTTCATCACTATAGTCACTGCACCAACGTGGCAGCTTTCATCACCATGGGCAATGCTTCACAAGCTGTGACTCCAACCTCTCGTGTAAAGGGCGCCCTCACAAAGCTGGACTATCAAAGGCGCACCTCAGCACAGTAGAAGTAGTACTAACATACCCATTTACTTGTATCATCTGTAGTATTTGTACACCTTAAAGGGCGCCCTCACAAAGTTGGACTGTTAAAGGCGCACCCCCTTGTCTGTAGAAATAGTACCAATATTTCCATGTACTTCACTGAAGCCAAACTTCATTAAGTTTATGAACCCCCATTAATCTCTGTATAATTATCATCCTTTGCAATAAAAAGGATCCGAAACAATTTGACGACTCCACTGGGGAAGTTATGGCTCCAAACGGTGAAGGAAATGCTCCTAGAAGCACTGCTCAAAAGATAGCTCCTGAAGGCGCTCCACTAATATCAATAGTCTCCAACTGAAGAAGCATTGCAGCAAGGAGGTTGTCTTTCAGCCCAAAAGTGACCTTCTCGAAAGGCGAGCTCCCTAGAAGGCACTCCCCAAAGAGCGATCTCCCCAGAAGGCGATCAGGTTCGCTCTGATACAAACTTTCCAGAGAGCGACGAGACTCGCCTAGGAGGCGACCTAGTTTATTGTGAGCCCAACTGTCTAGAAAGGCGACGTTTCAAAAGGCGACCACGTTCGCTCTACCTAACTTTTCAGAAGGCGGTCACGCAACCGAAGGGGCGAAAGTACGCTCTTACTGAAGAAGGCGCCACATTACAGAAAGTAGAAACTCAGGAGAAAAGGCGCAACCAGAGAGTTTACATGGAAAAATGCTTCATGTCATCTGCACTATAAGCTAAGTACACACAATCCTTAACTCAGTCTAATTTATCATTCGTATGCTACTAAGTCTTTCCATGAATTTGATTACAATAAATATGAATCGTGATAAAATGAAAAATGTAATTTGTCCTATCACATATCAATTATTATATGTGAAACTGAAGGAAATAGTCATAATATGTGTATACTTATTATCTTGCTAGCTTTTGAATGCATCTATGACAACCTTGTATGATCGCTTTCATATGATAACATGGTTTCATTTACAACATTATGCTGATAACATCATTATGGTGATGACAATAATTTATTTTTACTTTGTCTAGAATAGCACTGTCGTAACATGATATGATATGAAGATTGTTTGATTTTTAGACTCTGTGTTTGTCATGGCCGAGAATTGCATATGTATGTTCATATTCATGAATGGTGTCGCTCTGATATGTGTGAAATACTTGACCACAAAAGCAATAATTAGATAAGTCTGTATAAATGAATGTTTGCTAAAACTAATACATCATGTTGTCATAATCTTATTAAATTTTCTTAGCTCAACCATGGCATGATGTGAAGAAACTGTTTTTCATAATTCAATCTTGCAAACACAGTGTTTCCTGTTATGAGTTGCATGATTTAGATGCTTAGAAGGCGTGCTTTAGAAAAGCGTTACATGAAAACGTAATCTTGGTAATGTTACATAATGATGCATGATTTATTTTGTACATAATACTAGAAATAACCAACAAAACGGATATGGGTAGCATGAAAATATCCTAAAAAAGAAATTTGTTTCAGTAGGAACAAGAAGTGACCTCTTTCTAATATTTGAGAAGTCCTAAGTACGCTCTCAAGTCATGATTTGTCAAGTTTTGTGAAGATGCTCAATGCCATGGGAGGATCGCTTCCTCCAGCTTGGGCAATAAGCACCAGATTTGTCTAAAGTAGAAAAGCGCTCCGCGTCTCACCTAGTAAAAAGAAGGCGATCAAAAAGTGAAGTACCAAAAGGCGAGTGAGGAGATAAGAGCAAAGTATTAAGAAAGAGCAGCACAACGCAAATAAAAAGATCAGTGAAAATCAAGCAAAGGAAACAGAATTCATAAAAGAAGGCGAACCCTGAAGAAGACAGTAAGACGCATGAAATTAAGAACCAGAAGGCGAACACAAAGTCATGGTGGCAGGGCGCATGTCCGCCTTGTGAGCAGAATTAATCATGCCTTGATTTTGAACATGTTCCACGGGCGGAGAACAGAAAAGCAGACGCCCTTGCCAAACTGGGAAACAAGGCGAGCATGACAGAAGGCGAGCACTTGGCGCTCTTCAGAAAGGCGTACCAGTCCAAAGTTCAAAGCGGTATATTGGAAAGGCAAGCAAAAGAAGATTGGATAACTCCAATCATGAAGGAACTTTAAAGCGAGACATTGAAAAAGGCGCCAAGGAAAGAGCACATGAAAAGTTGCTCAAACACCAAAGGCGAGTCATACGAGAAGATTGTGAGGCCAAGAATATTCGCTGAAGGCGAGTTGGTCCTAAAGGCGACTGATGTGGTCACGCAAAACCTGCACACCAGTAAGTAGACACAAAATTTGGGAAGGGCCATATATATTACAAGAAGCGCATCCTAATGATTATTGTTTTTTGCTTGACCAAAAAACTGAAAAGACCCAAATACTGGAAGAGGATAGGGCCTTTAACTTTAAATGTGTCAAAAATTATTATGCCTAGACTACTATCTTAGGGAAGGGAAACACGATACTAGCCATTTGTTTTGAAGTCCCTTTCTTTTGATGACCCAAGAAGAAATGTGGGTAGAAAGCCTTAATTTGTAGGCACTCTTTGATTAATGAAAGCGCTTAAGGTCTCTGCTATTTTCTTTGAAAAAAAAATCTCTTTACTGAAATGTTTGAAAAAAAAGAAAATAATGAAAAAGCCTGCAACAGGAGCCTAAGTGGTGCTAATGACATGAGGCGCCCCCTGAAAAGGCCTAAATGAAATGCTGGTAACATGTCACTGAAGGAAAGCGCTCTGAAATGAAAGAGCCAATATGCCAATCGCGAGATCTAACACCCAAGAAATTTTGAAAAAAAAGAAAATATGTGTACAGAATAATAACAATGGTGTTGGATCGTACCGCGAGCACAACATGCCTTATCGCGGCACCCGGATAGACCTCTCTGAAAACAAATTTCCGGGATCAGACGCGGGCGAAGTACGCCATATCGCGAAACTAGAAAAGATCCCTGGAAACAAGGGCGCTAGTCACTGAACGCGGGCGGAAAAATCTGTAGAAAAAGAGGTTGACTAACAAGGGGCGCCCTTTGTTAGTTATATGCCCAAATGGCACCATGGAATCTGTAATGTGCTCAAACAACACTCTGTGAATCTTATTGACACCGTTGACATGAGGAGCCATTATCTGCAAGAAAAGTAAAATTTGTATATGCAAAAGAAAAGAAAGCCAATATTTGAAGAAATCATTCGCACAATGAAAGTGCAAAATAAAGCTATGCGGAGTTAAAGACAAGCATGAAAGATAAAGCAGTATGCAGCATGACATGACAAAATACAATAAGAAGAGTTCCATTCAATATATGGTGTTGGGGTCAAAATAAGCAACAACAAAATAAACCCGAGTCTGACAAGATGAAGCGCTTGGCCCAAGTCTAAACAAAATGCACAAATGCAAAGCAGTGCCATTGCCAAAAACAATACAACAGCAGAACATGTTTGTAGCAAGTATAAGTATCAAATTCTAAAGAAAAGCGCTCAAAGAAGCAGACTTGCAGGCGTCCTCATACGCCTTCTTATCAGCAGCAATCTTGCTAATTTAACATTAGCATCTGTCAATCCAGAAGTAGCAGCAGGCAACTTTGAAGGGAGCTCTTCCACAAGAGCTGCAAGAGAAACACGCCGTGCCAACAGAGCCTTTTCAATCTGTACCACAGAGCGCACATCAAAAGGAGGGCGTTGTTGCTCAATCTTTTCTATAATGCCCTCCAACCAGGAACCAGAATATTGATGAAGTTGAAAAGAGCGCAAACAGTCTAACAAAAAAGCCTTGTCATCCCATGCTAAAGCGTCAATATTGCAAGAAGAGGCGAACTTGACCAACTTCAACAATATTTGCATGTCAGTCTCTTTGAAAACATGGGGAAGCGAATCATTCAAGGAAACTAACTTTGGATGCGCTAGAAGGAAAGAATCAAGAAGAGCCATATCATCATCACTCATGAAGTTGAAGGGTGTGACAGACAGGAAAGCTGCAAGTATGCATGGAATGTTCTCATCAATACCAACAAATGCAACCAATAAAAGACGCATGAAGAACAAAGAGTACAAGAAAAAAATGATACTTACAAGCAAAAGAGGTCCCTATAGTGACATTCATGTTGTCCTTGAAGGGCGCCTCAGTAACATGTACGCCCTCTCTCTTAACAATCGGGGGCTCAGCAACTGCGCCCACGCGCCTTTCTTACTTATCAAGAACTCCAACTGCAGAATCAGTTCTATCCTTAACCAAGGATGCAGCAGTAGCAGCAGAATCAACACTCACCATTGGGGGTTCAGTCACAAATTCAGCGCCCTCTTCGGTAACAAGACCAGCACCACTGTCAGTTTGGTTTTGAGCAAGGGGTTCCTCAACATCGCCCTCAGGTGCCTCGGGGGCGGCATCAGACATCAGCATTCAACTCTGAGGAATGGTCTGGAGCAAGAATAGTGACAAGGGGTTCCACAATCAATGGACTGGTGACCTTTCCAAAGGAAGCATGAGAAAAAGAATCTGCAGAGATATCACCATCGCCCTTGGCGTCATGGGAATGAGATGCACCAGCCTGCTCAGGAAGGACGAAATTATATGGAGTACTAGCTGGAGGGGGTGCGCTCTGCATCTTGGGTGCGCTCTCAAGAACCTTTCGGAAAGGCAATGTGGAGGCTCTGTCACCTGTCTTAACAGTACCTGTGCAACACACAAAAAGGAAAAGGACAACAACACAAGATCAGTATAACTACAACAAAGCTAAATACAAAAATAGGAAAGGAAAGAAGTATGGTGGAAAAGAAAAAGGGCAAGGAATGAAAGAAGGAGCCAGCGAGCAAACCCTGCGTAAAAAATGGGGTGGTAGAATCCAAAGAACCCTTTCCTTCAGCACTATCGCTCTCACTGTCTGCATCTGAAAAAGACTGAGCGTTTCTTGACAATGAAATTTCAGCATCACCACCAGACTCGCTCTCATCAGGAGGAGAAGAATAATGAGTACGAAGAGAGAAAACTGAAGAAGGAGAAGTTGCAACTAGATTAAGCACCAGAGCGCAATCCATCAGCTCCACAAGCTCACAAGAGCGATAAACAAATGCAGAGGAACACGAGTTCTTCACTGTATCAAGAGAAGAAAGGAGAAACGTGAAGGCCAAAGCAAAAAAGCATTCTTCAGCACCCTGCTTCCTCACAAGAGCGACATAGGAGAGCGCACATCCTTTTGACCAGAAGCAGTGCCCTCTCCATCTCTCCTTTACATCATTAACTCAACACACAATCAAGAGGAACAACAGTAGTAAAGAGTTTATAACACATCAGAGAAGAAACCAAGAGGAAAGGAAGTCACTGTCCCTCAAAAGTCGAAGGCGTACAACGAAAGCGTGCATGACGAAAGCGCGCACCGAAGGTACACGTAGAAGGCGCCTCTGTTCAATCTCAAACGTGGCGCCCTGCTAGTATCAACACTCTAAAGGCACCATCAGTCCAGTCCAAAGGGTGACACGTTGCACAGTAGTAGCAGTATGAAGTATCTCTGTTCAGTCTCAAAGGCGATGCTCTGGCCCATGTCATGCAGTCCGAGGGCGCCCCCTCAAATCAACCTCAAAGGGAAGAAAGAGAGAAGAAAGTGTGCAGGTCCAAGAGCGACCTCTGAAAGCGCATGCCCCTGTCTACCTTTGATACTCCCTTGAGGGTGCATCTTTCTGAAATACATCATCAATCCATTCTTTCCATCCACCTGTGGTAGTGACCCTTACATGAAAGCACACCTCAAACCAAGGAGACTCAGAACAAAGAAGATGAGAGCGCAGAAGAAAAGGACCCAGTTCCCGGTGCTCTCTGCGAAGAGAAAGCTTTGAGCATAAAGTAGAAAAAGCTTCTGAAAGCGCAATCGCTTTTGAAGGATGGCCGGAAAGCAAGTCACCAGATTCTGGGGGCTGAGGAAAAGGGAGCTTTGGGTATGTCCCAGCCGCCCAGCGGCGTTGGCCAGGCTCCACGGGATCAGAGCAAGGAGGAGGTAGATAGCGAGAAAGCAAAAAGAAGTGGGTTGAGGAAGGTTTTCAATATGTCCTTGAATCTCCTCATCAAAAGCACTAGAAGAGCTTTCATCCTCAGAATTGGAGATTATCATGGATCTCACCATGGTTCACGGGTCCAAAAAAAGACAAGAAGCAAAGCGAACCTTTGGGGCTGAACAAAGCAGGAACGTCTTTGTTAAAAAGGATCAGCAAAGAAAAATGAAAGAAGTAAGGGGTTGAGGGTTGAATTGAAAAGAGAGAAGATATAACTTGTGTCTTGAGAAAAGAAAAGAAATGAAATGAAAGGAGCAGAGAGAGAAGTGTACAAGAGAAAAAGAAGTTGAAGAGTCTCTGAATTTTGGAAGAAGGCTGAAGACAATGGAGTAGTCAGCTCTTGGGTAGCACTGTTACCAATCAAAACACATCTCTCAAAGGAAGGACAAGGAGTGTGAGAGAGAAAAGAAAAAACAAGATTTGCATCAAAGAGGAAACTCTTCATCTTCAATGCAAAGGGGGCTATTGTTGATACCCAAAAATTGGTGACCCATTAGCAAAGCCCAATTTCATGACAAGGCCCAAATTTACCAAACAAATAAAATTTTGGACAAGGCATGTGTCAGACACCCCCTGTACGGTCTCCCAACAAGAAGAAGAGACACCCTGGTAATGTGACCAGAAAGAACGTGTTGTCAAAAGCGCCTCTGTAGCCATGGAACTCAAGGAAACAACGATGATGATGGGAGACGCGCCCAGAGCATTAAGCCGCAAGCAGAGCGCACCAACCCCTGGTGCCAAAGCGCCACCTCTGGGCACTCATCTATCAAGAAGAGGGGACACCCATGTAACATGCCCAAATGGACATGACCTCAAATGCACTACTGTAGCCACGAGATGCCAGAGAAATAGCAGCAGTAAAGGAAGGCGCGCTCGGGGCATAAAGCCATATGCAGAGCGCACCCACCCTATAGCGCACACGTACAAACAAAGGCAGCCCAGCTTCCTAAGACTTCAACGGCTTCTGCAGGAAGCCAAGAGGGAATCTTTGCTTACCTCATTGGTCCTTCCCAAGTAAGAGACAAGAATGGCATGCCTTGCACACCCTCCTTCTTCAACCATTAATGCCAAGGCCAAGATGATAAAGAAGACAAAGCTACTCCTGATAAAGAGAAGATATCCTGAGCACATGATGCAAAGTGCTATTACCCAGCGGACAAAAGGCGAGCAACAAATGACCACTGGTCCAAAGCACCATTATAAATAGGAGGTACTTCTCCTTCCAAGTCAATCATCTAAACAGCAGTACACACCATACACAAAATACAAGTTCTTCCCTCTGCAACTTGGAGGAAGAACATGAGTGAAAGAGAAGAGTATTTAAGGAGAAGGAGGCCCCCAAGGCGAGCAGCAGAGCGCACGCCTCCTACTCCTTTCAAACTCATCAGAACCAACTCAATGAAGAGCTCCAACAACAAAAACACATTACACACTGGTTCTCTTCTCTAAGTCTCAGAGAAAGAACATTGAAGAGAAGTAATAGTGAGAAACGGGAGAAAGAAAGAGGTGAGCTCCAGAGCGCACATCTCAGCAACCATTACAACAACTGTTTCATCACTATAATCACTACACCAACGTGGCAGCTTTCATCACCATGGCCAATGCTTCACAAGCTGTGACTCCAACCTCTCGTGTAAAGGGCGCCCTCACAAAGCTGGACTATCAAAGGCGCACCTCATCACAGTAGAAGTAGTACTAACAGTACCCATTTACTTGTATCATCTGTAGTATTTGTACACCTTAAAGGGTGCCCTCACAAAGTTGGACTGTTAAAGGCGCACCCCCCTGTCTGTAGAAATAGTACCAATATTTCCATGTACTTCACTGAAGCCAAACTTCATTAAGTTTACGAACCCCCTGTAATCTCTGTATAATTATCATCCTTTGCAATAAAAAGGATCCGAAACAAAGATTATATTAACGAAAATGATATTTTGACCAATAAGGTCCAACACAGTTGTTTGATGAGCAGGTTCTTTAACTAAAATGTCAGGGTTCGATTCGTGCCATGAGTATGAAAAAGACTGTTGGTAGAGGCAAAAACTACTTTGGTGATCTCTACGTCTCGGATGGGATTAATCTTCCGTTATCGTCTGAAGGATATCTTTGACGTGTGTGTATATATATATATATATATATATATATTGACATCCCAATTCAATGACCTGCTCGGCCTACCTTTTTTTATAATTTTTTTATCAATGATTTTAATTATCAGGAAGCTTTATCTAGTATGCTTCGGAGTCAGCTTTATCTAACATTTTTTCTTCATACGTTGATCATGAACTCAAAAATGAGGTTGATGATCGTAATATCCAATAAGCTTGAGGATTAGCTTACATACATTTTTAATTAAGAAATTAATCCAAGAGCTAAAAACAAGTTTGATGATTTTAATGTCCAATAAGCTTGGAGGCAGTTTACAACATTTTAACTTCATATATGGATCCAGAAGCTTAAAGAGAATTATGATAATCTTAATGTTAAATAAGCTTGGAAGTGAACATATATATTTTTTGTGTGCAAGAGAGTATTCGAAATGGGTGTAAATATATCGAAATGGGTGTAAATATAGGGACTAGTGGTAAGCTAAGCGACTTGATCTCGCTTAAATAAGATCTCGGGTTCGATTTTTTGTGGATGCAAAAAATTCATGTTGGAAGACTCACCTGCCATAGCCAAGCATGCGACTCGGGTTAGATCCGGATGTAACTAGGTAGTACTTGGGGAACCGGATGGGCAACAAAAAAAAAAGGTGTAAATATTAAAAAAAATAAAACTTTTTTTTTTTTTAAAAAAATGGGGTTGGATTAAGAGGGGTTGTCGGATTTGGACGTCTTGAGTAGGGGTGGGAATGAGTCAGGTCGAGTTACGCCTTGACAAAATTGGCTTGGCTTGGGTTCTAAACTCAAGGCCCAAGTCTGGCTTATTGGCCCTTCATGGGACAATTTTAAACATTGACTATGTTTATTTCAGGCTTGACCTGACCCAAAAACTCACTTAAAAACCTGTTATTCCATAAAACTTTCACCTATAGGATGCAAACATAACAAGGCCACATGCCCTCAAATTATGTGACGCCGAAATAGAATCATGCAAAATGTAAACGACATCAGACCTCAAATTATATAGAGGAAAAAAAATAAAACGATACATATACTTTATTTTTACACATATGTTATGCGGTCAGCTTCCAGGGCTAAAAATATTGATACTCCAAGATTTTGACGTATGTTAAAATTTTAAACTAAACCTTATATGCTAACTGCCTAACGTATAAAGGGTATTTTTAAGAAAAAAATATTGACCAAAACTAAAACATTTTGTAAATGAAGGGACCAAAACCAATTTTTTTTTACAATGACCAATTTCAAAGGAATCAATATTTACAAGGACCATTGTGATATTTAAGAAAAAAAAAAAGGTCATGGAGCAACTTATTTACATTGACATCCTTAAGAATTAGCTCTATCGATAAATTTATAAGACAAACATTTGCAAGGTTGAGTTTGAACTTAGTTGACTTCGCTTAATCCACTTTCTCATTGCTAATTGTGGTAGGGTGCTCCTTCCTGACGATCCTCTTAGAGGAACGAAGAAGATCACGAATCTGCATTCAAAATTGATGTTAAAAGGGGCAACCACACTTAGTGCAAAATTCATGTCTAGTTTAGAACCAAGAGTCATATTATTAATTAAAAAAAAAAAAAAAACCTTATTTAGAAGTAAAATCATAATTTGGTTTTACAGTTAAAAAGGCAAATTCTAGGGCAGCTTATAACCTGCTATATTGCAAATAATAAGTTGACATTGCAAAGAAGATAACCTGTAAATCAAGTAAATAATAAGTTGACATTGCAAAGAAGATACATGCCAACTGTGCGTGATGAAGTTGAGGTCCCGTGACCTGAGAATTAATGAAATCATTGACCAAATAGCATTGTTATATTTTTTTTTTTCCTCATATATTTATATGGAATGTCACTAATAAAGCATTCTTAGGGTCAAAATAATGTTTGTTGGTGCACCGCACTCCTTAGCCAGTGCTGATTGTTAATAAGTTGGCTCTCTTTCATCAGGTTTCTTATTAGTATATATAATTATGTCTAGAAACAATTGGCATGGCAGAAGCACAAAAGGGACCTAGCGGATCCCTCAATCTAGTTACCAGTTACAAAACCCGATCCTCATATTGCAAACAGTAGTGATTCTTTCTTTTCGATCTTTTTTCTGCTTAATCTACTTGGCAGATTATAACGATTCTATCTAGTGTATATATTACGGTCAGCCGGCCATTCAGAAAATCTTCTCATATGAACTCAAACATAACTCTTATTATATATCTTGGACAAATATAATACTAAACAAGAAAACATGCTCCCGAGATACCATTTTGGGTTTTCTTTAATTTTTATGGAATGATATTTTGATATATTAATTTTGCATATCAATTTCTTGTATGTGTTTCTGTCCATAGCTTTAAGTAGCTGATATATATATATATATATATATATATATATATATATATATATATGTTAGCATAAAAAAAAACAAACAAAAAGCACTTTTAGAGGAAAGTCTGTAGTTATATTAGGTAGCAAGTGTTATGGACCACATGAACAAGACCGATATGCTGAATCCGGATACCGGATTTCGACCCAAGAGGTCCGCTTAACCTGAATCCGGATACCGGACTGGAGCGGGAGAGACCCGCCGAATGCCAATCCGGATACCGGATTGAGACCCGAAGAGGTCCATTGGATCTGAAGGCAAGTGCCGAATTGAGGCCGTAAAGAAGCCTAATGAACCCGGATTTAGATACCGAATCCTGGCTGGATTACGATTTCGTACCGTTATACCGGTATGAATTCTGACACGTGCTTGAGAGAGTCAGAGGAATTCCACCCTCTTCACCTCTGCATAGGATTCACATCCTCTTAATACCTGCCATCATACCAGGAACGTTTAGGAGGAATCTTACCCGCCACATGAAAGCGGTCATCAATACGGATAATGGCGGTATGAGTATAAAGATACCTGATAAGTCAGCAGGTATGATCTAACTAACCTCACACAAACACACACACCACCCCCCAAAATTGAGAACGACAAGAGAGTGTGTATCTTGGTATTCAAGGTGCTCATTTCACGTCTGACATCAAAAGTGGGATTGCTGGATTCTTAGCCGAACTGTCTAAGCACCGTAATCCTACAACAGAACATTGGCGACCACAGTGGGAGCGGCAAACTTATTCCCACCACCTTCTGAAGAAATCCATGGCAAGTCAGTCACAAGAAGAACGTGCTGAACCCAGCCACCACAGTATGCTGGAAATGAGGAAAAATGGAGAACAAGCACCTTCTCGTCAGAAGGACCTCAGGGAATGGTTAAGTGAAGGAAGGAGAAGGGCTGAACAGGAACGATCGATACAAGAGGAACCTTCTCGTCATGAATAGGAAATGTCGCGACAGAGGCCCCCCACTAGAGGAGGAAGCCCTTCGCATTCCAGGCATGAGAGTAAGGGATCATCTGGCGGATTCTCGCAAAGGAAAACAAGCATGGAAATAGAATTGGCTCGCTTGCGCAAGCGTTTGGATGAACAAGATAAGCTGTTGGAAGAGTTAAGAAAAGGAACATCCCACTCAGGTGTGGTTAAAGGAAATGAAGTGGAGTTGGTTGGGGAACTTGAAGAAAAAGACCACCCATTTTCTGAAAGCATAATGGCTTTCCCCATGCCTGAGAATCTCAAAGCCCCAGCCAATGTAGATCCATACTTTGGGCATTCGGATCCACAGGAGGATATCGACAGCTTTCTGGTGGCAATGTCATGTAAAGGGGCTAAGGATGCATACAAATGTCGCACCTTCCCCCTGACTCTGAAAAAAGCAGCTTTGCGCTGGTATTCTAAATTGGAACCTGACTCGATAACCGGGTGGAAAGACTTGGCGGGCAAATTCTTGGGACACTTCACAACAAGCAAGGCTTAGCCAAAGTCAGAACACCATCTGTCTCAAATTAAGCAAGAGAAGGGAGAATCGCTGAGGGATTTTCTCACCCGTTTCAATACGGAGTACCTTTCAATTAGTGACATAGAGGCTTCGGTGGCTTTGCATCTCTTGATGCGTGCATTAAGGCCAGGGGATTTCACGGACCATTTGGTGATGCACAAAATCAAAACCATGGACGAAGTCATGGAAAGAGCTGAAAAGTATATCAACTTAGAGGAGTATCAGAAAGCACAGGACAATTTTGCAGGGGATGTATCCGGAAAAAAGAAGGAGGCTTTCTTCAACAAGGGGTCAGGGAAAGGTCACAGAGAAGGAGACAAAAACAACAGACATGATCTGGGGCCTAAAAAGCCCGAAGGTAAATATGACCATTATACGCCTTTAAACACTTCTAGATCACAAATACTGCGTGAGATTATGAATGCAGAACTGATGGAAGTAGATCGCCCACCCCCGTTGAGAAGGCCTCCAACGAAGGAGAATCAACACAAGAGGTGTAGCTGGAATGGCAGTTACGGACACACCGAGGATGAGTGTGTCCAACTCAAAGATGTTGTAGAAACTTTGGTAGGAAGAGGAAAACTGAATCGTTACACTCGATCCTTTAGAGGAGGTCCCAGTGAGCGTACCCCCACAAGAAGGATGAGGAGTCCCATCAGAAGGAGGACAAGGAGCCCACCCAGAAGGAGATCCCGAACGCCCCCAAGGAGAAGCAGAACTCCTAGGCGTGCTGCAACCAGAAATTCTCCAGTAAAGAAAGAAGATGCAGGTAAAAGCAACAATGAAGACCTGGAGGTAATTAGCACTATTGCTGGTGGTCTGACAGTGGAAGGAGAATCCATAACGTCCCAGAAAAAGCAGTTAAAGCTGGCTACAATGGCAGTTGCTGTATCAAACAGGCAGAAGGAAGTGCACCCTCTGATCACATTTACCGAAGCGGATTTGGAAGGAGTGATTCCCAACCACAACGACCCATTAGTGGTGACCGGAATCATTGATAGGTTTCGGGTTTGCTGCATGATGGTAGACCAGGGAAGCTCATCAGATATCATGTTCTCGAAATTATTTGACCGTCTGAAGTTGAAACCAGCAGATCTACATCCATTCCAAAAGGAGTTGATTGGCTTCACAGGTGACACTATCAGACCCAGAGGATACATTGATATCAGGTTAACTTTAGGCACGCCCCCACAGTGTCGGACAGAAAAGTTGCGCTTCCTGGTGGTGGATTGCCCTTCTGCTTACAATGCGATCTTGGGGCGACCCACTTTGAAGGCTTTCCAGGCGATCGCCTCCCCCTTGCACATGGCAATGAAGTTTCCAGATGAGAAAGGATCAGTTGTCACAGTACGGACGGACCAGACGCAGGCCAAAACCTGTTACATAGCTAGTCTGAAAGCAACAAAGGAGAACGCCAAGAAGCAGGCGAAGGAAAAATAGATTAAAGGTTCAGCTTCATCTTTCAGGGACATGATGGTAGACTTGGACATGCGTGATGATATCAAAGAAGAGCGACCCAAGCCAGAGGGGGAGTTAGAAAAAGTTCAGATTGGAGATTCACCGGAACAATGGACTCAAGTGGGGAAAGACTTATCAAATGAGGAAAAAGACAGGTTGGTTGCACTGCTGAAAGAGAACAAGGATTTGTTTGCATGGACAGCAGCCGATATGCCAGGGATAGATCCGGATTTTATCTGTAATCGACTATCAGTTGATCCCAAATTCAGGCCAGTGTCACAAAGAAGGAGGAAAATGGGCAACGAACGGCAGAAGGTAATCGCAGCAAATGTAGAAGAACTTTTACAAGCTGGATTTATCAGGGAAGTTCCTTACACTACCTGGCTTTCTAATGTGGTCTTGGTCAAAAAATCCAATGGCAAATGGCGTATGTGCGTGGATTACACGGATTTGAATAAGGCATGTCCCAAAGACACCTATCCTCTTCCCAACATAGACAAGCTGGTTGATAATTCTGCTGGATACCAATTACTCTTGTTTTTGGACGCGTACTCAGGTTACAACCAAATCCCCATGTTCAGTGATGATCAGGAAAAAACCGCTTTTATGACTGATAAAGCGGCATACTGTTACACAGTAATGCCGTTCGGTCTAAAAAATGCAGGTGCAACGTACCAAAGGATGATGGACAAGATATTTGGAGAGCTGATAGGACCAACATTGGAGGTTTACGTTGATGACATGATCGTAAAGTCAACAGAGGCAAAGAACCACAAGAAGGACTTGGAAGCCGTCCTTAGTAAGGTACGCCAGCATAATATGCGTTTAAATCCACTGAAATGCGCTTTTGGTGTCACAGCAGGAAAGTTCCTAGGATTTATGCTTACTAGCAGAGGAATAGAGGCTAACCCTGAAAAGTGTGATGCAATCACGCAGATGAGGAGCCCAAGTTCTGTGAAAGAAGTTCAGCAACTGACTGGTCGCATAGCAGCATTAACAAGATTCCTGTCGAAATCCGCATACAAATCTCTTCCACTATTCCAATTGCTCAAGAAGGACCAGGAGTTCAGATGGACTGAGGAGTGTGAAAAAGCCTTTCAAGATTTCAAACATTACCTTTCCAATCCTCCGATCCTGAGCAGACCCGAACCAGGTGAAACTCTCTATTTGTATTTGGCTGTAAATAATGAAGCAGTAAGTGCTGTTTTGGTCAGGGATTCAGAAGAAGGGCAGAGGCCAGTATATTTCGTCGGTAAAGTATTGCAGGAAGCTGAAAGAAGATACCAGAAAATTGAGAAGATGGCATTCGCACTAGTGATCACGGCAAGACGTCTTAGACAATATTTCCAAAGCCATCCCATCGTCATCAGAACAGATCAACCCATTCGGCAAGTTTTACAAAAACCGGACTTAGCAGGTCGCATGATCGCTTGGTCAGTAGAATTGTCCGAGTATGGGATCAGTTACGAGTCAAGAACAGCCATCAAATCACAGGTGTTGGCAGACTTCGTCGTAGAGTTGGCACCAAAGAAGGATTCTGAGGTCTGGACTCTGTTTGTGGACGGTTCATCTAATCAGACAGGTGGTGGCGCTGGAGTGATATTGGAAAACGCCCAGGGGATATCAATTGAGTATTCGTTGAGGTTCAATTTCCCTACTTCTAACAACCAAGCTAAATATGAAGCCTGCCTGGTGGGGATGACGATGGCCAAGGACTTGGGAGCGCGCTCAATTGTACTTTACAGCGATTCGCAGCTTGTGATTTCCCAGATTAAAGGAGACTTTCAAGCCAAAGAGCCTTTACTTCAGAGGTACCTCACCAAGTGCAAAGAATTGGCATGTGGGTTTGACAGTGTGGATTTTCAACACATTTCCAGGGAACAGAATTCCAGAGCTGATGTCCTATCCAAACTGGCTAGTACCAAAAAACCAGGGAGTCACAGGTCTGTAATTCAACAATCCATCTCTCACCCCAATGCAACATTGGCAGTGGAGGATGAAGAGTCATGGGCTTCCCCTATCTTAACATTTCTGCTGCATGGGATCCTTCCAAACGAAGACGATGCTGCAAGAAAAATAAGAAAGATGGCTCCTCATTTCGTCATACAAGATGGACTGCTCTATCAGAGAGGATTCTCTTCACCTCTACTAAGATGCCTGACTGAAAGAGAATCCGAATTGGCCTTGAAGGAAGTGCATGAAGGGAGATGCAGTCATCACCTAGGAGGAAGGAGTTGTAAAATCAAGTCTCCGATTAAGGCGGATTAATTTTGATGATGACAATGTAATTAAATTATGGACTTAAAGTGAAGAATGCAAGCCCAACATTAAAGAAGATCATGTGCTTAGTTATTTATTCATTCTCATTTAATTTTGATGTATTTTATTTTATTTATGAGAGTGGGTAGTTTAGGTTTTTATTCTCACATAAGGTCAAACAATAACTATGCATGAAAGGTTGAGATTAAAACAAATTAAACTTGAGAAGAGAATTGAAAACAATGTTAGAAAAACTTAATTTTTCCAACATTGAGCAATTCACTCGAGTGATTCTCAATTCACTCGAGTGATTTATGAATTTTCAGTAATATAGCCGTTGGATAAAGTAAAAAGGCAACACTATCAGAGTTGACCAAAAACACTCGAGTGTTTTCAAAAAGACTCGAGTGATTTAGGTCTGTCAGCAAATTTTTTAAACGTTAGAGAGGACAAAAAGGAAGAATAACTTGGTTTTTCCTTCCCTTTTGTCCCCTTACTTATATTCTGAAGAGTTGACCTCATTTAGCAGAACAAGCTTACAATCCTTCATTGATTTCATTCTCTCTTAAGTGTTAAAAATCATTTCTCTCTCTAAACTCAACCAAGCATTCATCTTTATTATTTGTCTTAGTGAGTTAAGAGAGTGTGCTTCATTTGTAAGAGAATTATTTGTTGTAAAATTCTCAAACACTCAAACACATTAGCTTGTTTAGAAAATCTTGGTGAGGTATCCAAGTACTTGGTAAGGTATCCAAGTTTCTCAAGCCTTGAGAGGTTCTCAAGCACAAAGACTAAGAGGATTCTTAGCTTGGTGGGCTCTTGGAGGTTCCAAGGAGCTTAAGAAGAAGGGACTCTTCATCACCAAATCAAGTTGGGGTAGAAATTTCAAGAGTTTGGTACACTCTTGAAAAGGGTTAGGATTGAGTGAGGAATCTCAATTTATCCTTGTAATTTCTAACAATTTGATCACTAGTAGAAACTCCTAAGTTGATTAGGGGGACTGGATTAGCACTCTAGATTGAGTGTGAACCAGGATAAAATTGGTGTTGTCTCTCTTTTATAGCTTTCTTAGTTTTCAAGTAAAACCAAACCCTAAGTTCTCTAGAAAGGGGCTTTTATAATTCTAGTAGCTATTGGTTGCAATTAACTTGTTTTCAACTTGTTTTAACTTAGTTTAATTGCCCTCTACTTTGATTTATATCTGCCCTGGATTAGTCTTTAAGAAATTGAATCATTTTGCTAAATTTCTCTGAAACTGATCCTTTCTGTTCTGCATAAAACACTCGAGTGTTTTTCAATTCACTCGAGTATTTCGTAGCATTTCACTCGAGTGTTCTTCATTTTCACGCGAGTGTTTTTCAGGTTTTCTGAAAAACACGCGAGTCTTTTTAAATTCACTCGGGTAAATTGCCCAGTTTCAGAAAAACAAGCTTTTGATCAATTATCTTTTAATTGCACCGAAAATTAGTCACTGTTGCTTCCATATTACTATTCACCCCCCCTCTAGTAATTGCTAAGCCCGCTTGTTGGTTTCCAACAAGTGGTATCAGAGCTCGGTTGAAAGATCGAGCGTAAAAGCTTTTTAGAAAAAGATCCTTTTGGAAACAAATGGGCTCTAGCAATCAACAAGAAGGGTCTATGTCTCTTAACCGACCTCCATTCTTCAATGGTGAAGATTATTCTTATTGGAAGGTTAGGATGAGAGTGTTTGTAGAAGCAATAGACACCGATATTTGGGATGCAATTGAAAAAGGTCCTTATATTCCTAGAAGAGTGATTAATGGTGAAGACATTTTTATTCCTAGGACAAGTTGGAATGAAGATGATAAAAAGAAAGTTTCATATGATTTAAAAGCTAAAAATATCATCTTCTCCGCTTTGTCCAAAAATGAATTTCATAGGATTTCACAATGTCAATCGGCTAAAGAAATGTGGGATACCTTGCAAATCACTCATGAGGGAACTAGTGAAGTTAGAGACTCAACATTAAATGCTTTAACTCATGAATATGAGCTCTTTCATATGTTCCCTAATGAGTCTATCAATGATATGCAAACAAGGTTCACACATATCGTTAACCAATTGATTGGCTTAGGAAAGGAATTTAGAGATGGTGAAACTACTAACAAAGTCTTGAGATGTCTTGATAGGAGATGGCAACCTAAGGTGACCGCCATCAAGGAAGCTAAGGATGTAAAATCTATGGACTTGACCACCTTGTTTGGGAAGCTCCAAGAACATGAGATGGAACTATCAAGACTTCACCTAAATGAAGATTCGGACAAGAAAAAGAAGAGCATCTTTCTAAAAGCCTCAACCAAAATGTCAAAAGAGGATGAAGATGAATCTTCAAGTGAAGGCTCCGATCGTGCTCTAAATAAGGAAGACATTAGCTTATTTGCCAAGAGGTTCAACAAATTCCTCAAAGGAAAAAAGGGTAGTTCATCATTCTCTAAGGACAAGAGACCTCAAGACAAAAGATTCAAGGATAGCAAGCCAAGAAACAAGAGCTCAAGCAAAAGTGTCAAATGTCATGAGTGTGGTGGGATAGGACACATAAAAATGGAATGTCCCACCTACTTGAGAAATAATGAGAGGAAGACTCAAGATGGCAAGGGGAAAAGAGCTTACATTGTTTGGGATGAACCGGAAAAGGATTCCAAGTCATCCTCAAGTAGTTCGGATGATGAGGAAGCCAAGCTATGCCTCATGGCCAAGAATGACAATGAAGCCTTCTCAAGTAGTGAAAGAAAAGACAATGAGAGTGAGGATGAGGTATCATCTAACTATTCTTACACCTCCTCTCATACTATTTCTTATGATGATTTGCTAAATGAGTATAATGAAATGTTAACTCAATTTGAAAGACTTGCTAAAGTTAACAAAGAAAAAGGAAAGAAGCTTTTGGAGTATCAAAAGGAAATCAATGAATTAGAAAAATCTATTAATGATTTGAAACTCCAAAATGCATCCTTGGAACTTGCTAACTCTAGTCATGTTTGTGAAAATGCAAATCAATCATATACCATCACTCATTGTGAAAAGTGTTGTGTGCTTGAAAATGAAGTTAATGATTTGAAAATCAAACTCAACACTTTTAACAAAAGTGATAGAAACCTAGATCGGTTAATTGGTTCTCTTAGACACAATTCAAACAAAACAGGTCTAGGATATGTCCACAAGAAAAAGAAAAATAAAGAGGTTGGTTCATTCTCAAAAATTTATTTTACAAAAAAACCAACTTGCTTTTATTGTGGAAAGTTTGGACATACAAACAATAAGTGTCATATCAAAAATTTTGGAATTCAAAATGGTACTTATGTTTGGATTAAGAAGGAAGAATCATCCAAGACTAACAAAAAGGGACCCAACATAATTTGGGTACCCAAAATGAGCAAGTGATTATGTCTTGTAGGTGTGCCTTAGAACCGGAAAGCAACTTTGGATACTTGATAGTGGATGTTCTAGGCACATGACGGGAGATAAGCGACACTTCATTGAGCTTACTCCTAAGGAAAAGGGATATGTCACATATGGAGACAACAACAAAGGCAAAATACTTGGTATAGGTAAAATTGGTAATTCTTCCAACTTGGTTATTGATAATGTACTTTATGTTCAAGGATTAGAACATAATCTTTTGAGTATTAGTCAACTATGTGATATTGGTAACAATGTATTATTTACCTCTACTCATTGTCTCATAAAAAGTGACAAAGATGAATCTATCAAATTTATTGGAAAAAGGTCTAATAACACTTACATGGTTGAATTGAATAATATCACTTCTTTAGTTTCAAAATGTTTAATTAACAAAGAAAGTGATACTTGGTTATGGCATCGTAGGACCGCTCACATTAATGTAAATCAACTTAAGAAACTTAAATCCAAAGACTTAGTAGTTGGATTACCAAAGCTCAACTTTCAAATTAAAGGTGATTGCACTCCTTGCAAGAAGTGCAAACAAACTAAAAATCATTTTGGTTCCAAAAATGATGGGTCCACAACAAGACCATTGGAAATGCTTCATATGGACTTGTTTGGACCTTCTCAAGTTAAAAGCTTTGGTGGCAACTACTATGCCTTGGTGATTGTTGATGATTATTCAAGATTTACATGGACATTATTTTTAAGTGCTAAGAGTGAGGCCTACAAGTCTTTTAAACGCCATATTAAACTTGCCAAAAACCAAGTAAACCAAAAAGTGATTATTATCCGAACCGACCATGGAGGTGAATTTGAAAACTATAAATTTGATAGATTTTGTGATAAGCATGGAATTGAGCACCATTATTCGGCACCTAGGACTCCTCAACAAAATGGAGTTGTTGAGAGGAAAAATAGGGTGCTAGAGGAACTTGCTAGAACCATGTTAAATGATTCTCAAGTACCTCAATACTTTTGGGCCGATGCCGTTAATACGGCTTGTTATGTAATGAATAGAATTTTAATTAGGCCCATGATAAAGAAAACCCCCTATGAGCTTTACAAAGGTAGAAAACCCAATATATCCCATTTCCATGTTTTTGGATGCAAAGTTTACATTTTAAACAATGGAAAAGATCAACTTGGAAAATTTGATTCTAAATCGGATGAGGGAATATTTTTGGGTTACTCTTCTCATAGTAAAGCTTTTAGAGTTTATAATAAACGAACTATGACTATTGAAGAATCAATTCATGTTGTTTTTAATGAGTCTTCGAAAGAATATAGTGTTTTATGTGATGGTAGTGATGATGGACTTGAGATTTCCAATGTTGACAAAGAGATGGAAAAATCAAAGGATGAAGGAGAAATCAAGGATGAACTTGATCCGGCTTGGAAAACGGTGAAAGCTCACCCTATTGACAATGTCATAGGAGACCTTTCAAAGGGAGTGTTAACTCGTAGGTCAATTCAAAATATTTGTCATTTTGTTTCCTTTGTTTCTCAAATCGAACCAAATTCAATTAAAGATGCAATTAAGGATGAACATTGGGTTATGGCCATGCAAGAAGAACTAAATCAATTTATTAGAAATGATGTTTGGGAACTAGTGCCTACACCCAATGATCATACCATAATTGGTGTAAAATGGATTTATAGAAATAAGCTTGATGAATCCGGTTTGATTATAAGAAACAAAGTGAGACTTGTTGCCCAAGGGTACAACCAAGAGGAAGGTGTTGATTATGATGAGACCTTTGCTCCGGTTGCACGCCTTGAGGCAATCCGAATTTTGCTTGCCTTTGCATCAATAATGAAATTCACTCTTTATCAAATGGATGTCAAGAGTGCTTTCTTGAATGGTTTCATAAATGAAGAAGTGTATGTTAAGCAACCACCCGGTTTTGAAAGTCATGAATTTCCAAACCATGTTTATAAATTGAAAAAGGCACTTTATGGATTAAAACAAGCTCCTAGAGCTTGGTATGATCGATTAAGCACCTTTTTATTAGAAAATGACTTTCAAAGGGGAAAGGTTGATAATACCCTATTCATCTATAAAACCAAAGAGGACATTTTGTTAGTGCAAATATATGTAGATGATATTATCTTTGGTGCCACTAACGTGTCCTTGTGTAGAAAGTTCTCTAACTTGATGAAAAAGGAATTTGAAATGTCCATGATGGGGGAGCTCAAGTTCTTCCTAGGACTTCAAATCAAGCAAGTCAAGGAGGGGATTTTTGTGCATCAAGGAAAATATTGCAAGGAGCTTCTTGGAAAATTCGGAATGGACAAATGCAAAGAAGCATATACTCCCATGAGCACATCATGCTACCTAGACAAGGATGACAAAGGTACACCGGTTGATGTTAGTAAATATAGAGGCATGATAGGTAGTCTTCTATATCTTACCGCATCTAGACCGGATATTATGTTTAGTGTATGCATGTGTGCCCGTTTTCAAGCAAATCCTAAAGAATCACACCTATCCGCGGTTAAACATATTTTTAAATATCTTAAAGGAACAATTAACACCGGATTATGGTATCCTAGTGATGCTAGTCTTAGTTTAGTTGGTTATTTGGATTCCGACTTCGCGGGATGCAAGCTTGATCGCAAAAGCATTAGTGGTACTTGCCATTTATTGGGAAGTTCACTAGTGTCATGGTTTTCTAAAAAGCAAGCTTGTGTTGCTCTTTCCACCGCCCGAAGCGGAATATATCGTCGCCGGTAGTTGTTGTGCTCAACTCTTGTGGATGAAACAACAATTATCGGATTTTGGTTTAAAATTAGAAAGTGTTCCCATAAAATGCGATAACACGAGTGTCATTAACCTAACTAAGAATCCGGTGTATCACTCAAGGACTAAACACATTGAAATTAGACATCATTTCCTAAGAGATCATGTTCAAAAGGGTGATTGCACAATTGAATTTGTAAGTACCACAAATCAATTAGCGGACATTTTTACAAAACCCTTACCAAGGGATACCTTCTATCACATAAGAGGTGAACTTGGTATTTTAGATGAGTCTAGTATAAACTAATTGATTTGTGCCATTTGAAAATCACCAAATGTGTCTAAATTTAATGTGTAGTGATACTTGATTGAAATTGCCTTGAGAGCTTATAAATTTATGTTCTAATTGTGTGTGATTATGTTTCCTATCCTTAGTTTTCATTAAATGCGTTTAATTTTGTGTTTTTTGAGTGTTAAAACTGTGTTTTTATGCATAATTGATAAAAACACTCGAGTGTTTCTTAAATCACTCGAGTGAATTTAATTCAAAATTAAATCCGTTTTAATTGAAAAAGTTTTTGAGCAGGTCTGATGGAAAATACTCGAGTGTTTTGAGCCTATGGAAAAATCACACTTTCGGCCAACACTCGAGTGAATCCCATTTCACTCGAGTGAATCACAGTTTTTTGAAAATCCAACTTTCGGCCAACACGCGAGTGAATTCAAATTCACGCGAGTGTTTTTCAGGTTTCATGAAAAACACGCGAGTGTTTTTAAATTCACTCGAGTGAATTCATCAGATTTAGTCTGATGCTGCAGCGATTTTGCCCAGCTCTGCACGAACTCTTCTCTCTCCATACCTGCGTTTTCTCTGTTCTCTCATCCCTTTCATCACATATTTCACCCAAAATCAATATTTCTTTCATATTTCAACAAGATTTCATCTTCTAAACTCATTCCCATCCTTATTTCACATCAAATCCACATTTTTAACCATCAAATTCATCATTCCCTTTCAAAAACCCTAACTCCCCAAAACCCCAATTTCTCAAAAATTCTTCTAGTCTTTCTCTTGTAAGTGCAAATGGCTTCATCTTCGGACAATAGAAGAAAAGGGAAAAATCCTAGAATGGAGGAGCCTCAACCAATTGAAGAGGAGGAGGATGATTTCTACCAAAGAGCTAATTGCATTGAGAGGGAGAGAAAGTTTGCTTCCAACAATTATGCTA